>JALAZF010000479.1:325000-1525000 GCA_022829125.1 Lathyrus tuberosus | reverse complement strand
GATACTTGTTCTTAATGGTGACTTTATTCAGCTGACGATAGTCAATACACAATCGCATCCCACCGTCTTTCTTCTTTACTAACAAAACTGGAGCTCCCCACGGTGAGACACTAGGTCTAACAAAATGCTTAGCCATAAGTTCTTCCAATTATTCCTTCAGTTCTCTCAATTCAATCGGTGCCATCCGATACGGAGAAACGGATATAGGAGCCGTTCCCAGTACCAGGTCAATAGAAAATTCCACTTCCCTCTCCGGAGGAAGAGAAGTGACATCTTCGGGGAAAACTTCGGGAAACTCACATACTACCGGAATATCCATAACTTGAAGGTCGCTACTCCCTTCCTTAGTGAGAACCAAAAGAACAGATTTCTCTTCTTTGAACAAGAAATTTATCATTCCAACTGTACCTTCTAGAATCGTTGTTAAGACATCTTTTGGGGTAGCATCATTAGATGGAATAATGATGAGCTTTTCTTCACACCCAATAAACACCGAATTAGCAGAAAGCCAATCCATTCCCAAAACGACATCAACTTTCTTAAGCGGTAGACAAATAAGATCAATCTGAATAACTCTACCGTCCACAGACAAAACACAGTTTTCACACATCAACGGTGTCTCAACTATTTCATCCATGGCGGTAGTGACCACCATAGGAGGAGACAAAGGAACAGACCGCAACCCAAGTCGCTTCATACATTGCATCGATACAAAATCAAAAAGAACAAAACAAGGAAATCCGTTAACGAAGCACGTACCAGCAATTAAGGAATTGTCACCCTTCTTCTTCCTTGCATCTAAGGTATAAACCCTTCCTTGTGTCTGAGTCCTATTCTGAGGACAATCTCTTTTCAGATGACCCACCTTCTGACATTGGAAACACTTTATCCCTTCAAAACCACACCTTCCAGAATGATTCTTGCCACAAGTGCGACACACAGGAGGTGTACTCGCCCTTGAATCTTAAACTTGTTTCCCTTTGAAGGATTGTTGCCTAGGCCTGAATTATTGGTTGGATCTTCCGCGATCCCCTTGATTCACTCTACTCGCAACACCTTCAGCTTGGACTTTCTTCAAACTATGCTCGACCACATAGCATTGCCTTAAAACTTCAGCATATGTAGTGAACTCTCTCTGCGATACACTATGAGATATTTCAGCTTTTAGTCTGAATAGAAACTGGTCTATTTTCCACCTTTCATCAGGAGCATACATAGCCTGCCTAGAATAAGCAGCCATGTCCTCAAACTTCTTAGCATAAATGGCCACAGTCATACTACCTTGTCTTAATTGTTGGAATTCAAATTCTTTCTGAGTCCTCAATGAGCTCGAAAAATACTTCTCCATGAAAATAACTTTGAACTGTTCCCAAACCTTAGGCACTTCCTGAATAGCCATCAAAGCCGAAGCGCTCTCCCACCATCTCATAGTGGGACCCTTCAGTGAATGAGAAGCGAACAACACCTTGTTCTCTTCGCTGCATTAGACTATCAAGAAAATCCTCTCCATACCAGAAATCCATTCGTGAGCCTTCACGGGGTCTAATCCACCATGAAATTCTGGGGGATTCATGCGGATAAAATCCCGGAATTTCCCACCTTTAGCTTCTGGAGCAACTACTGTAGGATGCAAACCTCTATTCATTTGTTGCACCATTTGTTGCATGAATAGATTTTGTTGTTGTTGCATCTGCTGCATAAACTGATACAGAGGAGCATTGCCATCGCCGCTCAGCAGATTCGTCCCTTCAGGAGTGGTGCGGGGTCTACCACGAGTGTTTCTACTCCTTCAGCCATGTTCCTAAAGGTCATACAAATAGGATTAAGTTGATCAGGCTCAATGCCATAAATATAACACTTAAGACCAATGGCTACACAACGTATATGAAATGGAAAGAAATACTTATACTATTTCATGGCTAGGTCGAGGATATGACCTGCTCTGATACCAACTATAACACCCATATATAAAACTCATACATCAAAGCATAAATATTATATATAGATCCAAGTGTTTGCTATTGAAACACATAAGCTCCTAGTTAACACATTGTATACAAATAAATTCCCTAAAGTGCAAAGTACAAAAACCTAAGGCATATTATACACAAGATGTTCAAATGATAAAAACTAAGAACTAGATCAACAATGATCTCAAAATAAACTCCGCTACGGAAGCTAGCCATCAACAAGCAAGGAAAAGATCACACGACCTTATCCTTACCCTTCTCGGAACCTGAAGCACCTGAAATACATCAACAACGTGGGGTGAGATACATCAAATCTCAGTGAGTTCCTTATCTTATGGATTCTCTCAGATTAACAAGGTTCTAATAATCCTAACTCAAGTCCGGGGAAAAGGGGAAAGGACTCTTGAGTTCACATTTATAATTCTCACACTATATGGAAACATGACATGAGTTCATTAACTCACAACATCACTAATCGATAACCATACCAAGACATCTCATCTTCCCGTCCACTTCTACGTCTAGAAGGCGACCCGAGTCATAGATACTTGAAGTTACTTGGCATACGAATTGGATTCGGGATCATCGGCCTGTTAACCGTGAACCGTCACTTCTCATGGCCTGTTAACCATCACAAGTCTCTACCCATAGCATAGGCTCCAATCGTACTACACGTAGGGAATCAAACCTACCAAGTAATTGTGTACCCGTTTCAGAGGAGCTCGAGACCCATGAAACTACACTCAAAATATTCTGGTTACGATTACATGATCACAACAATAATACGATTGTATTTGACAATCACAAGGCTACACCGCCTTAAGGCCTCTCTTGCCTTTTCACAACCACAAAGGTTAACCACATGTTCCATACTAGTGTTCACTCTCAACTAGGCCAATACTCGGCAAGGATGTATCTTCCAACAACACGTGCCCGAGCATCGCCATCTAGAGTTGTCTACAATTTCTAGTTCCTTACTAGATTCTCCTATAGTTCAAGTTTGAGGTTTCCTCACTCTTCCTATGTCATTTTCATATTTGCATGCATATTCACTTACAATCATGCTAAACAATAATAGGATAGGCAAGACATGTCATAATTTCATAGTAGAATAATATATAATAATTAAAACATAAATATATCACTTTTGGAACTTTCTCGATTATTTACTTGGCCAGTAAAATCGACATATTTCATCTCCATTGGATAGAATATTTTTTTGGCTTTACATCGATATAAAGAACTCTTAAATCGGATAAACGAGTCAAAAGTTATGAAAGAAACAAGTGGGAGAATCTGCCATGTTCGCTAGGCGAACTTCCCAGCGAGCATTCGCTCTAGCCTTCGCTAGGCGAAGCTCCCGGCGAATGAACAAACAGAACAAAAACAGACCTAAAGTTCGCTTCGCGAACTCCCTGGCGAACATTCGCCTCGCCCTTCGCTTCGCGAACATCTCAGCGAAGCAAGGCAGAACCAACCAGCACTAAAAAGGCACAAAGTTCGCTAGGCGAACGTAGTTGGTGAACCTTCGCTAACCTTCGCTGCCGGGTTCGCTAGGCGAACCCTCGAAAGTTTGTTCGCTGGGACTCGCCCCAGGTTCGCTAGGCGAAGCCTGGAAAACCCAACTTCCCAACAGCGCTGTTCTTCATCCAAAAACCATAGTTTCACCATCTAAAACACATCCAACCCTTAACATAACAATCAAAACATAGTATAATCATAACAACAAGTATCGACCAACATTTATATTGCATTTCATCCGTTAGATTCATGATTTTAGCACAATTACTCATTTTCTCACAATTTCAACCTAACTCTAAAACTCATGAATTTCTACAACTAAGGTATCTATTCTAGAACCCACCTTGAATAGATGATGATGATGCAGATTGGATGAAGTTTGGATCAATGAATGATGATTTCTCTTGGATTCTCTTCCAAAACCCCCTTTTCTCCTCTTTTTCTCCTTTCTTCTTTCTTTCCTCTTCTTTTCCTTCTTTTCTCTTTCTTTCCTTTCTTACCATCTTTTTCTTTTTATATGTTGGAAAGTGGAAGGAAAATAAGTAACAAACTTAGTATTAGAAATAATACTACTAAATGTCCAAAAAGTCTCTAAAGTCCAAATTAGTAAAAATACAGGGTATTACATCTTCGAACAGCGAGCTCTATAGCCAGTGTCCAAACACTCGGGGGATAAAAGAGGTTCACATCTAATTAGTCCTTTTCATATGGTTTATTTGAGAAAAATATTTTCAACAGTTCGACTAAGTGGGAAAAAAACTTGATGTTGATCAAGTATTTTATTTCGCGTTAGTTTGAAAACGACTTGTGAAGCAGTTTGATTTTGTTTGGAAATGGTTTTGTAATTATTTTGAATCGATGGTGAAAATGGTTAAAAAATAAATGAAAGGCGCGAGTTGTAACACAAGTTAGCAAATTGCATCGCGAGGGCACAAATTCTAGCACGATGGTGTGAACTCTAACGTGATGGCACAACTTAACCCACAAATTAATCGAATTACAATATTGCACATAAGCACGTAAAAAAATGATAGGAAAACAATGTCCATATAACAATCATAACCAACAGATTTTCATCACAAATGAATCGAAAAGTGAACATGTGCGTGTTAAACTAAATGCAACGCAGGGACGCGAATTGAGTTCACGCAAAGCGACGATGTGCAATACGAAGTTGAAAATGCATCATTTAGATCTGATTCAAATGAAATAAAATCGAAATGTCACGTGCCAACACAAATCAAATAACAAGTTGCTAGCGCGAAGTGCGGTCATCACAAATAAATTGAATGCAGCAAATTGTATCATAACAAAAGTAACATATAACACAAAGTAGCGAAAGCACACGCGAATTGACGCTATGCTGAACTACCAAAAACGCATACAAATCTGAGTTAAACGTGATGACAACAAAATCTCAATGTCGCACCTAAAAAAAACTAGCTAGCAACTTGCTAACACAAAACACACTCATTGCAATAGAAACAAAATGTAAGTAACACAATGCTGATAAACAAATCAAGTTGAATATACATAATGTGCTCAGATTTGATTTCTGCACAATAATAAACCACAAACATCGGCACGTATACAGAATATTTACATCATTATATCAAACGAAATTCTAGCAACGCTACAACATTAAAAAACATGTCGAATACATAAATCTGATCAGATTTCAATGCAACAAGTGAACAACAAACAACAGCATATACGAATTGAAAATATTACCTCAATACAACAACGTTACGAAATTTAAACAAAAGTCTCACAGTGTTACAACATACAAATTATGTCGAATGTACGAATCTGATCTGACTTACATAACGCATACAACAACAAGCATACATGTAACGCCCCGATTTGTTTAATTATATTTATTTATTTCATTTATGTGAATTTTGTGAAATGTGTGAATTTATTGTATTTTACCTGCTAATTGAGTTAATTGGTTAATTTCCCTGATAGGTAAAATATTTGCAATAAATTATAATTTCTTTTCAACTTTTATTTCCCGAAATATATTTCATCGCTGTTTATGTTTTATCGCATTTTGAGAGCGTTTGGGAGTTATTTGAGCGAAAGGGCAAAATGGTCATTTTGGAGGCTAGATATTTTTTTAGAAATAGATATTTTTATATAAGTAGAAATAGAGGAGAAAGAAAAAGAGAAAAAAAGAGAAAGAGAAAGGAAGGGAAAGAAGAGGAGAGAAAGAGAGTGAGAAGAAGAAGAAAAAGAGGAAAACTTAAAGCTTAAGAAATCGATTCAACCGACACTTCAAAGCACAATTAATCGGGTAAGGGTGCGAAACTCGGTTATTATATGCTTGTGTATGAATATGTATGTGTGTGTTTGAATGTTTACTTGTTTTTCACAGTTTTTCAATTATAGGTTGAAATGAGAAAAATGAATAGAAATTGATGTTTTCACGGTTGGAAATCGATATGAATCACGTAGTATGATCGTATTATATGTATGAACATTGTTGATACTTGTTTTGATTGATTGAAAACATTTTGGTTGGGAAAAGTTGAATTTTGGGGTTTGGAAGCCATGAGGAGAGCAGAAACAGAATTCTGGTTCTGGTGCAATTCGCCAGGCGAATCAGGTCTTGCCGCAGCTTCGTCAGGTGAAGTGCTGGTGAAGAGGGATTCGCCAGGCAGAATTCTAATTCGCCAGTCGAAATTCAAGAGACAGAACTTGGTTCAGCTACTGGAACTTTTGGATTTTCAAAAATGACGTTTCGCCGCAGCTTTGCCAGGCGAAGTGCTGGCGAAGAGGGATTTGCCAGGCGAAATTCTAATTCGCCAAGCGAATCTGGCAGTTTTTCAATAAATTCTTTTCTTTGAAAATTCATAACTTTTGATCCGTAACTCGGATCGAGACGTTCTTAGTACCTTTGGAAAGCTAATGAGATGTTCTTTCTTATAAAATGGTTTTGAGATTAGTGGCCAATTTAATTGTGTCGGGAATTTGGAAACATGTTGTTTTGTCGACTTTTACCGTCGTAATTGTGTGCAATTGATGTGTTATCATGCGATATGCTTTTGATATATAACGTATAGCTTGTGTGCTATTATATGATGTGAATGCATGTGATGAGATGTTGTGGTGATGGTTTGTGGCCTTATGGCAAATAAATGCATTGTTTTGAGTTTGATTGCAATGCATGATTATTGATGTTGAGATGGTTCACATGGTTATATATGTATATGCATTTGATTGTCATGAGTCATTGGCATGCCATGTATCATGAATATGCACCATGTGATGTCGTGTGCCCTTGTGAGGTGTGAGCGACGAAATGATTCCAGAGGGAATCTACTGTAACGGTCGCGTGCCTTATACAAAGAGGACCTAAAGCTACGTTATAGACGATCGTGTGCCTTATACAAAGAGGGCCTAAAGCGATCGGATCGTGTGCCTTATACAAAGAGGACCTAAAGCGATCCATAAACGTCGTGAGCCTTATACAAAGAGGACCTAAAGCGATAGGGAACATCGTTTGCCCGATGGGGAGTTACACTAAGTAACAAGCGATGATTCCAATAATTCCTGAGTGAATTAATGATGATGAGATAATGGATGGAATGGTACCGCATTGCATAGAGTCGTTGTGTCGGTCTCTGTGCATTTGCATAAATCATGAATGGATTGATTATGTGTGGGAAATTGTGAATGGATTGATTATGTGTGGGAATTTATGAATGGGATTGATGAGTTGATATACATTGGTGATAAATGTATTGAGCATGATTGATATGCCTTTGTGATGGATGCATGAATTATGACTTATTTTGTTTTGCATTTGAATTATGGTATACGTTGTGGTGAGAATGTTTTTGCATGCGTATTTCATGTTATTACATATTTGTATGCAATTATATTATAATTGTGTTTCTCACCCTTCTGCTGGAATATGCTTTTTATGGCATAATGCAGATTAGCCGCTGTGGAGGCAAGTGGAAAAGATAGATCTTCATTTTGCTTAGATCTTTGGTGTCTGCTCTGATACGTAACACGGGAGTCGGGGGACGCTTTTGTTATTTATGTTTATATATGTGAACGTATATATTTTGATAACTCATATGTATATTTTGATGTTATGAAACAACTTATTTTGTAAAACGAGTCAATTATGGATCATTCCGCTTTATTCCATAATTGAACTTTCCTTTTGTTGGAAAAAGTTTCTTGTTATTATTTATTCCACTTTGTGTTATGTATCAAAGTTATGAGCAAGTGGATTATGTTTTTCTCAAATGTGGCATCCTTATTTCTGTCGAAAAACTTTTTTTTATTTATTCACTCTGATATAATTATGTATTATTTATCCGCGATGGGAATTGGGGTGTTACAAGTGGTATCAGAGCAGGTCGGTCCGTCCGGCCAAGTTGTTGAGTCAGTTGGTGTGACAGTTGAATACTGTCGATGTTGTTTGTTCCTTAGTATGTGATAGGTGTGTGAAACATTGTCAGTACTTTCTGGTTTTTCTTATCTCTTGTATGCAGGATTTAGAATGGGATAAGTGGGGGAAGAGCTTGTGCTTCTCCAAGTTGCTTCAGGTGTGGAGCGTTGGCTCAGTGTGTTGTAGATTGCAAGATTGTAAGTGTTGTTTGGACAGTGTTGTTCCCGGTTCCGGAGGGAAAGCGGAGGTAAGGCTTATGTCAACTAAGGAATTGTGCCTTAGGTAGTTTTATGCACAAGATGCAAGAAATGCTATTATAGTTTTGTAAAGACGGTTTATGCCCCATCATGATTGTCGCGTGTCTATTGACAAATTGAGGAACTGATCACCCTTAATCTCTTGTTGATAGTAGACAGAATTATGTTGGATGGAATAGACGTGTCTTTCCAGCTTTGATAGTATGTTTTGTGAATCGTTTGGAGCCAAGCCATGTGAGTACAAATTGTTTTGTTGAGTCGATGAAGATTCTAATATCGGAAGATGAGACGGATTAGAAGTTTTGGTATGTTGGTCCAGTTGGGAAGTCATTGAGAGAGAATGATTGGGTATCGTTAATGGTTGTTCTCAGAGAGTAGAGTGTGAACTCAAATTTGACGAAGGTGAGGATTTGAGTTTTGGATCTGCTAAGTAAGTAGAAGAACTTTTAGGAAGTGAAACTCAGATGTTTGTCATGTTTGTGATGTTAGTGTTCTGGAAATTGGCAGGAAGCCACGGTGATGGGCCGTCAGTTATGCATGGTTTTCAGATGTGTTTTTGGATGAAACATTAGTGTGTCAACTTGAAGAGGTCCAGCATGGTTGGTAATGAAAAGGATGATAGCATGAGGTTGCGTGTTAATCAGTGAGTAGTATGGAAACTTGCGGTTGTGTTTTGGATAGCTTGAGTTTTGAATTGTGACAAATTGCGAACAATTTGAAGTTCCTTAATGGTATTACTTTTGTTATGGGTTGAGATCCCGTGTCAGCAAAAACCTGGAGTAAGTTGGAACCCCGTAAGAAGAATTGATATGGAATGTCGTAACCAGAGATTATTAAGCTATTTTGGATAAATTGTTTTGAGCTCAGAATGAATTTTGAAGGTTGTATATGTTATGGTTGTGGAGTATATGAATCGTATCTTCCATACTTGTTTGGATAAGTTTATAGTGATGTTTATTGGATGATATTCTGATTTATTTTAAATCAAAGGATGAGTATGTAGAGTATTTGAGGATTGAGTTACAAGGGTTGAAAGAGAGGGAGATTTCTGCTAATTTATCGAAGTGAGAATTTTGATTGAAAGAGGTTAGTTTTCTTGGTTAAGTTATTTTCGATGATGGTATTGTTGTGGATCTATCCAAAGTAGATGCAGTTCTACAATGAGAGACTCCGAAGTCGGTTAAGGAGATTAGAAACTTTTGGGCTTAGTTGGTTGTTACTGCAGGTTATGGAAGACTTTGCTAAGTTAGTGCTTCTGTTATCTCAGTTGACTTGCAAAGGGTGAGTCGTTTGTTTTGGATGTTCGTTGTGAGTAAGTTTTAGTGAGCTGAAGAGAAGATTGACTACGGATCTAATTTTGATTATGCCCGATCCTAATAAACTGTTTATGGAATATTGGGATGCGTCCTTGATGAGCGTAGTTAGTGTGTTAATGCGAGAGGGTAAAGTCATTTCTTATGCTTTACGACAATTGAGGATTCATGATTTCAAGATGGCTGCAGTTACTTTTGTGTTGAGAATCTAGAGGTATTATTTTGAGGGTTTTAGGTTCAAGGTGTTTGGTAATCACAAGGGTTTAGAGTACTTGTTTGGTCAGAAGGAATAAAGTAGGAGACAACGAGGATGGTTGGAATTCCAGATTAGTTATGACCTTGGCTCGAATTATCCTATTGGTAAAGTTAATGTTGTGCCTGATGAGTTAAGCCGGAAATCTTTGCATATGTCTGCTTTGATGGTTAAATAGTGGGAACTTTTGGAAGAATTTAGAGATTTGAGTTTGGTGTGTGAATTGACATCTGATAGCGTGAGGCTTGATATGTTAAAGGTCACTAATGATTTTCTGTTGACCGTTAGCGAGAAACAGAGGCTGGATGTGAAATTTGGTGATTTGATGACGGTTGGAGATAAAGGTGTGAATGGTGACTTTAAAGTGGATGATCAGGGTGTTTTGAGATTTCGTGGTAGAATTTGTATTCCTGATGGTTCATAATTGAAACAGGTGATTTTAGAGGAAGGACACCGGAGTAGTTTGAGTATACATCCGGGAGCTAATAAAATGTATCAAGATTTGAAGAAGATCTTGTGATTGTCAGAGAATTAGAGTTGGTTGAGCAGTTCAGAGACTTGTGTCTGGTGTGTAAGCTAACACAGTAGAGTGTGAGGTTGAGTATATAAAAAGTGAACAGTGATTCTTGGTGAATATGAGAAAGAGTTAGACTTTGGACGTGAAATTGGTAGATTTGAGGGTTACGAGTCATCAGAGTGCGCAGCGGAAGCGTAATGTGGCACAATTCGTATATGCGTGTGTGACTTGTAAGAGTTCATAGGTTGAACATTGAAAACATGTAGGATTGATGAGACCATTGGACATTTCAGAATGGAAGTGTTATGTAACGTCCCAATTTTGTGTGAGTTTTATTTAATCGAGTCGTTTTGATTATTTTATTATTATTTTATTTTATTTTCGACTTTTATCTGAAAATATGTTATTTTTCAATGTTGTGATATTTTATCGGGTTTTGGGAACGTTGGCGAGATATTTGAGTGTGGGGGTATTTTGGTCATTTTATGATATTTTTCATTAAGATAGTAAGAATAGAAAATAGAAAGAGAGAAAAAGGGAGAGAAAGAAAAAGAGAAGAAAGAAAAAGGGAAGAAAAGAGAAGAAGAGAAGAAAAGTGAGAAAATCTTGGGAAATCAAAGAAATCAACTTCTAGAATCGATTTAATCGGGTAAGGGTGCGAAACTTAATTATTGTATGCTTGTATATGATTATGTATGTGTGTTTGTGGTTGTTATTGGATTGAATTGGAAAAATTTAGTAAAACCCATATTAGGTAAAATTGATTAGAAATCGATTAAATGTGTTTGAAATCATGTTTTTAGTGTTCATTCTTGTTGGTACATGATAGATACATGTTGTTAGACATTGTATTGGTAATTTTCTGGGTGTAGGTGAAAATTGGAGGATTTTGGTTGAGAAAACGCAGGACAAAGTTCTGCAGAAATTTTTCTGGTTTTTCCAGGTGATACGCGTATGGGGCATGTTCATACGCGTATGGACCTTGGCAATACGCGTAACGTGGACGTGTTTTGGGCCAATACGCGTATGGATTCTCATTTTGCTCGGCCATCAGCCCATTTACGTATGATACGCGTAACATTTCAGGGCAATACGCGTACAGTGTTGGCACTACGCGTATTGGAATTTTAACGTGAATTTTGGGGAAAAATGAGTCTCTGCCCATACGCGTATGGCCTTGGGTAATATGCGTATGGAATGGCGAGGAATCAGGGCAATACGCGTATGGCTCAGGGCAATACGCGTATTGTCAGGAAAATTGTAAAATGGGACTTTTCAAAATATCGTTTTCGTTTTTCTTTCGCAACTTGGGTTCCGTTTATCCGATTTTTGCATTCTTGGTATCGTTAGAAAGCTATTGAGCTGTACTTTCTTATTATGATGATTTGGAAATTTTTTAGCCGATTTAATTATTGCAAAAATCAAGAATAGTGTCATTTTGTCGACTTTTGTCGTTATAATTGTGCGTAATTAATGTGTATCGTGCAAGGTGCTGTTGTATGATGTAAATGCATGTGTTTAGATGGTGTTGAGATGATTTGTGGCCGTATGGCAATTAAATGCATTGTTTTGGGCTTAAGTGCAAAGTGTGATTTTGCTGAGAGAGATGGTTGCATATATGTGTGTATTTGAATGTCATGAGTCATTGTATGCTAAGCATCATGATATGCATTCTTGAGACGTCCTGAGTGACGGATTGATTCCAGAGGGAATCCGTTATAACATCGTGTGCCTTATGCAAAGAGGTGTGAGCGATGATTATAGACGATTGTGTGCCTTATACAAAGAGGTGTGAGCGATCGGGCCGTGTGCCTTATACAAAGAGGTGTGAGCGATCCGTAAATGTCGTGTGCCTTATACAAAGAGGTGTGAGCGACGGGGAACATCGTATGCTCGACGGGGAGTTACAGTGATGTAACGAGCGATGATTCCAGCAGAGTTCCTGAGTGAACTAGTGATGAGAAACATTGGAAGTCGGTACCGCATGTACATATGCATAGAGTCGTTGTGTCGGTCTCTTGCATTGCATAAATCATTAATGGTTGTGTATGTGTGGAATTATGGATAAGATTGATATATGGATATGTGTTGGTGATGGAAATATGAATTATTCCTTGTATTGCCTTGTGTTTGAATTATGGCGTGAGTTGTGGTGAGAACCGTATATATGTGTGTTTTTGGTGTTATATATAATTATGTGCAATTATATTATGGTTGTTTTTCTCACCCTTCTGCTGTTTTATAATGCTCTACGAGGCATTGCAGATTAGAGTTGTTGGAGGTCTTTTTGTGAAGCTTTGCGTCTTCATTCTTTTGTCGGTCGGCTCTGATATGTGACACCGGGTAGTTAGGGAGGCCGTTTGTGATATTTGTGTATTATGTATATATATCTTTTGGCTTGTACATGTACAACTTGATGTATGACAAACTTTTCATGATATATATATATATATATGTGTGTTATTCAGTTTTAGATTATCCGCTTTTATTCTAAAATCTGAAATGTGGGTGTAAGGAACTGAGTTCCTCTGTTGATTGCTACCCCACTGTTGCATATCTTTATGAGCAGATGTTGTATGTATTGTTTCAATATAATGTGATTCTCCCAGTCTATGCCATGATAATTTAAATATACTCTGATGAAATTTTGAATTTTCTTTTATTGCTTTATTTAATTGGGGGTGTTACATTAAGTGGTATCAGAGCCAGTTTGTGTCAGTCCGTGTCAGTTGTGTCAGTCCTTGTTGGTCGTTGTGGTTGGATGAGTTGTTTGTTTAACCATAGTTGCTGTTATTGGAAATGAACAGAATATGGCTGGTAGGAACGACGCTGCTTTAGATGCTGCGATGCAAGCTATGGCTCGGGCTGTGCAGGGTGCACCTCATGCTGCAGGTAATGATGAGTTCAGGAAGAACAAACCGCTTGTCTTCAAAGGAAGATATGATCCGGATAGTGCACAGATTTGGCTGAAAGAGATTGAACGGATTTTTTGAGTGATGGATTGTGCTGAGGATCAGAAGGTGAGATTGGGTACTCACATGTTATTGGAAGAAGCTGATGATTGATGGTTAGTACACGTCATGTGTTGGAAGCTGCAGAGGAGGAGATTACTTGGGCTGTGTTTAGCATGGAGTTTCTGAGGAGGTATTTTCCCGAAGATGTAAGAGGAAAGAAGGAAATTGAGTTCTTGGAACTGAAATAAGGTAATATGTCTGTTGTTGATTATACTGCTAAGTTTATGGAGCTTGTGCAGTTTTATCCTCATTATGCTGAAGCGACTACGGAATTTTCTAAGTGCGTAAAGTTTGAGAACGGATTGCGTCCTGAGATAAAGCAGGCAATTGGTTATCAAAGGATTCTGAGGTTTTTTGATTTGGTGGATTGTTGTAGGATTTATGAGGAGGATAGTAAGGCTCGTTCTACTCATTACAAGAGTGTGAGCGAGAGGAAAGGGAAGCAACAGTTATGTGGTGGGCCGTATGTGACACCAGCTGATAAGGGTAAACAAAGGGGAAATTTTGAGAAAAGGTCAAGTGGAGGAGGGATGTCTGGTCCTTTGAGGTGTTATAGATGTGGTGAAGTGGGGCATCGTCAGTTCGAATGTAAGAAAGATTTTAGGAAGTGTTCTAACTGTGGAGGTATAGGACACATTGCAGCTGATTGTAAGAGGAACGTGGTGAAGTGCTTTAATTGTGGTGAGCTTGGACATGTTAGTACGAAGTGTCCGAAACCGAAGCAAGCTCCAGCTAGTGGGAAGGTATTTTCTTTGGCAGGAACTCAGACTTCAAGTGCAGACCGTCTGATCAGAGGTACTTGTTTTATTAATAGTACTCCTTTAGTTGCTATTATTGATACTGGAGCGACTCATTCGTTTATTTCGTCTGAGTGCGCGAAGCGTTTGAATCTTGTGTTGTCTTTGATGGGTGGTGAGATGGTTATTGATACTCCAGCAATGGGGTCAGTAACTACTTCTTTGGTTTGTTTGAGTTGTCCTTTGACCATTTATGGTAAAGACTTTGAGATGGATTTGGTGTGTTTGCCGTTGGAGGGATTAAATGTGGTTCTGGGAATGAATTGGTTGCAATTCAATCGAGTTCATATTGATTGTTATCATAAGCTGGTAAGGTTTCCTTCTCTTGAGGAAGACGAAGACTCGAGTTTCTTATCTACCAAAGAGTTGAATAGACTTTTGGCGGATGAAGCTCAGTTGTTTGGGTTGTTTGCATCTTTGACTGTGGATAGTCAAGTTTCACTTGATGTGTTTCCTGTTGTGTGTGAATTTCCGGAAGTGTTTCCTGAGGATATTTCAGACTTACCGCCAGAGAGAGAGGTGGAGTTTTCTATAGATCTAGTTCCTGGTACTAGACCTATTTCTATGGCACCTTATCGTATGTCGGCGTCTGAGTTGGTTGAGTTAAAGAAACAGTTGAATGAATTGTTGGAGAAGAGGTTTGTGAGGCCAAGTGTGTCGCCTTGGGGTGCTCCAGTTCTATTGGTGAAAAAGAAAGATGGAAGTATGCGGTTGTGTATTGATTATCGCCAGTTGAATAAGGTGACGATTAAGAATAAGTATCCTCTTCCAAGGATTGATGATCTGATGGATCAGTTGGTTGGTGCTTGTGTGTTCAGTAAGATTGATTTGAGATCAGGGTATCATCAGATTAGGGTGAAAGAGGAAGATATTCAGAATACGGCTTTTAGGACACGTTACGGTCATTATGAATATTCTATAATGCCGTTCGGGGTTTCTAATGCGCCAGGTGTGTTCATGGAGTACATGAATCGTATTTTCCATGAGCATTTGGATCGATTTGTCGTTGTGTTTATTGATGACATTTTGATTTATTCTAAGTCTCGGGAGGAGCACGCGGAACATTTGCGTATTGTTTTGCAGGTTTTGAAAGAAAGGAAGCTTTTTGCCAAATTGTCCAAGTGTGAATTCTGGTTATCAGAAGTGAGTTTTCTTGGGCACGTAATTTCAGGTAATGGTATTGCTGTGGATCCATCTAAAGTAGAAGCAGTTCTACAATGGGAGGCTCCGAGATCTGTTACTGAAATTCGAAGCTTTTTGGGTTTGGCCGATTATTATCGAAGGTTCATTGAAGGTTTTTCTAAGCTAGCACTTTCTTTGACCCAGTTGACTTGTAAAGGGCAAGCGTTCATTTGGGATATTCGGTGTGAGGAAAGTTTTAATGAGCTGAAGAGAAGATTGACGACAGCTCCGATTTTGATTTTTCCGAATCCTAATGAACCATTTTTGGTTTATTGTGATGCTTCTTTAATTGGTCTAGGTGGTGTTCTGATGCAGGAAGGTAAGGTCGTGGCTTATGCTTCAAGGCAGTTAAGAGTTCATGAGAAAAATTATCCTACTCATGATCTTGAGTTAGTGGCTGTGGTTTTTTGTGTTGAAGATTTGGAGGCATTATCTCTACGGTGCAAGGTTTGAAGTCTTTAGTGATCATAAAAGTTTGAAATATTTGTTTGATCAGAAAGAGCTAAATATGAGGCAACGGAGATTGTTGGAATTCTTGAAGGACTACGAATTTGGCTTGAATTACCATCCTGGTAAAGCTAATGTGGTAGCTGATGCATTGAGTCGAAAATCGTTACATATGTCCGCTTTAATGGTTAAAGAGTGGGAACTTTTGGAATCGTTTAGAGATTTGAGTTTGGTATGTGAAGTGACGTCGGATAGCGTGAGGCTTGGAATGCTAACGATTACTAATGATTTTCTGATGACGATTAGTGAGAAACAGAAACTGGATGTGAAATTTGTGAATTTGATGTTGGTTGGAGGAAAAGATGTGAATAGTTATTTTCAAGTGGATATTAATGGTGTTTTGAGATTCCGAGGTAGGATTTGTATTCCTGATGATGCGGAGTTGAAGAAGATAATTTTGGAGGAAGGACACCGGAGTAATCTGAGTATACATCCGGAAGCGAATAAGATGTATCAGGATTTAAAGAAGATTTTCTGGTGGTCTGGATTGAAAAGAGATATGGCTCAGTTTGTTTATGCATGTTTGACTTGTCAGAAATCGAAGGTGGAATATCTGAGGCCTAGTGGTTTGTTGCAACCGTTGGATATTTCTGAGTGGAAGTGGGATGGCATTTCCATGGATTTTGTAACGGGGTTACCGAATACTCAGCGAGGGCATAATGCTATTTGGGTGATTGTTGATAGGCTGACTAAATCGGCTCATTTCATTCCGATTGACATCAGATTTTCTTTGGAGCGGTTAGCTGAGATTTACATCAGTGTGATTGTGAAGTTGCATGGAGTTCCGTTAAGTATTGTTTCGGATCGAGATCCTAGATTTACCTCGAGATTTTGGGAAAGTTTGCAGAAGGCTTTGGGTTCTAAATTGAGATCGAGTTCGGCTTATCATCCGCAAACGGATGGTCAGACGGAGAGGACGATTCAGTCTTTGGAAGATTTATTGAGGGCTTGTGTTCTTGAACAAGGTGTCTTGCGTTGATTGAATTTACGTATAATAGCAGTTTCCATTCTAGTATTGGAATGACACCATTTGAAGCATTATATAGACGAAGGTGTCGAACACCGATGTGTTGGCACGAATCTGGTGAGAGTTCGGTGGTTGGACCAGAGTTGGTGCAACAGACGACGGAAAAAATGAAGCTTATTTGTGAGAAAATGAAGGCTTTTCAGAGTAGACAAAAGAGTTATCATGATCGGAGATGGAAGGATCTTGAGTTTCAAGAGGGCGATCATGTATTTCTGAGAGTTACATCGGTAACGGGTGTGGGTCGTGCATTGAAATCGAAGAAACTTACTTCTCGGTTTATTGGTCCTTACCAGATATCCGCGAGAGTGGGTGTTGTGGCTTATAGGGTGGCGTTGCCGCCGAATCTGTCGAATTTGCACGATGTGTTTCATGTTTCACAGCTTCGAAAGTATGTTCCGGATCCGTCGCATGTGATTCCGATGGATGAGGTTGAGGTAAGGGAGAACCTTACGGTTGAGGCATTACCAGTTAGGGTTTTGGATCGCGAGGTGAAGCGGTTAAGAGGTAAGGATATTGCACTTGTGAAAGTGGCGTGGGGAGGCGCTGCTGAGCGCAATTTGACTTGGGAGATTGGAAAGTCGGATGCGAGAGTCGTATCCAGAGTTGTTCGTCTCAGGTATATTTTCGAGGACGAAAACTTCTAAGTGGGGGAGAGTTGTAACGCCCCAGTTTTGTGTGAGTTTTATTTAATCGAGTCGTTTTGATTATTTTATTATTATTTTATTTTATTTTCGACTTTTATCTGAAAATATGTTATTTTTCAATGTTGTGATATTTTATCGGGTTTTGGGAACGTTGGCGAGATATTTTAGTGTGGGGGTATTTTGGTCATTTTATGATATTTTTCATTAAGATAGTAAGAATAGAAAATAGAAAGAGAGAAAAAGGGAGAGAAAGAAAAAGAGAAGAAAGAAAAAGGGAAGAAAAGAGAAGAAGAGAAGAAAAGTGAGAAAATCTTGGGAAATCGAAGAAATCAACTTCTAGAATCGATTTAATCGGGTAAGGGTGCGGAACTCAATTATTGTATGCTTGTATATGATTATGTATGTGTTTGCGGTTGTTATTGGATTGAATTGGAAAAATTTAGTAAAACCCATATTATGTAAAATTGATTAGAAATCGATTAAATGTGTTTGAAATCATGTTTTTAGTGTTCATTCTTGTTGGTACATGATAGATACATGTTGTTAGACATTGTATTGGTAATTTTCTGGGTGTAGGTGAAAATTGGAGGATTTTGGTTGAGAAAACGCAGGACAAAGTTCTGCAGAAATTTTTCTAGTTTTTCCAGATGATACGCGTATGGGGCATGTTCATACGCGTATGAACCTTGGCAATACGCGTAACGTGGACGTGTTTTGGGCCAATACGCGTATGGATTCTCATTTTGCTCGGCCATCTGCCCATTTGCGTATGATACGCATAACATTTCAGGGCAATACGCGTACAGTGTTGGCACTACGCGTATTGGAATTTTAACGTGAATTTTGGGAAAAAATGAGTCTCTGCCCATACGCGTATGGCCTTGGGCAATACGCTTATGGAATGGCGAGGAATCAGGGCAATACGCGTATGGCTTAGGGCAATACGCGTATTGTCAGGAAAATTGTAAAATGGAACTTTTTAAAATATCGTTTTCGTTTTTCTTTCGTAACTTGGGTTCCGTTTATCCGATTTTTGCATTCTTGGTATCGTTAGAAAGCTATTGAGATGTACTTTCTTATTATGATGATTTGAAAATTTGTTAGCCGATTTAATTACGTCAGAAATCAGGAATAGTGTCGTTTTGTCGACTTTTGTCGTTATAACTGTGCGTAATTAATGTGTATCGTGCAAGGTGTTGTTGTATGATGTAAATGCATGTGTTTAGATGGTGTTGAGATGATTTGTGGCCGTATGGCAATTAAATGCATTGTTTTGGGCTTAAGTGCAAAGTGTGATTTTGCTGAGAGAGATGGTTGCATATATGTGTGTATTTGAATGTCATGAGTCATTGTATGCTAAGCATCATGATATGCATTCTTGAGACGTCCTGAGTGACGGATTAATTCCATAGGGAATACTCTATAACATCGTGTGCCTTATGCAAAGAGGTGTGAGCGATGATTATAGACGATCGTGTGCCTTATACAAAGAGGTGTGAGCGATCGGGTCGTGTGCCTTATACAAAGAGGTGTGAGCGATCCATAAACGTCGTGTGCCTTATACAAAGAGGTGTGAGCGACGGGGAACATCGTATGCCCGACGGGGAGTTACAGTGATGTAACGAGCGATGATTCAAGCAGAGTTCCTGAGTGAACTAGTGATGAGAAACATTGGAAGTCGGTACCGCATGTGCATATGCATAGAGTCGTTGTGTCGGTCTCTTGCATTGCATAAATCATTAATGGTTGTGTATGTGTGGAATTGTGGATAAGATTGATATATGGATATGTGTTCGTGATGGAAATATGAATTATTCCTTGTATTGCCTTGTGTTTGAATTATGGCGTGAGTTGTGGTGAGAACTGTATATATGTGTATTTTTGGTGTTATATATAATTGTGTGCAATTATATTATGGTTGTTTTTCTCTCCCTTCTGCTGTTTTATAATGCTCTACGAGGCATTGCATATTAGAGTTGCTGGAGGTCTTTTTGTGAAGCTTTGCGTCTTCATTCTTTTGTCGGTCGGCTCTGATATGTGACACCGGGTAGTTAGGGAGGCCGTTTGTGATATTTGTGTATTATGTATATATATATCTTTTGGCTTGTACATGTACAACTTGATGCATGACAAACTTTTCATGATATATATATATATATATATATATATATATATATATATATATATATATATATATATATGTTATTCAGTTTTAGATTTTCCGCTTTTATTCTAAAATATGAAATGTGGGTGTAAGGAACTGAGTTCCTCTGTTGATTGCTACCCCACTGTTGCATATCTTTATGAGCAGGTGTTGTATGTATTATTTTAATATAATGTGATTCTCCCAGTCTATGCCATGATAATTTAAATATACTCTGATGAAATTTTGAATTTTCTTTTATTGCTTTATTTAATTGGGGGTGTTACATGTTAGGTGAAAGGTTTAAATATTATTCATGGGCTACTATGTAGATGGATGTTTTGGTTATATGTTCGATTGGTGAATCATAGCATTGTTGTAATAATGTTGTGTGATAAGGATGTTGGTATTGTGGTTATGTAGAGGTTGTTGAAACGATGTTGGGATGTGGAACTTTATGTTATTGTTTGTGTTGTTGCCTCGTTTCCATCGTGATGGTTCGAGTGTGAGTAGCTAATTCCTTGTGGGGAATTAGGGGAGTGTTACCTATGGTGAGGGTAACAATCTTGTTGTGTTTCGGTTCAAGAGTGAACCTGTGTGTTCGTAACTTGGGTATTATCTGAGTCGTGAGTTGGTCGTCAAGTGCATTGTATGGGCATTACATCTTACCGTTGTCGTGTCGTTGTAGTAGTTGCTGTTAGCGAGGTGTTTTGTCGGTTTGTGTTATTCGTGGTGTTGCCTTTAATGGCATGAGAGTGGGTTAGTCGGATACGAGAGTCGTATCCGGAGTTGTTTGCACCAAGTATATTTTCGAGGACGAAAATGTCTAAGTGGGGGAGAGTTGTAACGCCCCGATTTGTTTAATTGTATTTATTTATTTCATTTATGTGAATTTTGTGAAATGTGTGAATTTATTGTATTTTACCTGCTAATTGAGTTAATTGGTTAATTTCCCTGATAGGTAAAATATTTGCAATAAATTATAATTTCTTTTCAACTTTTATTTCCCGAAATATATTTCATCGCTGTTTATGTTTTATCGCATTTTGAGAGCGTTTGGGAGATATTTGAGCGAAAGGGCAAAATGGTCATTTTGGAGGTTAGATATTTTTTTAGAAATAGATATTTTTATATAAGTAGAAATAGAGGGGAAAGAAAAAGAGAAAATAAGAGAAAGAGAAAGGAAGGGAAAGAAGAGGAGAGAAAGAGAGTGAGAAGAAGAAAAAGAGGAAAACTTAAAGCTTAAGAAATCGATTCAACCGACACTTCAAAGCACGATTAATCGGGTAAGGGTGCGAAACTCGGTTATTATATGCTTGTGTATGAATATGTATGTGTGTGTTTGAATGTTTACTTGTTTTTCATAGTTTTTCAATTATAGGTTGAAATGAGAAAAATGAATAGAAATTGATGTTTTCACGGTTGGAAATCGATATGAAACACGTAGTATGATCGTATTATATGTATGAACATTATTGATACTTGTTTTGATTGATTGAAAACGTTTTGGTTGGGAAAAGTTGAATTTTGGGGTTTGGAAGCCATGAAGAGCGCAGAAACAGAATTCTGGTTCTGGTGCGATTCGCCAGGCGAATCAGGTCTTGTCGCAGCTTCGCCAGGCGAAGTGCTGGCGAAGAGGGATTCGCCAGGCGGAATTCTAATTCTCCAGGAGAAATTCAAGAGATAGAAGTTGGTTCATCTACTGGAATTTTGGATTTTCAAAAATGACGTTTCGCCGCAGCTTCGCCAGGCGAAGTGCTGGCGAAGAGGGATTCGCCAGGTGAAATTCTAATTCGCCAGGCGAATCTAGCAGTTTTTCAATAAATTATTTTCTTTGAAAATTTATACCTTTTGATCCGTAACTCGGATCGAGACGTTCTTAGTACCGTTGGAAAGCTAATGAGATGTTATTTCTTATAAAAATGGTTTTGAGATTAGTGGTTGATTTAATTGTGTCGGGAATTTGGAAACGTGTCATTTTGTCGACTTTTACCGTCGTAATTGTGTGCGATTGATGTGTTATCATGCGATATGATTTTGATATATAACGTATAGCTTGTGTGGTGTTATATGATATAAATGCATGTGATGAGATGTTGTGATGATGGTTTGTGGCCTTATAGCAAATAAATGCATTGTTTTGGGTTTGATTGCAATGCATGATTATTGATGTTGAGATGGTTCACATGGTAATATATGTATATGCATTTGATTGTCACGAGTCATTGGTATGCCATGTATCATAAATATGCACCATGTGATGTCGTGTTCCCATGTGAGGTGTGAGCGACGAAATAATTCCATAGGGAATCTACTGTAACGGTCGTGTGCCTTATACAAAGAGGACCTAAAGCGATGTTATAGACGATCGTGTGCCTTATACAAAGAGGACCTAAAGCGATCGGATCGTGTGCCTTATACAAAGAGGACCTAAAGCGATCCATAAACGTCGTGAGCCTTATACAAAGAGGACCTAAAGCGACAGGGAACATCGTTTGCCCGACGGGGAGTTACACTAAGTAACAAACGATGATTCCAATAATTCTTGAGTGAATTAATGATGATGAGATGATGGATGGAATGGTTCTGCATTGCATAGAGTCGTTGTGTCGGTCTCTGTGCATTTGCATAAATCATGAATGAATTGATTATGTGTGGGAAATTGTGAATGGATTGATTATGTGTGGGAAATTGTGAATGGGATTGATGAGTTGATATACATTGGTGATAAATGTATTGAGCATGATTGATATGCCTTTGTGATGGATGCATGAATTATGACTTGTTTTGTTTTGCATTTGAATTATGGTATACATTGTGGTGAGAATGTTTTTGCATGTGTATTTCATGTTATTACATATTTGTATGCAATTATATTATAATTGTGTTTCTCACCCTTCTGCTGGAATATGCTTTTTATGGCATAATGCAGATTAGCCGCTGTGGAGGCAAGTGGAAGAGTTAGATCTTCATTTTGCTTAGATCTTTGGTGTCTGCTCTGATACGTAACACGGGAGTCGGGGGGACGCTTTTGTTATTTATGTTTAAATATGTGAACGTATATATATTTGATAACTCGTATGTATATTTTGAAGTTATGAAACAACTTATTTTGTAAAATGAGTCAATTATGGATCATTCCGCTTTATTCCATAATTGAACTTTCCTTTTGTTGGAAAAAGTTTCTTGTTATTATTTATTCCACTTTGTGTTATGTATCAAATTTATGAGCAGGTGGATTATGTTTTTCTCAAATGTGGCATCCTTATTTCTGTCGAAAAACTTTTTTTTTATTCATTCACTCTGATTTAATTATGTATTATTTATCCGCGATGGGAATTGGGGTGTTACAATACAGACCAATAATATTTACAATATTACAAAGTTATAATTGAAACAATTCAACATCAGTCCTACAAATATACTAAATGAATACAAACAAATATTTGAATCTAAATACACATTGACTAAGAGATACAAAGCACAATGCAAAGGAAAATTTGTCAAAGTGTCATCGAAGGTTGAATGTTGTTGTTGTGTTGATGTTGTTGTGACCGGAAGCTATTTGTGCGTGAACTGACGGAGTTGTGTGCGGTTGAAATGTGAGAACACAATAGATGCATTTTAAGGTTATTGTAAAGTGAGGTAGGTTCTCACGGCAAAGCTTCACTGGAAGTTAGAGGTCCGTGTACGGTGAGTTGCGAATTTTTGATGTTGGGGTATGGTGTTGTGAAGTAGCAGTGTTTGGTTGTGAAAAGTGAAAGGAGTTGGTTCACGTTGAAAGTTTGAGATGTGGTTGGAAGGAGAGTGTTAATGTGTGAAGAAAGAGGAAAGGAGAAGTTTTTGAGATGAAGTAGATTAGTTGAAGTTTTGAGGTGTTCTTTGAAGGGTGGTGGTTGGCATGTTGCATTTTTCAATGTGGTTTGCTGGTTTTTTGGTGATGGTAAGAAGAAGAAAGAATGTATAAATGGAAGGGAGTGATGGTGATGTATTGTTTTGTTGTTGTTGTGAATGGGGGATATATTAAGTGGGTGTGAAGAAGGTTGTGTATGGAGAATGGATAATATGGCCATGGAGCAAGGTTGTTGGTCGTGGAGCAAGGTTGTTAGAGTGGTGGTAAAAGTAAACAATGGGGTGGAGGGAGTATGGTAATGGATGGTTCACGTGTTTATGAAGATGATGTGAGATGGTTGTCAAGAATAGAGTATGAAGTTGTGTGGATGTATGGTATAATGGAAGGAGGTAGATGTAGTGTTTTTAAGTGATGAAAAATAGAGGATGAGAAGTATGTGTGGGAGAAAAATAATAAGGTGGTGGATGACTTATGGGGTTGTTTGGAGTGAAGGGTTTGTGTGGAGTACGTGAGATTGAGGGATATGAAGTTTAGGTGTTTTGGTTGTGTGTAGTACCAAAAAGAGAGGAAATGTAGTGTTTTGTATGTTGTGTAGATGGTGTTGTATGAAGATTACGAAGATATGCTAAGGGGTAGAAGAAATGGATTGAAGAAAGGGTATGCCTGGAGGTATATTGCACGAGGAAGAAAAAGATAAACACTTCAAAAATTTTCAACTTTATTTTTTGTTGCAAATTGAGAGAGAGATATACGAGAATGAGTGGGCGTCGTTGGCAGGTTCCTTTCTCAAAGCCAATTAGTTTCTATACATAGCATCATTTAAGGTTTCTAAATTTAATGCAATGCCAACAGTGCCCCTTAGATATTTTTAAGGTGATCAAAATGAGCTCAAAAATTAATGAAATAAAATTCAATATATTTTAATAAAAACAAATAAACATCAAATTGATTATTTATTTGGCTTTATTTATTTTCCTTGATTATTTTAATTAAAAAAAACAAAAATAAAAGGAACTAAAGCGAATAAAAAGCAGACACACAAATGTGCGAAAAAATAAAATGAATGCACTAAAATAATCTACGTAAAATATAGTTCAACAAAATAGACATTCACGAATCAAATCTTACAGTTATAAATACACGAATGAAAAGGCTCACAGTGATCAAAATGCGACCACGCGAAAGCGCAAAAAAATAAAACGAGAACACTAGATTAAACTACGTGTAATGTAGATCAACAAATCAGACAGTTGCAGACCCGAATTTGAAATCTTTCGCCCACTAATTTTACTCGCAATTTAATTTTAAGCAACACTTTTACTTTAGTTAAAAAAAAAACCTTTTATGTTCCTAGTTTTTCAAATAATTTAATTTATGTTTCTAGATTAGAACCTTTGGGTTTATCATTTAATTTCAAGGATTCTGGTTTTACTTTAGCTAATAAATTTGTAGTCGTTGGTTGTGGTGAATTGCGTGATGGTCTTTATTCTATTAATTTAAAAAATGGCATTGCCTATAATTCAATGGATGTTACTGCTGGTTTGAAATGATGTGTTGTGAATGAAAAATCCTCAATATTATGGTATCGTAGATTGGGACACATCTCGATCGATAGAATTAAAATATTACTCTAGATTTTACTTATTATGAGACTTGTGTGAATTGCATCAAGGGTAAACAATCTGACAAGTTTAGAAAAGGTGTGCAAAGGAGAACAAACCTATTAGAAATCATACATACAAATACTTTTTGTCCCGACATTAATGCAAACAGTTCGAAATATTTTATCACGTTTATTGATGATTATTCGTGATATATGTATCTCTAGTTAGCTCATTCTAAGGATGAAGCTTTAGATGTCTTTAAAGTTTTCAAGGCTATAGTAGAGAAATAGTGCGATAAACAAATTAAAATCATTAGAGCTGATAGAGGTGGAGAGTACTGAAGGTTCAAGAAACACAAGAAAGGGAGGGTTGGATTGGGTTTCAAATATGAGAACTTTTTTGCAAATAAATGACAAGAACAATAATGATAGAAATACAATGGATTTTTATATTGGTTCATTGTTAACTAAACTAATCCAGACCATTCGTCAGAGTGATTTTGCCTTCTCACAAGTACTTAATCCGCTAATTAAACAGATTACAAACTCAAAGACCAACTGTCAATGACTTCTTGAGGTGACAAACTAAACTTAGTCCCTCAAGGAATTTAGCCAAAGTTAAAATACAAAAAGTGTGTGTTTACGAAAATTCATTTAAACAAATAGATACACAAGATGAATTTCAGAGTTTACACTTAAGAAAATATATAAATAAAAGCTCTAAGTGTAGTTAGTGTTGTAATTATTATTTCTGTCATTTGTTATTCTTCTTTTACTCACTTCGTTGTTATTCTTATTCTTCATATTTCCTTCAAATTTCTTATCCTCTTTAAATAGATGATGAATAGTATCGTTGGAAGATAGAATTGGAAACTTCTTCAATTTCACAAGTGTAATAATGTTACGAGGTTGAACCATGAATTATGGAGATCTATTGGTAGTACATTCCTTAATAATTCCAGCATATTTGTCATTTTAATGAAACATTTGATTTTGCCGCTTGAATGTACTGTTTCCAATAATATTCTTTCAACATTATTCTCTAAATCTTTGGCTTTATATTTGAGATGATTTTAAGCTTAATCAGAGTTTAGAGCCTTGAAGATTAGACTTCAGAGTCTAGTGAAAATGAGGCTTCGGTTATTAGAGTAAATATGAATTGTTTGTTCCATAAGTGTTGACTTGGTTATCCAGATGGTTGATTATCAATTAGACACTTCTTCATATTTTAACCTTGTTTTAGAATCTGTTGAAGTCCAGAGACTCTTATCCAGAGTCCAAAGTCTATTTTCCAGAATTCAGAGTCTCTTGTCTAGAGTTTCTTGTCTAGAACCCAGAGTCTGTTGTGTCCAAAATCTGTTTTGTCTAGAGTTATCGAGAGTCTCATTTGTCCAGAGTCGACTTAGTTTAGAGTCCAGAAATTGTTTTCCTTATCTTTAAGATTCTGCACACATAATGAAATTATTAGTGTACAAAAAATTGTTCTTTATACTTTGTTATCATCAAAACTTAAAGATTGTAGATGTAGAACCAACCTTGTTCCAACAATCTCCCACTTTTTATGATGACAAATACTAGTATTTTGACGAACAATTTTGACTTAATAAAAAATCAACTAAAATCAGAGTTAGGTTTGTAAGCTTCCCCTCACTTCTAGACCTTAAAAAATTTCTTAGATCAAGTACACAGAGTGAGGATTGCAAGCTCTTCCTTAGTTTAAGACTTAAGAAAAAATTTCTTGTGATATGCTACACCTGTTTCTTTTATGTGCCTCTAAATTCGATAAATGACATCTCTAGAGACTGAAAAATAAGACGTCTTCCTTTTGATATTTTAAGAACAAAATTTTCCATGGTGGCATAAATGTAACAATAATTCAGAAACACACTGCCGTTGATTGTTATCCAGAAAGGATCGTTTTCTTCGAGATGATTGAATTTCATTAACATTATTTCCTTATGCATAACTTTTGAAAAAAATTACTTCTATTGAACAAAATTGTATTGCAAATAATAAAAAAGCAAACAGATTCTATAACATAAAGTAAATACAAATCCATTAATAGCAAATTCTGCACCTTTATTGACTTGTGTAAAATTGAAGAATTAAAATTTAAATCGTCTCACCTTCAATTAATGCACCATGCATATCTTCATCTTCTTCACTAAATGAATAACTCAAATTTTCATCTTGTTCACTTAATAAGTCAGTTGTGTCTACATCTTCTATATCATTTGTATCATATTGGTTCTCTGAAAGATTTCTAAAAAACACTAATTTGGATAACTTTAAATACAAAGAGTCATATGCCATCTTCATTGAAACTAACTTACCTCTATCATAAATTTCATTCATACCAATGACATCTTCAACCTCATTTACAAAGTCGTCTTCAAGTGGAGTAAAATCATTCATATCGAAAATACATTCTTCATTGGAAGGTTGTGTTGGGGTTGGTTGAAAATATACATGTTGAAGATGTCCCACATTTCTTAGTTTTGTGAAGAAAGTGGGAGTCCAATGCTATATATAGGATTCAAGTTCTTCATTCTAAGATGCACCAGTCAAAATCACTTTAAGCTTGTATTTGACTTTCTTTTTTCTCTTATACTCTTGTTTTAGAGTATTGTGAGATGTAGTTAAATATTAGTTTTGGAGGGTGTAGGTGTACCGGGGGCCTGGGTTTGTGAGGGTATATTATGTGTTGTAACAATTTTCACATAGGGTTATTCTCTGGTTGTCTATTGACAACGATCGTGGTTTTTTCTCCGGTTTTGGAGTTTCCACGTTATGTTCTTGTGTTATGATTGTGTTCCTCTTTTTTCTCTTTGTTACTTTTTCCAACAACTGGTATCAGAGCTTTTGGTTCGATTCCAGGGATAAGTGTTCTTAGTATGCTATGTGGTTGCAGTTTTATCTGATCCTCCACATCAGAAAAGAAGGGTAGTGTTATGAAAGAGTTGTTGAGCTACAGTCACAAATTTTGCTGTGCAGTTTGGGCTAGAGAAAATCAATGGAAGAATTTTTTTAGACTTGTGGAAAGTTCAAATCAAAGATGTGTTGATACAATCAAGATTACACAAAGTGCAAGATTATGTCAGTGGTTGAAGAACTTCTTGCCAACAAGGAAGTTGCACCATAATGTTTTAACCTGATTTTCGACATGTGAAAATTCTTGAAGTGGTTTAGCTTTAAGTGAAGTATACTCTTATTTAGGTGGAGTATGATAGTTTTTTAAAACTATGATTGTCAGTGAAGACAATGTAAAATTCTTGGAGTGGTTTTGCTTCAAGTGAAATTATTTCTTCATGATAAAATATATGATTGTCGACGATGACAATGTGAAATTCTTGAAGTGGTTTATCTTCAAGTGAAATATATTTTTCATGAGAGAGTATGATAGTTTTTAAAATAATGATTGTCGGTGAAGACAATGTAAAAATTCTTGGAGCAGTGTAGCTTCAAGTCACTATACTCTTTATGGTGGAGTATGATTGTCGGTGAAGACAATAAAATTTTATGTATTATTTTCAATCAAGGTGGAGACTGTTGGGGTTAATTGAAAATATACACGTTAATACTCTTTATAGTGGAGTATGATTGTTGGTGAAGACAATGAAAGTTTATGTATTTCAATCAAGGTGGAGATTGTTGGGGTTGGTTGAAAATATACATGTTGAAGATGTCCCACATCGCTTAGTTTTGTGAAGGAAGTGGGAGTCCAATGCTATATATAGGATTCAAGTTCTTCATTCCAAGATGCACTAGTCAAAAGCACTTTAAGCTTGTATTTGACTTTCTTTGTTCTCTTATACTCTTGTTTTAGAGTGTTGTGTGATGTAGTTAAATATTAGTTTTGGAGGGTGTGGGTGTACTGGGGGCCTGGGTTTGTGAGGGTATATTATGTGTTGTAACAATTTTTACATAGTGTTATTCTCTGGTTGTCTATTGACAATGGTCGTGATTTTTTCTCCGGTTTTGGAGTTTCCACGTTAATCTCTTGTGTTGTTATTGTGTTCCTCTTTTTACTCTATGCTTTGCTTGTTTTTCCCAATAGATTTCACGTTTAACTTGATGGATAACGAAGTTCTACTTTCATTTACTGATGACTCATCGACGACGACAACACCAACTACACCAGAATAATTGCGATGTTGCAAATTTAAATCGATGGGTAGTGGAACTCCATTTTCGTTTATCGACAACTCGTCGGCAACAACTGCATTGAAATCATTATAAGGTTCATTCAAGTTAAAATCCAAAGCCATAATCAAGAATTACACATTCAAAGAAATACAATTCTAAAAACTGTTGAGTAAAATTAGTGAACTGGAATATTCAAAAGTGAACTCACGTGTATACTATTTAAAAGTGAAATGGTACTATCTTGGCGAAATTAAAAAACAGTTGAATAATTTTGGCGGAAAGAAAAAACTAAAACGTGAGCTGATACACAAAATGAGAGGTAAAGTTAAATAATTTTGGCAGAAAGTGAACTGATACATAAAATGAAAACTAGAACGTGAGGTCTTATTTATGGGTATATGTATATAGTAGTTGTTGTGAATTAGGATGCCTTGAAACAAAATATTAACTGTTTTTTTATGATCAAGAAACACACAAGGGTTAGGGTTAAGGAAAAACAACAATAATTGGTTATAACTGCTATTCTTTACTTTCTCTATAAAACAAATTACAAGTACTCAAGAATAACAAATAACCCTCTCACCCTAATTAGGTTTTGTCACACCACAAAATGAGAGACTAGTATGCTATTTATGATAAAACCTAACATACTAAACTAATGGGCTTTTTTTAATAATTACCCATTACAAGCTAACTTAGGGTACAAGCTAACTTAAACAATTGGATCCTTAACACAAGGCCCAATTCGACAACTACATACTAGAACACAATTCGACTACAACATGTAAGTCTTCGACAACAGCATGCGAATAGACTTCGACGACATGCTACACTAGAGTTCGATCCAATATTTCACAATTCTCCACCTTGGATCTAACTCTAACATCAAGAAACAAACTAGCTCTCTTCATGCAGCTTTATCAACTGCATACAGTGGAAAAACTTACAACTGGGCAACGTCTTGGTGATCATATCAGCAACATTATGATCTGTCGAAACTTTCAGCACTTGGACTTCTTCATGCTCGATTACCCCTCTGAAGAAATTCAGCCTCACATCAATGTTCTTGGTTCGCTCATGATAGGCTGAATTCTTCGCCAGGTGTATTGTACTTTGACTATCACATTTAATAGTGATAACTCGACCTTAAAGTTTCAGCTCCTTTGTAAATCCTTCAAGCCACAATGCTTCCTTCATAGCTTCAGTTAGAACGATATACTCCACTTTAGTGGTTGATAAGGCAACAACCTTCTGAAGTGTTGCTTTCCAATTTATTGTTGTGCCAAACATAGTGAACACATATCCAGAAACAGATTTTCTGGAATACATACAACCTGCATAATCAGAGTCGACATATCCTTCGGTTGCTGCTTTAATATCTTCACCCAAGGCTCCACCATAAATTAGGACTCTATTCAGAGACCCATTTATGTACCTTAGAATCTACTTCAATGCTTGCCAGTGAGCCTTTCCAGGATTCGGCATGTACCTCCTTACAAGACTTACTGCATATTCTATGGCAGGTCTAGTACAGACCATATCATACATCAAAGAACCCACTATATTAGCATATGGAACACTATTTATATAATCTCTTCCGACATCAGTACTAGGACACTGATCTATACTCAGCTTGAATTGAGGGTTTGTTAGAGTCACAACAGGCTTTGAATTCGACATACCATACTTCTCGAGAAGCTTTCGTAGGTATGCGTCTTGAGATAAACATAATCTCGACTGCTTTCTATCTCTTAGGATGTAAATCCCAAGAATCCTGGACGCAGCTCCCAGATCCTTCATGTCAAACTCCTTATTGAGTTCAGCCTTCACCCTCATTACATCGGCGATATTGTTGCTTGCTATTAGAATATCATCCACATAAAGCAACAAAATAACAAATGAATTACTAGGTCGAAATCTGAAGTAAACACAGTGGTCGAACTGACTTCTAATGAAACTTATACGTGCCATGAACTTGTCTAATCTCCTATTCCACCGTCGAGGAGATTGTTTCAGTCCATATAAAGATCTCTTCAGCTTCCACACATAGTCTTCCTTCCCCTTTTCAACATACCCTTCAGGTTGCCTCATCAGGATTATTTCATCTAGATCACCATACAAGAACGCAGTCTTCACATCCATATGTTCCAGTTTAAGGTCAAACTGTGCCACCGCGGCAAGCAACATTCGAATGGACTTGTGCTTCACAACAGGAGAAAACACATCATTGAAGTAGACACCTTCTTTTTGAGTGAACCCCTAGCAACCAATCTTGCCTTGTATCTCTTCGACACCACTCATTCGATTCCTTCCTTAACTTTGAAAATCCATTTACAACTGACTAACCTGGCACTAGCAGGTTTCTTGATCAGTTCCCAGGTGTTGTTATCATGAAGAGATTTCATCTCATCATCCATAGCCTTCAGCCACTCAGTCTTCTTTCGACTCCTCATAACTTCCTTATAGTCTCTAGGCTCTTCGTCTAGAACCTCACTTGCAGAGATTAAGGCATAAGCTATAAGATCTGCATACCTAAGTCTCTGAGGTGGCTTGATGACTCTTCTCGACCTGTCTCTTGCTAGTAGGTAGTCATTTTTCAGTCTCCTTATCTTCGACATCATCTTATGCTTCTTCTTCGACTTCATTTGGGATACGCAATTCAGCATCAGCATGCTCCACCTTAACATAAATTTCTCCCTATTCCAGCTCTTCGTCAGCATCATCAGTTTCCTTGAAAGCCATCTTAGCTTCATTGAAAACTACATCTCGACTGGTAATACATCTCCTGTGACTTGGCTCTAGGCTCCATAGCCTATAAGCTTTGACTCCTTCAGGGTATCCCATGAACATGCATTTTAGAGCTCTAAGTTCGACCTTGTCTTACCTAATGTAAGCATAGGCCACACAGCCAAATAATCTCAGTCTGTCGAGACTAGGTGGATGTCCCGACTAAACTTCTCCAGGTGTCTTCATACCTAACCAGTCGAAGGACATTTATTTATCAGATATGTTGATGTCGAAACAACCTCAACCCAAAACACCTTCTTTAACCCAGCACTAGTCAACATGCATCTAACTCTTTCCAAAATAGTTTGATTAAACCTTTCTGCCAAACCATTTTGTTGTGAAGTAGCTATAGTAGTTTTGTGCCTTGCAATACTTGAGGCAGCACAAAAACTGTCGAACACCTCATTGCAAAATTTAAGGCCATTGTTGGTTCTCAACCTCTTGACCTTTCTGCCAGTCTGATATTCGACCAGAGTGTTGCGACCAGAGTGTTGCCAGTCAGATATTAGGCTATTAAATTAACTTGAATCACAAATCTTTAAAATTCACCACCGAGCTTTGATTTATCCAAAGGAAAGGGAAAAAATCAGAAACCTTAATTGCAATATAAAAACAATGCAAGAGATCTAAGGTTCGGGGGTTGGTTATACCTAGGGAAGGTGTTAGCATCCTAAGTATCTGTAGGACTCTACAGGAACCTCTTGTTAATATTTGTGTTATGCTAAAGTTTGCTTGATAAGGGAACGTGCTAAGGTAAATACCTAGGGGTATCTACACTAAATATGCTCGCTAAGACGCCGCATCTCGTTCCTACGTATCCTGACTAGGATGAAATCAGAGCATTCGAAGTTCACCTAACTACGGGTGAGGAACTCTTGATAATGATCAAGGTTCCAAGGGGAATGAGTATTCATGATCATGATACTCACATAGAGTTCAAAAACTCTCTAAGTCTAAGTTGAAAGACTATCCTAAAAATGACCTTAAACCAAGTCAAAAAGGGAAGTGAATACATATCCTGATGGTATCCACATAGAGTTCGATAATTCTAACTTAAATCTAGGTTATGGAACAAAAGACTCTAAAAAGACTAAGAGGAGAAAGTAAGTATCTATGATGATAGTACTTAAATAGGGTTCAAAAACCCTAACCTAAAACTAAGTCATAAAAGGGAAGAAGTGGCTCTAATAAGGCTAAGAGAGATGATGATCCTGAAGAGGTTAAGGAAAAGGATGATGAAATGATTAAACTAATTGAGAATATGACTTATGAGTCAAAGAAGGAACCTTCCTTTGGAATAAGGTGAGTCACATAGGGTCAAATGACAAATACAAGAATAAATGTAAAAAACACGTATCACAATAAACATCAAGGGTTAATTTCAACAAAATGATTAGAATAATAAAACATAATTAAGTTAAGGATAAACAAAATAAAAACCTAACTAAAATTAATTAATTAAACCTAACTAAAATTAATTACTTAATCCTAACTAAAATTAATTAATTAATTTAACTAAATGTTTTTCGTTAGTAAATATTTTTTTTTAAAACTTAAGTAAATAAACTAAATCTAATTAACTTAATAAAAAATTAACTATTTAATTTAACCCTAAATTAATTAAATAAAACTAACCTAAATTAAATTGCTAAACTAAAATAGATTAAAATATAGAACAACAGAGGTGCAAATAGCAGGAAAGGAAAGCAGAGGATCTTGAATGGGCTTTTCTAAGGGTGCAGATAGCAAGAGTTGATTAAGTCCAGAAAACCAAACCCGTTATAATCCAGCGAGGGACAACTAAGTGGTCTCCACTATAGACCTCTTCTAGCAACCGTCAGATCCAAGATCTGACCATCAGGAACATATCCAACAACAACCAAAGGAGGGACCACGATATGCCCTCAAAAGCGGATCATACACAACCCAAGGGAGGCTAGGAACCGGTGACACTTGTCACCGGTGTAACTAGACGCGCATGGCAAGGCAAGCAGAGTCATAAAGCAGAGCAAAATGAAAAGAAACACACACATCTCACACTTTTTCTCTCTCTGTGTTGGATATGCAAAAAAAAAAAACAACTCAAAGAAACCCTCACCGGAAAGGAACAAACGTCGCCGGAGAAGATGAAGGTGCAGCAGAGACCGCCGTCTTCTCCGGCGAAACACCCAAAAAACGAAAATCTCTTACATGGAACCTACTCCAAATCATCCCTGTATTCCAAATCCGAACCCAGATTCCCTCAAACCCTAACGAAAAATCACAATCGTACCCAAATTCATATGAAACCCTAATTTAAGATTCAACACGAAATGAGCAAAAACAAGCTATAGAAGCAATAAAATCATTCGAGGATCAAAGATGATGTGAAATCAAAATGAAGGTGTCGGAATATCTCTTGAAGAATCTCTCTTGACGAATTTCTGAAGAAATCCTAGGTAACTTGCTTCATATTCTCTTTTTTTTGTCCTGAACTTCTCCTCTTCTGCGTGTGAAATGTGGTCTAGCTCCAAGTTTTCTAGAGCTTTAATGTAGGGCTCTAAAAACTTGTGATAAGATAGCTCTTCTGATTAGGGTTAGGAAGATAGTGACTTAGGAGTTGCAACGACGCTAGGGTTTTTTTCCAGTCCCCAAGACAATGAATAGTGCTCTCTCTTTATACTTATAGAATTAGGGTTCCCTTTGAAAAGTTGCAAATGAAGATTAGGGTACAAAATGTGCAGACACCATTCTGAATTTTGGTGGAACGCGTAGTGTACCAGTCCTCAGAGAATGTCCCCTTAGGATTTTGTCTGTTAGTACAAAACAAATTGGTCCCACATGCCACAAATTCGTGGACCCCTGCTTCACATCAAAAGTTGTTAGAACTGGGCATTGGTGTCTTGAAAACTTGTGATTTGCCTTGAAAAACATGGTAACTGCAGCTTGTGAAATATTGCTTTTATGACTTGTATTGAACTTTGAACCTGTGAATTGGTATGACATTATTTGGAATGAATTGAATTGTTTTTTTTTTAATGAGTTTAGAAAACTGACAAAAGTTGTTTTGGAATTATGGAATGTGGAGATTGTTTAGGCATATTTTTGAACTGGTGTTGAAAAATTGTTGTATTTTGAAATTGTGAAAGGATGTCTCTGCAACTGAATTGACAGATGATGGGGAATTGATTTGGCTTGAACAACATGAATTTGTTTGTATGGAAAATGCATCTTGTATGAATTTGTGTGGTGTGGTGTGATTTTGAATTTGTTCTTGAAAGATTGAGTTGGATGTGATGTAATTGATGAATTGGTTTTGCATTTGTGACATAACTTGAGGTAGTTAAAATTGTCTTGGGTTTTACTGATGAATTTGGTGTGTTGTGATACAGGGAAACATGTTACATCAAGTTTTGTGTTTGGCACAAGTTTGGGACTCAACAGTTTTAGATGGAAATTGTGGATTGTATGACAGGTTTTGTTCTGGTCTTAACAATTTAAACAACATTACAGTCTTCTTGTAACGAATTTTGAGGTTTTGGCTGCTGTTGTTTTGACGGCAGGTCTTGGATTATTTTGATGAAAGAATTGTGGATTGGTTGGACATAGTAACTGATGCTGCCAGAATTGTAGAAGTGGCTTCAAAGAGGAGCATCTTTAGAATCCTATGTAGAAGTAGACCTGCCTAAATCATCAGCCATCCTATCACCAACTGTGCTGCAACTTGCAGAATCATTGATATTCTCTGTAATAGAACAAAGAAACAAGCTCTCATTGGTAGCTGAATTTGTGCCAGAAGCTATTGCTAAAAGATCATCATTGACAGTCGCTGCAGTGATTGGTTCAGACGAGGAAAGATAGTACTTGAAACTCTATTTGGCCTGGAATAACTTGTAGGAACAAGAAAGTGCAAGAGGCCTAAGTAGACTCAAAAATTGGCAGATTTTGTCTTATTTCTTGACCACAACTGTAGCAATGATTTGTAACATTGGTCTCACATGTTAAATAGTATAGTGTTTTCTGGATTTCCAATCTTGTAAAAACTCCTTTGATATTACCCTTTTGAAGTATTTTTGAGCTTTGCCTTATAACCCTTAACTGTGATGATTTTGAATACGCAACACCTTGGCACAACTTAAAGTTTCCAATGAAGCTTGTAAAACATGGTCTTTGAAACAACCTAAGACTTTTTTCTATTAGATTCAAACAATGGAAATGATTTTCTTGTGGCTTGTGGTTCACTTGACTAAACGTTGACTTACATGGAATCAAAGTCTCTAAGCATAACACTCACTTGGACATAGCATGGTCATGGTTTAATAACAACTCAACCCAGAAATTATTTGCTTCCATGATTAATTTAAGACAAATTTCTTGGATCCAAGTTCAAATATGATCAAAAACACGCTTGCAAAATAACCTTGATCAAGATGAAATTAAATGGGATTATGGCCCACGGATCAAATTTGATCATAATTTGAAATTCATTTCCAATGCCATTCAAATTGAACACTCCTTGATCATAAACCAAATTATATAAAGAAACTCATCCATCACTTGGCATCAAGGCCCAAATTTGACCCAAAAATAGCACATCCTTCCATTGAAACATGAATGATCACTCCTTTGAACCAATATGTAACAAAACCAAACCATAGCTTTGCTTGAATCATACACTTAATTCTGTGGCCTGTCTTAATATACATGGTGCAAAACTTGGAACCATTATAGAGTAGCCTTTGGAGATCACTTGAAAAATATATGATCATGTTCTAGAATAAATCCACCCAACCACTTGAGAAATTGACCATGTCTTGGCTACCTTGAACATGAGCATGAAGACACGACCCCTTTCACCACCTCTTGAAGCACAAACACCCTCACAATAGTTCTCTGAAGGTAAAAACAATGGTCCTATGCCCTCCAAACCTTTCTTAGAGGACCTGATTTTCACAAGTGAGCAAGCAAAACAAAAACTCCAAAATTGTTAGCTAAGCATGCATGATTGACTTAAAATGATGAGCAACTGAATGACATCTAAAGGATAAAATTTGGGGTATGGCACTTAGTCTTCTAGATGAATACCCATATATTTCTGAAATAATAATCGACTATTGTAGCACCCCAAAATTTGCCCTACCTTTTTCTGGCTTATGTTTCTTTCTCATTTTTGCATCTTTAGGTCATAGTTCATAATTAATCATTTGCATTGGTTCTTGAGACATGGGATCGAAAGTTTTTTCTTGTTGGCCTTATTCATAGGATCCATCAAAGGCTTTGGGTCAGAGGTTCATTGGTGTGAATCAGGTTTTAATTTCTTCTCAGTTCAAATCATCTTCTTCGAGATTTATCAGCATACCAGGGAGAATTGGAGTTCTTGTTTACAGTTGAGCTGGTGGATAGTTATCGATTGAGATTCTTCAGTGGATCATGTGAGTGGCCAGATTGTTCAGTGGTAGCTGTGACTATTTTGTCAGAGGCTTGTGGAAAGTTGGTGATTGGTTTTGAATTCAGTTGGTTATCCATTTTTTTTATCCATAATCCATATCCGAACTCATTGTTTTTAATCCATCAACCATTTTCATTTTTTATCCATTTACATTTTCTTCTTTTCATATTCATTATATCCAAAATTCCTAAATATCAACTTTAAATCCATTTTCTTTCCTAAGCTATTCATATCCATTTTCTAACTCATTATCATCCAAAATCCATTTTTCATCCATTTCAATCCAACTTCCTCTTTTTTATACTTTATCCATTTTAATTCATTTTTAAGTTTATTATTCATTATCCATGTCCAAATATCCATTTGAAAATTGATAAACCTTTTTATCCATTTAAAGTCCACTTTTACTTTTAGATCCATTTCACATCACCAAAATCCATTTTACCAAATAGCCACATTTTTATCCAATTCAAACCAATTTCAATTCTATCTCCACATAAACCCATTTGTCCATATAATATCCATTATACCATGCTAACATATTCTTTCTAAACTCATTACATAAGTAAAACAAGTCTTCACCCACCAACTTTTCCAAGACTCTGTTTCTCACGCAACACATTCCACAAATCCCTTTCCAAAATGAAACTTGCCAAAACACTTTTCCAGCCATAACAAATTTCAAATTGCACATGATGCTACACTCACAATCACCAATTCAAAGCCACCAAATGCGTGACCAATTTCACGTAAAAATCACATAACAGAATCACCAATTCCACTACAAATTCACAACCAAATTTCACAACAGAATTCCAATTCAAGTACCTATTCTACCCCACCTTGATTTCTTGTATAAAAGTTGGATATGCTTCACAATTTGGGGATCCCGGGGGCTCACGACTCAATTCTCTTCTCCGATTTTCCATTAGCTCCGCAAGTTTCTTCATCACTCATCCTCTCCCATTCAAAAACTTACAAAACTTGCAGTAAATCAACATCACGCTCCAACTTTCATCTTTCCTCATCTTCACCACTTCAAACCTGCAACAAACTCCACATTATTTTTCAAATCAGAATCGCAAAGCAGTGCAGAAAAGAAGAAGATCGAGAAGTAGAAGCAGGAAGAAAACAGAAGAATAAGATTGAGCAGACACGAAGAACAATCAATAATTGATATGCTTCACGCTCTGTTTTCACCAACAAGTTTAGAGAGTCAAACGCATATCAAGAAATGAAGATGAAGATTGCGAGTGAAGCGAAATTGACGTTACCTTGGTTTTCTATTCATCGTCACTAATTTTGAAGGAGCACCGGACAATCTCCGGTAGGTACGTTAATCTTGTTGTGGAATTGCAATTGTCGATCAATTGGTCTTGTATCTTCACTGAGTTTGTATCTGTTTATTTTGGCTTGCTTGAGTGTTTCGAACTGTGTCGTACGAATGAGGTTTTGCTGAGCGTGAATCGTTGAGTTGAAGTCATGGTGAGAATTTAAAGTCTCCGCCGCCGCCGGCACGATGCCACGGCACGACAGAGCATTTACTTTCTGGCGGTTATAGTTTGAGAAACCGAGGGAGAAGAGTTGAGACGTTGGAAGATGGATGTTGTTACCGTGCCAGAGAGTTGAAAAGAGAAGAAGAAAGGAGATGGTCGCCAGTGGATTTAGTGGATGTGAGAAGGAGGGAAATGAAGGTTTGGTTTTGTGTCACCGGAAAAGAGGATCGACGGCGAAGCTGAGATGTAGAAGAAGGATTTTGTTTCGTTGAGAGCGTGAAGAAGAATTTGTTGACGAGGGGAGGGTGAGGATTGTGAGAAGATGAAGAAGAGTGAGAACGGCGGTGATGCTGGGGGATTGAGGTGGAAGGGTATTGTTTAGGTTTTTAGGATTAACAAGGTTACTGGGCCGGGTCTTGGGGCCCAACGCTGAGATTCCTGATCACACCCCAATTTCGCTCGCCTCACCCCCTTTGATGCGTAATGGGAAGCCATTGGGCTTGAAGGCCCACCGCCCTGCTGTCCACACACTATAGAACACCATTGCACCCCCTCTTGGCTGGAGAAAAGATTTTGGGCCAAGAATTTTAAGCCCATTCGCCTTTTTTTTTCTGATCTCACCCTCATCTGTTGACTGCACCTTATTTGGGCATTTTGGTTTAGTTCTTTTTTGTTTTTAAATGTTTTGTTAATTGTTTTTGCTAATTAATTAATTCTAACTTTTTAATTAGAGAATTATATTATAACCTTGGATTTAGTGTCAATTTTTTAGAATTAAACATAATTTTAGAATTAGAATTAGAAGTTAGATTTTAATGTTTAGAATTTAATTTTTAGATTTAATGATTATTTTTAGAATTAGATTTTAATTAGAAATTTATTTGAATTAATCCTAAGTTTAGGTATTAACTTTTAATTTTAGGTTAATGGTTGACTAACATTTAATCTTCTTTTAATTAGCATTTTAATTCTAACTTGGTTATTCTTGATTAATTGTTTTGACCATGATTTTGATGCTTAATTTCTGATTAAATACTTGACTGCATCTTATTCGTTTTTTCTCTTTGTGATTGAGCTGTCTGATGTTTACTTGTTGATTCCTCTGTATTCGCATGCTCCCTTAAGGCTCCTAGTCCGACTTAATTTCTGATTAAGCTCGGAGTAGGATAGACATTAGGCTCTCAATCCAAGCATGATAACATTACGTAGAATTCCCTCCTAATCCTGACCTTAGGGCCATTTTGCATGATAACTTGTAGGATTCAGTTTCCCCTTTAGACTTTCTGCGAGTCCCGACTCTTTTCTCTCGCACCCGTGCGATCGAGACTGATCCCGTTTTCCCAATTCGTGGTCGTTCCCACGAACTACGGACGCTCTGACTTCCTCTCTCTCGTTCGATTGAGGATACGTATGCACAAGGATCCCTATCCTTGGCGAGCACCCTTCTCTCGCACCCTTGCGATTGAGACCCTTCCATCCTTTCCCTTCTTCCCTAGTGAGGGGAACTACGTCGCTCTGATTCTCGCGTGCGAGCGAGATACGTAGGCAGGAGATCGTGCGAGATCTCTCCGAGCACATTTCTTTCACAACCTTTCTTTATCACCTCTTTGTCTCTTTTCGACCCGTAGGTCGAACTACGACTGCTCTGATTTCCTCTTTCTCGTCCGATTGAGGATACGTAGGCACAAGACGGCGATGTCTTGGCGAGCAACCTCCCCCCTTAGTTCCCGTCCGAACTACGTTGACTCTGACTTTCCCATTGCACTGAGGGAGTACGTAGGCCTAGGACAACGATAATGTCCTATCGAGTCACTTCTTCTTTTTCTTTTCTCCTTCGTTTCTCCATTCTTTCCGTTCTCGTTTCTTCGCCGGTCCAGTAGCAGTGGAGTTCCAGACGACGACACCCTTTGATGCAGACAACAAGCGTGGATCCCATCGAGTTCGATGGACGTGTTGGGTGCTAACACCTTTCCTTCGCGTAACCGACTCCCGTACCCGTTCTCTTGGTCGTGAGACCATGTTCTTTCCCTTTCCCTCAGGTTTACGCAGTGTTTCCTTTCCCTCTCTTGGGATAAATACACATTGCTGGCGACTCTGTGTCTTTTGCGCCACTCTCGCGTTTGTACCGTTGGATGCGAATCTTTTCGGGAGCGACAGCTGGCGACTCTGCTGAGGACTCTGGTTGACCTCCTGCTGGTCCTTCCCTTTAGCGAGTCGATCCTAGCGCTTGTCTGTTTGTTTTCTTTGGGTGTTTCTGTGGTGCTTTGCTTTGTTGTATATTACTGTATTTGCTGTTTTATTTGTTTACTATATTTACAGCTTTTTACTGCATTGCATTGCATTTTATTACTGTCATACTGGATATTACTGTGCTGTGCTGGCTGTGTTTTTCTGTTTGGCGGGTTGGGATGTTCTGAAAGATGAGCCCAATACCCAGGCTCGAGCATACACCTAGGTTTTAGCGTGGGCAGACGTGACGCTCTCGTGGTGTTGGCCACGTGCGGGTGATCACGATCCCTACAATCAGACGAGGTTCTATCCAGAGCTTTCTGCTACTGTATGTTGATACAGGCCAGTAGTTATTCTCTGGAGGAATTGTCGACTCTGATGACCATTCCCGAGGACTCAGTTACGGCAATCCTCCCGGGATGTGACAGTGGCAGCGCACTTTCTGTGGCAAACCCATTGCACACTCTCGATCCGAGGACCCAATGCTGGGAACTTGCCATAGGATTTCCCTTTTTGTAGTGAATCAGCGGACGACCTCTTTGATTGGCGGTAGCATTGTATCCTTCGGGCTGAATGTGCTATTGCTTCTCAAACCTCTGAAGCTGATGATCTTTCGTTTTTGTGAATCAGTTGAGGCCTCCTCGATTGATGATGATGCCAAACCAGAAATGGTGAACGTATCATCATTTCTCGACCTGAGAGCCCGGGATACTGAGGATCTTAGCACCCACATGTGAGAGGGGCGGGTTATTTACAGGTTTGCAGGTAACCTTGGCTTTCATCCTACCTGGTATTCTGGTTCTCTTATCAGTGCAAACTTATCAGCCTGGTATTCTGGTATTCTGATTATCCGGTATTCTGGTATTCTGGTATTCTCTTCAGAGCAGACTTGTGAACTTATTCAGTCAATAACATAGCAGTTATTCAGAATATGTGGAAGCTTTGATCCCATGTCTGTTGCATTCATATTGCATTTGCATTTGCATCTTGCATCGTTTTTGCATATCTGTCTCCGGCCTGATCAGAGAGCTCATCCATCCTTTGTCTGAACCGCAGTTGATTTCTAGACTTTCTCATCGGACTTGAATCAGCTTTTGGGGAGATCATCATGAATTCAGGGGAACATAATCAGTTTGTGACTAGGGCCGATGTTGAATTGATGAAGAGTCAGTTGGATCAACTTGTGGAAGCTATGACAGCCATGAATAGGGGAGAGGCCAATGTTCAGAGGACTTCAGTTACTGGGAATGTCATTCCACCTCCAATGAACAATGTTGCTCAAGCTCAGCATATGCGAATTCCTGTTGAGAATCAAGCTATACACGAGCGTGCCATCGTCCGAGATGGACATTCTTCTTCTCTTAATGCCACCGACTATCAGAGCTTTGCCTTCTCTATGCCAAATTTCCAAGGGGTAATTCCAAAGGTAAAGCCTAAGGACCCACGGGTTGCTCAGTTTGATGAAAGATGTCGTGTGTTGGAAGAGAAGCTTGATGCCCTAATGAAGCGTGATACTCTTAATCTGAGTGCTGCGAGCATGTGTTTGGTGCCCGGCCTTGTGTTGCCTCCGAAATTTGAGATGCCGAATTTTGAGAAATACAAAGGGGATAGCTGTCCAAAGCTACATTTGGTGATGTTTAGCCAAAGAATGACCTCACATGTCTATAATGACAAGCTCATGATTCACTGTTTCCAGGACAGTCTGAGTGGGGCATCTTTGAGTTGGTATATGCAGTTGGAAAGTGGTAGCATCCGATCATGGTCAGATCTAGCCAATGCCTTTGTAAAGCAGTACAGTTATAATCTTGACATGGCTCCTAGCCGCCTGCAGTTGCAAGGTTTATCTAAAGCGGATAATGAATCATTCAGAGAGTATGCTCAGAGATGGAGAGAGTTAGCTGCTCGCGTTTAACCACCACTTTTGGAAAGAGGATTGGTTGATATGTTCAAGGATACTTTGCAAGGACCATACTTCGAAAAGTTGATTACTGTATCAAAATTCTCTGACCTGGTAATACTTGGAGAACGCGTTGAGTTCGGTATCAAGTGTGGAAAAATCCAAGGCGCCTCGAACTTCCCGGCTAGTGAAAGTGAATCAGTTGTCAGTTCTCAAGAGGAACGGGAGGAAGAAAGTAATTCCATCTGGGAACATCCACCACTTCATCCTCAATATTCAGATGCATCAACTGTTCAGAGTCAGCAATCTTCCGGATCTCAGAATCAACGGTCGTACCGCCGTCGGCCGCGTCAGCACGCCCGACAAAGACCCAGGAAGCCAGAGAGGCATTTCACCCATTTGCCAATGTCGTACAGTCAAATGTTGCCGGATTTGATCAGAGGTGGATTAATAGTGCCGAAGGGATTGAAGCCAATGATTCCTCCGTATCCACCAGGTTTTGATGTCAATGCCCGTTGTGACTATCATGCTGGGGCACAGGGGCATTCAACTGAAGATTGTAAGGTGCTCAAGAGTAAGATTCAGACTCTTCTTGACTCCAACATGTTCTCATTCATGCCTCAGGGTATTCAGATCCACAATTCTCCTTCATCCAGTCATGTGGGTTCATCAGTTCATGTCATGGAAGAAGACACCGAGAGCAGTGGTGCAAGTTTTTATCAGACTGACTTCGATAAGCAATTTTGAAGATGGCTAGTTCAGTAGCAAGTTAAGCTTGGAAAGCCCAGTTCCCTGAAGCTGGCAATCTTTTAGATCATGTCATTTCTTTGCATTTGTAGTTTCTTTTCTGTTAAAGTGCGAACTCATTTGTAAAACTCGTCTGTTTTCAGTTGATAATGATAATGAAATGAATATGCATGTTTTGATTAAATCCATTTGTGTTCACTTATATTTTCTTTATTGATATCTAACCCTTGTTTAAGCAGGATCTGGGGGAGGATGATGAAATTCAAAGATGCAGAACTTCTGATTATATGCTTTTGAACAAAACCCTACTGATGATGTACAGGCATTGTTTCAACTTCTCAAACACCGGAGACATAAGGAAGATAATCCCTTGTAAACCTCGTTGAGCCTAGAAGCAGGAGTTTCTTCCTGAAAACAAAAAACCCTCAATCTTAACCTGGGACAGGGTAGGTGTCAGTTAATTTGACCAAGCGTTCAAATTTCAAAGGAGTGTCCCATTCGAAGATCAAATCACAACGGTTATCCCTCACCAACCGGAGAGTGAGGCAGTCACAACCCTTGCAAACAAGTCAGACAAGCCAGTGTCACACGATTTGTTCAAAAAAAAAAAAAAAAAAAAGCCCGCTAAGTCGAAACTTGAAGACAAGTGACTTAGGCAAAAGTTAGGGCATCCCGCTGGACTTCGAAATCGAAAAAGTCAAACGAGTTTGTCCAGGCAAAATCAGGGAAAAACAAAAGAATAAAAAGCGGAAAAAATGGAAAAGGAAAAATCCTCAGATAAAGAACAAGTCGTGTGTTTACAGACACCAAAGGCAAAAGGGGTGGCTGTCACTCCGAAAATCGTGTGGGTTCATTCTATCCTCCTACCTTTCATTAACCTTTGTGAAAGATGAGCACTTGTGTCGAGTTAGCTGAACGTCGGGCTGGAGAACATCAAGGAGAATGGGTGGGTTAAAACAAAACTTTGAGCCTTATATCCTTTCTTTCTCAAACCGTGAACCAGGCCACGATACAACCTTCAAAAGACCTAATTGAAGCAGGGTTATTTCGAAAGCATACTCTGGTAAAGATCACGTCGAACCTGACTCCTAAAAGGATCTTCTTACCATTCATGTTGGTATCAGCGACACTTTGATTAGTGATTCATTCACTATATGTCACAACTTTTTTTTCCAGTGAACAGACTTGGATTTCAAAACTGTCATATGCATTGCATTAAAATTGTCATTTTCAAAATGAAGTGTTTTACTTGCGAGTAAGTACTTGACTCAGGAAAGTTTCTGCAATGGAAGGATTGATCAAGATAAGATGCAAAGTGCCCGAGTACTCCATTGAGCAGGGGCAAGTCATTTCAAAGGGGCAATTCATTCCAAGATTCAGCTAATCTGGGGCAATCAGGTCGAGATTCGACAAATCTTTCGAAGGTCAGTCAGTCAGAGTTACTCCTTCACAAGATCAGCCAGTCAAGGGCAAAATCACTTCGAGGCTGGGGCAGGCCACCCCTAAAGCAAAAGGTTATTCTTTCCGGAGAACGGTTAATCAAGTCATGGGGCAAGATATATAAGATCTTCATGAAACCTCTCGAAGACAGGTTCCTTTATGGGCTATGTTGTATCAGAGCATCTTTTGGTCATATCACATCTGCAGGGTTCATGTTGATGGTCGATGCATGACGTCCCCAGTAGAGTTTCTCTCCCCAACAGGGTAAGGGTAAGAGGTAAGTCTCCAACGGAGGAGTAAGCTCGATGATGTCCCCTAACAGAGTTGACGTCATCAATCATCGTTCCCCAAGCAGATTACTTGGTGGTGGCTGGTATTCCCCAGCAGGTTAAGGGTGTTTCCCCGACTACAGGCTAAGTTCAATGATATTCTCCAGCAGGTTCGCTATTATTGACTTCATTCCCCAAGCAGGTGATAGTCATCTCAATGGTTTGATCAACAGTGGTTGACATCCCCACCAGATTCAGGGTCCAATGGTTATTGACACCTCTTCCGTAACAGATCTTTGGGGTCCATCTTCAAGGTTTATTCGTAATCCCCAACGGAGTGGGAGTTTTCTTCGGGTTTCATCTTCAGCAGTGGTTATATCAGGAAGGCCGGTCAGTGCGACTTCCTCGGCAGGGTTCGTAACCTCGGAGACAGTTCAGTTTGTCATCCCCAGCGGAGTTGGCCTCTTCTCTTCAGCATTTATTTTGCTGGAGGGATCCTTTTGCATATAGTAAGCATTTTGCATTGCATCCTCAAACGTGTAGCATTTCCATTTCGTATGGAGCATTACGCCATAGAAAGAAAATTCAAACATATGCATACGAAGCATAAGCCAGATTTGGTACCTTGTGCAGAAGCCCGAATCAAATTTTCAGTCAGACAGTGACATATCCCCAGAGAGAATGCCAAGCCATTCCCCAGCAGGCAATTTCTTTTCGTCAACCCTTTGACGATGTGTTCCGAGCTCAGGTTTTGTACCTTCGGATGTGTTTAGTTTCTTTCCGTCATCCCCATGACGATGTATCCCTACGGTGGAATCTTCTTTCTATCATTCCTATGACAAGTTGTTTCTTCGAATATGGGTTTTATCTTCTTTCTGTCATTCCTATGACAATGTGTTATCTCCATGACAATGTGTCCCTTTGGTCGGGTTTTCGTTCTCTTTTTGTCATCTCTATGACAATGTGGTTCTTCGGATAAATAATTGGTGCGGTTCTGGGGTTCACTTTTCTTTCTATGGGTTTCATCTTTTTCCTGTCATCCCTATGACAATGCGTTATCTTCGGTTAGGTTTTCTTCCCGTCAACCCTTTGACGAGGTGTTTCCTGGGTTTCATCTTCTTCCTGTTATCCCTATGACAATGTGTTATCTTCGTCAATTCCTTGACGATGTTGAGCTACTCCCCCCGCAAAGTTGTCTGTTTAGATTTCTCTTGTCCCCGGCGGAGTCATCTTTGTAGAGCTGTTGATTCTACATATCGTTGTTTGAGAGTCTACCTTCGGCTTAGTCTTTCTTTGAAAGTCCACCTTTGGCTGGGTTTTTCTACCTTTTCGAGTTCGCCTTCGGCCGTCCTCGCACTCGCTGTTATCTTGGTATCCCCAGGAAAGTCTACCTTCGGCATAGTCTTTCTTTGAAAGCCCACCTTCGGCTTGGTCTTTCTTTTTGAGCCCACCTTCGGCATGGTCTCATATCCTTTGTTTGAAAGTCGACCTTCGGCTTAGTCTTTCTTTGAAAGCCCACCCTCGGTCTGGTCTTTCCTTTTCGAGCCCACCTTCGGCATGGCCTCGTATTACCTTTATATCCCCCAGCGTAGTCCGCCTTCGGTTGGTCTACCCTTTTCGAGTTCATCTGCGGCCGTCCTCGTAAACAACTTTTTTTCATCATCCCCACAGGTTGCAAATTTCTGGGTTCTTTTTGTATTCAATCACCTTCTACCTTGAATGTCTGAAAGCCGTTGCTATCATCCTTTCAGGTTCAAGTCGATTGAATAGGGGCAGCTGTAGCACCCCAAAATTTGCCCTACCTTTTTCTGGCTTATGTTTCTTTCTCATTTTTGCATCTTTAGGTCATAGTTCATAATTAATCATTTGCATTGGTTCTTGAGACATGGGATCGAAAGTTTTTTCTTGTTGGCCTTATTCATAGGATTCATCAAAGGCTTTGGGTCAGAGGTTCATTGGTGTGAATCAGGTTTTAATTTCTTCTCAGTTCAAATCATCTTCTTCGAGATTTATCAGCATACCAGGGAGAATTGGAGTTCTTGTTTACAGTTGAGCTGGTGGATAGTTATCGATTGAGATTCTTCAGTGGATCATGTGAGTGGCCAGATTGTTCAGTGGTAGCTGTGACTATTTTGTCAGAGGCTTGTGGAAAGTTGGTGATTGGTTTTGAATTCAGTTGGTTATCCATTTTTTTATCCATAATCCATATCCGAACTCATTGTTTTTAATCCATCAACCATTTTCATTTTTTATCCATTTACCTTTTCTTCTTTTCATATTCATTATATCCAAAATTCCTAAATATCCACTTTAAATCCATTTTCTTTCCTAAGCTATTCATATCCATTTTCTAACTCATTATCTTCCTCTTTTTTATACTTTATCCATTTTAATTCATTTTTAAGTTTATTATTCATTATCCATGTCCAAATATCCATTTGAAAATTTATAAACCTTTTTATCCATTTAAAGTCCACTTTTACTTTTAGATCCATTTCACATCACCAAAATCCATTTTACCAAATAGCCACATTTTTATCCAATTCAAACCAATTTCAATTCTATCTCCACATAAACCCATTTGTCCATATAATATCCATTATACCATGCTAACATATTCTTTCTAAACTCATTACATAAGTAAAACAAGTCTTCACCCACCAACTTTTCCAAGACTCTGTTTCTCACGCAACACATTCCACAAATCCCTTTCCAAAATGAAACTTGCCAAAACACTTTTCCAGCCATAACAAATTTCAAATTGCACATGATGCTACACTCACAATCACCAATTCAAAGCCACCAAATGCGTGACCAATTTCACGTAAAAATCACATAACAGAATCACCAATTCCACTACAAATTCACAACCAAATTTCACAACAGAATTCCAATTCAAGTACCTATTCTACCCCTCCTTAATTTCTTGTATAAAAGTTGGATATGCTTCACAATTTGGGGATCCCGGGGGCTCACGACTCAATTCTCTTCTCCCATTTTCCATTAGCTCCGCAAGTTTCTTCATCACTCATCCTCTCCCATTCAAAAACTTACAAAACTTGCAGTAAATCAACATCACGCTCCAACTTTCATCTTTCCTCATCTTCACCACTTCAAACCTGCAACAAACTCCACATTATTTTTCAAATCAGAATCGCAAAGCAGTGCAGAAAAGAAGAAGATCGAGAAGTAGAAGCAGGAAGAAAACAGAAGAAGAAGATTGAGCAGACACGAAGAACAATCAACAATTGATATGCTTCACGCTCTGTTTTCACCAGCAAGTTCAGAGAATCAAACGCATATCAAGAAATGAAGAAGAAGATTGCGAGTGAAGCGAAATTGACGTTACCTTGGTTTTCTATTCATCGTCACTAATTTTGAAGGAGCACCAGACTCTCTCCGGTAGGTACGTTAATCTTGTTGTGGAATTGCAATTGTCGATCAATTGGTCTTGTATCTTCACTGAGTTTATATCTGTTTATTTTGGCTTGCTTGAGTGTTTCGAACTGTGTCGTACGAATGAGGTTTTGCTGAGCGTGAATCGTTGAGTTGAAGTCGTGGTGAGAATTTAAAGTCTCCGCCGCCGCCGGCACGATGCCACGGCACGACAGAGCATTTACTTTCTGGCGGTTATAGTTTGAGAAACCGAGGGAGAAGAGTTGAGACGTTGGAAGATGGATGTTGTTACCGTGCCGGAGAGTTGAAAAGAGAAGAAGAAAGGAGATGGTCGCCAGTGGATTTAGTGGATGTGAGAAGGAGGGAAATGAAGGTTTGGTTTTGTGTCACCGGAAAAGAGGATCGACGACGAAGCTGAGATGTAGAAGAAGGATTTTGTTTCGTTGAGAGCGTGAAGAAGAATTTGTTGACGAGGGGAGGGTGAGGATTGTGAGAAGATGAAGAAGAGTGAGAACGGCGGTGATGCTGAGGGATTGAGGTGGAAGGGTATTGTTTAGGTTTTTAGGATTAACAAGGTTACTGGGCCGGGTCTTGGGGCCCAACGCTGAGATTCCTGATCACACCCCAATTTCGCTCGCCTCACCCCCTTTGATGCGTAATGGGAAGCCATTGGGCTTGAAGGCCCACCGCCCTGCTGTCCACACACTATCGAACACCATTGCACCCCCTCTTGGCTGGAGAAAAGATTTTGGGCCAAGAATTTTAAGCCCATTCGCCTTTTTGTTTCTGATCTCACCCTCATCTGTTGACTGCACCTTATTTGGGCATTTTGGTTTAGTTCTTTTTTGTTTTTAAATGTTTTGTTAATTGTTTTTGCTAATTAATTAATTCTAACTTTTTAATTAGATAATTAGATTATAACCTTGGATTTAGTGTCAATTTTTAGAATTAAACATAATTTTAGAATTAGAATTAGAAGTTAGATTTTAATGTTTAGAATTTAATTTTTAGATTTAATGATTATTTTTAGAAGGGTTAAATATACAATACCCCCCTGCAATGTTAGCGATTTCTCATTTTAGCCCCCGTAAAATTTTTTTTTTTAAACACCCCCTCGTAATATCCAGATTCCCTCACTTAGGCCCCTGGCTGCCACATGGCAGCAAAGATTCCTTTCTCTTTGCTTGCGTGGCAGCCACGTGGCATTTTTTAATATTATTTTATTATTTTATTTATTTTTTTATTTTTTTTTATTTTTATTTTTATTTTTTTTTTTATTTTTTTTTTATTTTTTTTTATTTTTTTTTTATTTTTTTTTAATTTTTTATTTTTTTTTTATTTTTTTTTATTTTTTTTATTTTTTTTATTTTTTTTATTTAAATTTTTTTTTAATTTTTTTTATTTTGTTTTATTTTTTGTTTTATTTGTTTTTTTTATAATTTTTTTTCTTTTTTTTTTATTTCATTTTCGCCTTGCAACCGATGTAAAAACATACATTTTAATAAAGATAGCATACATTTTACATCGGGCCAGAAAGGAAACCGATGTAAAAAAAAACATTTTACATCGGGGCAGAAAGGCAACCGATGTAAAAACATACATTTTACATCGGGTCAGAAAGGCAACCGATGTAAAAACATACATTTTACATCGGACTTAATAGTCAACCGATGTAGTAGATGTATTTCACATCAGACTTAATAGTCAACCGATGTAGTAGATGTATTTCACATCAGACTTAATAGTCAACCGATGTAGTAGATGTATTTTTCACATCGGACTATGGCCCGATGTAAAATGTCTTTGATTTACTACATCGCTTGGCTTTACATCGGACCCAGAACCGATGTAAAATGTGTTTTTCGCCCGATATAAAAAGTCTTTTCTGCACTAGTGTAATTTTTAAAATAAAAATTTGTTTAAAATAGAATTAAAAATAAAAATTAGGTCCAAAAACGAAAAAAAAAATATATATATATATATATATATATATATATATATAAATAAAAACGAAAAAGAAATAAAAAAAAAGAAAAAAAATTATAAAAATTATAATAAAAACAAATAAAACAAAAAAGTAAAAAAAAATTAAAAAAAAAAATTAAAAAAAAATAAAAAAAATTAAAACAAAAAGTACAAAAAAATAAAAAAATAAATAAAAAAAAATAAAAAAAAAATAAAAAAAAAATAAAAAATAATAAAAAATAATAAAAAATAAATAAATAATAAATAAATAATAAAATAATAATAAAATAATAAAATAATATAAAAAATGCCATGTGGCTGCCACGTAAGCAAAGAGAGAGGAATCTTTGCTGCCATGTGGCAGCCAGGGGCCTAAGTGAGGGAATCTGGATATTACGAGGGGGTTTTTAAAAAAAAAACTTTACCAGGGGCTAAAATGAGAAATCGCTAACATTGCAGGGGGGTATTGTATATTTAACCCTTTTTAGAATTAGATTTTAATTAGAAATTTATTTGAATTAATCCAAAGTTTAGGTATTAACTTTTAATTTTAGGTTAATGGTTGACTAACATTTAATCTTCTTTTAATTAGCATTTTAATTCTAACTTGGTTATTCTTGATTAATTGTTTTGACCATGATTTTGATGCTTAATTTCTGATTAAATACTTGACTGCATCTTATTCGTTTTTTCTCTTTGTGATTGAGCTGTCTGATGTTTACTTGTTGATTCCTCTGTATTCGCATGCTCCCTTAAGGCTCCAAGTCCGACTTAATTCCTGATTAAGCTCAGAGTAGGATAGACATTAGGCTCTCAATCCAAGCATGATAACATTAGGTAGAATTCCCTCATAATCCTGACCTTAGGGCCATTTTGCATGATAACTTGTAGGATTCAGTTTCCCCTTTAGACTTTCCGCGAGTCCCGACTCTTTTCTCTAGCACCCGTGCGATCGAGACTGATCTCGTTTTCCCAATTCGTGGTCGTTCCCACGAACTACGGACGCTCTGACTTCCTCTCTCTCGTCCGATTGAGGATATGTAGGCACGAGAATCCCTATCCTTGGCGAGCACCTTTCTCTCGCACCCTTGCGATTGAGACCCTTCCATCCTTTCCCTTCTTCCCTAGTGAGGGGAACTACGTCGCTCTGATTCTCGCGTGCGAGCGAGATACGTAGGCAGGAGATCGTGCGAGATCTCTCCGAGCACATTTCTTTCACAACCTTTCTTTATCACCTCTTTGTCTCTTTTCGACCCGTAGGTCGAACTACGACTGCTCTGATTTCCTCTTTCTCGTCCGATTGAGGATACTTAGGCACAAGACGGCGATGTCTTGGCGAGCAACCTCCCCCCTTAGTTCCCGTCCGAACTACGTTGACTCTGACTTTCCCATTGCACTGAGGGAGTACGTAGGCCTAGGACAACGATACTGTCCTATCGAGTCACTTCTTCTTTTTCTTTTCTCCTTCATTTCTCCGTTCTTTCCGTTCTCGTTTCTTCGCCGGTCCAGTAGCAGTGGAGTTCTAGACGACGACACCCTTTGATGCAGACAACAAGCATGGATCCCATCGAGTACGATGGACGTGTTGGGTGCTAACACCTTCCCTTCGCGTAACCGACTCCCGTACCCGTTCTCTTGGTCGTGAGACCATGTTCTTTCCCTTTCCCTCAGGTTTACGCAGTGTTTCCTTTCCCTCTCTTGGGATAAATACACATTGCTGGCGACTCTGTGTCTTTTGCGCCACTCTCGCGTTTGTACCGTTGGATGCGAATCTTTTCGGGAGCGACAACTATGGATAGAAAATACCTTGCTCCTGAATGTGATGGACACCTTGTAGGCCCCCAAAGATCAGCATGGATGTAATCAAGGGATCCATAAGTTCTTTGTTTGCCTATGTTGAATTTCACTCTGCAAGATTTTCCAAGTACACAAGGTTCACAAAATTTCAGCTTTTCGACTTTGTCTCCTCCAAGCAGATTTTGTTTCCCCAATTCGACCAAACCCCTTTCACTGACATAGCCCAATCTCATGTGCCAAATTTCTGTCTTCGACAAAGGTTTCGTGGATACAACATTTGTCGAACCACTTACAACTTTAGCCTTAAGGGTATACAAGCCTTGTTTCTTCACGCCTCTCAAGACTTCCTTCGACCCCTTCATGACTCTTAAGATACTTTTCTCTCCTTGAAAAACATATCCCTTCCTATCGAATTCACCATGAGAAACCAAATTTCTCTTCAAATCAGGTACACACCTGACTTCAGTCAATAACCTTATTGACTCATCATGGAGCTTGAATCTCACAGATCCAATGCCTGTAATTTTGCAAGCATTGTTGTTTCCCAACAACACTGATCCACTATCTTGATCACATAGCTCTTCGAACAGTTCTCTGTTTGGAGTCATGTGCCAAGTGCAACATGAATCCATAATCCACTCTTTTCTTGAGTCGCCACTTGAAACCACAAGAACATCAGATGATTCGAAGTCATCTTGAACAATGGCTGTGTTGCCATTATCTTTACCTTCATGATCTTTCAGGGGTTCAGGGTGTAACGCCCCAGTTTCGACCATTTTATTTAATCGAGTCGATTTATTTATTTTGAGTATTATATTATTTTTATTTGTGACTTTGGTGTGTTAATATGTTGTTTTGTACTGTTATTATATTTTATCGCATTTTGGGATCGTTTGTGAGATAATTGAGAGTAAGAGTATTTTAGTCTTTTCCCTAATTAGTTACTAAGTTAGTAAAGAAAAAAGAGAAAGAAATAGAAAGAAAAGGAGAAGAAGAAAAGAGAAGGGAAAGAAGAGAAAAGAGAGAAAAAGAGGAAAAAGCTAGGAATCAAAGAAAACAACTTCTAGGAATCGATTTAATCGGGTAAGGGTTTGAAATTCGATTATTCTATACATGTGTGTGATTATGTATGATTGTTGTGGTTGAAAAATTATGTTTGGTAGAGTTTTGAGTTATATGTGAGTTTTAGGTCGAAAATGATAAAATGAGTAGAAATCGATGTTTTCACGGACGGAATTTGATATAATTTGTGTTATATGATCTCTATAAGTATATGAATCATTGCTATTAACTGTTTTGCTGATGGAAATGATTTGGGGGAGAAAATGGAATTTTTGTGGGTTTTGGAACAGTGTACACGCAGCAGAATTTTTCTGCATCTGGTGCAGAGCGCCGGGCGGTGGGATCGTTTCGCCGGGCGATGCGTGCTTTCGCCGGGCGGTTTCGAGAGGTGCAGAGGTTCCAAGTTTCTGCCTCTTTGAGTCATTTTGGGGAATTGGCGTCGCCTGTGCTTCGCCGGGCGAAGCAGAGGCAAAGCGTGTTTCGCCGGGCGGTGGGCATGCTTCGCCGGGCGGTTGGGAGTTTTTGTTTAATTTTCTTTCCGTTTAAAAAAATTCATATCTTTCGAACCGTATTTCCGATTTAAGTGATATTTATATCGTTGGGAAGCTTATAAAATGTACTTTCTTATGATGATAATTTTGAGATTGTTAGCCGATTAAATTATATCGGGAAATGTGAATAGTGTCGTTTTGTCGACTTTTTCCGTTTTAATGGCGTGTAAATGATGTGTATTATGCTATGTGCTTTTGATATGGATATTGTATGACGTTGTATGAGGTGAATGCATGTGATGACATGTTGTGGTGATGAATTGTGGCCGAAAGGCAAATAAATGCAATATGTTGTATTTGATTATATATATGCGTGTTTATGGTTGCATATATGTGTGAAAATGCATGGTTGTCATGAGTTCTTGTGTGTCAAGCATCATGATATGCATTGTTGTTGCATCCTGTGGGACGGCGGTTCCGGTGGGGAATCAGCTATAACATCGTGTGCCTCGAAAATATGAGGTGAGAAAAGCCTGAGGACAGCGATGGTTATAGACGATCGTGAGCCTCTCTCGGTGGAGGTGTGAGCGATCGGGTCGTGAGCCTCTCTCGGTGGAGGTGTGAGCGATTCATAAACACCGTGAGCCTCTCTTGGTGGAGGTGTGAGCGGTGGGTGAACATCGTAGGCCCGACGGGGAGTTACAGTGATGTAACGAGCGATGGTTCCAGCAGAGTTCCTGAGTGAACTAGTGATGAATCTTGGAGTCGGTACCGCATATGCATTTGCATAGAGAGTCGTTGTATCGGTCTCTTTGCATCTGCATGAATTATGATTGCATTGGTTATATGTGGAAAATCATGATTTGGTGATTATGTGTGAGACATTGTGTGATTGAGCTTGTGATAGCAATTGTGAACTGTTGTGCATTTGTGTTAAATGCATTGAACGATGAATGATATGTTTTGTATATAAACATATGCATTAAATGTGTGAATATGGGATTATGTGAATATAATCTGTATATGCTTTATGTGTAGGCATGTGATCATTGTGGTGAGAGAATTTGATATATGTATTTTTATGTTGATATATATAATTATATGCATTTATATTATGGTTGTTTTTCTCACCCTTCTGCTCGTTTTATAATGCTCTATGAGGCATTGCAGATTAGAATTGCTGGAGGTATTTTGTGAAGATTGTATCTTCATTCTTTTGTCGGTCGGCTCTGATATGTGACACCGGGTAGTTAGGGAGGCCGTTTGTGTTTTTGGTGTATTGTGTATATTTATATCTTTAGGTTTGCACTTGTATAACTGATGTATGACCAACTTTTCATTGATATATATATATATATATATGATATTCAGTTTTTAGATTTTCCGCTTTTATTCTAAAAACTTTGAAATGTGGGTGTAAGGAACTGAGTTCCTCTGTATGTATGCTACCCCACTGTTGCATATCTTTATGAGCAGGTGTTGTATGTTTTGTATCAAATTGATGTGATTTCCTCGTCTGTGCCGTGTTTTTAAATATACTCTGACGAAATTTTATTAAGTGTTTACTGTTTTATAATTATTTGGGGGTATAGATTAGGGGTGTCACACAGGGCACACCTTTCTTGTGTGACCCTCCTTCTTACAGTGATAATATCGAATACTAGATGCTTCGCCACTATAAGACTTCTACTGACTTTTACCTTTCTTCTTGTCGAACTTACCATCCTTTCGCAAGAATTTTCCCTTAACGACTAAACCTTTACCAACCGTCAAAGGTTTATGCTTATTTCGTTCGTTCAAGTCCTTAGAGTACAAAGCTGATTAAACTTCTTCAAAGATCAAGGACTCCTTTCCATACATGATTGATCTTCATCATCGATCTTCACATCAATATTTTCAAGATCAAGAATCGGCTTGTTGAACATATCCAACTGCTCAGCCAACACTTTGTCTTCACTCATCTTGACTGAATACAAAGCCTGCTTCAGGTAGAGTCGATTCACCAGAGATTTGGTCATGTACAAACTTTTACGTTTCAACCATAACCCCGATGTCGTAGTCTCCTTTGATACCTCTCGAAGAACCTTATCACCAAGGCTCAACAATATTGCGCTATGGGATTTTTCTATCATGACCGTCTTTTTTTTTTTCCGTTAACGCAGCGTCCATGGCTACCTCTCCCTTCAACGCTTTCAAACAACCATGCTGAACCAGTAGGGCTTTCATCTTCAAGCGCCACAGACCGAAATCATTCACTTTGGTGAACTTTTCAATCTCATACTTTATTGAAGGCATCTTTATCCACGCTCACCACATCAATTTATTGTGAATTAGGATGCCTTGAAACAAAATATTAACGGTTTCTTTATGATCAATAAACACACAAGGGTTAGGGTTAAGGAAAAACAACAAGAATTGGTTATAACTATTATTATTTACTTTCTCTATAAAATAAATTACAAGTACTCAAGAATAACAAATAACCCTCTCACCATAATTAGGTTTTGTCACACCACAAAATGAGAGACTAGTATGTTATTTATAATAAAACCTAACATACTAAACCTATGGGCTTTTTTAACAATTACCCATTACAAGCCAACTTAGGGTACAAGCTAACTTAAACAATTGGATCCTTAACACAAGGCCCAATTCGACAACTACATACTAGAACACAATTCGACTACAACATGTAGGTCTTCGACAACAACATGTGAACAGACTTCGACGACATGTAGAGTCTTTTATACATTTGTCGTAATAACCACATTAAATAAGTTTAATTAAATTTAATAAAAAAAGACATTATAGTAAATTTAATCAATGTTTTGTACCAGGTGAGACCTAGGTTACTCCATAAAAAATATGGATAATTTATCCATTTGACATATATTTAATCAAATAATGTCAGATGTATTCAAATAATAAGAAATATTAATGATCTTAACCACACACAGCTATTTAATATCAGTTTATTATTTCAAGAATAAAATTTCATTTTTTCATTTACACATGTCTATTTATAAATGACTCCATGTCATAATGAGTAATTTACCCATCTTTTTGTCAAAGCAACCTAGAAAAAACCTTTGCACACACTTAAAAAATTTACTACATTTAATTGGATTTTTTAATCAATGTGAAAACTATTTTTTTTATTATAATAGTGATCGACAGGTGTATTAATTACTCAGGGTGTGTTTGATTTGCAAAATAAGAAGTACTGGACAAACAGTACTAGACAGTACAACAGTACAAGACAATTTTTTATTTTGTATTGATGGCGGATGCACTGGACAACTTTTTATCTATTTTGTTTGATATATCTATGCACTAAATAATATAATTTTTACTATAATATTTTTATTGATATATAAAATATTGATATTTATAAATCAAAATATTAAATAATGAGAATGAGAAGAAATATGATGAAGAGAAAGAAATTACTCAAGTTTGTTTGATATGTCTGTATATCAGACAAAAATAATATAATTTTTTTATGATATTTTTATATTAATAAATGAAATATTAATAATATATTTATAAATTAAAATATTAAATACAGATATTAAAAATTGTATTTTAATATTTTTTTAATAATTTGTGTCCGAAACAAAAATTGTCCCATGATTTAGTGAGAGATAAAAATTCATGTTTTTGTCCTGTCCCTGGTCATATATATTTTGTCCTGTCCTATGGTAAACTTTTGTATTAAACAGGGTACAAAAAAAGTTGTTCTGTCTAGTCCCTTATTTTTTAACAAATCAACCACACTCTTAATGTTATTAGTGGATGACAATTTAATTAAAGATAAATCATTAATTGTGTTATTTTTTTACATAAAATTAAGAAAATTAAATATACTTAATTACTTTCTCTGGTTCTATTTATAAGAAAAAAATTATTTTTTTTATTAATTGAATAGGTAATGTATCTGGACAAAATATATATCAGATATATTAGTTATTGAATGAATTTAAAAAATAACATTTATTTATAAGATTAGAGATAATATAATTTTTAATAAACGTGAAATTTTTTTTTTGTTTATAATTCAGATTGGGGTAATATTCATTTTCTCTCTCATATTATACACAATATATTTAATTTCTCGCATATTAATATAATTAATGATTCTTAAGTAGTGCTTCAACAATATTAATCTCTTTTATGGGTGTATTTTAATTATTATTAATATAAATGGGAAAAAATATAATAAATTAATAATATTAATTAGATGATACTTTTTTAAAACTATAAGAAATATAGATAATGCATGTATTAAATATAAAAATAACATAAGTTTTTAATATATTCATCTAAGCCACACAAAACAAATGACACAACTAATGAATGACGCTTATTAAAAAAACGTCATAAAAACACTTAAATGTTTGAGGACAATTTAATTATTTATCACAAAAAGTTGGTAGTGTACCTTCAACCAATTTAGTAATACCATATAATTTTATTATTTATTTAATAATTTAAATTTTGTAGATTTCTAATGTAATGTAATATAATTTACTTTATAAATAACTCTACCCAACTTTTTGAGTGGGTAGATATTTCTCATTGAACCCCATATATCCCATAACATATATACCCTATCTTGTTCATTACACATCACACTCACCTCATTGGTGTGGAACCTTTTCTTATCTCATCTCACCTTGCCCACTCTTGTTTCTACTTCCATTTCCCTTCTCTTCAATTTCCCACAACAACCAAAACAAAAACATTCACTAACGTCACATTCCAAAGTCCAAACCCTTTCAACTCAAATCTCAACACACCCACACTATATATAAACAGATTACAACAACAAAAAACCCACTTCTTAAACACAAAATCAAAATCCACACCCAAAAACCCATAAACAAACATGAGTGCTGTGAATCTTAACACATGGACACACTCCAATTTCATGTTCAATCAAGTTACTGCTACCAGATTCAGATCCAGATCCATATCCACATCTTTCTATTTTACCAAAATACCCTCCACCATTAAACCACAAACCCATGGACACTCTCCAATTTCTGTTTCAGCTTTGCTCACTAAACAAGAAACAATTGAAACCGAAGAGAAACCGGTTTTCGATTTCAAATCTTACATGATTGAGAAAGCAACTAGGGTTAACAAAGCCCTAGACGACGCCGTTTCGTTACGCGAGCCGTTAAAAGTTCACGACGCTATGCGATACTCTCTCCTCGCCGGCGGGAAGCGCGTCCGCCCCGTTCTCTGTTTAGCCGCTTGTGACCTCGTCGGAGGTACCGAATCCATGTCGATGCCGGCCGCGTGCGCCGTGGAAATGATTCACACTATGTCGCTCATCCACGACGACCTTCCGTGTATGGATAACGACGATCTCCGGCGAGGAAAACCGACGAATCATAAAGTCTACGGAGAAGACGTCGCGGTTCTCGCCGGAGACGCGTTACTCGCTTTCGCCTTCGAGCATATTGCGGTGTCTACATCCGGTGTTACTCCGGCGAGAATTGTCCGCGCAATTGGGGAGCTAGCGAAGTCGATAGGCTCCGAAGGTCTCGTCGCCGGTCAAGTTGTTGATATAAATTCCGAAGGTTTATCCGACGTGGGAATAGAGAGGCTCGAGTTCATTCACCTTCATAAAACGGCTGCTTTGCTAGAAGGTTCTGTTGTTCTCGGTGCGATTCTTGGCGGTGGTTGTGATGAAGATGTTGAAAAACTGAGAAAATTTGCTAGATATATAGGTTTATTGTTTCAGGTTGTTGATGATATTCTTGATGTGACGAAATCTTCACAGGAATTAGGGAAAACTGCTGGGAAAGATTTGGTAGCTGATAAGGTTACTTATCCAAAGCTTTTAGGGATTGAAAAATCTAAAGAATTTGCTGAGAAATTGAACCGTGATGCACAGGATCAACTTTCTGGGTTTGATTCGTATAAGTCTGCTCCTTTGGTTGCTTTGGCTAATTACATTGCGTATAGGCAAAACTAAGCTCTTTTGATTTTTTGTGATATTGAATTAAACAGTTTAAAGTTTTAGATTTATCTAAACATTTGCAATTGGGGAATGTATAAAATAATTGAATTGTCCCATTTTTACACCTCTCTTGTGCCTTTGTCTTATTTTTGTTAATTATATCAATGGTTCATAGGCCAAACTATGTGGATCTGATGACAATGTTTTTTTGAGTTTCACTCACAATTGGCTATTATTACCTTGTTTTTTTTCGATATAGTAGTACGACACTATAGGCACATTTGTATCCGTTTTCTGAAGTACACAAATTTAATGGCTTAGTTACTTGTCAAACTTTTTTTTCTTGGTTAAAACTCAGATTTATTGTACCATTAAATGCTTATGGAGGTGAATTTAGACCTTTTACCCATTCCTTTCTAACCTATGAATCAATCATAGACGGACTTTTCCTCAATCATGACCAAAATGGGTATATAGAAATAAAACAAATGTAGAGTTAGGTTTATAAGACGCGTTAGGTATTTAGTAGGGGTGGATAAATTTGAACCGACCGATCCGTTGTCTTTTTTGTGCAAATGGATCGGGTTGGGTGTCGGGTTGATTTAGTTGCTTAATTTGGATATTATAGGGTTGTTTCGGTCGGGTTCGGATGCTAATTTTGGATCCGACGAAAACCGAAACCGACCGAACTTAATTAATATATTTTTTATTTATTTTTATTACTATATGAATGACTCACTATAAAAATGAGATTCATAATGTTGCAGGATACTATTATTTTTATAAATTGATGATTGTATTGTATACTCCCAAAAATATAAGATATTTAATATAAAATTTTGTATATTATATAGTTTATAAAGTATGATAATTATCAAAATTAATGTCAAATAATATTAAAAATATTATTCCCTAATACTAATTTTTATTAAAAAAATAGTTTTATTCTAAAAATTTAATATTTTTTATATAAAAATAAAAAAAAAACATTTTTATAAATTTTTTCTAATAAATATTAAACTGACTAAACCGATCCGACTTAACCGCCAAACCGACTTAACCGAATCCGACGAAAACCAAAATTTTATCGGTCGAAATTGGGCCATAAAAATGAAACCGTGGTTTACGTCGGATTTAAGTTTTGGGCCCGAAACCGACCGTAACCGACCGATTGTCCACCCCTAGTATTTAGAGAGAGAGAGAGAGAGAGAGAGAGAGAGAGAGACCTAAGGTGTTGAAATTGGTTCTTGACTAAGGTTATGAAAGAAACAAGTTCAGGGTATGGATCAAACTTGAAGGTATAGATGATTGTTATTTTGAAAATAAAAAGGATGATCGTGTTGTGGATGTTGCGAGTTATGCTCTTGGAAACTCCATTGAAGGGAATTTATATGTTGAACACAACGTGAAGGACATCAACATCAAAGTAGTTGAGCCCTAATGCATTCATCTGACTGAAGGGAGTGGATCAAGTGATGGAGAAGCTGAAATAGATGAAAGTGATAATGATGCAAGGAAGATTAGGTTTGATGATAATGAGGTGGAGATAACTACTGCATTAAATGATGGATTTGAATGCATTGAAGTTGACATACCCAAAAATGGTTCAAATAGAGTTGAAATAAATGATAAGTCATATAGGATTAAGATGTGTGACAATAAGTCACCTATGAAGAAAAAACTAAGCCCAAACAAGAAGAAGTTGAATGTGATTGCACCTGCCAGGGTAGTCAAAGATTAAAAAACTAAGAAGTCTCAAAGAATGGATGATGCGGAAGACCAATACTTGAATGATGAATTGGGAAGCTTAGAACTGAATGCATCCGAAGATGAAAATTTTTCTAAGTATGAAAAGTGTAGACAGGAGTAGTTAGGTAAAAACTATGGATTTAAGTTGGGTGTGGAATTTAATTCCTTAAGTGATTTCAAGGATGCACTAATATAGTGGTTAATATTAAATGAAAGGGAAATTACATTTGTTAAGAATGAAAGTTAAGAGTAAGGGTATAATGTAGGGTAAATGTGGTTTTTTGGCTCGATGTTCTAAAGTGGGTGGCAGTCTTACTTTTTGATCTGGGGTTATCAGAATGGATCCTCGTGGCCTTCTGTGTAGGGCAGCAATGATGTTGGTAGGAGAGAAGGGGGGTGTACCTACAAGGTACTCCGATTCCAAAGTAAGTTTGGACTAGATAGAGAGCCAATACAAAGTGTTTAGGTATGAGTTAGAATGATTTGAATAGGATACCTGACCCTCTCAAGTGAGAGGGTATTTATAAGAATCCCCCAGCGCGGGGCCAAGGTCTCTAATGTGGCTGAAGTATCTGGTCGACCAATGGAAGACTGCCAGGTGGAAGATCTAGCGTGTGACCTTTTGACCTAGTCCAACTGTCCCCGTAAACTCCGGAGGGGCAGTTGGTCGAGTGAATTGTCAAGCGCGTGAGAAGAATGTCCCCAACGACCATATCCTTCCCAAGGCTATATTGTGCCCAACAACTAGATTGTGCCCAACGGTTATATCCTTCCCAACGGCTATATTGTGCCCAACGGCTAGATTGTGCCCAACGACTATATTCTTGTTATTAGACCTTGCCTAAAGCTGGACTGGATTGGCCTTGCCCAACTGCAGGCCATGTGTCAGTCCAGTCCAGAATAGGAGCCCCCCAAGTCGTTGATCTAAGGTGAAGAGTAATGACTTGAGTTAGCCTTGTTGGTCGACCGATGGGCAAGAGTTGCGTCGAGGAGGCTTTCTGAGGTTATTTTCGAACGAAAGTCTTCGGGGACGTGCCCTTCGTTTGTCTATGACAAGTGTGGTCGACTGTTGGTTGTTCATGATCCTAATGATTCCTCGGGATGCGAGGATGCGCTCGCGGAAATGATGTTTCGCGTCGACCCGACTCGCGGAGAGGATGTTTTCCTGTGCGCCTTGTCGAGGAAGATGTGCCCACGGGGAGCTAGAAGGATCTTGCCTTGGGAAATGCAAGGTTTCAGCCTTGAGAATGCCAAGCGAAAGGTTCCCTTTTGACATGTGTGACGATGTAATTAATTTTTGTTAAGGCCTAAGGGGTCAAGGATGGTTAGACAATGATGACTCCTAGCCCTTTGCGCTTCTCTATGTGAGCAAATGCTTATAAAAAGGGGGAACGAGGATTCATTTGCACACTTCACGCAAGTTTATCTCCTCAGCCTCTTTTGCTCTGCAACTTGTGGTCTCGCGTTCTTCGCCGGAGCTCTTTTTGGTGTCGTCAATCTTCTTCCTCCAAATCTTCATCTTTAACCTTCAAATCTTCATCTACAACCTTCTGATTCAAGTAAGTTCTTCATTCTTGCTGAAATTCTGGCATATGCAGACAGCAGATGTCCTAACACATGTCAAGACATTGTGCTACATAATCATTTAAACACAGAGGCGCAACAGCAGACTGATACCTTGAATATCAGAACTGCAGAATCACATATGTTACGACATCTGATCCAACATGTTAATCAAGACTGAACTGAAAATAGCAGAATGATAAACAACACAAAATATGATGACCCAGTTCGGTGCAACTCACCTACATCTGGGGGATACCAATCCAGGAAGAAGTAATCACTATCAGTAGTATAATTTTATGTAAATAACCTCAGGTTTACATAAAGCACCCATGCTAACATATCACTACCCAATGAAGACTTTATCATTAGAAGCCACATCTAAATGATAAGAGAACCCCCTCTCACTTCCTAAATCACAACCTGTGATTATCTAACAGTTACTACACCATAGCCGTATCTACCCTATTGAAAGACACCCCTTCAAATAGAAAGTTCAGTAAAGCATCCTTGACTAACAAGTTAACTTGGATTTGCTTCAAAGCTTCATCCAAGAACAATACTCAACTCTTACTTCAAAGCTTCGAGTGAGAATAATTTACAACAACCTATGTCGACCACATAGTATCAAAAGATACATGGGTGACTTACAAACTACACAAGAGACTCTAAAAACCCTAAACCCTTATGTTGCACCGACGGCTTGTTGTTGTGTGTGCTTGCTATTTTAGATCTAGCAAGTCCTTATTTATAGACTATTGCAGTATGGGCTTGGACTCTTCAATCAGGTCCAATCTTCACGTTTTAATTCAGCTGCAAGATCTTCTCCACAAAAATAGGAACAAATCTCCAAATAGTTTCCTAAAAAGTCTCCAAGATCCTTTTTATGAAATCCAATTAAATTTGCACTTTGTTCCTAATAAATCTCCTTGACCTACGTATAATGATGAGACATATCCAAAATATTCTCATCAAAACAAAATAAATCTGTCATGAGATATACAACAGCAGTACCTACTGTACCAGACAAAGATGTCGTGACATCTCCTTCGACATCTTGATTAAAAGTCACATGACAGCAAAACAGCAACACCTGCTGTACCAGACTAAGATGTCATGACATCTGTCATGACAGTAATACTGTCATGACAGTTGATGAAGATGCTTCAACATCTTGCCAAGTATTATAACCATATCTGTACTGATGTCTGATCAACCATGTCAGGACATCTTACCCAACATCTTGTTGTAAACTTGTTTTAGCCAAAATGTAGCTAATCAAAGACCTAAAAATCTCCCCCTTTGGCAAATTTTGGCTAAAACAACCTTTGGATAACACATCCAGCTCCCCCTTATGGAAACAACCAAAGAACACTACTACTACTTACTTATCCCCCTTTTTAGCCATAATATGCCAAACCAAGCAACTATGCATTTAAGGGAAATCAACCAAAAGCAAGCAAGTCAGTAGCAGTACTCCCCTTGTCATACACAATTAGTCCCGCACCTCAAGGGAAAACCACCACACATCAAAATACATGCAGCGGAACAACACAAGCAGCAACACAAGCAACACAAGCATGATAAACAATCATGCTTCCCCTAAGTAGTTGCATACAGCAAGCAACCACATATATTACTCTCCCTGCATTTAGAACCAGTGCTCCTTTGTAAGTAGAACACCTAAAATGAATGGAAAACATAAGACGCATCTTCATGTCTTCAAGAGCGCACCCTCTGTTCAACACACCTGCTGAACGCATTCACCTAATGCTTGACCCTCAAGCAAACCATGTACCACACCAGTACATAAATCAGATAGAAGCTCCCCCCCTATCTTTCTCAACAGATGCTTCTTCAGCAAGAAATACCCCAAAACTACTACATGATATCCCATGACAGCTTCATGATCATATAGTGTGTGGATACCCAGAACACATCCGTGTACCATAACCAATAAACTCTTGGATTGAGATCAAAGCTCCATTGATACCTCTCGTCTAGAACCCATCCATACACCGCACGAACTCCTTCTGAATTCCCATGTATGAATCTCCTTGTTCCCCGAGATACAAGCCAATTGATCTGGAATGATCCACATTCCTCAAAGAGACGCACAGGGCTCCTTAGTTTGCTAGCTCACCCAGATATTCTTCGCACTTGAAGAACGTCAAACACATGCTCCAGAAATCTTCAGCCCTCTTTGCTTCACAAGCACCAACTGATTTACTTCTAGAATGTCCCATTCACATCAGAGTTCCAAGACAATCCTTTACCAATCATTCTCCCATATGATAAGATAAGTAATTCTTAGACAAGATGTGAGTGTCAAGTTCCTAGACCAGAACTTCAGAATCCTCCACCAAGGGGACTAATCTTTGACGGAGCTGCCAATCATTATGGAAATGGAATTGGGGCAATCATCATAACACCTCAGGGTACCCACATTCCTTTCACCGCTAGACTTATGTTAAAGTGCACAAACAACGAGGCCAAATACGAAGCTTGTATCATGGGTCTCGAAGAAGCGATCGACTTAAGGATCAAGAACTTGGATGTATACAGTGACTCAACCTTAGTTATCAATCAGATCAAAGGAGATTGGAACACATACCAATCAGGATTGATTCCTTACAAAGATTACGCGAGAAGGTTGTTACCCTTCTTCAACATAATCGAGTTTCATCATATCCCTCGAGAAGAGAATCACATGGCTGATGCATTAGCCATCGTCTCTTCCATGATTAGTGTAGGTCAATGGAACGACATACCTAAGATCGACATAATGCGCCTTGAACGGCCCGCTTACATCTTCACGATTGAAGCAGTCATAGACGACAAACCTTGGTATCACGATATCAAATGCTTCCTTCAGAAACAAGAATACCCACCTAGGGCATCCAGAAAAGACAGGAAGACCCTCAGGAGACTGGCAGGCAACTTCTTCCTGAGCGGTGATACACTCTATAAGAGAAACTTTGACATGGTCTTGCTCCGATGCGTAGACAGACCAGAAGTAAACATGCTGATGAAAGAAATTCACGAAGGATCCTTTGGCACTCATGCCAACGGACACACAATGGCAAGAAAAATTCTAAGAGTAGGGTACTATTGGTTGACCATGGAATCCGATTGCTACAAGTACATGAGGAAGTGTCACAAGTGCCAGATATACTCTGATAAGATCCATGTACCGCCAACGCATCTCAAATTTCTCTCCTCCCCGTGGCCTTTTTCCATACGGGGAATCGACACGATTGGCATGATCGAACCTAAGGCTTCAAACGGACATCGGTTTATCCTGATGGCCATTGACTACTTCACCAAGTGGGTCGAAGCTGTGACATACACCAATGTAACCTGACAAGTGGTGGTCCGATTTATCAAAAACAATATCATCTACCGTTATGGTGTTCCAAGCCTGATCATTACCAATAATTGATCCAACTTGAACAATAAGATGATGAAAGAGTTGTGTGCTGAGTTCAAGATCGAACACCATAACTCATCTCCCTACCGACCCAAGATGAACGGGGCGGTAGAAGCGGCTAACAAGAACATCAAGAAGATCGTTCAAAAGATGGTTGTAACCTATAAAGACTGATTATCGCACATCTGTCCGCACTTCAACAGGGGCAACCCCTTTCTCTCTAGGATATGGCATGAAGGCAGTGCTTCCTATAGAAGTAGAGATCCCATCAATCCGGGTATTAATGAAAGCTAAGCTAACAGAAGCTGAATGGTGTCAAAGTCGAAACGATGAACTGAATCTGATTGAAGAAAAACAAATAATGACACTATGCCATGGTCAGTTGTATCAACAGAGAATGAAGAAGGTGTTTGAAAAAAAGGTCCGACCTCGCTTCTTCAGGAAAGGAGACCTCGTGCTCAAGAAGATACAATCATTTCTCACTGATTCACGGGGCAAATGGACTCTGAATTATGACGGCCCCTATATGGTCAAGAAAGCTTTCTCAGGCGGCGCCTTGAGACTCGCAACCATGGACGGAGAGGAATTTGCCTACCCCACAAATGTTGATGTAGTTAAGAAATACTTCGCCTAAACTAAAAAAAAAACGTCTCGGTGTATTGAAAACTCGAAAGGGCGGTCCAGGCAAAAATTAGATACATGATCAAAAATCATCCCGGTGGATTGGAAATCTCAGAGTACAATCCAGGTAAAAGTTAGGGATAATGGCAAGTAACTATGTCCAACAAAGGGGCAAGTCCCTCAGCAGCAGTCATGTCATCCATCAAGAAAACTCTAGTCAAGATCATCTTCGACGGAAGCTCAGGATGTCCAGAATTCAAAGTTGGTAGAAGGATAGCGGTCGTTATGTTTCAATGTAGCCCTTTTCCCTTAAATTACCATTTTCTAAACTTTGTAAATACTCCATGGAATCACGCGTTTGGCTGATTTCCATCCTATCAATAAAATTTGAGCCCTGGTGCTTTGTTTATAATTCTCATTTGTTTTAGCTTTATAGAACGAAATTTTAACATGATCCACGATTCTTGAAATAAAACAAAAATGAATTTACTTGTCAAACTTTTTCTGCTTTTAAAATAAAGATGGCAATTTCTTTTGACTGTTGAACATCGAAAGAACATCGATCGCTTCTCCAGAAGTAATCAAACCTCAAAGTGCAGAATCAAAGTACTTCTTCTAAACCAGTGCGCCTGAATGAAGGATCAACTGTGTCAGAGAACAGGTTTCGTCTGACACCCTCGACAGAGTTCTCATCTCCTAAGTCCGACCAACGTAGCTCCCAACAGGGACTATCCCTCCTAAGCAAGGCAGAATTGCTATTTTCTAAACCAACGATACTTTTCATCTTCCGCTGTGGCCGAGTATCCAGTCGTGTTCATCCACTAGTCTGTATGTCGTGTCAGTTTTGTCAGCATATACATACATACATCATGCATTATTGATTTACATTCATATTCATATTGCATCACTATCACTCTAGTCGGTCTTGTTCCCTAGTGATAAACGTATTTTCAACCGGGTTGTCAGTTCTTTCCTCGACGGGAAAGGTGGCGTATGACCAACCGCTCCTCCACTTTGCTGCTGAATTGAAGTGGGTCCCTTGACCATTTTGATAACTTGAACCTCTAAAAGGCCAGAGAACCTTCAGTCAACATCACTCTTCGCCATTGAAGATGATGTCTTCGCTTTCCCGGATTAAGGAAAATCCCCAGAGAAAGCCTCTTAATCAGAGATTCGACAATGCAACCATTTTTCTCTAAAAAATCCGCTGACGAAAAGGTCATCAGCACCTCAAAATTGGATCACATCATATGGCATTTCTCCGAGAAGATCCCGAGAAAAGTATGATGTAATATCCATAAGTGGAAAGTAGTCTCTCAAGAGACTCGTTTTCCCCCAGTAGAGTCAACGAATGGCATCTCTAATAGAGAAGTTTGTACACCTCTACAACTCAGACAGCTGGGTTCCCCAGCAACTCTGACATCAGATCTTTTTCCATCAAATGGTATCTCCCCAGGAAAATTCGGCGAGAAGTTTGAGGAAAACCGCTACGAACAGCGTCCCTTGTCAAGAATTTTATTGACAAAAGAAACTGAGACCAGTTCCTTGGTAGGAAACCAGGATCCAGGGGAGGTTTATTTCAGAAACTGAGACCAGTTCCTTGGTAGGAAACCAGGATCGAGGGGAAGTTTACATCAGCAACTAAGACCAGTTCCTTAGTAGGAAACCAGGATCGAGGGGAGGTTTACATCAGAAACTGAGACCAGTTCCTTGGTAGGAAACCAGGATCGAGGGGAAGTTTATTTCAGCAACTAAGACCAGTTCCTTGGTAGGAAACCAGGATCGAGGGGAAGTTCATTTCAGAAACTAAGACCAGTTCCTCGGTAGGAAACCAGGATTGAGGGGAAGTTTACCTTTTCTAAGTATCATTGCTTAGCAAAAGAAGATGGGTGAGCAAACTGCCATGCATAACCACCATCAAAATTTCGGGTATTCCGATATTTAATCCTCTTGCACCCCGAATGCCCGAATACCTTCGCCATTCACACCTTCGGGTCCAAGAAGATTAAATAGGGGCATCTGTCATACCCCAAATTTTGACCACTAAGATTCCCCATCATTGTGCAAATCATCATCACAATATGGATGGACCATTATACCTCATTAGTCTCCCAAAAAATGGGTGAGCATCCACTACAATCAAATTTAGGGTTTCAAGCCCTCTCAGAGCTCTTAGACAAAGGATCAATCAAGGAATACCATGATCTTTAACTTGTCTAAACCTCTCAAACATACACAATGGATCAAGAGGACTCCCACATCAAGAATCAAGCACAAGGCTGCAACAGTCCAAGTGGATTAAGCCTCAAGATCGCCAGTGTCACCAAATTAGGGTTTTGGTCAACTGGGGCCTCTAGATGGAAATTTTCCTCTGGGCATGAGCCAAAGGCTTCAAAGAATAACCTAAGATGCTCCAATGGACATCATGAACCCAATCATCAAGTCAATTTTTCCTCAGGGGATGCATTCATAAAAAATCAGGAATTAGGGTTTCTTGACCTAATTCACCCATAAGTTGACTTTTGGGACAAAACATGAGCCAAGGACTCAAGAGAGGATTTGAGGGTCTCTAACACACTAAATTGATCCATTTGCAATAATGGATTGATCCAAGAAGCTTGATCTACAAGTTTCAATTTCATATGGATCACAATTAGGGTTTTGAAGAAAAAGTCAACTGTGCCTTTGACTTTTGACCTAGGCATGCTCCCAAACCTTGGGACATGATTCAATACACCCTATAACACCTATGAAATTAATCCATCAAGTTTAATTTAGGTCAAGGACTTGATTTCATAGAGGATCGCACAATTTGGAGTTCATCTGACAAAAAGTCAACTGTGCACAAAAGTCAACTTTGACTTTTTGAGACTTTTCACAATTATGGTTCTTTGACCCTAAAATGATGTTAATATGTGATTTGGATCATCATTCATCAAGAAAAATCAAGAAAAGTAGGATAACTTGTAAAAGGGGTAACCATAAAAAACTTAGAAATTTTCTAAGTTATGGAACAAAGTGGCTAGGGTACCAACTTCCAAGGATCATAACTTGAGATCCAAGCAACCATTTGGGCTGATCCAAAGTTGGATTTGTAGCTCTCATGACACTCTACAAAAGCTTCAACTACACCTTACTCCAATTCATTGTGGATTCTGAGTTATGATTGGATCAAAATCACTAAAAACATGAAAGTACAACTTTTCCAACACTTAGAGAAAATTTTGTCCAAAACAGATTTTGTTGAAAACACCAAAACTTGTGGGATTTTTTCACACAGTTGCAAGCTGAATCAATTCAATATGTAAACATCAATGTTGTTGCAAATGTTGCTGAGAATCCAAAGCACTTATTGGCATGAAACAAATCAACTTGAGCCAAGAATTATGGCTGCTACAACACACCATGGCAAGGCTGTCATGAAAAATCAGTTTGTAGGATTTCTTGGTTTACACGATTTTGAGCCAAAGACCAATGATCCCTATGCTACAGTCATCTAATCTGATCCTCATCCAAAGGATCCAACTTGCAAAGCTGAGTCCAAAAGCCAAAGGATCTTCCAACTTGAGATAAATGCATTTTGGCATATTATGCCTTAAATTCAAGGGCATTAATATGGAATAGTGCACTTTCAAGATTCTCACTCTCCTCATTCAAGGTCTCTGATTAAACAACAATAAAAACATCTGAAGAATGTGGATTTGGTCAAGACATAGCCCTGCTCTTGGGAGGGGCTAGGTTGCCTTGTGTGAGAAGAAATGCCACCAAGCCAAAGCCATTGAATGTGATATGATCCAGCAGCCATTCACTATTCCTCCAAGACAAGAGTTGATCACCTATAAATAGAGGTTCCAATTGATCATTCAAATCACCCCAAAGCAACTTACAGCATTGCTTTCTCTCATTCTCTCTTAAGTGCCAAATTTATTTGTTTTTGAGCAACCACCATCGGGTTTTGAGTTGCAGCCTTAAGCAATCCATTCAAATTGCTCAAACACATCACATATGATGTATGTGAGGTGTTCAAACACTTAAACCATCTCTGTAACACCTCTAGCTCAAAATCACTCTTCAACCAAGCCATTATACCTCAATTCTACAGTTGGATTCCTCCAACTTGATCCAAAGATTTCCAAAGTGTTCCAAGGCTTGCAATCCACTCAACAACATCCATTGAAGCTGTAGGGATCATCAAACCACTTTTGGAACACCATCTGTGCAGAGTTCCATTTCAGCTTGCATCAAGGTAAGCCTCAAAACTACATCTTCATGATCCATGCATATTTGCTCGAATGATACTTTTGCCAATTGCGTGTCATCATATGTTGAGTGTTTCCCCTCAATCAATTATTGTTTACAATTCGTATATAGGATTTCCTTGAGTTCATGCCAATTTTAGGGTTCTTCAGGTTTTAACTTATTATGTTCTGATTCAATCCATTTCAACAAAATTGAATATTGCCATCATGATCCTTATTAAAAAATGTATGAGTTTGGTGTTTGAATCATGTCAAATAGATGAGAGACGAGTGAGATAGGGTGCTTCATGCACGAGCTCGAGGAAGAAGATTGTTATGGCGCCATTCTTCAGGTTTTCCAACCAAGTTCTCTATATATTTTTCATTTGCCATACTATATTTGAATTGGCATTGCGCCCTAGTGGTTGATCAGCTGGTTTGTGTGTATTGGCAAGCGAGAAGTCTGGGGTTCGAATCCCCCTCGCCCCAGACCTCTTTTTTTATCACTTTTTCCTATTTTCTTTTTTTTTTATATTATTTTATTAATGATTTAAAAAATTAATTTCTCACTCAATTTTTATCATTTTTGATTGGTTCTTTGTCTGAAAAATCACAAAAATGTTGAAATATTTTATTCCATAAAAAAAATCAAATTTATATTATTTATTTAATATAATTGCTATTTTTGTGAATAAATTCATTTTAATTGTTTTTAAACATTTAAAAGTGAATATTTATTTTGAAAATCAAAACCAAATGAGTTCTAAATCATCTTGTGATTAAAACATCATTTTTCAAACCCTAAACAAAAATCACAAGTGGTTTATCCAAACTTATTTGGTATTTTTATCATTTTTATTGATTTTCTTTAAATATTTACTTTTAAAGGAAAAACAAAATTAGGGTTTCTTTGATTTTCACCCTCACAAATCTTTTTCAAACTTTTTGGGCCTCTAATAGAGTGTAAGGCCCAATCCTTGTTGTACATAAAATATTTTGGGCCTCACGTATTGTATAAGTCCCTCTGTACAGTTTTTTAAACAACGGTGCGATCATCGTTAAAATTTGGGCCTCTCCTTGAGCTGTAAGCCCCACCACTTGTACAAAAATAAATTATTGGGTCTCTAATAGAGTGTAAGACCCAATCCCCTTTTAACCAAAACAATTTTGGGCCTCAGATATTGTATAAGTCCCTCTGCGTTAAAAGAAAAATCTCGGCGCGATCGCGAGTTCAAAAATCAAATCATCTAGGCCTACCCTCGTGTTATAAGCCCCATTTCTTTTCTTTAAATTTCTTTGGGCCTCTAATAGAGTGTAAGACCCAATCCCCTTGTACATAAAAACTTTTTGGGCCTCACATATTATATAAGTCCCTCTGTACAAACAACGGTGCGATCACCGTTAAAACTTGGGCCTCTTCTTGAGCTGTAAGCCCCAACCATCTTTTCAAAGCACTTTCTCCTTTGATTTTGAATTCAAATATATGTTGTTATCAAAACTTTCTTTGTTGAACAACTAACCAAACAACATGGAAGCTCTACAACAGGTAAGTGTTTATCCGCTTTCATTTACCGCTTTCATATGTATATAACTGTATTGTGGGGCTGCTTCACTGTAAGTCTTCTTTCACATCCTTTTATATACTTGTCACATATCCACTGTGTAATACTAGTATAGTTAGTTAGAGTTTTCCCCGGCAACTACGTCTATCACTAGGTAAAGCCTTGTTGGTCACTCTTAAATACAAACAAAACTAGATCCCCCGTAGGATTCCAGATACAGTCTTCCCTTCTCTTGGGGTTAAACAATATGGAACAAAGAGAAATGCAGTATTCTCGGTGAACCTTTTCTCAGACTGTCACCCTTAGAAATTGTCAAAGAAACCCTAACTCCCCAGATATGAACTTTTCTCCGTGAATGGCATCTCTTGAGTTTCTTCCAAATTCTCGAACTTTCCTGGAATGATCTCTTCTCGGTGAATTGCATTTCTTGAACTTCTCTTGGTTTGGGGACCCACAGGCTTCCTAAAAGCATCCCCGCCTCCTCTTGGGCATTGTACAATGACCCTTCGGCTTCTTAGAAGTTCTCATGCCTTCTCTTGGGCTTAATACAAGGACCCTGACGACCTCTTAAAGGTATAAGACAGAACTTAGTCATCCTTTGATAGAGCAGTCTTTCCAGCTGAAGATGGCTGGTTTATACCTGAGTGAATCGCACACTCAGAGATACAACAGAGTCGCCAGCGAACTTTATTTAGTCCCAAAGGACAGGGGAAATATCGATAAAACTCAAGGGGAAGAGAAACGGGAACAGGGGTCGGTTATTCCAAAGGAAGGTACTAGCACCTTACACATCCGTCGTACTCGACGGGAACCATTTCGCTTGCTTCTAGGCTTGGATGGGTTATCTATCTAAAGGCTTCTAACTAAAAGAAATAAGAGAGAGAGAGAAAGGGGAAAAAGAAAGAAAATAAAGAAGGTGCTCGCGGAGGATTGTGGCCCTCGTGCCTACGTACCCTCATAGTGCAATGAGGAAATCAGAGAGTCGTAGTTCATGGAACCAGGGGACAGAAAAAAGGGAAGAAAAGAAGGAGAAAGATGGAAGAAAGGTGGAAGTATGCTCGCCAAGACATTGTGTCTCGTGCCTACGTATCTGACATTCAAAAGAATGCAGAATCAGAGCTTCCATAGTTCGGGGGACTACGGATAACAAAACAAGAAAGAAACAGGGAAACAAAAGGAGTGGTGTCAAAACCAAGAGCAAAAGTGAAAGAAAACTCTACTGGGGGAAGACCACGCAGTAAGAGTGATTGCACAAGAGAATAGAAAAAGAATGGTGTTAGAACCAAGAATGAAAGAAACTCTGCAAGGGATAACAAAGAGGATTGGTGTCGAAACCAAGGAAGTAAGAGCAAAATGAATATAAAAGGCTCCGCTGGGGAGAGAAAAGATCAAAGAACTACTAGGAAGAGAGGGTAAGCGACCCGGATGGGGATCCAAACAAAAGGATGGTGTCAAAACCAAGAAGAAAGGGAAACCCGGTATATTAACTGACTGGCAGTGGTTAACCGACGAAAGAGAGTAAGACTCTGGCAGGGAAAAGAAGCTGGTGTTAACAGACGGACTGTGATAAACCAAGAGCGAGAGTGCTGAACCAAGAGAAGATGTTTGACTCTGAGGGGATATCAGTATATTAACTGATAAACAGCGGTTAACCGAGGAGACAAGGATTGCAACTCTGTGGGGATAGAGAAGCATTGGTTCTAGCAGAGAAAAATGTGATTAACCAGAAGAACGGGTGTAATACCGATCGAAGGTCGTAACCCAAAAGGGGTGTTGGTATTGACTGAACAAACAGCATTTAACCAACAAAGAAGGGGTATTGACCCAAAAGAGGTTGCTAACCGCTTGGGGGTTCGGTTTTTTAACAGAACATTGTGATTAACCGAAAAGAATGAGTGATTAACCAAGAGGAGGTGATTAACTCAAAAAGGGGTTCTGTATTTTAATAGACGGACTGTGGTTAACTGAAGAAAAAGGTGATTAACCGAGAGAAGGTGATTAACCCAAGAGGAAACTCAGTGTTTTAACAGACGAACTGTGGTTAACTGAGGAGGAGTGCAAATTGGTGTTTTAACTGACGGACAATGATTAACCAAACAAAGGGAGAAGAACCAAAAGAAGGTTGCGAACTCCGGGGATTATCGGTTTTAATAGACTGACTGTGATTAACCGAATAAACAGAATTGAGACTCTTTTGAGGAATCAAGAAGCAACGATTGACCACAAGAAGAAAGGAATACTGAAACAAAGAGAGTTTGCTAGCGCAAAACAATGATCTTAACCAAGAAGGCGATTGATCAAAAGAGGGATTGAAAGAGATTGAGTGATCAAAGACCGACTCGACTGGGAAAGGGGATACACTAAAACATGGGGATAGAGGTGACTAAGCCAAGCACAGGGTTATTTGTCCCCTACCTGAAGTAGTCAGAATGAGAGTAGGAATTCTCCCTTCTCATTCCTTCTCTAACACACAGAGTGTAATGCAGAAATTGAAATGGACAACACAACAGCTCCAAGTTGTACAGTGCTCCAGTGCAAGGCGCAGCGTGAAACTTCAACTCCTCAGGGGAAAAGAAAGAACCAGCTCTAAAGGAAGCCTAAAGAGAGGGAAAGGGAAGATCGATTAATCGAAACAAGGTTTCGATCAATTAATCAAGGGAGAATCATGCTAACAACTTTCCAAAGAGAATGGAAAGTCATTAAAGCAAAAAGGTGTGAATTTATGATTATACAAGATTAAGTTTATCCATGAAGAATAAAATTAATACAAACCAGAAATGGAAGGTGCAAAACAGTGCAAAATGACATCAAAATGCCACACAAAATCATGTATCATGTGAACTAAGATAGTGCAAGAAGGATTATGTTCATACAATGCTAAGAATATGAAACAAATGAATAATCGAAAATGTGCATCGAAAGTTCATGAATATGTTTCAACCAGAAGTGAAATGACACTTAAAACATCCACAAAATCAAGCATGATAATCAATGGAAGTTAGAAGGGAGAAAGCATGGCAAACACACTTGAAAAATGCAAGAAAATAACATTCTGGCACAGTGTTAATCAGTTAACCCTTTGGTTAATCGGTTAACGGCTTGAAAATCAACGTTTTTGGTGAAAAATGAACTGGTTAATCGATTAACCAAATGGTTAACCGATTAACACTGCAACAATGGCAAAAATAACAGTAAAAACAGCTTTTCAAAAGTAGTTCTCAACACATAATTACTTATCCAAACTTCCACATGCTATGGTATGATTTTGTGCACGAAAATTACATCATGTAAGCACAATTAACACAAATTGCAAGCATCAATCATGGAGATCAAAGATCAATGAAAAGTATGGCAAATCAAATCGAAAATGATCGAAATTACATCAGAAATGCGCAGAAACAATCAAAACAGAGAGTAAAGTATGATCCATCAACCTACAAGGCTGAGATGTGCCTTGGTAATTGTTGCAAAGTGTTCCTGACGCAGAAAAATAAAGAAAACCAGAGGAATCCTCAATTTGTTGGCGGCACGTGTCGAAATCGAGCAAAATACGATAAAGCTCTGAAATGCGAATTCGAACCGTTGAATGTTGAAGCAAATACTTGAGATTAATCCACGAACTGAAATAACTCCAAAAATCCAAGTATATAGCAAGAACGATGAAGGTTGAGCTCAAGAAATAATCACTTTTGATGTAAAAGTGATTATCCTTCAAGGTAGAAATGAGCTTTGGTGTGGTTTTGGAAGAGAATCGAGATGAAGATGAAGAAGGAGTAGAGAAATCAGAGAGAAAGTGAGAGAAGTTTGATGAAAAATGGTAGAGAGAATGGTCCCTTTGAAAAATGAGTGAAGGTGTGTTTATATAGATTTTAGGTTTGGAGTATGAGAGGTTTGGAATTTGGTTTGGGTTTGGAACTAGGCTAGGAGTTAGTTGGACTTGACTCACCGAGTCAAGGCGGTTAACTCGGTTAGTTAGAACCAACTCGGTAACAATCCCAAGGTGAACTCCAACATCCAAAGATCCACATTACTTGGAAAACAAGGAACATGGTGCACTTGACTTGAAGTGAAGTATAGAATAAATGTAAGGGAATTGTCTTGAATGGTCTTGAATTGTCTAGAATGTTCCACATAATGCTATAATAGAATAGACCAAAAGAGTGTGGAGAGATTTGCTGAAATATGATGGAAATGCTGAATTTTTGCTGAAATAGTAGGTGTTAATCGATTAACCAATAGATTAACCGATTAACAGCTGTTAAAAAGCTGAATTTGGCGCTGTAAAAGGGTGTTAATCGATTAACCAAATGGTTAACCGGTTAACCAGCCAAAAACTTGCCCAATTTGCTTGAAAAGGGTGCTATGATCACGGTTCCGACTTTCAACCTCTTGCTTTGATGAATAGGCATAGAAACCATTAATTTGGGCTTATTTTGATGATGATAATAATCTTTTGAGGATGATATTAGTCGGTGTTGAAAAACCTGCAACAAGAAACACATAGAGGAAAGCGCGAATGCGTATGCTGACAATGCGAATACACATGCTTATGCAAAAGGCAAAAGAGGGAGGTCAAATTTCGGGTTACGACACCAGCGTCAAAACTCCGGCCGTTGTAGGGTTGATACTCATCCCTTAATACCCGTGCCTCCTCTTGGGCATTGTACAAAAGATAAAACTCTAGACTTGGACAGTCTAAGACCCTTGAGTCTCAAAGACATTCTCAAGTTCTTTTCAAACATATGAAGAAACCCTGGTCTCTCCCATGAGAGTTCCCCACACTTGGACCTGCTTCAGGATCTCTAGAATCCATAGCGGTAAGGCAGCCTCCTCTTGGGCTTTGTACAAATGATTCTCCCTAGCAGAGCTAACCTTTTCAGACTCTCTTGTTGAGTCAATCACCTTTTTTGCCTCCGTCTTGGGCTTTGTACAAGACATATAAAACACTCTCTTGTTGAGTATAAAAGACTCTCTTGTTGAGTCAATCCTTTCTTTTAGCCTCCATCCCGGGCTTCGTACGTGATAGAAAACCACTCTCTTGTTGAGTATAAAGGACTCTCTTGTTGAGTCAACCACTTTTAGCCTCCGTCTTGGGCTTTGTACAAGACATATAAATCACTCTCTTGTTGAGTATAAAAGACTCTCTTGTTGAGTCAACCTCCTTTTAGCCTCCATCTCGGGCTTCGTACGGGATAGAAAAAAACACTCTCTTGTTGAGTATAAAAGACTCTCTTGTTGAGTCAACCACTTTTAGCCTCCGTCTTAGGCTTCATACAAGGCACATATAAAACACTCTCTTGTTGAGTATAAAAGACTCTCTTGTTGAGTCAATCTCCTTTTAGCCTCAATCCCGGGCTTCGTACGAGACAGCAAATCACTCTCTTGTTGAGTATAAAAGATGCTCTTGTTGAGTCAATCACCTGTTCAAGACTCTCGTGTTGAGTCAACATTTTTTAGCCTCCGTCTTGGGCTTTATACAGGACAGATAAAAGTACTCTCTTGTTGAGTCAAACCATTTCAGCCTCCATCTTGGGCTTCATACAAGATACATTCTCCCCAACAGAGTCAAAATCCCTTTTATCCTCAACCTTGGGCTTTGTACAAGACAAAAAGAACATTTTCCCCGAAAAAATCAAACTTCCTGCCTCCTCTTAGGCTTTGTATAAAGAAAACCCCGGTTAAGTCGATCAACCTTTTAGCATCAAAGTTATGCCGTGCTCACAGCATACAAACATCGACAACTCCTCTTTAGAGATGACAAATTCTCTCTCATCCAAAACCCTTTACCTTCATATCTTGGGCTTTGAACAAGATACAAACCACCTTTAGCTTCACATATTGGGCTTTGAACAAGATATAAACCACCTTTAGCTTCACATCTTGGGCTTTGAACAAGGTACAAACCACCTTTAGCTTCACGTCTTGGGCTTTGATCAAGACACAAAAACACCTCTTTCCTCCCATAGAATAGAAGGAACTACGATCGCTCTGATTTCCCTGTTTCGGGAATACGTAGGCATAAGATTACAAAAATCTTAGCAAGCACACTAATCAAAAACCCAAAATCCAGTACCTTCACACATCAATCGAAAAGCATCAGACCTAACGCCATACCAGAAGCCTCACAGATGGTCAAAACATTCTATTCTTAACAAAATAACCGAAGAGGGGCCCACATCTTAATAGCATCTGTAAACCAATAATTTTGACTGTTTAAACTCAGTATACAAGCAGGGTTAATTGGAGACATCTATTTCCCTTCCTTAATCAGCTTAACAGGATAAAAAATGAATCGAACTGTAGTGCCAAAGTGATAGTGATTCAAGACCATAAAAATCACGCTACAGAAAAATGGCGCCCACCGTAGGGCCCTATTCTCTTTCTTATAATCTTCGGTAGAAACCTTAAGTTTAGAAAACGTCACAGAAAAGTGGCGACCACAGTGGGAGGCATTCTTTCTTGTGTTCCCAAGGGATGAAACTTTAAATTCACCGAGTGTCACAGAAATGGCGACTCTGCTGGGGAGTCATTGTCTGTATAGGATCATAAGACTATAGGTCTAGGATGATTAAGACAAATATATATATTGATTTTCCTAATTGATATCTGTGTTTATTTTTCTGCTAATGGGAATGCGTGTGATGCCGCATGTGGAAAGATTGAGTATACACCTAAGATAGGTGATGGCATTATACAGGTAATCTTACGGGGAGTGAATCCCAGTTAAGAGTCCCCGGTCAACCATCATACTCAGTGGAGACTCCCTTTGCAGATACATTACCTATACGACTTCGGTTGTTAAAAGTAGTGTGGTCGATTGGGTTATCTGAGAAGCTGAGGTTTTTAGTAGACTGAAACCATTTTGTAGTGCGGAAGCTATCAGGAATAGTTGTCACGCGATACTACCCTTATCTGAGATCACTCTAAGATACATCAGCTCACTGGCGATCCGCTTGCTGTTGTTATCTCAAGAGGGGTCAATGATTTTGCGGACAGGTACAAAAAATCACCAGTATAAACCTTTGGGGATGGGTAGAGCCTTGACTTCATGACACCGACCCTTTGACCCCATGTTTTTTCTATGTTTTTGTGTGCTACATTCATACATTCATTTAAAAAACATTAAAACAAATAAAAATATTCTCTCATAGTCTCTCTTTTTCAAATTAAACTAAGACAATAATTGCAAATGTCAGATAAAGAGATTGCACTAATGGATTTCGGTAGAAGGAAAACTTATAAGTACACCTTCAAGGTTCCAAAACTAGAGGATTTAAGAGGGTTGGCAAGGATGATAACCAACCCCGAGGCTTTCAGAGCCAAGTATGAAGGACTGCTATCTCTGTTAAGGGTTCTTGTAATCGAAGGAATCTTGTCCACACTAATCCAGTTCTACGATCCGGTCTATCACTGTTTCACATTCCCGGATTATCAGCTAGCACCAACACTGGAGGAGTACTCTCACCTAACTGATTTGCATATTACTGATCAAGCTCCCTTTTCTAGACTGAAAGAGATTCCAAAGGATCAAACCATTGCAAAAGCAATCTATTTGGATGAGTCAGAGGTCAGGACTCACATGACCACAGAGGGGGGAATCCAGGGTTTGCCAGCTCAGTTCTTGACAAAGAAAGCTCTATACTTTGCTAGTATAGGGAATGTGGCCGCTTTCGAGAACATCTTTGTTTTGCTCACCTACGGGTTATTTTTGTTTCCCAACATCGATAACTTTGTAGATATCAATGCCATTAAGGTTTTTTTGATTGGAAACCCTGTACCGACCTTGCTCGCAGATACTTATCATTCGGTACACTTAAGGAATTTATACAGCGGAGGAATGATCACATGTTATGTACCCCTGCTATACAAATGGTTCACTTCCCACTTACCCAAGTCTGCTACATTTTGGGATCAAAAGAACACTTTACGTTGGTCGCAGAGAATCATGTCTCTTACCGACTCTGACATCGATTGGTACAATCGAATCTATGACGGGATCAGAATCATTGACCGTTGTTGAAATTTCCCAAATGTACCCCTTATAGGAACTAAGGGAGGAATCAACTATCATCCAGTATTAGTTCATCGTCAATTTGGATACCCGATGAGGCATGTCCCGCGTAATGCTCATCTGGAAGGTCTTTTCTTCAAGGAAGGAGAAAACGACAGGGCACTAAAGACAGAGATAGTGCATGCCTGGAAACACATTCATAGGAAAGGACCATACTGTGTCTCGGTGGAGCCTTATCTCCACTGGGTACAAACTAGAGCTCTCAAGCTGAGGATGCCTTACCCTCGTCAAAAAGTTCTTCCATTAAGGGACTCTGTCCTTTATTTTATGTCTGAGACGGAAAAACTTTAGGTTACTCTCAACAAAGTTCAGCAAAAGAAGAGGTCTTGGAGGAACAAGTACCGTATTCTCAATGTGGAGTGCAAGAAAATACAACAACTATTGAAAAATAAAGATGCTCTGATTGAGATTTTAGAGCAACATGCTGTAGAAAATCAGGATGACCAGAGGAATTTGCTCGCTCATTTCACTTGGCAAAGGAATGACAACCCGACAATGGCCCAAGAGCCCCGGTCAAAGAAAAGGAAAGTACCAGAACCAGCACCTGAGCTCGCTTCAAAGAGGACTCAGGACCCATAAGTTTAGATTTCCTTTTATAGCACTGTGTAAATTATTGTATTTCCATTTCCGCAATCTTTGAATTCAATAAAACGGGGTTTCCCCACTATTTGATATTTGCAATCCAATTGTCAAAGTTTACTTTGAATAAATGAAATATATATAATTAATATAATCATTGCATATCATTCATCATTCTCGCATAAACGCATTCTTCTTACCTACGAACCTCACGTTTACGTCTTGATTCTAGAGTCAAACTGTCTCATTCGTACAATACTCGGGCCAATCGTCAGAAAAAGATGGATGATCTTGAGGAAGAGAACAGAGAGTTGAGAGAAGAGATCAACACTCTGAAAGAGGATCTGAGAAAGCTTCATAACAACATGCAAGCTCTAGCAGAAGCTCAGATGCAACAATAAAGGATTGTGATCTCAGAGATCACATCATCGCCCATAGTGGAAAAGTATGATCCTGGGTACAAAATGCCGAAAGATCATCCCTGGGGCATGCCTATTAACTATATCCCCAAGGGATATATTCCACCAATCACTGAAGATCCGAAAACTGCAGCAGGAACCGTTGGGCCTGAAGGTTACAAACTTCGGGAAAGCGAAGATGCCAGGGGCATGACAACAACTCCTGAAGGTTACAAACTTCGGGAGGCACCGAGAGTCTCGGCCATAATGACTATACCACCACCCGTGGTACACACTGTCCCGGAAGGACAGATTCCACAGATACCTTCTGGTGGAAACGAAAGTATGTTCGACAGAATGAGTGAGTTCCAGGAACAATTCCTGGAGATGCAGAAAGAGCTGCAAGCCCTTCGCGGTCAGGATTTATTTGGAAAGGACGCCGCAGACCTTTGTTTGGTCCCTAATGTGAAAGTTCCGCGCAAGTTCCAGGTACCCGATTTTGAAAAGTACAAGGGTAACTCTTCCCCTCAAAGCCACTAGGTGATGTACGCTCGGCGAATGTCAGCTCAGACAAAGAACCAGGAGCTAGTAATTCACTACTTTAAGGATAGTTTAACCGGTGCCACACTCAAATGGTACATGGGTTTAAACCGCACTAACATCGGCACTTTCAGAGATCTTGGCGCTGCCTTTGTTCAACAGTATAAGTATAACCTGGACATGGCACCAGACAGAGATCAACTCAGATCGATGTCACAAAAGGACAAGGAAACCATTAAGGAGTACGCTCAGAGATGACGTGAAATTGCCACTCAGATTTGTCCACCTCTTGAGGAAAAATAGATGACAAAAATCTTCTTGAAAACCTTGAGCTCATTTTACTATGACAGGATGGTTGCCAGTGCGTCCAGTGACTTCACCAAGATGGTGGGCATGGGAGTTCGTCTTGAGGAAGCGGTCCGAGAAGGATGGTTAGTTAAAGATGCTGGATCAACAAGTAGTACAAAACGATACAGTAGTGCTCTCCTTAAGAAAAAAGAGCAAGATATTGGAAATATCTCTCTCGAAAAGCAAAGGCGACGATACCAACCAGTAGCAGCTGTAACTCCTGCTATCAACTCCGCGCCTGTTCCTACGTATCAACCTCAGGTTGCTCAGAGCCAGCCGAATCAACAACAATATCAGCAAAGGACACAACAACCTCTTCAGCAGGCTCGCCCTCCGTACAACAACAACCGTACAACGCGACCACCAGGGTTCGATCCTATACCGGTGTTGTACGCAGAACTGTTTCCGTTATTACTGGTCAAGGGACACATCCAAACCAGGTCTCCTCTTACAGTACCGTAGAATCCTCCTTTTTGGTTTAAAGCGAATCAAACTTGCCCTTATCACCAAGGAGGACCAGGGCATAACATAGAAAACTGTCTCAGTTTCAAATACGATGTGCAAAAGCTTGTTAGGAGCGGGGTCTTATCTTTCAAAGATACGAATCCAAATGTTCTCACAAACCCGCTGCCTCAACATGAGAAAGCTGCAGTGAATTTGATAGAGGGAAAATCTAACAACAACTATCAAATTCATGATGTACTCTTATTAAGGGCCAACTTGGTCAAGATGCATTGTAGACAGAGTGGATATGACCATGTGCCACCTCATAATTATCACCAGTGTGATATCTGCTCTAAAAATAATCAGGGATGTTCTGTGGTGCAATCAGCTCTACAGGAACAATTGGATCTCGGATGGATCCAAGAGCACCGAATTCGTGGGGTCAACATGACTTACACAAATTCCAACATCATTCAGAACCACGACATCCGTGCAATGAATGTCAACTTGTTGGCAATAAACTCAAGGCAAAGCCAACACCATAATCTGCCACGGCACGACTACGATTCCTATCTGATTTGCTCGGTAAACAATCAGGGGTGCTCTTTTGTACATGAGACCCTCCACCGTCAGATGGATCTTGGATGGATTCAGGATTACCACGATAGAAATCAGTATCAAGTAAATATGATTCAAATCTTCGATATTCGTTTGATGAATATCAGCTTGGTGGAGTTACACGCCGGACAGGTCCAACTCGGTTTTCTCACTTCACATGATTATTTGAGCTGTAAAGTATGTTGTGAGAGTAACCAAGGGTGCACTCTCATTCAAAGAACTTTACAACACTTGTTAAACCACTGGTGGCTTCCGATCTATATGGACGAAGACACGCAACAAATCAGTGTGGTTAATGGGAACCCTACTAGGCATCAAAGTCAGGATGTTCGAGCAATGGAAACAGATCTAGTGAGATTACACTGCATTCAAAGCGGATGTGTCCAGGTGCCACCACATAACTACGAGCGCTGTAGAGCCTGCTCGGAAAATAATCAAGAATGCTACCTCGTGCGAGCAGCCCTTCAGAGTCAGTTGGACCGCAAAGAGATTTAACAATATTCAGTTTCGGGGTCTGTCAACTGGACGCCAGACTATTTCGCTGATCAAATCAGGGGTGTTGTCGTGATCTCTGATCACGAAAGGACCAAAGATGTTTGTACCATCATCCCTTTACTTGACGAATCAAAGGTTCTTGACTAGGAATTGATTGAAGTTACTTACGATAGTTAGAAAAATCAGAAGGCTCCTATAGTTATTTATCTTCCGAGACCACTACCGTATAAATCAGCTAAGGCGATCCCTTACAAATACGGTGCAACAACAGTCGAGAATGGAAAGGAAACTCCATTACCCTCCGTCGTGAATATTGCAGACATCAGTCGAGTAACACAGAGCGGTCGAATCTTCAACATACAAGTTGGAGAACCTAACAGAGAAAATGAACCTCAAACAGAAGTTCCTAATCCACCAGTCGATCAATCCAGTGATCCCGACCTTTCAAAGAACGATGATGAGATGCTGAAGCTCATCTAAAGGAGTGAATACAACATTGTTGATCAGTTGTTATAAACTCCTTCAAAAATCTCAATGTTATCACTTTAGCTAAGTTCCGAAGCCCACAGAGAGGCTCTACAGAAAGTCTTAGAACATGCCTTTGTGGAACAGGATGTGTCAATACGACAGTTCGATAGCATCATCTCTAACATCACTTCCTGCAACAACTTGGGGTTTAGTGATGAGGAATTGCCAGAAGAAGGCAAAAGCCACAACATGGCGCTCAATATCACACTTAACTGCTAGGACGATGCCTTAGCCAGCGTACTGGTAGACACCGGATCGGCTCTCAACGTCATGCCAAAGTCCACTCTAATGCGACTATCATTCAAAGGATCTCCGATGAGAGGCAGTGAGGTCGTCGTCAAAGCATTTGACGGGTCTAGAAAAATAGTTATCGGTGAAGTCGACCTTCCCATAACCATCGGTCCTCACACTTTCCTAGTCACTTTCCAGGTCATGGACAGCTGGGCAACATACAGTTGCTTATTAGGAAGACCTTGGATACACCAGGCTGGGGCAGTCACTTCGACACTGCACCAGAAACTGAAGTTCGTCAAGAATGATCAATGTTCTCTATATGGTCGCCAGGATCCGTGGTGTCATCATAGAGAGCTAGAGATGGAGGCTTCTCCAGCCCGCGAGGGATACGGGTTCCATGATCTCTTGGGATAGAGGTCCATGGACGTCGTCCTCGTCGCTTGTGCTTGACGACCTGCATGGGGAATGACTACACCCACGACTTCTGCTGCATAGAGGAAAGTGCCTGCGCTGACGACGATGCTCACGATGTTTCTTTGAAGGCTTGGTCCTCTTAGGGGCAGGAGAATGTCTGGACCTCCGGGGAGGGGTACAATGTCGTCTCCTCGTGACCGCTTGCTCAGGTTCTTCCGATTTTGACCGTCCCCAGACTGGGGAAATGCTTCGAGACTTGTCTCGCCGATGTTTCTGAGGGGGAGAACGAGGAAGTAGAGATGGACAACGAGGCCTTTGTGAATGGAGTCGCTCTTGAAGGGCATTTTCCAACATGTGGATCATTTCACCCTGCTAGAAGATCAAGTAGTTGGATTTATTGAGGGAGGCGATGAGAGCTGCAGTGCTGTGATCAGCGTCTTGAGGAACGAGTATGGGCTTATAGACATGACCGGAATTCTGGATGTGGGGTTTCACGTTGTCGGAGGATGAAGAGGCAATCTTTCCATCCCTGTGGTCGGTCTCGTAGACCGCAGTTCCAGGATTGTTTTGGTCGTTGTTATCCAAGGAGACGGCGACAGCGGAATCTTGAGGGACATCATCGTTACAGTGAGAGGCCATGATGATCGGGGAAGGTTTAGAAGGAAAAAGCTTTGGTCTTTGGATTGAAAAGATTTGGGATCTTAATTCAAGAAATATGGGGGAGCGGAGTTTCCCACAGACGGCGCCACTGATATGGGATGATCAAAATGGATCCTCGTGGCCTTCCGCGTAGGCAGCAAAGATGGTTGTAGGAGAGGAGGGGGTGGTACCTGCAAGGTACTTCGATGCCAAAGTATGTTTGGGCTAAAGAGAGAGCAAGTACAAAGTGTTTAGGTATGAGTTAGAATGATTTGAATATGATACCTGACACTCTCAAGTGATAGGGTATTTATAAGAATCCCCCAGCGCGGGACCAAGGTCTCCAATGTGGCCGGAGTATCTGGTCGACCAATGGGAGACTGCCAGGTGAAAGATCTAACGCGTGACCTTTTGACCTGGTCCAACTGTCCCCGTAAACTCCGGAGGGGCAGTTGGTCGAGTGAACTGTCAAGTGCGTGAGGAGGATGTCCCCAACGGCCATATCCTTCTCAACGACTGTATTGTGCCCAACGACTAGATTGCGCCTAACGGCTATATTATGCCCAACGGCTAGATTGTGCCTAACTGCTATATTCTCGTTATTGGGTCTTGCCTAAAGCTGGACTGGATTGGGCCTTGTCCAGCTGCGGGCCATATGCCAGTCTAGTCCAGAACACTTTTCAAATAAAAACATGGGTGGGCACCCACACTTTGTGCTAGGGTTTTGAACAACATAACTGCCAAATCCAAGTGGGTTGCAAAGGTCGTGGTTAACAAGATCCAAACATGGGAGAAAGTTAGAATTGCTGATATCATTCAAGACATGAGGAAGAATTACTCAATTGTGATTATACTAAGTAGGGCATGGAAGGTAAAGGAAATAACAAAAGGAATAGTTGAAGGAGGTGCAGCTAGACAATAAGCATTGATTTTGAGGTATGTAGCTGAGTTAAAAAGAGTATGTGCTAGGAATACTCCTAAGATTAATGTTCACAAACTTAATCCTTCAATTCAACCAAGATTTGGATATTTCTACTTTTGCTCTGATGAATGCATGAAAGATTTCACCAAAGGATGTAGACCATTTTGTAGGTGTTGATGGGTTGTCTCTTGAAGATATGTTTGAAAGGATTGAACATAGGGTGTGTTTAAGACACCTATAGGCCAACTTCAAAAAGAAATTTGATGAAGGTATTTTAATTAGAGATTTGGTGACGAGAGTTATCAAAATCGCATATTACCAAGCATGGCAAGAAAAAAATGCTTGAGCTCAAAAATATTGATACAAAGGCATGAGCGTGGTTGATGCATGTTCCAACAAAAATTTGGGGTAAACATGCTTTTAACTTTTACCTTAAATATTGTTGCACCATTTCAGATTTTATCCTTTTAAACTCTTTTATTAAATAGTGTATTTTTAAATATTTTGTTGTTGTTGAAACATATGACACTGAATTTAAAGGTTTGAGTATGATTGAATAGTGTAAATTTTGTGGAAAATAAATAGTCCTAATTTTATAAATGGTGATGCAAATGTATATTTATCTATTAATAAATTCAAAATATTTAAAGGTTGTTATCTGTAATATGAAAAATCAATATTGTTATAACTATATACATCAAAGATTACTTAGAAGCTTTTTACTATATAATTATAATTATAATTTAGATGATGACTTTCTATTTTGTTTTTGCTAAACTACAGTTTGTGTGTTTAAATTTTTTCTAGGATTTTACGCCTAGAATAGTTTTGGTTGATCATGTTGTGGTTCTAGTAGCTGATTGAGTTTGTAAACTATGTCTGGATCATTTTAGGATTAGATGTTTTAATTGTTTTTTTTGGGAAATAATAATAACAAATTGATTTAAAAGAAATTGTTAACTTTGATAGTCAATTAATTTTTTTTTAGTTTTTCCTGTCGCTCCCGGGATTTTCATCCAAGTACATACGCAAAAGTGGCACCGAAACAGAGTCGCCAGCAATGTGTATTTATCCCAAGAGAGGGAAAGGAAACACTGCATAAACCTGGGGGAAAGGAAAAGCATGGTCTTGCGACCAAGAGAAACTGGGTTCGGGAGTCGGTTACGCGAGAGGAAGGTATTAGCACCCCCACGCGTCCATCGTACCCGATGGGATCCACGCTTGCTTGTCTCGATCATAGGGTGTAAGAAAGGATACATGAAAAGGAACTACTAGCTGGAGACCTGGAAAAGAAAAGGAGAAAGAAAGAGAAACAAATGTAGGGAAAATAAAAGAAGTGCTCGAATGGGCCCTATCCCACTGCCTACGTATCTCATCGGGAGCATGAGAATCAGAGCGATGTAGTTCCCCTCAACGAGGGTCGTTTTGTTTGTGTTTTTTAGTGGAAACGTCAGAATGCGCGTCCCAGCAGAGTTGCCAGCTGTCGCTCCCGGGATTTTCATCCAAGTACATATGCGTAACCGACTCCCGAACCCAGTTTCTCTTGGTTGCAAGACCATGTTTTTCCTTTCCCCCAGGTTTATGTAGTGTTTCCTTTCCCTCTCTTGGGATAAATACACATGGTTGGCGACTCTGTTTCGGTGCCACTTTCGCGTATGTACTTGGATGAAAATCCCGGGAGCGACATTTACCACCAATATTCGGTCTACTGAACCAATTAATCCGATTCGAGAATCAATTCTGATATCAAGTGGTTTCAGCCTCTTCTCAATCGCAGTTGCGAAGGATCGAATCGTGATCCTCCCTACCAAGTCTAACGTCAATAACCACTAAACCAATTAAAATTTTATTTGATAATAACATACCATATAGTTATAAATGATGGATTAAATTATAGTTATTATGTATTGAATATCAATTTAATTAACATTAATAGTATTGATATTATTATTATTATTATTATTATTATTATTATTATTATTATTATTATTATTATTATTAGGTTAAATAAGTTTTTGGTCTCTCTAAATATTGCACTTTTCGTTTTTAGTCCCTTCAAAATTTTTCTTTAAGAAGTGGTCCCTTCAAAATTTTCCGTCTGAATATTTGGTCTCTAACGTCAAATACAACTAGGGATGTAAATGGATATCCATGGGGACGGATACTATGATATCTGTATCCGCCCCGTTGGATAAATATGATATCCATATCCGCCCCATATCCATGTGGATATCCGTTAAGCGGGTAATCCGCAGGTTTTACGGTATCCGTGGATATTTACAGATATCCATGAATAATATTTTTTTATGAAAATTATTTTTTTAAAATATACTTTTAACTTCTTTTAAAAACACAAAAAATTATTATCATATAACATCCATACAATTCGCTCTTAATTTAACAATAAAATTTCATCGCATTAATTTTCTTCTTATTCACCAAAATATAATTAGATCCAAACATAATATTCATACATTTCATTTTAACCAAGAAAATAAAAGATATTGTGATTGTGAGTTATGATGGAAGAGCGAACACAAAGGAGTAGGAAAGGAGACACTGTTTCGATAGAGGAATGACAACACTAATTGGTTGGACTGTGAAATTGTTGAAGTGGGGTATGAAGTATTGAAGAGTTTAAATATGAAATGGCTAATAGAATTTGAATGAAATGTGAAAGGTTTTCTTCAAAGAAAATTTAAAAAAAGAAGACTATTTATTTTAGAAGATGAAAAGATAAGGTATAATAAACTAATGATATTTAAATGATTTTTATAGTTTATTAACGGATATGGATATCCGCGGGTACGGATATCATTAAACTCATATCCATATCTATTAACAAATGGATATTTAAATATCCATTTATTTTATCCGTGGATATCCATTAAGTTATCCGCTCCATATCCGTGACGGATTTTATCCACGGATATCCGCAGGTACGAATATTTTTGCCATCCCTAAATACAACTAACGGTTTGCTTACGTGGCATGCCACATGGAATTTTGTGATGATTGTGCATACACGTGGCAGTGTCAACATGGCAAAATAATGACGTGGATGCCATGTGGCAATTTCTTCCATTTTTATTATTTTTTATATTAATTAAAATTATAGTGACGGAAAGTTGGACGCTAATCCGCCGCTAAGATGAACAGCATAAACAAACCCAGAATTTTCAGCTAATCTGTAGCTAATTCCTAGCAAATTCCTAACTAAATACAAACCCAAAATTTCTCAAACAAAACTTGAATTTTTTTTCTTGAAATGAATTAAATATGAATTTCTTATATGCATCAAAATATTAAAAGCTACTCTTTTTAAAATTATTTGTACGTGATAATTATATAAAGTTATAATTTATCTTCTTAAATAAAAGTGACTGCTTGCGCTAATCATGCAAAAGGAGAGAATTTCAAAGTGCAATCTGGTTGAATGAGACGCATTCATATATTATAGTAGCATATTTCTTCATCAAGTTAATGTGTTTCCAATGCAAATATAGCACAAGTAAAATATCAATTACTAGCATTTAGTCTAATGAAATGCATATACTGAAGCAATCCAATCCAATATCAATATAAAACTTAAACTTCGTAAATACAAGATTTTTGGCTATCCTTAAACTTTAAAGCAACCAAAATATATATGTAATATAGCTACCAAACTCTTTGTAACTAGTGAAGGGAGCCTTACCGTGTGCTTGTCGAACAATCCAGACACTGAATCAAATAGTTCTCTAACAAAGCCATTTGGGGTTTCCTTCTTTACTACAAAGCTAACCGCTGCTACAAGATGGAAAACTAAAAGAACACAAAAACTAAACTTAATAGTAATATATTTAATCCATAGTAGAATAATTTGGGTGGTGTTATAAGAATAATATAGTAATATATTTAATCCATATTTAATACGAATTCGAATAATCTATAGTAAACTAATATATTTAATGCATAGTATACTAATATATTTAAGTTATAATGGTGTAATAAGAGTTATGTCAGAAGTATAATAATTTGGGTGGTGTATTTCTATTTGAATTTGTAGTGTGTATTCTATCTTGTAGCACTATGAAGTATAAATAGTAATACACACTTGGAAAAAAGTTGACAGTTCTCTTGAGTTTCTTTAGAAAGTCGTTGCTATGATTAAACCACTTGAGGATGCAGAAGAGGCTGCATTGAGCCTAATGTATGAAACATATCAGAGAGGTAGTGCTGACAATATCTCCTGTGTTGTTCTTTATGAAATATACATGCATGAATCAATATAGTTTATAGAGTACATTGTTAACCCAATAATTATTGTTGGTTGCCATTGTATGGAGTACCAATAATAATTTATTTCTTATTTTGACTATTTGTATTTTTCTTTTGCAATCTTCATACACGTCACAATAATTATTTATTTGTATGATGCTCCTGTTCCATGCAGCTTGCAAGAAGATACACTGGAGGTCATAAAGGAACAATCTCTTGCTTAAAGTCCTTCGTGGCAGCTTCAGGCGAGGTAGATCTTGATTACCCATGGATGAATTTATGCTACACAATTTTATTTTACTAGCATTGTTTTTAGGAACTTCATATTTTTACATATGGTGTGTTTAAATTATGAAGGGATTAGCTAGGAAATAGCTAGGAAGTAGTTGCTGATTAACTAAAATTTTTGGGTTTAAATATGATATTAATATAAAAAAATTAAAATTGAAACAATTGACACGTGGCATACATGTCAGCATTTTTTGCCACATTGACATTGCCACATGTATGCCACGTCATCAAAACATTTCCACATGGCATGCCACATAAGCCATCGTTCGTGGAAACTAACGGGAGGGACTAAAGTTAGGGACGGAAAACTTTCGGAGGACCATTGTTTGAAGGAAAATTTTGGAGGGACCAAACTTGAAAGTTGGGATATTTGTAGGGACCTTATACATATTTAACCCTTATTATTATATATAAAAACGGTTTACATATTATGGCATATTAAATTTGTGTATTTCTAAGTTATGGTATAAGTTTTATTGCTTTCATTGGATTCATAATATAATAAAATTTTTAAGGCTTAAATAGTTTATTAGTCCATGTAAGTTAGCGAGTTTTTAAATTTGGTCTCTGTATTTTTTTTGTCTGAGTCCTTATATCTCACTTTTGTGTTGGCGTTAGTCCTTAAGGTTAGATTTTCGTTAAAAAAGAGTTGACTGGACAAAAGGTGCAGACGTGGAATTGTTTTACATTTTTATGTGGTGAATACGTGGAAAACCAAGTGGAGGGGCCTTGAAAAGGAGGACTAAATCCAAAATATCCACAATTTTGCATCTCTTCTTCGTCGCTTCTTTTTCTCTCTTTCCTCTCTTCAAATATTCAAAACCTAGTACAGATTCAAGCATGACAACATCATCTATAGGTAATTTCTCTGAGTCTCAAATCCCATTTTGTGATTGCAATAAATCTATGTGAATGTTCATTTCAAATTCAACTGAAATCCCTAAAAGAAGATTCTAGAAGTGTTCTAATTCAAGATTAGGTTACAAGCTATTCATATGGGATGGGATGATGAACTTAAACACAACACATCAACTGAACACAAAAACTCAATCGGATGCAATTTCTCAGAGGTAGTTCAGGAGTTAGGTTGCATCATTAAAGATCTTGAAGTTAGGAAAAAAGAGAAGATGAAATTGAAGTTGGAAAACAAAAGGAAGAAGGCCAAAACGTTTAAGCTTTTGCTGACTCTTTCATGGTATCTCTTCTTTGCTTACTATAAATGGTAGTCATTTTCATGTTCATGGAGTCTGTAATTTTTTGTTTGTTTTAGTCCATATTAGAAGGATAGTTGTTGAATTGTATCCATGTAATGCTACATTATGAAATGAATTAGAACCAATGATTTGGTTGACTTTGTCCGGATGCAATAGGTTAATTAACAACAAGATTTGGTTGAGTTTTAGTTGCCTCAAATGCTGCTGCAAGATTTGTAGCAAGCATTTTAAACTCAGGGTCAACTTCAATTTGAGTTTCATTAGGTTGTGGTTGTTCTTGTGCTGCAGTTAGAGTTCCTTCTTGTCCTGATGCAGTTTGAGTTTGAGTTTTTTCTTGTCCTAATGCAGTTTGAGTTTGTCCATATCCTAATATAGCTTGAGTTTGTCCTTGTCCTTGTCTTGTTGCATTTTTCTTTGGCTTTCTATGGACAAAGAAATCAGAGTCAAACTACTTGACATTATCCATAGAAGCATCAGGGTCACTACTACCAAGCTCATCACTAGCATAGTTGATGTCCATCTCATTATCCACACCACTAGATGACCCTACATTATCAACACCAATTGGTACTTTCTTTGGAGTATGCTTGTGCTTCCTTGCGACAACTTTTATCCTACCTCTTTTGCCATTTTCTTCATCTTGATTTTCAATAACATCAAAGCAATCATCCAACTTAAGACCCATTTCATCCTCACTATCATCAAATGATAAACCATCAGCTTCAAAGTCACTATCCTCATTGTCCTCATTTTCCTTATTATCCTCATTTACATCGCATACTTCAACTTGTCCAACATCACCAATAGTAGCTTCTTCAACTTCTTTAACACTTGCAACATTACCTTCTTCAACTTGTTTAACACCACCAATAGTAGTTTCTTCAACTTGTTCAACACCACCAACATTATTCTTCAACATTTTCAACACCACTAACATCATTACCTACTTCATCTTGTTCAACACCATCTTCTTGAAAATCAACTACATCAGCTTCTTGTGCACTGCGTTTACCTTTATGCTCAACATATATGTGCACTGTACATTTCATTTCCATGGCATATTGATATACCTTATCAATATCTGTATCACTAACCATTCTATTATACCTGTCAGCATCACTGTTATACCACCATAACCATTACTCGGAATGCTCACGCTCAGTTAACTCTTTCATGATACCTGTTCCTTCAAATAAGCTCCACCTATCCGGATCTATTTCTACTGCATGCTCATTTCCCCCTGTGTAATATACTAAACTGTCCTTATCAAATCTAACTCACCGATTGAAAAATCAAAGTGAACTCCATCAGATGCAAGTTTCAAGAAGACACAATGAACAAAGCTAACTCACTGATACAATGAAGAAAGAAGATACAATATATGCGATTGAGTTTCAGATATGCAATTGTGTTACTTGGTATTGAAATCAACATTTCGCCTCTTTGTTCCTTCCTTCGTCTCATCCCTCACACAAGTTTTAATTTCTATTTTCTTATACAAAACCCTAATTTACATGGACTAAATGCAAAAGCAAAATTGTGAACACTATTGAATTTTTGGTGGGAAATTAAGGAATATCTACGTATGTATATTGTTAAATAAAAAATAGACATAACCTAATTCCACGTCAGCACCGTTTTTCCAGTCAACTTTTTTTAACAGAAATCTAACCCAAGGGACTAACGTCAACACAAAAGTGAGATATAAGGACTCAGACAAAAAAAGATACAAGGACTAAATTCAAAAACTCGCTAATTTACAGGGAGTAAATGACTATTTAAACCAATGTTTAATTTAAATATTAATATATAATCGATATCATGAGATAAGTTATCTATAAGATTTTTAAGATCGTTTTTTTACCAAAGAAAACACAACGCATTTCATTAATCAAATGTTGTTCAATACAAGGAGGAATCGAATTAAAAACACAACACCTAGACCTGGAATTAGCCGCCCTCGTAAGAGAGTGGGCAACCAAATTCACTTGCAGCTTAATAAACTTAACCTCAAAGTTAGGGGAAACTTGTAACAACCTTATAATGGACAGAATAATAAAACTAAATTCGGATCCACCATTTTGATTAGATTGGATAGCTTGAACTACCTTTGGGAGTCATTTTCGAAAATAACATTTTCTAGGTGCAAAGCTATAGCTCTATAAATTTCCTCTTTAAGGGCCAAGGCTTTAGCTTCAATGACGGAGAGGGTACCTGAGTCCCAAGCTACATCTGCAATAATAAAATTCCTAAAGTTATCATACACACGAACCTCTATTTGTAGTACCACCGTGTTTATTAAAAGCTGCATCAACATTGCATTTCAACCACCCTACAATTGGCGGATTCCAAATTGTAGGGTGATGATGGCCATTTTCGATATCATGAACTTGATGAGCCGTAAACCATTCATTCCACGTATGAAATATTAGGAAACCAAGTTTAGAAGATTCCTCACAGTCATTATGCCATATAAGATCATTTATATTCTTCTATATCACATCTATCATAACTGCAATTCTTCCAACAACCTTCTTATCCCCTTTATTACAGATATCAAAGATAAGAGACTTAGCATCATTAAAAGAATGTAAACAAGAGTCTATAAGAGTGGACAAACCTGCTTCCCTCCAACACTGATTAGTCACATTACATCCAAAAAATAGATGCCAGTCATCTTCAATACTATTTTCATAAAGCTGACAAACTGACGAACAAAGAACATAATGTTGTCGGAGTCTAATTCAAGTCAATAAATATCCCTTACAAATTCTCCACAAGAGATGTTTAACTCTAGGTGGAGCTTTAATATTCCATAGGCTACACCAATTTTCACCCCTTCCCATTAGCACGACTCATACGTGAACTCCTCCATTTCTTATACCCAGATCGCACACTATAAGCACTGTTTTTCTTTTCTTTCCGAACCATCCTATCTTCTTTAACATCCTCGAATAACGGGATTGTAAGATTTCTTCAGTATCTGCATTGTCAACTAACTCTCTTATGACCATCGTATCCCATTGTTTTACATTAGGAAACATAATATTTTTAATGATAAAATCACAGGCCCCTTGTTTTTGGGGTCCACTCAGACAACCATCTATGGCTCCCCGAATCCAAGGTTCATTCATTTCCATGATATGACTACCATACCCAATACTTCACCTATAACCTAAAGTTCAAACTTCCCTCTTTTTCCAAATGCTTTGCCACACAAAAATTGGATTATAGCCGAGATTAACATCAAAGAAAAAAGTTCTAGGATAGTACCCTGCTTTGAAAGTTCTGGATACAAGAGCATGGGGTTTTCTCAACAGATGCCAACCTTGTTTAGCAACCATAGTCATGTTAAAAGATTTAAAATCTCTGAAACCCAACCCACATTCTTTATTAGTACAAGCTAGTTTCTCCCATGACATCCACCGTATTCCACTGTTATTACTACCTCCTTCCCACCAGAAAGAATTCAACATCTTCTCAATATCGTTAATCACCGCATCTGGAAGGATAAAGATACTCATTATATACGCCGGTATTGCTTGAAGGACCAATTTTATCATAACTTCTTTCCCTGCTTTTGATAACGACAGAACTCTCTAAGAATTTATTCTCTTCCAAATACGATCCTTGATAAAAGAGAAAGTAACCTTCTTACTCATGCCAATCATCGAGGGCAAACCTAAATACTTTTCGGTTCTCAGTACATGACAGACTCCTATTATACTAGCAAGATCCTCTTGTGCCGACTTACTCATGTTACAGCTAAAAAACACTTCAGACTTAGTCATATTAATCTCTTGACCTGAAGCGTCTGCATAATTGTTGAGCAGCTTTATAAGATATCTCACTTCGGTTAAATTGGCCCTGCAAAATAAAAATAATTGTCAGCAAAAATAAGGTGGGACATGTAACACCCTTCTAAGCCCCACTCCACGATTATTCGCAAATGTTCTAATAGATGATAAGTACAATTCACCAACAAGGGTGTCACATCTTCATAAAAACATCATAATAAAATATCCTGCTCTGTAACACAGGTTTTCAAAAATTAAAACATCCACCTTTTTGGAAATGTCACCATGAAACTTCAAACATCGCAGTGGAATTATTGTCTCAAAACACCTTTATTAGATACTTAAAATAAAATACCATTGCACTTCATAATTCATAAGTCATGCTTAAAACAACTTAGAACGAATAAAAGCATCTCAATACATCATGTCAACAAGGAACATGTAGTTCGATTCAAACAATCCCAAAACCCTGATGTTACATATCAAAGCAAGACCTTCTTTATTCGAAAATAAAGCAACTAAAAGACTCCATAAAGCTATCCATCGAGCTTCTACTTCTAATCCTAATTACCTGTAAGTTACCCATGTATCGAGGCAACATTTCCAAGCAGAAAGGGTGAGTAATCACAATTCATTACAAAAGATATAGTAGTTACAAACAACATCGTCATGAAATTCATGCATCATCATTTACCAAGTATTATACTCACACCTTTATATCATAGTAACATATATACATCTTCGTCATAAAATCATCACATCAACATTTACCACCAAAACATCACTTAAGTTACGACATCATCAAACATCATTTAACACTTAATTATGCAATGTCACTTAGTATGAAATGCAAAACACAAACTCATGCGTGTGGTACCAATTCGTCATGTTTGATGGACACTGGGCCATCACCCTCTAAAGATCCCCACCAATAGGATCGATTCTACACAAGAACCGGAGCAACGTCATACACCCCAATCCACACAACGGGATTGAAGCCACCACTGGACCGAAGTCCCAACATCATCACTGGACCGAAGTCCTAACATCGTCACTGGACCGAAGTCCTAAAGTATGCTATGAATGCATGATGCAAAACATCACAGATTCCCGACCACGGCTAGTCAAATTGCATCATCATTCATAAAATCGTCATAATACTTCACATAGCATGTATAAACTTCAACATGTAAATCATCATCATAAACGTTAATAACATCATCATAAACATCATAGTACAACATCACAAATGCATCAAAATCATCATAATAGTTCCCAAAAACACCATCATATTCACCGATAAGATCAATGTATTCCTAAGCACTAATTACTCAAGGTATCCACAAGTATTCAACAAGACGACGTAACTCGACACGTACTAAGTGCCTATCCATGCATGAAATAGTTAGAAATATGGTACCAAAAATAATTTTAAAATAAAGTACGTCTAACCAGCTTTCCAATGATTCGAACCATGCGCCGATCAGACACTCACCGCTCGAGTTATGAATTTTTGAAGTTTTAGAAATAATTCTGCCAGCTGCCCCTCGCCTGAGGCTCGCCCGGCGAAACAGTCTGTTCGCCTGTGGCTCGCCCGGCGAAGCTGGAGCGAAAACACTCCCCCATACATTTTCCAGGAGCACCTCTTTTCCACCCTTCCTTCGCCTCTCATCTTGCTCGGCGAAGCTCGAGCGAATTTGCTTCGCCCGACGACGCAGAAGGCTCGCTCGGCGAAAGCCTCGTGACAACTTCCTGTTGCATTTTCTGCACCAGAACAGTCCCAAATCCCATACCATTTCAATACTCATTTATTCGAACACTCATATGATTCAACATATTTTCACAATACGACAATAATACATCACAATAGACATTACCTTCACCAAATCATAGTATTTCAACATCATAAACCATCATAAATTATCACGATAACATGTAACATATTTGCACACGCACATCACCAAATCATCATCATGAATCACATCATTTACATCACAACAACATCATTAACAAATCACCACAATAAAACATCATAATCAACATCATGCTTATCATCAAATAGCACATCATAACATAACAACATGTGATAAATCAATCTCATAAACAAATAGATATTTGAATCATGCATCAAAACACTCATATAATTCAATCATAATGTAGTTCATCACGTCAGTTTTCCAACGCTTCGAACGACACGTCAAACCGACTCACGAAACTCAAGTTACGACACTTCGAAGATTCAGTCAGCTGCCCTCGCTTGAAGCTCGCTCGATGAATTTGAGGCGACTGCCGGTGAGACAACACTGCTTAGCCTGCGATTTTCTGCGGTTGGAGGCCTTTCGGACCTCCAAATTCGATTCCATAAAAAGTCCCAGTTTCGTAATTCAAAATTCTACGATTGTATAACATTTATAACTGCATATAACACTTATTTAGGGGTCCTAATCATCATGTATTCACCAAAGATTCATTCATTCACTCAATAACATGGTTTTCACCAATTCCATCAATCTCCATCAAATTCATCGCACAAAACACAAACCTACCAACACTTTAATCTGATATCAATTATAATAAACGCGATTAAACCCCTTACCTTAGTTCTTAGCAATCGATCTCTTTCTAGCTCTACGAAATGAATTTCTCTTCTCTTCTCTCTGTGCCCTAACTGCTTCTCCTTTTCTCCAAAAGTCACGATCGTACAGAATGACCTCCAATTCTCTTATTCCTTTATTCTTATATTACCCCTTGGACCCTAATATGACTTTCCCCATCTTACCCTCACTTATCCCATCATATAAGATCACCTTACCCTTAATGTTTCTCCTCATTTTAATGTAAATAATAATCATAATATAAATAATATTGTTCATATTATTTTATTATTATTAACACTAAAATAATTCTAATCAATCACTTATTTTCCACATACTCTTATTATTCCCTTAACTCGTCACTAACTCACAACACAAAATACAAACACACCATTCATCCACATATTTTAGCAAAATTCACTGAAAATCACGAATATTTATATTAAATAAATTAAATAAATATTTTAATTATTTTGGGGTGTTACAGGACACACTAGGTGCCACTATGCAAATCTGGATCCCATGAATATCGCCACACGTCACTGCTCCTTATATAAGAGCTGAAAGTCCTTCTGAGATCAGTATAAAAAGGTAAGGAGATAGTGGGTCCCCTCGCCTCAGTCCTCTTCCTGGTTGAATTGGTCCGACTTGATCCAAAATAATAAGAACAATATAATGAACCGAAGTAACATAGATCATAACCCAATGAATCCACCTATATGTAAAACCCATCCTAGATAGCATATCTATCTAGAAGCTCCAATCCACTATATCATACGCCTTACTAATGTCAATCTTGAGAGTCAGATGAGCCTTAAGATAGTTTTTTACATTGTTGATCATTGTCACTTGTTACAATAATTTTAAAATATATAATATTTTTATTTGAGTTTATATTATGAAATAACAGTTATTATTAATTAAGAAAATAATAGTGGCTAATTTTACTTAATTCCCCGTTGACTATGAGTGCTAACTAGCATTAATGTGAATTTTTTCTATGTATTTTATTTTCTAGATTTATATAAAATGATTTGATATATTTTGTTTCTTTAGCAAATATTACTTAATGATTTTATTGAAAATATATTAAGTAATTTTTGGAGCTAAATTTATGATATGAAAGAGAGAAACAAGGGAAATTCAAAAGTTGATATTTAGAAATAATCTTTATATATATATATATATATATATATATATATATATATATATATATATATATATATATATATATATATATATATATATTGAGAATTTGATAAAATTAAAAGATATTTGTGAGATATTTAATGAGTGTTGTGAAAATATTTTTATGATAATTTAAATTATATAAAATATTTAAAGAGATAATATGAATAATAATATTAATTTGAGTTAATTGACCATTGTATTAAATTAATATAATGATGTTAGTTAAATATGCTCTCAATGAGAATAAATATATGAGTAGATTCATTTATTTTCTATTCGATGAAAAGTTGTCAATTAAAATTCATTCAAGTAGAGCATAGTAAATATATACATAATATATTTATATTTATATTTATAATCATTGATATTGATGTCTCTTAATAGTCATTTAAGAAGATTTGAATAATCTGATTGTGGAGACTTCGTAAATAAATATTATTATCCTCTATTTATGTAATGTCAGATCATAGTCGATCATCTGACAAAGTTCTGGGAAGAAACAAATTTGTAAATACATCGAGGGAAATTGGAATAAAGTCAATTGAAATTAACGAGTGATGGGAACCTAATCTATGTGATTGGAGATCCCATGAAAAAGATTCATATGGGTAAAAACAATTAATTTTTGTTTCCGTCCTTTTTCTATGGTGTGATGAGAAAGTGCTAGATATTGTCTTATTAAGAGTATAAACTTATATAGCTTTTAACTTTTAATACGGTATAAAATATATTTAGACATTAGTGTAAATTTGAAATAAAAATAAAAGAATTTGAAAAAAAAATAAAATTTTCATATTTAAAAATAAAAATTTATCTCACAATTAAAGGAGGTTAAAATAAAATAGATATTGTCCTGATAATGACCCGTGAAATAAAAAGTTAGCGTTGAGCACAATTATTGAGTGACATTCAATTTGTTACAATATAAAATATGTTTAAAAACATATATCAATTTATAATGTGTTGCTTAATTGTAAAATGAACAATGATCATACAAACTCAATTGTATTAAATAATCATATAAAAAAGAGACCCGTGAGATGCTGAAAGAAAAAAAATTCACATTTGAAAATTTAAAAAAATTTGCTCTTAAATAAAGACAATTTTTTATTAAAATAAAATAGATACTGTCCTGATAATGATTTGTGAAATGAAAAGTTAGTTGTGTGCACTCTTATTGAATGTTATCCAATAAATTTCAAATGAGTTACTTAATTATAAAATAAGCAATAATCAGGTAAATGATGAATATTTTTTATATATAATAATTATAATATAATTATGCTTTTATTTTAATTAAATTTTGTGTTTTAAAAATTAAACATTTTTTTGTGTTCTTTTTTATTAAATTAAAAGAGGTTTAAAATTTGTTATTTATGCTTAAAAAAATAAAATAAGAAAAAGAAAATGGAGAGAAAAAATTAAAATGATAGTGAGAAAGTGTGAGAAAAAAGTGGGGGAAATTTAAAATTTGAATAAAGAAAAGAAAATGAAGAGTGAGAAAGTTAAAAGTAAAAAGTAAGAAATGAATGATTTGAAATTGGACATGTGGCATGATCTAATAAAGGATGAGAATGATAAAATGTGAACATTAGTTGATTACTTAAATGTCCTTTTGTTAGTGTAAAAAATTTATAATGAAAAGGGCAATTTAGAGAGTTCATGCAATTGATTTTTAATGGGTTGTTGATTTTTAATGGGTTAATAGTTGATGAATTTCATATACTTGATGGAGGTGTATGATTTGTAGCACACACTTGATGAAGTTAACTATGTGAGTGTCGAGGGGGGCCGTTTATATATGCTATTGGCAAAATCTCTAGAGCACTCATGAAAATAACCACGCATGCGCACTGCCTTTTAGCGCATCACAACGTCAAAACAACAAGAACTGTGGGGTGTGATATGGGTGGTAGACCTCTAACATCGACCAAGTGTCTTTGGTTCATATAGCTTGATACATAAATTTTACTGTGTGTTAAGTACTGTCCTTCTATGACTGATTCATATAGTTTTCTATATCAGTTTGAAGCATCACATTCATGATGTTAATTCAAAAATTCTTTTTTATTCTTCTTTTGAACTTTTGAAATATGTGGGGATTGTTGTTAATTTTGAATATGTTTCAAAATTTTCAAATAACTTTTGTCTTAATTTTTTAAGTGACAAATATGAAAAAATATTTTAAAGAAAATTATTATTATTATTATTATTATTATTATTATTATTATTATTATTATTATTATTATTATTATTATTATTATTATTATTATTATTATTATTATTATTGATGATTTGACTTGGTCCAATAACATTTTTTGACTTAACTTAGAAAAAATATTTATTCTCTTTATTTCTCTCTTATATAGAACTACTCCCCAATCTTTAATAAAATTGTGAGATATAAAAACAATATAATGCGAAACATTCACTTTTATTCTCATTCATTTTATCTTTTTCTTCTTCTTCTTTTTTTCCTCTTTATTACATCTTCAATGAATACTATTTCTTGTTGTTTTGATACCTCAGATTCATAGTGAGAATTTGGGAAGAACCTGTTTATTACACGCCTCATGTTTATATATTTATTATTATTTTGTAGGATAAATATTAATCATTACGAAAAGATTAGATCAAGTTATGTTGTTGGTCAAATTCTATAACACAATCTAACATGGGTCATCCTCACATTTCTGGGCCAGTTTCTCGTTTAAGTGCTATGGGTTTATACTGATTTTATATTTGATTTTATTTGTGAAAATTCTTATTTTGTGCTAAATTTCATGTTTGGTCTAATTACCTATTCATGGCTAGATTTTAATTTTTTTTAGTGAACTTAGATTTCAAATTTTTCATTCAACAAAACCCAAATCTAATTCCATGAAACTAAAATATGGATGATGAATTTGAAGATATGTGTGAAATTGTTATTTATGACATGAAGTTGGATGAATAAATAATTTGGTGGATTTTAAATTTTTTAATTTTGGGGGAAAATATGAAGAATTAAATTAAAATCCAGAAACAAAATTTAACGTCCATTTTTTATCGCTAAGTCTGTTACAAAAGTTATAGGCTACACATCAGTAGAAAAATTGAAGTCGTTAGTGAAATTCAGACGGAAAGAACCAACATGATACGTTTTGAAAAGTTGAGGGACCAAAATGATTATTTTTAAAATTGAGAGAACAAAATGAACCCCACCCTAAAGATATGGGACGAAAAAGACTATTTTGCCTTAAATTTACTAAAAAGAGTTGCAAAAACACAAGTATTAATCATCCAATTTTTTTACATAAAATTGACAAGCCAATCTATACTCCGATAGTTTAAATTTAAAAGGTTAGTGAATCTAACGCAGAAATATGGAGGGGTTACCAATAATTATAATTCCCATGTTACAACATTTTTTTAATAAGGCCAAATAAAGATGATTAGAAAATAAAGGGTGAAAAAAGACAAAAACCTAGATAAAATAGAGGATTTAAAGAAAATTTTAAATAGTAATTATTTTGTATCGGAAGTAGAGATGATTAGAAAAAATAGATTAACTGAGTCTACTACAATGGTTCAGAGCTTCTGATGCGGTAAAAAGGGAAATGGCTTACAAGGTTAGCACTCAAACACTAATAAAAGAATGAAAAATGAAGTTTGAATGAAAAAGATTTTAATGCTAAGAAATGACACGATCTTCCTTTTAGGGATGTCAACGGGGCAGGGAATTTGGGAAAGATGCTTCCCCACTCCATACCCTGCCCCTATATGTTTTCCCGATCCTTGTCCCCATCCCCGCTATGGGAGAATATTTTTCCCCATCCCCATCCCCACAGATCCCTATGGACAATCGGAGATCCATGGCGATCAGATCTTAAAAAATTTATATACTTTTCTATCAAAACTATGACACTAATATTTCATTATTATTATTTTTTAAAATATATATTTTGTATGTATCTTTTTTTTTAAACAAAAACATATCTCGCATTAATAAAAAAACAAAAGCACTTGCAGTTACGAAAACATAATCACTAATTTACTAATTGAATGAAAAATAGGTTACTAATTGAAGTATAATGAAGTTGAAGAGTTATTAATATAAGCACAATGAAAAAAGGAGAGTGGTTGTTATGATGATGATAAGAACAAAGAAGATGGGGAGTGAAGGAGACAAATAGAATTATGAAAAGAAGAGGAGACAATGTGTACATTGTATGTAATGAGTGAACTTTTTAGAATTGAGCACTTGAGTAGTGAAACAATACATTATACAATGAAAAAAATCCACTAATGACTCTTCATTTCTTAATATAGTAATTACTTTTTAATAAAAAAAACATGCAAAACTATATAATTATGTATTGTATAATATATTATGTATAAAAGTTAAATAATATGGCCAAGGTCGGGGAATCCACATAGCGGAGGATACTTCCCAGATCCCCGCCTCGAAGTGTGATTGAGGGAACTTTTCCTTCAATCCTCATCCTCACGGGGGGAAATTTTCCAACTTCGTAGTTCTAAACAAATAATCTTGACGGAATCCATGTTAACAAATACAAATTGGCATCCTTATTCCTTTTTAAATAGAAGAATTAGTTATCAATCGAATGCAAGTGATGAAACATGAGATGAATCAATCGTCAAATCAATTTGGACGATTAGAATACAACTCGTGGGAGATATTACTTGTATGATTGAGAAAAAGAATCCACTTGTTTTTAGTCAAGTGTCATCCTTTATCGTTGTTAGGCTTCAACAACGACACAAAACATTAAGAGAATTTCTTACCCCATTCTATAGGGTGGAAAAATACTCTATGGAGAACCGAAAAATGCCCCTCAAATTTCTAAGAAACATCTCTGGACGCACCTTGTTTGTAACACCCATATATAAATACATATGTCTATAAGATACATATTATACATGTTTGCAAATTGGTATTAAAGTCTACAAAAGTTCCTACTGACATATTATGCATATTATGCCCAAAACAGAAACAACTAAAAGTGGCATAACATATATACAAGATGTCCAAAATACTAAGAACTAGATCATATAAAATGATCTCAAAATAGAGCCTTCGCAGCAGAAAAGCCATCCAAATTGCTAAGACAAATAAGGACATCAAACAACTTTGTCCTTACCCTTCGAAGAATCCGAACCACCTGAAAAATAATCAACAACATGGGGTGAGATAATAATCCCAGTGGATTCCTTATGTTATGGGTCATCTCGGCTTCACAAGGTTCTAACTGAGTTCTACCTCAAGTCAAGAGGGAATGGATAATACTTGAACTCATAAACCACACACTATATGGAAACATGTTGCTTGAGTTCAACAACTCAAACTATCACTAATCGAAAACCTTACCAAGGCATCCTCTTTTCCCGTCCTCTCCGACGTCTAGGAGATCGACACGAGTCATAGATCCTTGTAATGTACTTTGACATACGAGATGGATTCAGATCTAAGGGAAACATGGTCCGATAAATTATCACTTCTCATGGAAACATGGTCCATCACAAGTCTCTTTACCCGTAGGTTTCATTCGTACAACGAAGCTCAAACCTGTCAAGAAATAGCGCGTACATTCTGGAGGAGCTCTCTATATAAGCCTCCACTCTCGGAATAACACATCTCAAGGGAATTGGTTCCGACTACGTAAACACATACACAAACATGATTGTATTCGACAATCACAAGGCAAACACATCCACCTTATTCTCAATGTAACACAAAATCAACACATGTTCCATATAATGTCTCACCTCTCCACTAGACAACTAGTCAAGGATGCTCACCCAGGGCATCAAATGCACAAGCATTGTCATCTAAGTCATCTATCATTTCCTAGTTACATCACTAGGTTATTCCATTCAATTGTGATAAGGTTTTCCTCACTTTCTCTATACTTTTTCCCCTATTTTATCATCATACATAAACATCCAAAAACTCATGGTAAGCATGCATATTACTCATAATAATCAAAGTAAATAATCCATGGTAACAATAAACATGCATATGAAGCAACCAAGGGAGCAACAAAGCAAATGGGGAAAAGCCTGTCAGGCTTGCTGTGAGAGCTCTAGGCGAGGTCGCCTTTCCTGCACTTCACTGTGCGAGGCCTGAGTAAAACAGGGAAAATCATAGGTAGTAGCAAAATGTCTCAGTGGTCGCTGTGCGACCACAAGGCGAGGTCTCACCTTCACCTCACTGGAGGCTCGCTGTGCGAGCATAGCAGACTGATACGGTCGCTGCTAGCTCGCTGTGCAAGGTCTGCGTTCCAAAACTTCTGACCTGCAAAAAGTGTCCATTTCAACGGGTTTTCCAATCCCCTCCTCAATCCAACTCAAAATCAACATGCCAATAGCAATTACAACCATAAAATAACACAATAAACATGGTTAATATCATATTCACATAGATTTCATGATATTAGAATCAACACATATCAAAACCTAACATTTATCATTTCTATCTATCAACCCTAATCTTAAAGCATCTACCTAGAAGCCACCTCTAGAAACAAGATGAAGATGTTCGAATGATGAAGATGAGATGATGAAGAGTGATGGATGAACTTCTTCTTCTTCTTCTTCTTCTTCTTCTTCTTCTTAGGATTTTCTTCCTCTTTTCAAATTTTCTCTTCTTTCTTTCTATTTCCTCTTTCTCTCTACTCTTACTATGTTTTTCTTTTTCTTTTATTTCTCCTCTTTAATACTTCTCCCACAAAATTGAAAAAAACACACAAGGTAGTAACATGAAAAGTTAGTAAGACTAACTTGGTTAAATGTCCATAATTAGGGGTATCCAAAATGTCTCTATTGTACCAATTAATAAATCTCAAAGTCAAATAATATTAATTAAACCAAATCTGAGCTCATCAGTTACTCTAATTATCTCAACAGATAACTCTCAGAGCACAGCGAAAACCAATTGATCTCAACTAATATTATTTAGAGCATTTTAGGAAATACGGGGTATTACATCCTCCCCCTTAATTAAAATTTGTCATCGAATTTAAAGATTACCTGAAAAAGGTGAAGGTAAGCATCCCACATCTCAGACTCAAGCTCCCAAGTAGCGTCATCTGGATGTGTCTCGTCCCACTGAACCTTAGTAAGAGGAATTTCTTTGTTTCTCAACACCTTAGTTTCTTTCCCCACAATACAGCTTGGTAGAGGTTAAAAAGTCAAATATGCTTCTATCTCAATTGTATTTGGAAGAATTGGCTGAAGAGAGTCAGGAATAAACTTTTGAAGTTGAGACACATGAAAAACATCATGCATCTTAGATAGAGAAGGTGGTAAGGCTAATCTATAATCTACTTCACCAATCCTCTCTAAAATCTGATATGGTCCTATGTATCTCAGACTTAACTTCCGCGTCTTAAACAATCCTTTCAATCTCAATCATGGTGTAACTTTCAAGAACATATGGTCACCTTCTTCAAACTCTAAAGGTCTCATCCGATTATCCGCATAACTCTTCTGACGGTCTTGTGATTTCTTAACCTTGTCACGAATCATTCTAATCTTTTCTGTAGTCTCTTGAACAATCTCTGGTCCTAAAATCCTTTCTTCACCCACTTCTATCCTACATAAAGGTGTTCTACATTTCCTTCCGTACAAAGCCTCGTAAGGGGCCATACCAATACTCGCGTGGTAACTATTGTTGTATGCAAACGCAATCAACGGTAAAAGTTCCTCCAATTTCCTCCACTTTGGAGCACACAAGCTCTTAACATGTCTTCTAAAGTTAGTATCGTCCGTTCCATCTGACCAACCGTTTGAGGATGACTCGACATACTGAAACATATCTTAGATCCCATGGCTTGTTGAAAAGCTCTCCAAAACCTTGAAGTAAACTTTGGATCTCTATCAGATACAATGCTAGAGGTAACACTATGTAGTCTCACAATTTCCACAATAAATAACTATGCAAGATGACTTGCCTTGTAAGTAGTCTTCACTGCTAATAAATGTTCGGAGTTCGTCAATCGATCCACAATCACCCAAATAGAATCATAACCACCTTGCGTACGAGGCAGTCCAACCGCAAAATCCATTGAAATACTATCCTATTTCCACACCGGAATCTCTAACGGCTACAACAAACCACCCGGTCTTTGATGTTCAATCTTCACTTGTTGGCACACTGCACATTCAGACACATATTCCTCAATATCTCTTTTCATCCTGGACCACCAATAATCCCCTTTTAAGTCTTGGTATATGATCGGTGGTTTTCATACGTTATTTCACTATTTATTTTAGTTAATATTTTGTCATTATTTATTTGTTTTACATCTCTTCTACCACATTTTATGCCTTGGTTGTGTTCTCTAGTGTTTTCAGGTTCATACAAACATTTAGAGGAGTCGGAGCGGAAAAATAATAAAAATCGCAAGTTTTGAAAGAGTTTTGAGTAGGAAGACAGCAGCCTGACACGGCCACCCGTGTCGCCTAACACGGCCCGTGTCAGGAGAGTACCAAGAAGAGGCGATGTTGGAAACATGGCAGGGGGCTGACAGGTCTGGAGCATAATAGTTTTCTTCCCTCAAGGCAGAAATCCAACACGGCCGGTCATGTTACCTGACATGGCCCGTGTTGGCCTGGGCGAGGAATTGCTGATTTTTATCATTTTTATGTTTGTGGTCCTCCTAAGGGCATTCTGGGTATTTTCCATCGTTGTTAAGTGGATTGTGGTTACTTAGGATCGTGGGGGAGAGAAAAGAAGACACTTGTGCTTTTACGAACAATTTTACATTAGAGTTTTGAGGCGATCAAGTGATCCGGAGGAGGGAGATTCTTCATGAGTGCTAGCAATTGAAGATCAAAATCATCCGATTACTATTGTAATGTCTACTTTTTGTATTGTATTTCTTTTTAATATTATGAATAGCTAAACCCCCCAATGCTAGGGGGTGTCCCTAAATTGCAATGTAATGAACTTATTTTGATTTATTCTATGAGATTATGCCTTTTTCCTTTAAGCTTTTATTTTGCAATGTTCTTAATGCTTATTCGATCGGACCAATTAAATTTGATTCATAGTTAGGATTAGGTCGGAAAAACCACCCAAATGCTTTTGTAAAATAATATCGCGGTAGATATTGCTTAGGAATGAGAATACCCCGTAATAACCTTTAAAAATCTTGTCAAAACTATTGCTTGATGTTATCCTGAGATCTCTAAGGAATTAGGGTCAAGGGAGAATATCAAAGGTTTTTCTGTTAAGGAATTAAAGAAAAATACTAATAAGATTGGGTGAGCATAGGATTGATGCATGTCTCTTTGAATGAAAATAGGGTTTATTGCAGAGCAATTTATACACTCTCCCTAGCATAACTTCTCATATTTGTTTAAGTCATTTTATTCGTTCTGCTTATTTTCTTAATTGCTATTATAATTTTCAAAACAAACAAACCCTTAAGGAATTTTTGTTTAATTGAAATAGCATATGCACTTATAATTACACGCAGTCCTCGAGAGATCAATTCTGGGGATAACCCCTACTATTACTACATCGGTGAAAATAGTACACTTGCTATTTTATCGATCAAGTTTTTGGCGCCGTTGCCGGGGACTGCCAAATTATAAGTTCGTGTGTTAATTCAATTGAAATTTTGTCACTCTGTGACTAAAATTTTTTTTTTCTGTTATTTTTAATTTTTAATTTTTATTTTAATTTTTTATATTTTTTTTATAACTTTTGGATTATTACTGTTATTACTAATCTGCGTTTAACATTTTTATGCGAGGAGAACCCTCAGTAAATTTTAATTTTGATGCAGAAATCGAAAGAACTTTAAACGCAAGGCGTAGACAAGCAAGACTGATAGATTCAAAAGCAAAACCGTCAGTCCAAACACCAGAAGAAGAAAAAGTTTTTGTTCACTCAGAACAATCAGATTCAGGTTTAGAAACAGGTTCAGAGGCGGACAGAGATACTGTGATTATGGCTGGAAATCAACTAGCAGAGAGACTTCTGGGAAATTACGGTGGGGCAAATGCACCGGCTGGTAGGTTAACCATTATGAACCAACCGGTTAATATGCCGAATTTCCAGCTGCATCCTAGCACCATCACTCAACTTGAGAGGAGACCTTTCACCAAAAAAGTTAATGAAGATGCCAACAAACATCTGTAAAGATTTCTGACTATGAGCACCACTCTCAAGATTGAGGGGCACACTGAGGAAGCAAAGAAGTTAAGAATGTTTCCTTTCACTCTTGTGGAAGAGGCTGAAGAGTGGTTCTACTCGTTACCTGCTGGGAGTATTACCACTTGGGAAGAGATGGAGAAGGCATTTCTGAATGAGTATTTTCTGGCCTCTGTTTATATCCGAAAAAGATATGGTATTGTGAACTTTAAACAGAAGGATGGAGAATCTCTCGAAGACGCATACAAGAGGTTCAAGAAGGTTTTGGTAGCCTGTCTGACTCACAACATGGATCAAACTAAGCAGATGCAAGTGTTCGTCAATGGCCACCGAATGAAAAATAAGCAACTTATTGATACAGTTGCTGGTGAATCATCCAACTTCACCACCACGACTGGTATCAAGAAAATTATTGAAGCTATTACAGCCAACGAACATTTGGAGTTATATGATCGAAGTGTGAGTAAATCTGAGGGTGTGATTGACTTGAAGTTGAATAATCAGGCTGTGAAGGTGGAAGATCGGATTGTGGCTGAAGTTGAAAGAAGGTTAAAGGCTATGAATGTGGGTACTCAAAGTGTGGCACAAGTTCAAACTGGTCAACCCATGATTTGTGAGATCTGTAGTGGGCTCATTATACTGCACATTGTGTTGCGACTCTGCAACAAATTGAGGAGATAAAATTCCTAAAGCAGAATAATCCCTACGCTTAAACTTATAATCTAGGATGGAAGAATCATCCTAACTTCTTCTGGAAAGATCAGAATCAATACCAATACCCACAACAGCAACAACCCCCCCCCCCCCCCCCCCCCCCCCCCAAAAAAAAAGCACAATGGGAGATCGCCATTGAGAAGATGGCAGCTCATAACATGCAATTTCAGGAAGAGACCCAGAATAGCTATAGGAATACCACAACCTCCATAAAGAATCTAGAGGTTCAATTGGGTCAGATAACTTAACAAGTTGCAAATTCTCAAGCACCAGGCGCCCTCCCAAGCGCCACCATACCAAATCCGAAGAGTCATGAGAATGTCAATGTCGTTACCACAAGGAGCCGGGAAGTTGCCGAAGAAGAAGCCAGAACAACCGAAGAGAAAAGAAAAGAAGCGGTTAAACCTAAGATCAAGTTACCGTACCCCTTAAGAGTGACAAAGAAGGAGACACAAGAAAAAGATTTTGAGAAATTCAGCTCATTGGTCAAAGAGTTAGAGATTAATATGCCCTTCTTTGAAGCACTTGAACAAATGCCTCTATATAGGAGATTCATGAAGGAGGTCATTGGGAAAAAGAAATCCAGCGGAGAAGAGTTAAAGAGTATAATTGAGGAGAGTAATGGGGAATCACAAGGTAGGAGAATTCCAATCAAACGGAAAGATCCTGGTTCTGTATCAATCCCCTGTTCCATAAAGGATAGAACTTTTAAGAGAGTCTTGATTGATTCGAGTGCTAGCGTGAGTCTCATGCCCTTATCAATTTTCAAAAAGCTGGGTATAAAGAAAATAAGTGAAACGGGAACAAATCTGAAGTTTGCCGACCTCACAACCAAGCGGTCATACGGCTTAACAGAAGATGTGCTTGTGACTATTGATAAATTCACCTATCCAGTGGACTTTGAGATCATTAATCTTCTGGAAGATGAGGAGACGAATATCTTACTAGGTTGACCATTCTTGATGACTAGTCAGTGCAGTGTAGATATTGAGGCTGGTACTCTAACCTTGAAATATTTGAGGAGGAAATAACCTTAAAAGTGTGGGAGCTCGGGGAGCAAGGTCAAGAGGAAAGTAATCAACCCTCAGTTGGAATAATCCGAACAGTGGGAAAAAGCAAAAGCTCAAAACCACTTCTTGAAAAAGTCTCTGGAATAATCCATCAGGTTGCAGCATCTGAGTCATCTATTGCGCCGAGCAAGACTCCAAACTCCGGTCAAAAAATCAATAAGAGGAAGAAACATCCGAGAAAGAAGAGAAAAAAACATCAAAGGAAGAATGTGGAAGTTGGATGTGAGTTGAATCACAATGTAGCTCTTATTCCTGAATCTGACCGGTGCTCTATTGCGGGAAGGTCGTGCAACAAAACGTGTAAGCTGAAGTATCCCCCATAGCCTTGGGGAGTAACCCGTCGAGCCATGCGACGTTAAACGAAGCGCTAAGCGGGAGGCAGCCCATGTCGATCTGATTAATTACTTTCTTTTTGCTGTTTGTTTTTGTTTTTGTTGCAGGAAATAATCCGGATCCTACATGTGCAAACGATGATGTAGCAGTGGTGTTGCATTACCGTCAGCATCCTTAGTAAGGATCTCTGTGAGTGAACTCTCTCGCTCTTGTTCTAACACATTGGGGACAATGTGTAGTTCAAGTTTTGAGGAGGATTTACTGTTTTTAGTTCCTCCGTTTAGACTTGTTATTTGTGTTTTTGTATGTTGTTTTATGGAAACCACTGTGGGATCACCCTCGAATTAGAGCCGATAATTTTTATTGTGAATTCTGTGATGTGTGAGGTAGTCAGGAAAGTATATAGAGTTTGAGCGAAGAGAAGTTAGAACTAGGGACATTGGAAAAGTTTGAAAACTTAGGAATGACCCGAACACCCTAGATTCTCCGGAGTAAGAAAGCGAGTCCAACGTGTAGATTTGTGCCATAGTACTTGGATTTGAGAAGTATTCCCCGATTAGTTCATAGTGATAGTCCGACATGACTAGAAAGAATTGCATGTGTGAGGTTGATTGATAGAATGACTTAAGGCACCGAAAAAGTGAATAATGGCGATAAAGACAACTAGTCCTTCTAAGTTAGGTAACCCTTACCCGGTTACTTAGCCTAACGACGGTTGAGTCTCAATTGTCGTCCCAAAGTGGACTAATAAACGCCAATGAGCGAGAAAAAAAAGAGATAATGGTGCCTAGAAAAACTTTCGATCAATCTTGTACATGTGAGGGAAAACGAAAAAAAAAGAATGCCTTAATTTGATTATCCGAATGAAAGCGGTAGAAAATTGAAGAAAAGACTTAAGCCCAAAGCATAGTTGGAGAGGTAACCGAAAGGGGGATTTAGGTTCATGGTTTTACCGCGATATTTGTTTGTGTAATACCTTCGTTAACGAACGATCACCAAGAAAACTAGTTTTTGCCGATCGGAACAAAGGCTCACATATGAGTATCGACACAACTTACCTTCATAAGTCTTTCATTTGATATGTATCGTTTGATCTGAAAAATATTTATGCAAGCTTGTTTCTTGAGGTCAAGAAACAGTTTAAGTTTGGGGGAGTTTGATCGGTAGTTTTCATACGTTATTTCACTATTTGTTTTAGTTAATATTTTGTCATTATTTATTTGTTTTACATCTCTTCTACCACATTTTATGCCTTGGTTGTGTTCTTTAGTGTTTTCAGGTTCATACAAACATTCAAGAGGAATCGGAGCGGAAAAACAATAAAAATCGCAAGTTTCAGAAGAGTTTTAAGTAGGAAGATAGCAGCCTGACACGGCCACCCGTGTCGCCTGACACGGCCCGTGTCAGGAGAGTACCAAGAAGAGGCGATGCTAGAAATATGGCAAGGTGCTGACACGGGTGTCCGTGTTAGCAGGTCTGGAGCATAATAGTTTTCTTCCCTCAAGGCAGAAAGCCAAAACGACCAGTCGTGTTTCCTGACACGGCCCGTGTTAGCCTGGGCGAGGAATTGCTGATTTTTATCATTTTTATATTTGTGGTCCTCCTAAGGGCATTCTGGGTATTTTCCATCGCTGTTAAGTGGATTGTGGTTACTTAGGATCGTGGGGGAGAGAAAATAAGACACTTTTGCTTTTACGAACAATTTTACATTAGAGTTTTAAGGCGATCAAGTGATCCAGAGGAGGGAGATTCTTCATGAGTGCTAGCAATTGAAGATCAAAATCATCCGATTACTATTGTAATGTCTACTTTTCTTATTGTATTTCATTTTAATATTATGAATAGCTAAACCCCCCAATGCTAGGGGGTGTCCCTAAATTGCAATGTAATGAACCTATTTTGATTTATTCTATGAGATTATGCCTTTTTCCTTTAAGCTTTTATTTTACAATGTTCTTAATGCTTATTCGATCGGACCAATTGAATTTGATTCACGGTTAGGATTAGGTCGTACAAACCACCCTAATGCTTTTGTAAAATAATATTGCGGTAGATATTGTTTAGGAATGAGAATACCCCGTAATAACCTTTAAAAATTTTGTCAAAACTATTGCTTGATGTTATCTTGAGATCTCTAAGGAATTAGGGTTGAGGGAGAATATCAAAGGTTTTTCTGTTAAGGAATTAAAGAAAAATACTAATAAGATTGGGTAAGCAAAGGATTGATGCATGTCTCTTTGAATGAAAATTGGGTTTAAATTGCAGAGCAATTTATACACTCTCCCTAGCATAACTTCTCATATTTGTTTAAGTCATTTTATTCGTTCTGCTTATTTTCTTAATTGCTATTACAATTTTCAAAACAAACAAACCCTTAAGGAATTTTTGTTTAATTGAAATAGCATCTGCACTATAATTACACGCAGTCCTCGAGAGATCGATTCTGGGAATAACCCCTACTATTACTACATCGGTGAAAATAGTACACTTGCTATTTTACAGAAAAGTACATCTTCGAGGAACCAGGATGTATAGTAAAAGCGCCCTTATGAGCTTCCTCTAAAATCTTCCTTTTTAACACTGCATCATCCGGAACCCAAATTCTTTGATTAAATAGAATAACTCTATCCATGGCTCGTGTGAAGCCCGGTTGAACCAACATCTCTTGTAACTTCACATCTAGCACTTGCCCTTGTTGAATTTCATCTCTTAAAGTAGAATTAACGTTCAAGTTTCCCATTATCATACCATTTTGAGTCCAAACAAACTGAAGATTAAGATTTCAAAACTTTTCTAACAAGGCATACGCTAACTTCATCAACTCGGCCTTGTGTATCTCTTTCCAAATTAATGCATCTGCCACCTTGTTTGCTTTACCTGGATGCTACTTTAGTTCAAAGTCAAAATCCTTCAAGTACTCTATCCATCTCCTTTGATGCATGTCCAATTCTTTTTTATCAAAAAAATACATTTAACTCTTATGGTCACTGAATATCTCAAAACGCACTCCATACAAGTAATGACGCCACACCTTCAGTGTAAAAACAACAGCCGCTAACTCTAAATCATGAGTTGGATAATTATCTTCATGAACCTTCAACTTACGAGAAGCATAAGCTACAACCTGACCACCTTGCATCACTACACCTCCTAATTCCCTCTTGGAAGCATTACAAAATACTTCATACGGCTTACTAGGATCAGGAATAATCAAGACAGGAGCAATTGTCAACCTTTCCTTCAAACTCATAAAATTTGCTCACAACCTAAATCCCAACTATAAGGAAACTCTTTCCGGGTAAGTCTAGTCATTGGTAAAGCTAATTGAGAAAAGCATTTGATGAACCTTCTATAATAACCTGCCAATCCTAAGAAACTTCTGAGTTCAGAAGAATTCTTCAGTCTCTCCCAATTAATCACCACTTTTACTTTTGATGGATCTACCGCCATACCTCTTTGAGATATAACATGACCAAGAAATCTAACTTCCGTCATTCAAAACTCACACTTGCTTAACTTGGAAAAAAGTTGTCTCTCTTGCAATATCGATAAGACAACTCTTAATTGTTCTCCGTGCTTTTGTGGAGTACGAGAATAAATGAGAATATCATCAATAAATATCACGACGAATTGGTCCAAGTAAGGTTGAAATATCCGATTTATATAATCCATGAAAACAGCTGGAGCATTCGTCACACCGAAAGGCATCATGAGAAACTCATAATGGCCATAACGGGTTCTAAATGCGGTCTTTGGTACATCTGAACTCTTCACATGGATCTTATGATATCCCAACCGTAAATCAATCTTCGAGAACACACAAGCTCCTTTCAATTGATCTAACAGGTCGTCTATCCTGGGTAAGGGGTACTTGTTCTTGACTGTGACTTTATTTAACTGGCGGTAATCGATACACAAATGCATTCCACCATCATTCTTCTTTACTAGCAATATTGGAGCTCCCTAGGGTGAAACACTAGGTTGAACAAAATGTTTAGCCAATAATTATTCTAATTGTTCCTTCAATTATTTTAACTCAAGTGGTGTCATCCAATACAGAGAAACAAATATAGGAGCCGTTCCCGGTACCAGGTCAATAGAGATTTCCACTTCCCTCTACGGAGGAGAGAAGTAAAATCCTCAGGGAAAACTTCTGGGAACTTACAGACTATAGGGATTTGCAAAACCTTCAGATCATTACTTGCCTCCTTAGTGAGAACCAAAAGAACAAACGTTTCCTTCTCAAACAAGAAATTAACCATGCCAACCGTACCTTCCAAAATAGTAGTCAATACATCTTTTAGAGTAGCTTCCTTGGCTAAAATGAGGATTAACTTCTCTTCACAACCAATGAACACCGAATTAACAGAAAGTCAATCCATCTCCAAGACTATATCAACCTTCTTAAGCGGTAAACAAATAATGTCAATTTGAAAAACTTTACCATCCACCAATAACACACAGTTTTCACAAATCAATGGTGTCTCGACCATCTCATCCATGGCGGTAGTAACCACTATGGGAGGAGACAAAGGAATAGCTTGCAAACCAAGTCGCTTCATACATTGCATTAATACAAAAGAGTGTGCTTCTCCACAATGAAACAATAAAAAACAAGGATGTCCATCCACGAAACACGTACCAGCAATCAAGGAGTTGTCACACTTAGCTTTCTTTGCATCCAAGGTATACACCTGATTGATGTTCTTCCCTTGCATCTGATTCCCATTCTGAGGACAATCCTTAACCACATGGCCAACTTTTTGACACTGATAACACGTCACATTTTCGAGGTTACACCTTCCGTAATGCATCTTACCACAAGTAAGACATCCGGGAGGAGTATTAGGTCTAGCACTCTGCAATTGTTTCCCTTTGAATGGTTGTTGTCTGGGCCTAAACTAGTGAGTTGGTCTTCCTTGGTCCCTTTGACCCATCCTACTCACATTCCTTTCTTCTTGGACTTTCTTCAGACTATTCTCAGCTACATAACATTGCCTTAGTAGCTCAGCATATGTGGTGAACTCTCTTTGAGACACACTATGAGAGATTTCAGCCTTTAATCCAAACAGAAATTGGCCAATCTTCCACTTTTCATCAGGAGCATACACGACCTGCCTAGAGTAAGCAGCCATGTCCTCAAACTTCTCAGCATAAGCAACCACCGTCATATTACCTTGTCTTAACTGTTGGAATTCAAACTCCTTTTGAGTCCTCAAAGAACTAGGAAAATATTTGTCTAGAAAGGTAGTCTTAAAATGTTCCCACACCTTAGGCACTCCTAGGTTAGTCATCAAAATTGAAGCACTTTCCCACCACCTCATAGCAGGACCTCTCATCATGTGGGAAGCAAATGCCACCTTGTTCTCCTCACTACAAGGAACTATCAGAATGATTCTTTCCATACCAGAAACCTATTCACGAGCTTTCACAGGATCTAGCCCGCCATGGAATTCAGAAGGATTCATGCGGAAGAAATCCCGAAAACTCTCATATGCAGCTTCTGGTGGAACCACTATAGGATGAGGATCTCCATTCAACTATTGCAACATTTGTTGCATGAATAGGTTCTGCTGTTGTTGCATTTGTTATACAAACCGAGGCCACGAGACACTTTCACTACCACTTGGTGGATTCGAGTTGGATGTCTGAGTTGCATGCCTACCACGTCTTCTACGTCTGTCAACTATGTCCCTAAATGTTATACAAATAGAATCAAGTTGATCCGGCACAACACTATGAATATAACATCCGGAACAGTGATGTCAGCACACATATGAACCAGAAAGAAATACTCATAATATTTCATGGCTAGGTCGAGGATACGACATGCTCTGATACCAACTATAACACCCATATATAAATACATATGTCTAGAAGATACATATTATACAAGTTTGCAAATTGGTATTGAAATATACATAAGTTCCTAGTGACATATTATACATATTACATGCCCAAAACAGAAACAACTAAAAGTGGCATAAAATATATACAAGATGTCCAAAATATTAAGAACTAGATCATATAAAATGATCTCAAAATAGAGCCTTCACAGCGGAAAAGCCATCCAAAATGCTAAGACAAGTAAGGACATCAAGCAACTTTGTCCTTACCCTTCGAAGAATCCGAACCACCTGAAAAGTAATCAACAACATGGCGTGAGATAATAATCTAGTGGGTTCCATATCTTATGGGTCCTCTCGGCTTTACAAGGTTCTAACTGAATTCTACCTCAAGCCAAGAGGGAAGGGATAAGTGTAACACCCTTTTCTACCCCCATAATGTTGCAGCAGAAACAACTCAAAAATCAGAGTAAAACATCAAAATTCCCTCAAAGGGTGCACATTTCTCATTTAAAATCAAAATAATACACTTGCCCTGTAAACAAAGGGTTTTCCTCAAAATAAATCAAAAAGCCTTCATATGGCAGCGGAACTCAATTTTTCAAATAAAAGGTTTTCGACAAACATCATAATAATCAAATAAAACCATATCGTCAAATGACAATGAAAATAAGGAAAACAACATAGTTCAACCCAAAGGACTCCAACCCGGTGTTACACTATCAGAGCAAGACCCTCTAAATCGACCAAAAGCAAATAAACTTCAAGATCCTCGAAAGCATCCACGGCTAAACCTGATCACCTGCACGTTACCCATGTGGAGGCAACATTCAAACAGGCAGGGTGAGTAATCACAATTCATAATAATTATTATAAAACAAGATATACATAAAATGGCATTATCTTCATATACAACATCATCAGGGTCATCATCAAGGAAAACACCGGGAAACATTATATCACAACTTCATCAATGCCACATAAAATGCAATTCATAACAAAACTCATGCATGTGGTACCAATCGTCATAATCGATGGACACTAGGCCATCACCCCTCCAAAGATCCCCGTCAATAGGATCGATCCCGCAATCGGAATCGAAGCATGTCATAACTACCTCATATCCGCACACTGGGAATGAAGCGTCGTCACAGAGTATGTATATGAATGTATGATACACAACATCACTAATCATCATCATCAAATAAACATCATAATGTGCATCATCATTCATCCATTCTCATATAAATTATGTCATCATATATTCATCAAAACATCACAAATCAGCACCTCAATACCATCAAGAACACCATGGTAAATCATCATAAATATCACAGCATCAAACACCAGAACAGCACAGCAACATAAACGAAATTTCGCGAACAGCAGACGTTCACTCCAGGATTCGCTAGGCGAACCTGTTCGCTACAACCTTCGCTTAGCGAAACGGCCAGCGAATCCCACAGACACCACACTCAGCACCAGAAACACAATCATCTATCATACTCGCTGGTTTATTCGCTTAGCGAACCCACTCACTGATTCCTTCGCTTAGCGAGACTCCCAGTGAAGCCCCACCCTTCCTCTCCAGAAGCATCTCAGTATCCACTCTCATGTCATCGCGCATTCGCTGTGCTGCTCGCTTAGTGAGCCTTGGCGAACATTCGCCTTGCGAAGCAATGGTTCGCCTAGCGAACCTGCGATTACAGCAAATCGCTGCTACGCATCAGTAGCTTCCCAGCCTCAAAAGTACATGCGATTACAGCCCCAAATGACCCAAAATCATGCCTACAATAGTCCTAATACATCACAGAAATTAAAGGCCTAAAACCTACGTATGTTAGGTCGATTTGTGACCCTATGGGAAACCTTAAATCCCCTAAACCTTCAAAACTCTCAAGCTCCCCATAAACTCCATAGATCCTTCACCACAAGGTTAAAACTACAACAACGGGGAAATCTACCCCAAAGGTCTATTTTTATCCGATTAAATTCAACCCTTAATAATCGATTCACAAAATACCTTCAAATCATTAATAACTCATAAACCCTTCAAAAACCCCCAAAATCCCCAAAAATCCACTTCAATCACATCGAATCCTATAATGAAAACAATGAAAGGTAAATACTCCCCATACCTTAGATTGTCGATCTGAAGTGTTCTCTCTTGAGCCTTTGGAAACCTTCACGAAATCCTTGTATTTTCCCTTTTTCCTCAGAGCTCTCCTTCTTTCCTTCTTTTCACGTTCTAACAAAAAAGAACCTTATTCTCAAAACCCTCCTTTTATATTCACTCTAACCCTTGGGCCTCAAAATTGGGCTTTCTCCATAATGCCCTCACTAATTCTCCTCAAATGTCCACTTTACCCTTAATTCCCTTAATATTATTTAAAATAAATAATAATACAATATATTCCGTAATACATACTATTATTTAATTAAATAACCAAAACTTCCCAAAATCACCGACATCGACACAAATCACAGAAATTCACGAGTATAATATTTAAATAAATTAAATAAATATTCTTACAAAAAATTGGGGTGTTACAACTCTCCCCCACTTAAAGAATTTTCGCCCTCGAAAATTACCTCAAAGAAATAGAGTCGGACACGACTCCCTCATCTGATCTTCACGTTCCCAAGTCTAACTCTCGCCAGCTGGTCCACCCCACAACACCTTCACCAAAGCTATGTCTTTACCCCGCAACTGCTTCATGTCTCGACCATCAACACGCACATGCAATGCTTCCACAGTCAGATTATCCCTAGCTTGTACATCATCCATATGAATCACATGCGACGGATCTGGAATGTACTTCCTCAACTGAGACACATGGAACACGTCATGCAAATTCGCAAGTGACGGCGGTAAAGCAATTCAATAGGCTACCTCTCCTATCCTCTGCGATATCTGATAAGGACCAACAAAACGTGGAGTGAGCTTCCTAGACTTCAAAGCTCGACCCACGCCAGTCACAAGCGTCACCCTCAAAAACACATGATCTCCCTCTTGGAATTTAAGTGCTTTCCTCCTCTTATTAAGATAACTCTTTTGACGACTCTGCAAAGCTTTCATTCTCTCTCGTATCATCTTAATCTTCTCAGTCGTCTCTTGCACAATTTCAGGTCCGAGTACAACACTCTCGCCCGACTCATACCAACACAGAGGAGTTCTACACCTTCTCCCATACAAAGCTTCATAGGGCGTCATCCCAATACTTGCATGAAAATTATTATTGTACGTGAACTCAATCAATGGTAAATGGTTATCCCACGATCCTCCATGATCCAACACACAAGCCCTTAGCAAATCCTCTAAAGATTGGATAGTCCTTTCTGTCTGACCGTCCGTCTGCGGATGATAGGCAGAACGCATCCTCAACTTGGTACCCAACGCATCTTGCAAACTCTTCCAGAACCTCGATGTAAACCTTGGGTCTCTATTCGACACAATACTCGAAGGTACCCCATGCAACTTACAAATCTCTTCAATATACATCTCGACTAGCCTCTGCATAGAATGATTAATCCTCATCGGCAAGAAATGAGCCGACTTAGTTAATCTATCCACAATTACCCAAATCGAATCATTTCCCTTAGCAGTCTTTGGCAATCCCACCACAAAATCCATGGAAATACTATCCCATTTCCATTCTGGAATCCTCAACGGCTGCATCATACCTAAAGGCTTCTGATGTCAACTTTCGACTTCTAACAAGTCAAACACGCATAAACAGACTCCGCAACATCCTTCTTCATACCTGGCCACCAAAACAACTTTTTCAAATCCTGGTACATCTTCGTAGCACCGGGATGGATACTCAACCCACTCCGATGTCCTTCTTCTAGAATACTCTTCTTGATTTCCAGAACATCTGGAACACACACTTTATCTCTAAACATCATCACACCATTCTCATCAATCCAGAATTCTCCTCCATTACTGTTGAAACAGTTTTAGGGGGTGTTTTATCGTATCCATAGAGATTGTGTATATTGTCGCCGTTCGATAGTTAAAAGAGTTTCAAACTTTAATCGTAACAAAGGTTTTGGAAATTTTCAATCGGATCGTTTGCATTCGAATTTTAGAAAACAACGGTAAAAAGATTTGTTTTAGGGTTTTGATAAAACATGTCAAGATTAGGTTTTGGTGATCCGTTTCCTACGTATTTTCTCGAGTACGAGTGTGAACTTGTTAACAACAATTATAACCACATATCCTCTCAACAAGTTTCTCTCGAACACTTGTTATGGGATTTACCATTTTGATCCTTTGTTGATCTCTCACACAAACTATCAAAATGATAACATTCAATAACAATATTTATGAACATCAACATTCAAAACTATCTCTAGCCTCATGAATATTGATGGAATGAAACTTAGATCAAGTTTTATAACATTTCTCTCGAACATGAAATAAAACAAAATATACAACGTAAACAAAGTTTTTCTTCTATAAATATCATCAACAAGGTTCACAAGCTTACAATCAAGAAGAATACATACAAAATAATGGATCACCTACCACTAATCTTGACACAAAAGAGCTTTAGCTAGCCATAGACATGGTAGCTTGCTTGACAAGTAAGTTGCAAATCTTTTGGAGCATCAATCTTCAAAGACTCAAGGATTGAAGAATAAAAGCTTTGGATTCTAAGAAAAATAGTAAAAGATGAAGTTTTTGATCTCCCAAGAGGTTTTCAGGTTAAAAAGATTGTTTCTAAAAGTGTTCTCTCAACAATATCTAACAAACACCCTAAATAGCACTTTCTGCCCAGACAAATTTTCCAGGCGAGCTACAAAATTCGTCTGGCGAAACCTTTAAGTACAGCCCACATGCCAGAATAGTGCAAAGAAACCTGGGAAAAAATCTTGAATTCGCCAAGTGAATTCCTTTCGCCACACCTTCGCCTGGCGAATCTTCCAGCGAAGCACTTACAGAAGCTACTGAAATTTGAGAACTCACTCGCCAGCTGACTCGCCAGGCATTCGCCTGGAAAATTTCTCCTTCCGCCACCCATTCGCTTGGCGAGTTCACTGTTTGTTGCAGACACGCGACATTGCTCATTTCATCGTGTTTTCTTCTGATTTTTGTCGCGTCCCTTTTACGAAAAATGCTGCAAAACTAACAAAAACATCAAATAGACCAAAATAAAACATTGATTCAAAAATCACTTAAAAATAAGCTGTTTCGCATTCAAGCATTAGGAAAAGAGCTTAAAACTGCAGAAAATTAGTCTTAAATTCATTTACAACCAGACACTTATCAAACTCTCCCCAACTTGCCTTGTTGTTTTCCCTCAAACAAAAGTAAATTCCACACTCAAAAGCAAGAATTCCAAGCACTAAATCAACCAAAAACACCAATGGTTCAAACTCGACACATACACGCAGAAAGTATTTCCACAAAGTTGCATATAATCAAAACATAATTATGAACTAAGTTCTAAACACAACATTACACAATGCAAAATCAAGTACCTACAAGCTCAAGTTGAATCACCTAAATTCACTTATTATAAACACACTATGTACATAATTTCACACGGGACAAAACGCTCTCACAAGCAATCGTGCCACATCCAAAATCATTCATGCATTCATCTCACAAAGTTATCAAAAATAAGTAGAAACAAAGATCACGAAGGACTTTTATGGTTGTAATTTGGCTTGGTTAAAAACAAGGGTCATATCTAAACGGTCATTGAACACAAATGGGTAATAACATTGAAGAGCATTTCTTTTTCAACTTTCTCATTCTTTTTCACACCTTATTCCTTCTTTTCACAATGCATTCTCTTCTTTTGATTTTCTTTTCTTTTTGATCTTTTTCTATCTTTTTGTTTTTTATTTCTTTTTCTTAGAATGCATTGCATCACCAATTCCTTTCTCCTTTCAAATTAAACCATTCTCCCCAACTTCAATGATATTACAAGTTCATTTTAAATGCCCTTCAAAACGGGTTAAAATTCGGGTTCATGATTCACACAAAAATTATCTTTTTAGGCTCAAAAGGAGTTTCAAATACGCGCACACTCACAAGGTAACTTGGAAGTGTTTTTGGAACGGTGGTTTTCCTCATAGTGCTCAAAAATTGCCTTGATCATTTCTAAGTTTCCAATCATCAAAAATAACTCACAAGATTAAACATGAACAAAACGAGTAAAACAACGATTACTTGACTCTATTTTTGGTGAACAATGGAAAGCATCTCACTTTTGTGGTTTTGTCCTAATTGATTCACACATGAACAAGTATTTACAACACAATGCATTATCATAATTTTGTATAAAGCACTTACTCACAATCATGCTAAAATTCTACACAACACATTCACACTTTGATTGTGCACCAAAATCAAGAATTCTATCATCACCATCAATGTTTAATGCTAACAAAGCACTCTTCTTGTGCTAACACAAAATTTTCAAAAATTAAGGGCAATTATCACTTTCTTTGCCCAAACACATAAAATAAAAACAGAATTTAAACTAAACAAAATTTCACACCAACTGAAATATTATAAGTACTAGTGTAAACACACCGAAATTGTACTCGCTGAAGCGATCCGAAATACTACAACAGAAAATTCTCGCCGAAGCGATCCAAAATTCTCGCCGAACCGATTCAAAATACTAACTGTCATATAAAAAAACTGCAAATAAAATTCTGAAAATAAAATTCATAACACAAAATAAAAATCCTTCACTTTGAAGCCTCCTCTAATTAACCAAATCATTAAGATCATCCTACATCTCGTCACCACCATCATCATCATCATCATCATTATTAGCTCCATCTTCACCTGCAGTGTGGTTTGAAACTGGTACAGTTGTTGCATGCAATTAAAATTGAACTCAGATGATCTATGGTAAGCCTCAGTCATATCCCACGAGTAATTAAATGCAGCTCGCATTCTAGGATCCCACGTCGAATAATCAAGAGCCTCAGACTGCTCACTAGGTTGCTCACTAGGCTGCGAACGGGATGACTGACCAACACTAGAACCCTTCCTCTTTTCAATCAGCTTGTTCTTATGATACCTCTTAATATAATCATCATTAATAACCCCCTCCTTTTCTCGTTAATCACGTCGGGCATCATGATCCACTTTTGAGACAAAGAGTTGTTACAAAACAAGGGAAAATAATAGGGGCATTAGCATGTACCTCGGGTCATCGTGTATTCTCGATAAAATTTTTCATTTCAGACGCTATGATCCGAGCAACATCAACCTCTTTGTCTTTCATGATGTAATAAATAAGGAGGTCAACATCCGGCGGAATGGCGGAACGGTGCGATTTGGGCTTGATGTTGTAGAGGATAAGAAGACGTATAGCTTGCACATCCGGAGGCATGTCCTCCCTCCGATACCAGATGGCTTCTCCTACAGCGTTCCTTTCCACACTTCTTCCCGGAAACAAAATGGTCCTGGCAATTTTATCATGATCAAGACGAGTGCCAAGCTCCTTAGTGTAGGCATCCTTCTCGAACATTCCTAAAGAACTCGGCTTTCCAAAAAGGTTATTGATGTCCTCACGATCGAACTTAATTTCCTTGCCACGGACAAACGTTATGTACCAGAACACTTGCATATCTCCTTGAGTTTCGGCGAATTCAAGAGCATTTGTTTAGAATTCACGCACCATCTCGTAGTTTATTGCTTCCAAAGGATTTATCAAATGTCCCCATTTCTTATTGTTGAAAATCTGTGCCAAATTCCGGTACGAACCCTCGGGGCTGATATCAAACCTTTTCTCCGATAAAAATTTCTGGCCTTCAAGCATTGTGTACCGGGCAGCATGAGCTGCACTTAAGAATCGATTTAGATCATACTCAGGTTGTTGCCCGGAACCGCTTCTTGCAACCATCTTCTGCTTCTTTCCACCGGTGACTTTGGTTCTTGGCGGCATCTAAAAAATTAGAAGACACAAAACAAAGGAATTGTTGTCTAATGTCAGCAAAATCCAAATAGCAAAACAAAGTCAAAACAGAAACTAAAACACATAAAAAATAAGACATATTTGCAAAACAGAACAGAAAAATAAAAAAAAATGAAAAATGGCCATTCGCCCCATGCTCGCCAGGCGACTGCCTGGCGACCTCTCGCGGCACACCGCCTGGTGAATGCCTGGCGATTTCTGCAAAATCCAGAAAAATACAACATGCAGGGTTCATCTTCCAAACTCAAGGCAATCCAACAACAGTCCAACAACAACAATTCAATAACACTATCATCTAAGCAATTTTTCTAGGGTTTCGACAACATTCTAACAATGTGAAATTCAAAACCCTAATCTAACAAAGTTGAACAAAATAAGTAAAAATAGAATTAAGAACAAGAATTAAAATGAAAAACATACCTTAAATGGGGTGAAAGTGATGGAGAAGGAAAGGTTTAGAGTGAAAGTGTTGTGAGAGGAGAAGTGAGAGTGAGAGCGAAAGAGGGAAAGTGAGAGGAAAAGTGGAAGAAAAAGAAAGATAATGAAAATGAAAAGTGTGGTCCCTAGTGGACCCTAATAAAATTAAATTTTAATTAAACAATTTATTCTTCTTTTTCTTTTTCTCTCTGCAGACAAAAAATCACAAGTCACGCCAAATTCGCCTGGCGAATGTGTGGCGAGGGACTGGCGAAATTGAATTTGCCAGGCGAATTACACCAGAAGCAGAATTCTCTACTGTCAATGGTGTAATGCAGAATTTTCCAAAACTTTACAAAATCACTACCAATATCACACAATTCATAAATGAAAACAGCAAAGATGAAATACTTACAATGTTGGGGTGCCTCCCAACCAGCGCTTGTTTAACGTCGGATAAGCTCGACGGCCCAAGATGATCAACGATCATCAAGAAACACAGAACCCAAATCGCGATCAAAATCGCCTCCGAGATAAATTTTCAAACGTTGGCCATTCACGGACCAACTTTCTTTTTTCTGCAAATCTTCAATCACAACAGCTCCATAACTTTTCACCTCTTTGACAAGAAACGGTCCTGACCACTTCAATTTTAACTTTCTCGGGAAAAGTTTCAACCAGGAATTGAACAGTAATACCATTTGGCCAACCTTGAAATCCTTTTGACGGATCTTCTTGTCATGATAACCTTTCACCTTTTCCTTATACAACCAACTAGAATGATATGCGACATTCCGCATTTCCTCCAATTCATGTAGTTGTATTTTTCTTTTTTTCTCCGGCCAAGTTTTTATCAAAATTTAACAGTTTCAGGGCCCACAATGCTTTGTGCTCCAATCAACGGGTAAATGACATGTTTTACCATAGACCATTTGAAACGGAGTTAAGCCAATTGAAGCCTTGTAAGCGGTACGGTACGCCCACAAAGCCTCATCCAATTTTTGTGACCAATCTTTTCTTGAACTCGACACAGTTTTTTCCAAAATCCTTTTCACCTCACGGTTAGACACCTCGGCTTGACCGTTAGTTTGTGGGCGGTAAGGGGTCTCCACTTTATGCGTTACACCATAATGTTTCAAAACACTTTCAAGGGATGGATTGCAAAAGTGTGACCCGCCATCACTTATAAGAGCCCGAGGAGTGCCAAAATGGGCAAAGATGTTTTTCTTTAAAAAATTTATTATCGTTTTGCCATCAGCCTTAGGTGAAGAAATCGCTTCAACCCACTTCGAAACATAATCAACTGCCACTAAAATATACTCATTTCCAAAAGAGGGTGGGAATGGACCAACAAAATCTATGCCCCAACAATAAAAAATTTCAACCTCTTGGATACTTTGAAGGGGCATTTCATCTCTTTTTCCATTTCCACCAGTTCTTTGGCAAGTATCACAACTTTGCGCATGGAGATTTGCGTCTTTAAATAGAGTAGGCCAATAAAGGCCTGATTGCAAGACTTTCGTGGCCGTTCTCGAACCATTAAAATGGCCTCCATACGGCGAGTTGTGACAATGCCAAAGAATACTTTGAGCTTCATCACTCGTGACACACCTTCTCAAAAGGTTGTCACCTCCTAACTTGAACAAGTAAGGGTCATCCCACACATAATAATTCGCATCCAATAAGAACTTTCTTTTTTGATTCCAAGTTAGGTCTTCGGGTATCCAACCGGTTGCTTTGTGGTTAGCAATATCCGCAAACCACGGCCTAACTTGGACTCGAAATAATTTTTCATCGGGAAATTCCTCTCAGATTTCCTTTTCTGTGTTGGTTACCTCCACATTGATCAAACGGGACAAATGATCCGCCACCAAATTCTCTGAACCCTTTTTATCCTTTATTTCCAAATCAAATTCTTGAAGTAAAAGGATCCAACGGATGAGCCTTTGCTTTGAATCCGGTTTAGTGAGTAGATATTTGATTGTCGAATGATCAGTGTAGATTACCACTTTTGAGCCTATTAGGTAAGAACGAAACTTCTCAAGTGCATATACAATCGCAAGCAATTCTTTTTCGATTATGGCGTAATTTACTTGCGCCTCATTTAATACTTTGCTTGCGTAATGTATAGCATGAAAAGTTTTGTCCTTCCTTTGACCTAACACCGCTCCAACAGCGTAATCACTCGCGTCGCACATTAGTTCAAAATTTAAAGTCCAATTTGGCGTGATAATTATTGGAGCGGTAATTAGTTTTTCTTTCAAATTTTGAAAAGCAATAAGACATTCATCGTCAAAGAGAAATACCTGATCTTTGTTGAGCAAGTTGCTCAGTGGCCTTGCTACTTTTGCGAAATCTTTGACGAATCGCTTATAAAATCCCGCATGCCCTAAAAAGCTTCTGATTCCCTTGACGTTGGTAGGAGGAGGCAACTTTTTAATCACTTCAATCTTCGCTTGATCGACTTCAAGGCCTTTGGAAGAAACTTTGTGCCCAAGCACAATTCCCTCCGTCACCATAAAGGTACACTTCTCTCAATTCAACACCAAGTTTGTCTTTACACACCTCTCAAGGACGGTTTCCAAATGCTTTAAGCATAAATCAAAAGATGCTCCAAACATGAAAAAATCATCCATAAACACCTCCATTGTCTTTTCTATGAGGTCGGAGAAGATAGCTTGAACACACCTTTGGAAAGTTGTCGGCGTATTAAATAAGCCAAAAGGCATCTTTCGATAGGCAAAAATGCCAAAAGGACAATTAAAAGCCGTCTTCTCGTGGTCCGCCGGGTCAACCGTAAAGGTGCGAGAAAGACACAAGAAAGGGGGGTTTGAATTGTGTATTTTCTCTTTCAACTACTTTTCATTTCTTGTTGTTGAATCACTTAGGATTACATCAGAGTTCGTTGAGAGACTCTGACTGGCAAAGTTACATTCAGACTTGCTAAGCATGAGGCTTCAGAACTAACAAGAGTCTGAACATAAGATCCATTTCTCAGAACTTGCAGTGCGGAAGCTTATCAGAGTTAAGCTGCATGGTTCTGACTTACTTGTGTAGGGTTCTGATACTCTATATAGAAACATAAATAAGAACATTAAGCATAAGAGTAAAGGACACACGATATATCCTGGTTCACCGCAAAGGCTAATCCAGTCCACCCTCCTCAGGTGATTTCGCCTTGAACACAAGGTCTTAATCCACTATAATCAATCTCGATTACAGATGCACGGGCAACAGCTAGTGACTAACCACTTGCACAGCCGCACTGTGACTAACATACAATGAACCGTTCAGGGATTCAACTTAATGAATATAACGAACATTGACATGCAGGTTCCAATCTCGCAAGATCTACTGCTAGGCTTTCACAGCTAGACGTTCAGGGATTCATCACAATGAATATAACGCTACTGACCCTATTTCAAGCTTTTCCCACAATGACATCTCGCCATTGTCTTCTCGAGTCCCCGGTCACACTGACCACTCAAGGAATCCTAATTCACCAAGAATTAGTTATACAGGAGATTACAAAGATGCTTCTTAACAAGCATATTACTCCTAAGTTTTAGTACAAAGAACACACAAGTGTTCAAGCAAGATGTGAGCAACAACTCCTTGCTATTCTAAGAAACTACAGAGATGTATAATGATTTGACAGTTGTTGACATCTTGTAGATCTTCTTCTTCGTCGTCTTCGAGGTGAGCAAGCTTTGAGCAATAACTCCTTGTTTCAGATCTTCAATGTAGTGCTGACGAGAAGGTGGTTGATGACTTGACTGATTTGCAATGTTGTCTTCTTCATCAACAACTTATATACCAATTCATTGTTGTTGTGTTGAATGATGATCTTTGAGCTTCAACAACAATGGCCATGTGCAAATGGTGATAGCTTTGGATATTCTAAGTGTTACAACGAGAACTCATCTTTGTTGCTATCTTTACACAATGACTTGATTAATTCCCCATTCATGGCTAAATCGATCTGTGGACTGTATCATCAATTAGATGCAAATACTCTTTCCTTTTAAATAGCCTGGTAGAAATATATCCGTTTGAAATACTGTTGGCTGTTGGAAAAGAGACGTTGTGTAATAATTAGCTGTACTGACACATCTCCTTTTTGCTATGGGAGAAGTGACGGGATATATCTTTCTTGGGCGCCGTGTACAGTTACTCACAACGGTAACATGTGACTTCTGAACTTCAGAGGATTCTGATGGTTAATGGATGAAGCATGAGTAGAGTCTTCTTAACAGGATATCTGATATGTCAAGTCTTCAGTTATTTAAAGAAGTCCATTAGGAATCAGTCTTCAAAACTTCAGCACTTGTCTTTGAGCACGTTATCCTTTACTTCTTCAAGTCTTCCGAAACTTCATAACTTGTCCATTAGGAATCTGTCTTCAGAGTCTTCAATACTTGATCTTCAGTACCCTAATCTTCAGAACACATAAGTCTTCAGAGTCTTTTTGCACTTGGTCTTCAGAGTCTTCCGCCTTCAGAACTTCAAGTCATGAGAGTCTTCAGCACTTCGGTTCTCTTCTTCAGGAGCTTCGCAATCTTCAGAATCTCGATCACTTTCAGAGAGCATCCACAAGAGCATTGCATTAGCAATATTGGCATCCTTGGATCCGACTGATCACGATCAGATACATAAGCGTTCTTGCTTCTTGCGACTGGTGTCACACATAGTAACTTCGCATATTATCAATTTTGCTCATCAGGCTGGTGTTTGTTGGATATGATAATTTCTATGAATATGATCTGCACACAACACACGTTAGAACATAAAATGGTTCTTTCACAAATACGTATTGTTATCATCAAAACATAGATTGACTTGTAGAGACAATTCTTGCTCTCACAAACTGTAATTTGATTGTAGCCCAAATAACCGTCCAAAAAACAATAGAATTGTTTCCCGGATAACCTCTCGAGCATTTGGTCCATGAATGGAAGTGGAAAATGGTATTTTCTTGTTGCGGTGTTCAACCTTCGATAGTCAATACACATTCTCCACCCCGTCACAATCTTTGTTGGGATTAACTCATTCTTCTCATTTCGGATAACGGTCATGCCACCCTTTTTAGGAACAATGTGCACGGGGCTTACCCATGGACTATCAGAGACCGGGTAGATCATTCCCGCATCCAAAAGCTTCACAACTTCTTTCCGAACAAGTTTTTTCATAGTAGGATTCAAACGGCGTTGTGGTTGAGCTACCGCCTTGAAATCCTCTTCCATTAGAATCTTGTGCATACAATACGATGGACTAATTCCATTAAGATCGGAAAGAACCCACACTATAGCTTCTTGATTTCTTTTAAACACTTGAATCAAACGGGTTTCTTCTTTGTCGGATAAAATGTTGCTAATAATAACCGGCTTGTTCCCACTTTCATCAAGGAATACATACTTCAAATTAGAAGGAAGCACCTTCAATTCAAGTTGAACTTTCTCATCACTTGGTTCTTTCTTCAACTCTTCATTCTCAACTTCCCATGGTTGTAATTCTTTGAGAGATTCAAGCTCTTTCAAACATTCTTCAAGAGCTATTTCTTCTTCATCGGAAAATACTTCAAAAGCATCATCAAGAGCCATTTCCAAAGGAGCCATCTCCAAAGTTGCTTCTTCTATTGCATCGAGACGAAAGCTATCATGTTTGTCCTTTGAATGCTTCATTGCTTAGAATAGATTAAAAGATACCTCTTCATTTAGAACCCGCACTTTCATAAGGCCATCATCAACATCTATCATCATACGAGCGGTCTTCATAAAAGGGCGACCAAGAATTAGAGGAGCATCCTCATCCTCTTCCATATCAATAACAATGAAGTCCACCAGAAAGAAAAATTTATCAACTTTCACCAACACATCTTGCACCAACCCAATCGGATGAGTGGTTGATTTGTCGGCCAATTGCAATGTCATTTGGATGCCCATAATTTCAATGTTCCCAAGCTTTTTCACAATAGATAATGGAATGAGATTGATGTTTGAGCCCAAATCAATAAGGCCATTTCCAACAAAGACATTACCAATTGTAACGGGTAAGGTAACTCGCCCCAGATCGGCTTCTTTCTTTGGAAGAGTTCTTTGAATAATAGCACTAAAATTTGCCACAAGAACAACGGTTTCCAGCTCCGAATATTTCCGCCTCTTTGTAAGAATATCCTTCATAAATTTGGCGTACTTCGGCATTTACTCTAGAGCTTCGGAAAAAGGGATGTTGATTTGTAGTTGCTTAAAGATATCCATGAATCTTGAGTAGTGCCTAACATTATCTTTCCTTGTTGGCACATGAGGGTAAGGCATATTTTGAGTCGGTATCGGATTCATCTTCTACTTCTCCTTCTTAAATCTCACATGTTTCTCTTTTTTCTTCACTTCCTCCACACTCTCATTTTCAACTTCAACAATATCATCATTTTTCTTTTCAACTTCTTCCTCATTATCATTTTTCTTTTCAACTTCTTCCTCATCACTATCCTGCTCAACAATACCATCAATTTTTTCTTCTTCCACACTTTTGTCATTTTCTTTTGCTAACTCCTTCCCACTTCTAGTAACAATTGCTTTGCAATGCTCCTTCGGGTTTACTTGAGTATTTGCGGAGAATGAAGGACCCGATTGATGCTCGGCTATTTGTTTGGAAAGTTGCCCAGCTTGATTTTTGAGATTCTTTATCGCCGCATCGCTACTCTTTTGGTTGTGTCGCTCCCAGGATTTTCATCCAGGTACAAACGCGAGAGTGGCGCGGAAAAACAGAGTCGCCAGCCGTGTAAATTTATCCCAAGAGGGAAAGGGAACACCACATAAACCTGAGGAAGAGGGAAAGGAATGGTTATTGCAACCATAACCTGGGTTCGGGAGTCGGTTACGCGAGGGGTAGGTGCTAGCACCCCACGCGTCCATCGTACTCGATGGGATCCACGCTTGTTGTCTATTCTAAGGGTGAGTTATCCTATCATCTATGGCTGTACTAAGACGGGGGAAGGGGAGACAAAGACAGACTCGGTAGGACGTCGACGTCCTAGGCCTACGTACCCCCTTTGTCCAATGGGGAATTCAGAGTCAACGTAGTTCGGACCAAGTTCTTTTTGTGTTTTTTATGAGCGACGTTAAATCCGCGTCCAGCAGTTAGGGTCGATGCCTGTTTGCGACTCAGATGGAAGGCAACGTGCCCTTGTTGAAAATAGCCTTTAGGTTGACGATCCCGAAGGACAAAAAGGTATGAAGTTTGTTTGTATTTTTTAGGACAGAAGTGGCTTAAGTTAGTTCATAAGTTGCATTGCACCAAAGTCTAGGGCACAGGGGCGAATACTTAACGCATCGTCCCAAGACAGGACGCTCGCTAAGCACTCTAGAAAGATGAGAGGAAGCCCCTCATTTCTCATTCCCCACGCTTAAGGCTCGTGCGCAATACGCTTTATACTTATTATGTGTTTTTAAGAAGTTTGAGACGAGAAGAGAGAAGACACAAAGGAAACTCTAAGGGGGACTAAGAGTCCTAAAGTTATCATGCATGGGTGACCTACGGTTAATGAGGTTTGACGACAACCTAAACCTAAAGGAAAAAGATGAAAGAAGGAAAGAGTAAGGGTGACCATGGATACTTATTCATACCTTCAAATAACTTACCTTAGTCCCTGCATAAAAGGTTAGTATGAAACAGACATAGATAATATCAAAGCAAATGAAAACCAAACAATGGCATATAATAGTGATAACAATCCAAACATGAATTAAGAAGTCAAACAAACAACCCCCAAAACAATGCCACAAGTGCCTTTTCAAACAAGGTAACCAGATGTGATCAGAAATAGGCATACAAGAAGATTTCACACAAAGAGCCATTAAACAAATAGTAAAGCAACTCCTAAAATCACCAAATTAAATATCAAAGTTACTCAACCAGAAACAAACCAAATACCAAAATCTCCTGCAAAAATTCAAGATGTTAGTCATTCAGACAATCATGCAAAGTTCAGATGAGGATCATGGTTCAACATGCAAAAGGAAAAGACTAAAATGCAATATGAAATAATTTTAAAAATGAAAGAAAAATATTTTAATGCACTTCAGAATGTTATCTAACAAATGCAAAAATAACGGATTGAAAATATTTTATGGATGCAGAGAAATAAAATAAACAAATTTAGATATGCATGATATGGATAATTCAAAAAGAAAATGAATAAAATAATTAATTTAGATGATAAAAATAAAATAAAAATAAAAAATTAAATTTGTGAAAATTTTATAAAATGATATAAAGTATGCATGAATTTTATTAGAATTTTTTAATGCATATAACTATTTTAAAAAATTAAAAATGAAATGTAATGATTTAAACAAAATAAAAATAGAAAGAAAATGCAAGGGGGTGTAAATAGTGATCCAAACACGTTGAAAGAGAATATGGGCTGAAGGGTGGGGGTGTTAATAGCGAGCCCAATCCATCAGCGAAAAAATAAAATAAAAAAGAACAATAGGCTTCAGTCAACGAATTGACTTAACATGGGCCCTTGGATTGATCAGACGTCCACCATTAAGTCAACACAAACAATTATTATGCAAGATCAGAGGTTATGATTTACACACACACCCCAACTAACGTGCACGCGCACACACCAAGGCCAGCTGCATATTATACATCCCCATGTGCCAGGCACATGCCTATTTTTATTCGCTGGCATGATTTCAGCCATACGATTCATCCAATGCACGCGGTTGAGTCAACTAAATGAAAAGTAAGCAAAATAAAATAACATGATTGGAAGGCATACGATAGCTATGGTGGGGTAAAGTACACACGAATAATAAAATAAAAACTCAGCAAAAAAATAAAAGGGAACGTGTGGCAAGCTGATGGCCATTGGATCGTGACCATGGACGATCACGATTTCGTCTTCCTCGTTCCGCCCTTCACCTCGCCGGCCGCCACCAGTCGCCGGAACCCTAGTTCCGGCCGCCACCTGCAACTGAAAACCACCCAGAAAATGCAAAACCATATACCATCCTGTCCAAAATTCAACGAGGATTCCAAATATGCCCTCAAAAATTTCAAATAACCAATGTACATTAAAAAACGATGAGAAATATGTTAGGGCTCAAAACTTTAAACACACCATACAAGCAATACGTACGTCCAAACACCAAACAAATTACACCAGAGTAATCAGTGACAACCACACATCAATTTGCCCACTTAAAAACTGAGTTTTATGATCATCAAAAAACCTACCAACCTGAGATGGTGCAACCTGAATCCTTGTTGTTGGCTTCAAAGGGTGATTGGTTCGTGCTCTAGAGATCACAAGGGTTCTGTTGGTGAAAGAATTTCTTGAAAACTCCTTGTAGATTGAGAGATATGAATATGAGATGCTTTAGGGTTCAAGCTTGAAATCTCCACAAATATCACGTGTAATCTGACCTAACCAGTGCATGCATGAGTTTAAATACTCTAGGGTTTCTCCCTGACAATGGTTGGGCTTGGGCAATTCTTTGTTTAATGAGTTTTTGAATAATTCTAGAAAATTGCATTATGTTAATTACACCCTCTTCCATGCATAGATATTCAAACATTTCATGATGGATCACTTAACTTCTAATTGCTAATCACACCTGCATTTGATTGGGCCTTGAGACAATTTGATTCATGAGTTTTCAATGCCTTGGCAATTTTGGATAATGGAGAATAAGTGATAAACACACCATGGATTTACTTGATTCAAAGGCCTAAAATGATCCTTGAGGAGTGTCCTTTGATATTAAAAAGTACCTTGAAGCAATGGAATCAATTATCGGTCCATATGTCCCAAAATCCAAAAGTTGTGAAAATGAAACCCTAAAAACCACCTTACCTTATTTTGACCATAACCTGAGTTTTTCAAATGATATGGAGACCCACTAGTACTTTTTGGAAAGAGGAGAAAAAGATCTTCAACTTTCATGTTGGAGGAAAATTCATTTGAAGCTTCTTTGATGATGAAAAGTCAAGTTGAATGCAATGCAGGAACTTGCCCAAAAAGGAAACTCTCAAATTACAGGTCACTTCCATATTTAGTAACTTTTGCACCAACTCCTGATTCTTGACAAATGGCATGAAACTTGACTTTTGATGACCATATGAGGATGTGAGACCTTGAAAACCCTGGAGAGAACCTCAAAATTCCACAGTTGACTTCCCCTCTCACTGTTGACTTTTACCCAATTCACCTGATTTACAATCCATTGGCCAATTAAATCTCTCCTGAACCCAACTGATGGACAACCTCCCATCCCTAGATACTTAGGGACCCAAGGAATACCATAGAATTAAGTCTTGCCCAAAAAATCAGAAATAAACTGACTTTATAGCAAACCCTAGTTTTGGTACCCTTAGTCTAGGAGGAAATAGCACAGTCTCCAAATCCAAATTCCTCTGAATATGATGTGTATCCTCTCCAACAAAGATAAGATATGCCATTTAGTGATGATAAAAACCCAAGGATCTTGCCCATGGGAGCAATAAACCCAAGAATTTCAAAACCCTAATTTATGCACTGGTTAGGAGAGGGTGATCCACTTGAGCTCTCTTGGACAATACCAGGACTCTTGCTTGACCCTCTGAAGAACTGCCTCAGGCACCTTGACCCCATGCTAAGAACCAATGATATGCACACATGATAATGCAAAAATGCAATGAAACATAAGCCAGTCAGTAATAAAGTAAGGAGGGCAAATTTTGGGGTGCTACAGCTGCCCCTATTCAATCAACTTGGTCCTGAGGGTATGATAGCGACGGCTTTCAGACAATCGGGATACACAGAGATTGAATACCAAAGAACCCGGAAATTTGCAATCAACAAAGGAGGGACGACTCCACCGGGGAACAAGCAATAAATGTTGCACTGTCACAACACGTACGAGTGTTGGAAATCAATACAAACAATGTATTGAAATGTCTTGAAATAAACACTAACGGGTGTTATCTATGCTGAGAATAAACACTGACGGGTGTCAAGGAATCAAAGATATCAAATACGGACGGGTATCGAAAAGGTACACGGACGGGTGTAAAAAGGTTTCAATACGGACGGGTATCGAAAAGATACACGGACGGGTGTAAAAGGCTCCAATACGGACGGGTATCGAAAAGGTACACAGACGGGTGTAAAAAAGGTTTCAATACGGACGGGTATCAAAAAGGTACACGAACGGGTTAAAAAAGGTTTCAATACGGACGGGTATCGAAAAGGTACACGGACGGGTGTAAAAGGCTCAATACAGACGAGTATCAAAAAGGTACACGGACGGGTAAAAAAGGTTTCAATATGGACGAGTATCAAAAAGGTACACTGACGGGTTAAAAAGGGTTTCAATACGGACGGGTATCGAAAAGGTACACGAACGGGTGTAAAAGGCTCAATACGGACGGGTATCAAAAAGGTACACGGACGGGTGTAAAAAAGGTTTCAATACGGACGAGTATGAAAAAGGTACACAGACGGGTGTAAAAGGCTCAATACGGACGGGTATCAAAAAGGTACACGGACGGGTGTAAAAAAGGTTTCAATACGGACGAGTATCAAAAAGGTACACGAACGGGTGTAAAAGGCTCAATACGGACAGGTATCAAAAAGGTACACGGACGGGTGTAAAAAAGGTTTCAATACGGACGAGTGTCAAAAAGGTACACGGACGGGTGAAAAAGGTTTCAATACGGACGAGTATCAAAAAGGTACACGGACAGGTTAAAAAGGGTTTCAATACGGACGGGTATCGAAAAGGTACACGGACGGGTGTAAAAGGCTCAATACGGACGGGTATCAAAAAGGTACACGGACGGGTGTAAAGAGATTCAATACGGACGGGTATCAAAAAGGAACACGGAAGGGTGTAAAGAGGTTCAATACGGACGGGTATCGGAAAGGTACACGGACGGGTGTAAAAAGGTTTCAATACGGACGAGTATCGAAAAGATACTCAGACGGGTGTAAAAAGGTTTCAATACGGATGGGTATCAAAAAGGTGTAAAAAGGTTTCAATACGGACGGGTATCGAAAAGGTACACGGACGGGTGTAAAGAGATTCAATACGGACGGGTATCAAAAAGGTACACGGACGGGTGTAAAGAGATTCAATACGGACGGGTATCGAAAAGGTACACGGACGGGTGTAAAGAGGTTCAATACGGACGGGTATCGGAAAGGTACACGGACGGGTGTAAAAAGGTTTCAATACGGACGGGTATCAAAAAGGTACACGGACGGGTGTAAATAGGTTTCAATACGGACGGGTATCGAAAAGGTACACGGACGGGTGTAAAGAGATTCAATACGGACGGGTATCAAAAAGGTACACGGACGGGTGTAAAGAGATTCAATACGGACGGGTATCGAAAAGGTACACGGACGGGTGTAAAGAGGTTCAATACGGACGGGTATCGGAAAGGTACACGGACGGGTGTAAAAAGGTTTCAATACGGACGGGTATCAAAAAGGTGTAAAAAGGTTTCAATACAGACGGGTATCGAAAAGGGTGTGAAGCAACTTTTAATCTCGCTGGGGAATGGATAAGTCTAAATAAAAGACTCTGCCGGGGAGCACAAATATGAGGAACGCATCCCTCCAAAATCTCCTGAGTTATGCCATCTCTGCTGGGAAAGAGAACTGGCAAGGAAAGTATCAAACCTGGCTTATGCTTCGAATGCAAATGTTTGAATAGTGGCGTAATGCTCCATACGAAATGGAAATGCTATGTGTTTGAGGATGCAATGCGAATGCTTACGATATGCAAAAGGGGTCCCTTCAGCAAAATAAATTCCGGAGAGAGAAGACCAATTCAGCTGGGGATGACAAAAATAAATTGTCCTCTGAATCTGCTGAGAAGGATCACACTGACCGACTCTTTGGATCCACAACTTCTGCCGGGGATGAAATCCAAAGCATATACACTCTATTGCACATGTCATTTACTGAATGTGACATCGAAAACCTGAGATTTCCCCTCTGCTGGGGGAGTTGAGAATGAACGCCAATAACGGAACCGGAAGTCTGTTACCGAAGATTGCTAATATCTAATTGGGCTCAGAACATGCTGGGGGATGCCAGCCCATAACACCATCCTGCTTGGGGAAAACTGTCTGTAATACCATCCTGCTTGGGGATACTGTTGATCTTAGCCTGCTGATGGGGAGAATGACTTTACTCCCTTCTTACTGGGGATTAGAATATGACATCGTCCGCGAAAGCACGCTTCCTGACTAGATGGGGGAAGTGAAAACCCTGATTCTGTGGGGAAATAACGTCTTGATCCAGAGAAAATACTTTCCAGGTCTTCTGCTGGGGAAAGTCTGCTCTGCTGAGGAAAGTGCAATCTCAATGCTGGGGAAAGCAAACTGCTGGGGAAATACAATCATGTTACCACTCAACCTGACCTGTCTCTATGTTCATAAACGGCCCTTTGAACTTTCCACTTGCCCCAGACCACCAGGTCTAACAGAAGAAATCGTCTCAAGAGGATTTTATAGAAGACCGGACGTTCGCACTGCCCCAGGGTCTTCAAACTCTTGGAGAGATTTATCATATCTCGACATAACTGCCCCAGTCTTCATAATCCATGACGTACATTACCTCGAAAGGGATCGTAATGACTTAAATATACTCTGCTTTAGTACCTTGAGGAGGTGCTTTCAATTAACCATTTTCGGGAGTGGACAACCTCCCACGCTCTAGAGGTGGCCTGCCCCTATATGAGCTTTGACGTGACTTTGCCCCTGATCTTAGAATGAATGCCCCAGACTAACTGAATTTCGGAGAGATTTCTCGACGTGACTGCCCCAGATTGGCTACATCTTAACACGACTTACTGGGGAGAGCCCACTCTACACTGAGTCTCTTGGCAGCATGCCCCTTGATATGATTGTCCTTCAGAATTTTCAAGTATCCCAACTTGGCAGGATCAAGCTTCTTGACTGACGTTCACTATGTAGGCTGCATTGATGCTTAGGCACATGTATACAAACAGAACAAGTTATTTATGAGAATGACAATTCTAATGCAACACTCATGTTACCCTTGAAGTTTTTATTGAAAATGCGTCGCCGAGCCTTGTGAACGAATCACTTGCTGGGATGCGACCTCGATTTTTGAATGGAAAAACAATGCGCACATGCAATACTGACAAATCTTATTAGCACAACTCGTAGGAGTCAGGAACGCTATCCTGTTTAAGTACGCTTTCGGAATAAACCCTGTTTCAATTAGGACTTTTAAGGGTTGTAACGTGGTTTGGTTCACGGTTTCAGAAAAAGGATTTATGGCTCAAAATTTGCCGGTGCCCACCCACTCTTCGTGATGTTCTCCAATCCTATGTTCAGTTAATCTGACCCAAACCCTCATCTCTCAAGAGGTTTACGATGTTTAAGGAACCCATGCAACTAATGGTTTGACACCTAAGGGAGTTTTGGAATGACAGTCACCCCTTTTTGTCTTTTGTGTCTGTAATCACACAAATTTGTTCTTATCGAGGATTTTCTTTTGCTCTTTTTCTGATCCCTAATTTTTGCCTGGACTGACTCTTTTGAGTTTTTCGATTTTGAAGTCCAGCGGGATGCCCTAACTTTTGCCTAATTCGCTTGTTTCCAAGTTTCGACTTAGCAGGCTTATCCTTTTTTATTCCCCCTTTTGAACAAAGCGTGTGACACTGGTTATCTTACTTGCTTGAAAGGGTTGTGACTGCCTCAATCCTTGGTTGTTGATGGATAACCATTGTGGTTTCAAATCTCTTGACCTCTTGACGGTGGGATAGAAGGTAATGGTTCGTCGGATGCACACTCTCCTTGAAATTTGAACGCTCGGTCAAACTAGCTGACGCCTACCCTGCCCCTGGGTTACGTATGAGGGTTTTTTTGTACGAAAGAAGCTCCTACTCCAAGGCTCAAAAGGGGTTAACGAAGGTTTATCTCCTTATATCTCCAGTGTTTAGGGGTTTGAAACAATGCCTGTACATCCTTAACAGGGTTTCATCCAAATGCGCACCATTAGAAATCTGCGCTCTTATTTCGTCATCCTCCCTCAAGAGTTCTAAACAAGAAAATTAGTATTGCAGTGCATATAAACGTTTAAGAGTGAACACGAATGGATTACTTCAAGGAAAACATGCTCATTGCATTAATATCATCATAAGAAAACAAACAAGTCTTACATGCATACGATGCTTTAACAAGAAATGAAAAACTACAAATGAAAATACGGTAAAGAAGCTGAAGGTTGCCATTGTTGAGGAAGCTTAATTCTGTCTGGACGTACTTGCAGACTGAGTGTTCATTTGAGAAAGGAGGCTTCCATTGATGTACATATCATCTTCAGTGAATACAATGATCTCTGAGTCTACCAGGTCTTGCACCTTGTGCCTGAATACATTACACTCATCAATTGTGTGCCCAAACGTTCCCGAGTGGAACTCGCACCTAGCAGTCATGTCATAATCCGGAGGAATAGGGTACGGTACCGGCGCGGTACTCCTCATTTGAATCAGAGAGTCCTTGAGCAGACGAGCAAACAACTGACTATAAGGGATAGGAATAGGATCAAATATCCTCTTGGGCCCTCTTGGTCTCGGTTGCCCCTGCTGCTGATAACTCTGCTGTCGGTGCTGATTTGGACGTCCCAACTGCGCTTGCGCCTTCCTTTCCATACTTGGCTGAGGCACAAGCAAAGGTTGCTGACGTAGAGCTTTTGCAGCAAAAGGTTGTGGAGAAAGTCCATGGCATGAGGTGGATCCTGCAAAGAGGGGAGGGGTCTTCACTTCTTTTGCAACAATTGGGGTAAAATCACCTTGTACATTCACGCCGCCCGACGCGAACTCAATTGCCCCTGCATCAATCAAATCCTGGACTTGGTGTTGAAAGGCCCTACAGTTCTCCATAGTATGCCTTGGTGCCCCAGAATGGAAATCATAATGGGCTCTTGCATTGTAGCCTGGTGGGGGATTACCAGTGAGAGGAGCCAAAGTCCTTTTCTGTACCAGTTGCAACTGAAGGAGATGCTGCAATAGTTGAGAATATGGCATAGGGAGTGGATGAAAAACTCTTTCAGGCTGCTTCGGTCTCTGTGCACACTTTTTATTCTTAGGCTTATCTTGGGAGACACGACCTGGCTGCTGTTGGGAAAGCTCTGGAACCTCAATTTGTGGAAGAAATTCACGAGGCAATCCGTGATCTAGATCAAATCCCAGAGGGGTGGGAGGAGTAAGGACCGCTGTTGTGGAAGCGAGCACAGGACTGTCTTCCTTCTTTAACACTGTTTTCAAGATTTCCATGACCAAACCCATCTGGGTCTTCATCTGAATGACCTCCTCCTTCAGCATCTTCTGCTCTTGGGACATGACCAGCATGTCTTCCCCAAATTGCCTCATCTGAACCTTCATTTCAAGCATCTCTGCACGTGCCTGTTCCATGGCTATCCTCTGGTTATCACAGACTGAGTAGAATATCGATGAACTGGATGATCAGCCCTGACTAACGGAGGAGAACAAATTAAGAACACCAGAGATAAACACCTGTTATGCAAAATGATTATGAATATGCAAATGTAAATGAACATGTTTGAATATTCACAGGGCGATCCACCCCCTTGATTCCAGTTTAACAACAAGATAGAACGGAACTTCTGCTCATATATTAAGAAAACCAGAGGAAAACCAAATGCCAACAATCACAAATCCAAGATAACAAGTCTGAACACAATAATCATAGATCCCAACCAACAAGTCTGGCGGTGGTCCGAATAATGAAAGAAAATAGAAAACTACGGCATGTCATCAAATTCTACAAGTGTTAATCCCCCCATCCATTATGCTTCTTGCTCCCGTCTTGAATTTCTTTGAACAGATTTTTGGTGTCGGGATGCTTCAGTCTCTGAATTAGCTCTTGAATAAGAACGTCTCTCCTATGCATGATCCCCTCCAAGTATCGGCAATGCAACTCCCAAGCATCTTCTCCAGAAACACCATCCATGCTAGGTTCCTCATTTCTAGATCTCTTCACTTCAGCTTGGATCTTCAGTTCCTCTATGGAGGCTATGGCTTCATTGAGTCGACCCTCGACTGCTTGTCTCTGGAATACCCCTGATAGGATCTCAGCGTCTTTCTTCTTGAGCTGCGACTTCAATTGATCAATCTGAGCTAGATAACCATCTTCTTTTTGCTTATTCTCAGCCATTGCAGTTTCTCGGTGAGCATTGAACCTGTGAATTTTTAACAAAGCCTTGTCCAATTCCTCCTTCTTAGACTCGCGAACCTTACTGATACCATCTAAAGCTTCTTTCATCCTTTGTCTGGATGTGACCATGTCAGCTAGCTCTTTTTCTGCCTTAGCGAGAAGCTCTGTCTTCAACTTGGCGATATGAACAGCTTCACCCCGCTCATGTTTCAATTGATAAATCTCCCTTAGTAGCTCACTGTTTTCTTCTCGCAGCTTTTCCTTTTCAGCCCACAACTTGTTAAACTTCTCTATCTCAACTGTGGTAGGAGGCTCGATCGTCAAAGGATACAAAGGTGGCTCCACCGGGAAGGGAAGAAGTTCCTCTTCTGCTTTCTTCTTAATCCACTCTTTATAGGAAGGAAAAGCCCGGTTATTACATTTCTCGAACGAAGTTTTACCCTTCTTGGTCACCTGTTTCCAAGCATTCACAATCTTCCTCATCATCTCTTGATCTTCAATACCATTGAAGAATAATGACTCTCTAATGTCTCTCTCTTCAGGTGGACCTTTCAAAGGATAACCAAACTGCCTGATAACAAGGGAAGGATTATAGTTAATTCCACCCTTTCTCCCTATCAAGGGTACATTAGGGAATTCTCCGCACTTGCAAATAATCTCCATTCCCAGCAAGTCATGATTGAACCAAACAATGTTGTCAACAGTCAAGCCCATTAACCTCTTTGACCACTTCATAGAATCTTTTGTATCAATAAAGGCGCCAGCTTCAGGAAGATGACTCAGAAACCAAGTAGATAAGAGCGGTGCACAACAACTCACAGTTTTTCCCCGCCTATTTTCATTCTTGTAGTGAACTGAATGATACACATCACCTAGCAAGGTAGGTATAGGATTCTTCGAAATAAAGATTCTGACAGCATTCATATCTACCAGATCAGGAACATTGGGAAACAGGACAATCCCATAGATGCACATAGCCAGAATAGCTTGGAAAGCAGTCCAATTCTTCTCTTTAACATGTATGCAAGCTTGATTAAACAAGAACTTCAATAAGAAACCCTTAGCTCCTTGTTTTTCCTCAATATTACTGCTCATAACATATTCACTAATATAAAGAGCAACAACCATTTCTTTTACCTCGGGGTGTTCTTCGGAAAAGAATACGATGTCATGCCTGATGGGGATTCCCAAAATAAATGAGAACTCCTCCAACATTGGGGCCAAGATGTAGTCTGGGAAATTGAAGCAACGCAAAGACGGATCGTAAAACTGAAGAAGTGTATGAATGACATCCTTCTCATACTTGGAGATATTATAAACAAACTTCAGAAGTCTCCCATACCCTCCACTGAACTCTGTACGAACTCCGGGACCAGCCATATTAATCAGCTTGTGAATCAATGTCAAAGTCGGCTCTGGGAACGAATAGACAACAGTCTTCTTTCTCTGGACATCCATGTTAAGGTAACTTCAGAAACCGGAATCAAGAGTAAGATGCAAGCCCTGAAAAATGTCAAACATGTCAGGATGCAAGATAAATGATATGCTCATGCAAACATGGGGTCAAGGCAACACTGCTGGATGCGCTGTTAACTGAACGAGAACCACAACCCAGAAAACCAGAATTCTGAACCACTAAGATAACCATGAACCCAAATAATTAAACGTTGATGAGAAATCCAGAAAAGCCGGGTAGGTTGAAGGTTTTGGTTACCTGCAAACCTGCAAACACCCATCCCCTCTCACGTGTGGGTACTAGGATGTTCAGTATCCCGGGCTCTCAGGTCGAGAAATGATGATACGTTCACCATTTCTGGTTTGGCATCATCATCAATTGAGGAGGCCTCAACTGATTCTCCAAAACGGAAGGTCCTCAGCTTTGGCACTGAGGTCGAGAAACAATAGTACATTCATCCCTCGGGGTACAGTACTATCGTCAATCGAGGAGTGCCTTCACTGATTCTCTTCAAAAGATAGGGGCCATCCTATGCGAGTTCCAAAGTGGGCCCTCGGGTGCGAATGGGTTTGCCACAGGATGTGGTCTGCCACTGTCACCACTAAAGAGGGATGTTTCCACTAAGGTCCTCAATAATCGGTCACCAGAGTCGACAGCTCTCTAGATCAACACCCCAACATGCGCAAGACACACACGTTAGAATGCGTCCCAAGATAGCCTCGTCTGGTTGTGAATTTCGTGAACACACAAACGTACCAAGCGGGCACGTAGGTCCCACTACTTTCCACTCTAGTCCTAGGGTATACTCAAGCCTGGGTATTGGGCTTATCTCTCAGACCCACCCAACCTGCAAAACAAAAACAGCCAGCACAACATAACAGTATGACAGTAATAAAAATGAAATGCAATGCAGAAAATGCGGTAAAAATATAATACAACAAACACAGCAAAGCAAACACAAAGACACCCAAAGAGAACAAAGACAAGCAAGCGCTAGGACTGACTCGCTTAGGGATGGACCAGCATAGGTCAACCAGATTCCCCTGCAGAGTCGCCAACTGTCACTCCCAGGATTTTCATCCAGGTACAAACGCGAGAGTGGCGCGGAAAAACAGAGTCGCCAGCCGTGTAAATTTATCCCAAGAGGGAAAGGGAACACCGCATAAACCTGAGGAAGAGGGAAAGGAATGGTTATCGCAACCATAACCTGGGTTCGGGAGTCGGTTACGCGAGGGGAAGGTGCTAGCACCCCACGCGTCCATCGTACTCGATGGGATCCATGCTTGTTGTCTATTCTAAGGGTGAGTTATCCTATCATCTATGGCTGTACTAAGACGGGGGAAGGGGAGACAAAGACAGACTCGGTAGGACGTCGACGTCCTAGGCCTACGTACCCCCTTTGTGCAATGGGGAATTCAGAGTCAACGTAGTTCGGACCAAGTTCTTTTTGTGTTTTTTATGAGCGACGTTAAATCCGCGTCCGGCAGTTAGGGTCGATGCCTATTTGCGACTCAGACGGAAGGCAACGTGCCCTTTTTGAAAATAGCCTTTAGGTTGACGATCCTGAAGGACAAAAAGGTATGAAGTTTGTTTGTATTTTTTAGGACAGAAGTGGCTTAAGTTAGTTCATAAGTTGCATTGCACCAAAGTCTAGGGCACAGGGGCGAATACTTAACGCATCGTTCCAAGACAGGACGCTCGCTAAGCACTCTAGAAAGATGAGAGGAAGCCCCTCATTTCTCATTCCCCACGCTTAAGGCTCGTGCGCAATACGCTTTATACTTATTACGTGTTTTCAAGATGTTTGAGACGAGAAGAGAGAAGACACAAAGGAAACTCTAAGGGGGACTAAGAGTCCTAAAGTTATCATGCATGAGTGACCTACGGTTAGTGAGGTTTGACGACAACCTAAACCTAAAGGAAAAAGATGAAAGAAGGAAAGAGTAAGGGTGACCATGGATACTTATCCATACCTTCAAATAACTTACCTTAGTCCCTGCATAAAAGGTTAGTACGAAACAGACATAGATAATATCAAAGCAAATGAAAACCAAACAATGGCATATAATAGTGATAACAATCCAAACATGAATTAAGAAGTCAAATAAACAACCCCCAAAACAATGCCACAAGTGCCTTTTCAAACAAGGTAACCAGATGTGATCAGAAATAGGCATACAAAAATATTTCACACAAAGAGCCATTAAACAAATAGTAAAGCAACTCCTAAAATCACCAAATTAAATATCAAAGTTACTCAACCAGAAACAAACCAAATACCAAAATCTCCTGCAAAAATTCAAGATGTTAGTCATTCAGACAATCATGCAAAGTTCAGATGAGGATCATGGTTCAACATGCAAAAGGAAAAGACTAAAATGCAATATGAAATAATTTTAAAAATGAAAGAAAAATATTTTAATGTACTTCAGAATGTTATCTAACAAATGCAAAAATAACGGATTGAAAATATTTTATGGATGCAGAGAAATAAAATAAACAAATTTAGATATGCATGATATGGATAATTCAAAAAGAAAATGAATAAAATAATTAATTTAGATGATAAAAATAAAATAAAAATAAAAAATAAAATTTGTGAAAATTTTATAAAATGATATAAAGTATGCATGAATTTTATTAGAATTTGTTAATGCATATAACTATTTTAAAAAATTAAAAATGAAATGTAATGATTTAAACAAAATAAAAATAGAAAGAAAATGCAAGGGGGGTGTAAATAGTGATCCAAACACGTTGAAAGAGAATATGGGCTGAAGGGTGGGGGTGTTAATAGCGAGCCCAGTCCATCAGCGAAAAAATAAAATAAAAAAGAACAATAGGCTTCAGTCAACGAATTGACTTAACATGGGCCCTTGGATTGATCAGACGTCCACCATTAAGTAAACACAAACAATTATTATGCAAGATCAGAGGTTATGATTTACACGCACACCCCAACTAACGTGCACGCGCACACACCAAGGCTAGCTGCATATTATACGTCCCCATGTGCCAGGCACATGCCTATTTTTATTCGCTGGCATGATTTCAGCCATACGATTCATCCAATGCACGTGGTTAAGTCAACTAAATGAAAAGTAAGCAAAATAAAATAACATGATTGGAAGGCATACGATAGCTATGGTGGGGTAATGTACACACGAATAATAAAATAAAAACTCAGAAAAAAAATAAAAGGGAACGCGTGGCAAGCTGATGGCCATTGGATCGTGACCATGGACGATCACGATTTCGTTTTCCTCGTTCCGCCCTTCACCTCGCCGGCCGCCACCAGTCGTCGGAACCCTAGTTCCGGCCGCCACCTGCAACTGAAAACCACCCAGAAAATGCAAAACCATATACCATCCTGTCCAGAATTCAACGAGGATTCCAAATATGCCCTCAAAAATTTCAAATAACCAATGTACATTAAAAAATGATGAGAAATATGTTAGGGCTCAAAACTTTAAACACACCATACAAGCAATACGTACGTCCAAACACCAAACAAATTACATCAGAGTAATCAGTGACAACCACACATCAATTTGCGCACTTAAAAACTGAGTTTTATGATCATCAAAAAACCTACCAACCTGAGATGGTGCAACCTGAATCCTTGTTGTTGGCTTCAAAGGGTGATTGGTTCGTGCTCTAGAGATCACAAGGGTTCTGTTGGTGAAAGAATTTCTTGAAAACTCCTTGTAGATTGAGAGATATGAATATGAGATGCTTTAGGGTTCAAGCTTGAAATCTCCACAAATATCACGTGTAATCTGACCTAACCAGTGCATGCATGAGTTTAAATACTCTAGGGTTTCTCCCTGACAATGGTTGGGCTTGGGCAATTCTTTGTTTAATGAGTTTTTGAATAATTCTAGAAAATTGCATTATGTTAAGTACACCCTCTTCCATGCATAGATATTCAAACATTTCATGATGGATCACTTAACTTCTAATTGCTAATCACACCTACATTTGATTGGGCCTTGAGACAATTTGATTCATGAGTTTTCAATGCCTTGGCAATTTTGGATAATGGAGAATAAGTGATAAACACACCATGGATTTACTTGATTCAAAGGTCTAAATGATCCTTGAGGAGTTTCCTTTGATATTAAAAAGTACCTTGAAACAATGGAATCAATTATAGGTCCATATGTCCCAAAATCCAAAAGTTGTGAAAATGAAACCCTAAAAACCACCTTGCCTTATTTTGACCATAACATGAGTTTCACAAATGATATGGAGACCCACTAGTACTTGTTGGAAAGAGGAGAAAAAGATCTTCAACTTTCATGTTGGAGAAAAATTCATTTGAAGTTTCTTTGATGATGAAAAGTTAAGTTAAATGCAGTGCAGGAACTTGCCCAAAAATGAAACTCTCAAATTACAGGTCACTTCCATATTTAGTAACTTTTGCACCAACTCCTGATTCTTGACAAATGGCATGAAACTTGACTCTTGATGACCATATGAGGATGTGAGACCTTGAAAACCCTGGAGAGAACCTCAAAATTCCACAGTTGACTTCCCCTCTCACTGTTGACTTTTACCCAATTCACCTGATTTACAATCCATTGGCCAATTAAATCTCTCCTGAACCCAACTGATGGACAACCTCCCATCCCTAGATACTTAGGGACCCAAGGAATACCATAGAATCAAGTCTTGCCCAAAAAATCAGAAATAAACTGACTTTATAGCAAACCCTAGTTTTGGTACACTCAGTCTAGGAGGAAATATCACAGTCTCCAAATCTAAATTCCTCTGAATATGATGTGTATCCTCTCCAACAAAGATAAGATATGCCATTTAGTGATGATAAAAATCCAAGGATCTTGCCCATGGGAGCAATAAACCCAAGAATTTCAAAACCCAAATTTATGCACTAGTTAGGAGAGGGTGATCCACTTGAGCTCTCTTGGACAATACCAGGACTCTTGCTTGACCCTCTGAAGAACTGCCTCAGGCACCTTGACCCCATGCTAAGAACCAATGATATGCACACATGATAATGCAAAAATGCAATGAAACATAAGCCAGTCAGTAAAAAAGTAAGGAGGGCAAATTTTGGGGTGCTACAGGTTGGCCATAGACATTTGAATGAATTGATTCAAAGTGTCTTCCAACTTAGAGCTAGGAACCGGAGGTGGTGGAGGTTGATAAGGATTTTGCCGGCTTGAAGAACCACCACCATAACCTTGATTATTTTGATAGTTCCCCCTCGGTTGATATCCTTGATTGTTTTGGTAATGTTGTTGAGGATTGTTTTGATAAGGTTGCTGTTGTTGTCTTCCTTGATAATCTCGTTGATTGTTCATGTATTTCACTTCTTCAAATCCCGGTGGAGGACAAAATCCGGTGTCGTGCTCTCCTTTGCAAAGTTCACAACATGCAACTCGCTTACTCTTGCTCGGTTGCTCATGTATTTCCTTCAATTGTTGTGGAAGCTTCGACATTTGTTGAGTCAAAAGTTCCACTTGTTGAGATAAAAGCTTGTTTTAAGCTAGTATAGCATCATTAGTTCCCAATTCCAAAACTCCCGGAGTCCTTTGAGAAGGGCCACGGTTATGGCTTCCCTGATGGTCATTCAAAGCCATCTTGTCAATTATGGCAATGGCTTCTTCGGCACTCTTGCTCATCAAAGATCCACCTGCGGTGGCATCCAACAATGTTTTCTGCACTAATTGAAGACCATTCCTAAAAATGTGAACTTGAGTCAACTCGTCGAAACCATGCCCTTTACATTTCCTTAACATAGATTTGAATCTCTCCCACGCTTCGTTGAGAGATTCATTAGCACCTTGCGTGAAAACAGCGATTGCAGTCTTTGCCTCCATGAAACGATTATGTGGAAAAAATCGTTCAAAATTTTTTTCTTCAAGTAAATTCCAATCAGTCATTATTGCCGTCTACTGATCAAGATACCATTCCTTGGCCTTCCCAACGAGGGAATGCGGGAATAGTCTCTTAAACAGAGATTCCTCTTCAGCTTCGGGCGCACCAGTTGCTCCCACAATCTCATAGAACTTTGTCAGATGTGTGTAAGGATCCTCATGATCCATACCAGTAAAAGGACTCTGATATAGAAGCGAGAGAATACCAGTCTTCATTTCTGAATGCCGACCGTTATGAGCATTACGAGCAAACTGTGCATTATGTCTTGGACTATTAGTACATGGTCTTGAAGCAGGTGGTGGTGGTGGTGGTGGATCTATTGTTGGAGGTAACAGTGGAATTTGCGTTGAAGTCGAGCTTTCCTTTCGCTCTCGTCTTTCTTTGGCAAGTTGCCTCCTTCGCCTTGTTCTGCTATTGATTTTATGAGCGGTTCTTTCAATCTCGGGATCGAATAGAAGTTGGTCCGCAGGTAACTTCCCTCGCATAAAACGAAGTCTGCACACTAAACCAAACAGATCAACAAGCACAAGAAAAAGTTAACAAGTTTAAAACAAAATAACTATTGCAATGTTCGCAATACAACAACAATCCCCGGCAACGGCGCCAATTTATTGAAATAGTTTTAGGGGGTGTTTTATCGTATCCACGGAGATTGTGTATATTGCCGCTGTTCGATAGTTAAAAGAGTTTCAAACTTTAATCGTAACAAAGGTTTTGGAAATTTTCAATCGGATCGTTTGCATTCAAATTTTAGAACACAACGGTAAAAAGATTTGTTTTAGGGTTTTGATAAAACATGTCAAGATTAGGTTTCAGTGATCCGTTTCCTACGTATTTTTTCGAGTACGAGTGTGAACTTGTTAACAACAATTATAACCACATATCCTCTCAACAAGTTTCTCTCGAACACTTGTTGTGGGATTTACCATTTTGATCCTTTGTTGATCTCTCACATAAACTATCAAAATGATAACATTCAAGAACAATATTTATGAACATCAAAATTCAAAACTATCTCTAGCCTCATGAATATTGATGGAATGAAACTTAGATCAAGTTTTATATCATTTCTCTCGAACATGAAATAAAACAAAATATACAATGTAAACAAAGGTTTTATTCTATAAATATCATCAACAAGGTTCACAAGCTTACAATCAAGAAGAATACATACAAAATAATGGATCACCTACCACTAATCTTGACACAAAAGAGCTTTAGCTAGCCATAGACATGGTAGCTTGCTTGACAAGTAAGTTGCAAAGCTTTTGGAGCATCAATCTTCAAAGACTCAAGGATTGAAGCATAAAAGCTTTGGATTCTAAGAAAAATAGTAAAAGATGAAGTTTTTGATCTCCCAAGAGGTTTTTAGGTTACAAAGATTGTTTCTAAAAGTGTTCTCTCAAAAATATATAACAAACACCCTAAATAACACTTTCTGCCCAGACAAATTAGCCAGGAGAACTACAAAATTCTCCTGGCGAAACCTTTAAGTACAACCCACGTGCCAGAACAGTGCAAAGAAACCTGGGAAAAAATCTTGAATTCGCCAGGCGAATTCCTTTCCCCACACCTTCGCCTGACGAATCTTCCAGCGAAGCACTTACAGAAGCTACTGAAATTTGAGAACTCACTCGCCAGCTGACTCGCCAGGCATTCCCCTGGAGAATTTCTCCTTCCGCCACCCATTCACCTGGCGAGTTCACTGTTTGTTGCAGACACGCGACATTGCTCATTTCATCGTGTTTTCTTCAGATTTTTGCCGCGTCCCTTTTACGAAAAATGTTGCAAAACTAACAAAAATATCAAATAGACCAAAATAAAACATTGATTCAAAAATCACTTAAAAATAAGCTGTTTCGCATTCAGGCATTAGGAAAAGAGCTTAAAACTGCAGAAAATTGGTCTCAAATTCATTTACAACCAGACACTTATCAGTTACCTTGGTTAATCAAAGTCAACTGGTCAACCAACTTTAAGTCAGATTGCTGTCCCATTCGGATTTCTTCCAGAATACTACTCGTCAACTTCAACATTCCCAACTTCACACTGTCAGGAGTCGCTTCACATACCAGGCTCAAATCTCTGAATTGCTCAATTAGTTCCAACTCTTTCACTATAAGCATCGACATATGCAATGACTTTCTGCTCAACGCATCGGCCATTACATTTGCTTTTCCTGGATGATAACTTAAATCAAAATCAAAATCCTTCAACAGTGCTAACCACCTTCTCTTCCTCATATTCATTTCCTTCTGATCAAATAAGTACTTCAGACTTTTATGATCGCTGAACCCTTCAAATTTAGAGCCAAACAGATAATGTCTCTAAATCTTCAGCACAAACACCACAGCGGCCAATTCCAAGTCATGCGTAGGATAATTCCTCTCATGAACTCGCAATTGTCTCAGAGCATAGGCAACAACTTGTCCATTCTGCATTAATACTCCACCAAGACCCATCTTCGATGCATCGCACTACACCTCAAAAGATTCACTCGGATTGGGCAAAATTAACACTGGAGCAGTCGTCAACTTCTTCTTTAATTCCAGAAAACTCTCTTCACAAGCTACATCCCACACAAAAGCTTGACCCTTTCGAGTCAACTGAGTCAAAGGTAACGCCAACTTAGAAAAGCCTTCAATAAACTTGCGGTAGTAACCCGCTAATCCCATAAAACTTCGTATCTCCGTAGCAGACTTCAGAGTCTCCCACTGTAATACAACATCAATCTTAGAAGGATCAATAACAATTCCACCCCTTGAAATCACATGGCCAAGAAAGCTTACTTCCTTCAGCCAGAACTCGCACTTAGACAACTTTGCATACAACTTCTTCTCCTTCAAGACTTGCAACACAGTCCTCAAATGCTCAGCATGCTCTTCTTCCGATTTAGAATATATCAGAATGTCATCAATAAACACCACCACAAACTTATCCAAATACTCATGAAAGATCTGATTCATATACTCCATGAACACACCAGGTGCATTGGATACACCAAACGGCATCACCGTGTATTCATAGTGACCATACCTCGTTCTGAAAGCCGTCTTCAGAATATCATTAGGCTTAACTCGAATATGATGATAACCAGACCTCAAATCAATCTTGCTGAACACACAGGCACCTACTAGTTGATCCATCAAATCGTCGATTCTCGGTAGCGGATACTTATTCTTGATAGTCACTTTATTCAGCTACCGATAATCAACACACAACCTCATACTTCCATCTTTCTTCTTCACTAACAGCACAGGAGCACCCCACGGAGAAACACTTGGTCGAACAAACCTCTTCTCAAGCAATTCTTCCAGTTGTTTCTTCAATTCACTTAGCTCAGAAGCTGACATCCGATAAGGAGTCATCGACACTGGACTCGTACCTGGTATTAAGTCCACTGCAAACTCTACTTCACGCTCTGGGGGCAAATCATTGATGTCATCTGGAAACACATCTGGGAATTCACAGACAACAGGAAACTCCACACTCACAGCTTCACAATCAATTTGCAACGAGGCAAACATTGCAAACACCACGGCTTCTTCTTCCACAAGTTCGTCTACTTGCTTAGCAGATAAGAACATCAACTCCTCACTATCATCAAACTCGAAAAACTCTACAGTCTTGGTATAACAATTGATATGAACACGGTTGAACTCCAACCAGTTTATTCCAAAGATCACATCGATCTGGTGCAAGGGTAGGCACACCAAATTCATCACAAAGTTCTTCTCAAAAATCATCACATGACATCTCAAACACACAAGGGTAGTAGTAACAGAACCATTAGCTGGAATTTCTATTACCATATTCCCATTCATATCAGATAACTTCAAACCCAATCTATTAGCACATTTAAGTGAGATAAAATAATGGGTAGCACCAGTATCAATAATAGCAACCAACTCGATATTATTAATAAAACAAGTACCTCGAATCAGGTTGTCCTTCTCTGGCACCTCTGCACCACTCAAAGCAAACACTCTGCCACTGGTCTGAGCGGCTGTTGCAGTCTTCTTCGGCTTCTGGCATTGAGTACTGATATGACCTTTCTCACCACAATTGAAACAGTTCGGACCCTAATCTTTGCAATCAGTAGCTCTATGACCTTTCTTGCCACATCTATAGCACCTCAGCACATTGTTGGTACACACATTAGCACAGTGACCCTGCTCGCCACACTTATGAAACTTTCCAGAAGCAGGAACTGCTTCCCCACTTGACTTTTTCCCTTCTACAGCCTTCTGCTTTCCCTTGTCAGCTGAAGTAGTATAAGGCTTCCCCCTATACTACCCTTTCTTCTCACTCAACTACTTATAGTGAGCAGATCGAGCTCGGCTATCCTCATCATAGATTCTGCTCTTGTCAACCAACTCAGCATACCTGCAAATCTGTTGGTACCCAATACCCTGCTTAATCTCTGGTCTCAGCCCATTCTCAAACTTGAGACACTTGGACATCTCAGCATCTGCATGATTGTAGTGTGGACAGAACTTCACCAATTCCTCGAACTTCGCGGCATACTCCGCCACAGTCATATCTCCTTGTTTCAGCTCAAGGAATTCTACTTCTCTCTTGCCACGAGCATCCTCTGGAAAATACTTCCCCAGAAACTCCTGCTTAAACACAGCCCAAGTTATCACAGTGCCCACATCTGCAAGTCTTTGACGGGTGTTATCCCACTAGTCCTCAGCCTCTTCTTCCAGCATATGCGTTCCAAACTGAACTTGTTGCTCATAAGAATACCCCATCACTCAGAAAATCTTCTCGATCGCCTTCAGCCACTTGTGTGCACTTGCTGGATCATGCGTACCCACAAAAGTCGGTGGATTGTTCCTTTGAAACTTCCCCAAAGCACGAAACTCATCAGGAGCTCCACCATTTGGATTCAGCTGTGCCACCACATTAGCAACCGATTCCAACACATCAGCAATAGCACGATCATTTCTTCCAGCCATCCTGCACACCACCAACAAGGTTAGAAGAACTAAAACATCGACAGTGTACACACACTCGTCGACTGACAGGGGACTAACATCACGTAAAAACCTGGCCGGACGGACCGACCTGCTTTGATACCACTAATGTAACACCCTTTTCTACCCTCATAATGTTGTAGCAGAAACAACTAAAAAATCAGAGTAAAACATCAAAATTCCCTCAAAGGGTGCACATTTCTCATTTAAAATCAAAATAATACACTTGCCATGTAAACAAAGGGTTTTCCTCAAAATAAATCAAAAAGCCTTCATATGGCAGCGGAACTCAATTTTTCAAATAAAAGGTTTTCGACAAACATCATAATAATCAAATAAAACCATATCGTCAAATGACAACGAAAATAAGGAAAACAACATAGTTCGACCCAAAGGACCCCAACCCGATGTTACACTATCAGAGCAAGACCCTCTAAATCGACCAAAAGCAAATAAACTTCAAGGTTCTCGAAAGCATCCACGACTAAACCTGATCACCTGCACGTTACCTACGTGGAGGCAACATTCAAATAGGCAGGGTGAGTAATCACAATTCATAATAATCATTATAAAGCAAGATATACATAAAATGGCATTATCTTCATATACAACATCATCAGGGTCATCATCAAGGAAAACACCAGGAAATATCATATCACAACTTCATCAATGCCACATAAAATGAAATGCATAACAAGATCCATGCATGTGGTACCAATCGTCATAATCGATGGACACTAGGCCATCACCCCTCCAAAGATCCCCGTCAATAGGATCGATCCCGCAATTGGAACCGGAGCACGTCATAATTACCTCATATCCACACAATGGGAATGAAGTGTCGTCACAGATTATGCATATGAATGTATGATACACAACATCACTAATCATTATCATCAAATAAAAATCATAATGTGCATCATCATTCATCCATTCTCATATAAATTATGTCATCATATATTCATCAAAACATCACAAATCAGCACCTCAATACCATCAAGAACACCATGGTAAATCATCATAAATATCACAGCATCAAACACCAGAACAACACAGCAACAGAAATGAAATTTTGCGAACAGCAGACGTTCGCTCTAGGATTCGATAGGCGAACCTGTTCGCTACAACCTTCGCTTAGCGAAGTGGCCAACGAATCCCACAGACACCACACTCAGCACCAGAAACACAATCATCTGCCATACTCGCTGGTTTATTCACTTAGCGAGACTCCCAGCGAAGCCCCACCCTTCCTCTCCAGAAGCATCTCAGTACCTACTCCCATGTCATCGCGCATTCGCTGCGCTGCTCGCTTAGCGAGCCTTGGCGAACATTCACCTTGCGAAGCAATGGTTCGCCTAGCGAACCTGCGATTACAGCAAATCGCTGCTACGCATCAGTAGCTTCCCAGCCTCAAAGTACCTGCGATTACAGCCCTAAATGACCCAAAATCATCCCTACAATAGTCCTATTACATCACAGAAGTTAAAGGCCTAAAACCTACGTATGTTAGGTCGATTCGTGACCCTATGGGAAACCTTAAATCCCCTAAACCTTTAAAACTCTCAAGCTCCCCATAAACTCCATAGATCCTTCACCACAAGGTTAAAACTACAACAACGGGGAAATCTGCCCTAAGGTCTATTTTTATCCGATTAAATTCAACCCTTAATAATCGATTCATAAAATACCTTCAAATCATCAATAACTCATAAACCCTTCAAAAACCCCAAAATCCCCAAAAATCCACTTCAATCACATCGAATCCTATAATGAAAACAATGAAAGGTAATTACTCCCTATACCTTAGATTGTCAATCCGAAGTGTTCTCTCTTGAGCCTATTGAAATCTTCACGAAATCCTCGTCTTTTCCCTTTTTCCTCAGAGCTCCCCTTCTTTCCTTCTTTTCACGTTCTAACCAAAAAGAACCTTATTCTCAAAACCCTCCTTTTATATTCACTCTAACCCTTGGGCCTCAAAATTGGGCTTTCTCCATAATGCCCTCACTAATTCTCCTCAAATGTCCACTTTACCCTTAATTCCCTTAATATTATTTAAAATAAATAATAATACAATATATTCCGTAATACATACTATTATTTAATTAAATAACCAAAACTTCCCAAAATCACCGACATCGACACAAATCACAGAAATTCACGAGTATAATATTTAAATAAATTAAATAAATATTCTTACGAAAAATCGGGGTGTTACAATAAGACTTGAGCTTACAAACCACACACTATATGGAAACATGTTGCTTGTGTTCAACAACTCAAACTATCACTAATCGGAAACCTTACCAAGGCATTCCCTTTTCCCGTCCTCTCCTACGTCTAGGAGATCGGCACGAGTCATGGGTCCTTGTAATGTACTTTAACATACTAGATGGATTCGGATCTAAGGGAAACATGGTCCAATCAATCGTCATTTCTCATGGAAACATGGTCCATCACAAGTCTCTTTACCTGTAGGATCCATTCGTACAACGGGACTCAAACCTGTCAAAGTAATAGTGTGTACATTCCGGATGAGCTCTCTATATAAGCTTCCAATCTCAGAACGACACATCTCAAGGGAATTGGTTCCGACTACGTGAACACATACATAAACAAGATTTTATTTGACAATCACAAGGCAAACACATTCACCTTATTCTTAATGTAACACAAAATTAACATATGTTCCATATAATGTCTCACCTCTCCACTAGACAACTACTTGTCAAGGATGCTCACATAGGCATCAAATGCACAAGCATTGTAATCTAAGTCATCTATCATTTCCTAGTTACATCACTAGGTCATTCCATTTAATTGTGATAAGGTTTTCCTCACTTTCTTTATACTTTTTCCCATATTTTATCATCATACATAAACATCTAAGCACTCATGGTAAGCATGCATATTACTCATAATAATCAACGTAATCAATGGTAACAGTAAACATGCATATAAAGCAACCAAGGAAGCAACAAAGAAAATCGGGAAAAACCTGCCAGGCTCGCTGTGCGAGCTCTAGGTGAGGTCGCTTCGCCTGCACTTCATTATGCGAGGCTTGAGCAAAATAGGGAAAATCAGATGCAGTAGCAAAATGTCTCAGTGGTCACTGATCGACCACAAGGCGAGGTCTCGCTTTCACCTCACTGGAGGCTTACTGTGCGAACGTAGCAGACTGATACGGTCGCTGCTAGTTCGTTGTGCGAGGTTTGCGTTCGAGAACTTCTGACCTGCAAAAAGTGTCCATTTCAAAGGGGTTTTCAATCTTCACCTCAACCCAACTCAAAATCAACATGCCAATAGCAATTATAACCATACAATAACACAATAAACATGGTTAGTATCATATTCCGATAGATTTCATGATATTCGAATCAACACATATCAAAACCTAACATTTATCATTTCTATCTATCAACCCTAATTTTAAAGCATATATCTGGAACCCACCTCTAGAAACAAGATGATGATGTTGGAATAATTAAGATGAGATGATGAAGAGTGATGGATGAGCTTCTTCTTCTCCTTAGAGTTTTTTTCCTCTTTTCCACTTTTCTCTTCTTTCTTTCTATTTCCTCTTTCTATCTACTCTTACTGTGTTTTTCTTTTCCTTCTATTTCTCCTCTTTAATACTTCTCCCACAAAATTGAAAAAAAAAACACACAAGTGTAGCGCCCCAAAATTTGCCCTCCCTTTTTTTCTAACTCTAACTGGTTTATGTTTCTCGTTCATTTGCATCTTCATTAGGTCATAGCTTTGCATTTATTCATTTGCATTGAGCTCCTAAGACATGGGATCGAGGCATTTTTTTATTGTGATTTGAATCTTCCTATTCAGAGGTGATTTATCTGGCTTCTGACATACAAGTTGAAGCGAAGCTTTGAATTCCCATCGCCATGTTCATCAAGCATCATGTTCATCTGCTTCAAGATTTCTCAAGAGGAATTAAGTGATTATGGTTTCATCATTGGTTTTAATTGGGAAGGCTGTGATTTAAGGTTTGGATCCCTCTCAACATCTCTAGAGCATTGGTTCTAGTTCAAGGTGTTTAATTTCAACTCAAGTGTCGCTTATTCAGTCATAATCAGGATCAAATGGATGTTTGACCTAATCTTGGTCAAACTATCGAGAGATTGTTTCAAATTCAAATTATATGTGCCAGTGATTGTTTCTCAGACAGCGTGCACTCAGGGTAAGGTTCTCGTGTGTCGTATCTCTTCAGGGTATCAGACAGTAGTTCATATGAGGTTTGGTCCAGAAGATCAGAGTTGTCAGTTCAGTTTGTGCTCCTCTGTGGATTTATTTTCCCAGAGATTCGATTCAGAGAGATTCAAAGTAATTCAGGATTTATTTGGTCAGAAGTTCAGAAGATGACTAATTCAGATGGTTTTTGCTTCAATTGCAAGTCGTTCAGTGGTTCAGGAGATTCATTTTAATTAGAGGATGTTGGAAGAAGTTCGAGTGTGGTTTCTGGATTAAATTCAGTCAAGGTGTTCGTTAGTGGAAATATCGGTGGAAGGTTTATACTAGTTCATCATTAAGTCTTTTTCCATATCCATTTCATTTCAAGTTTATAATCCACATTTCTATCCATTTTTATTAATTTCCATAATATCCATTTATTAACCATTCTAGCATTGTCCATTTCCTAAGCCATTTATATCCATTCTTTTGTCCATTCAAAAATCCAATTTTTATTATCCAAAATCTATTTTATTCTATTCTTATTCAAATATCCTTAAACCACTTTTAAATCCATTTCATAATTCCTAAATCAACTTTCAAATTCACCTTTCAATTCAATTCATTAAGCCATAGTTCAAATCCAAATCCAAATTCTATGTCCAAATCCACATCCACAAAATCAATTTCAACATTATGTTTTACACAATCCACCCAAGAATCCATTTTCATTCTAAGTTCTCCATTACAATGATCTCCATAATCACAAAGTCCATTACCAAAGAAAAATAGGCCCATGTTATTTTTACAAGACCCATTAGCCAAAAGAGAAAAGAAAAAAGAGGGTAGAAATTCAACACTTTCAGCAAGCCATCAGTCCACAAACTGGCACAACATATGAAAGCACCAGCCACATAACATGACAAGCCACTCCATCACGCAATGAAATCACTCCAAGTTGCTCCTAATTGAATAACACGCAGTTTTGTTCGAGCAAACACATACCAGTACGCACCTCTACTTCATGACCTGCAAAAATCATACCACATCAACCATTACAATTACACAAACCTGTGACCCCACACAACTGACTCAATACCACACATAACCTTTCAACAGCTCACTAAAAATTCCTAACGGTACGACTTGTTTGCTGCAAAACAACAACGCAACAATTTCCTAACAAACTTTTGGTCAGCATATACCTCCAGTGATAAGGTAGAACACACACTATTTTTCTTAGATCTAGGGTTTCTTCCAAAATACACACAAAACATAAAAAGAAGGAGAGAAAATTATAAATTTCAACTTGATTCTTACTTCTTCCAACAAGTCAATAGCTTAAATACAAAGCATAATTTCTAATGGGCTGAATACAAAACAGGCCCAATTAGATAAGACAGCATAATAATAATAATACTAAAATTTAAGAAATCCCTATTATTATAAATTATAGTCTACCATCCACTTGGGCTTATTTTTAATCCTATTGGGCATGCTAACAGTACTGTCCGGCCCAAGGACATCCTTGTCCTCAAGGATGGGTGTTGGAGGTTGCTTGGACTGGTTGAATGACGAGGCCCAAGGCGTAGGCCCACCGCGTGCTGAATGAAGAGGCGCTGAAGATTGAATATAGTAGGGAATGGGATTTGGAACGGTAACATTGGGTTTGGAAGTGTTGGAAACACGTGAGGGAGTGGTGGGGACAGGTTGGATTACTGAGCTATCAAGCATTGGTTGGGGAAAGGGATTTTTTGAAGATAAGGGCGGTGGAAGTGAAGAGATAAGTCTTGGATTAGGTGAAATGGGTTGTCCAAAGTCAGACGCATGCACACGGTTTCCCACGGACTGTAATTTCACGTGGGTGGGAATCTCAAGTACAGCCATATCTTGATATGTTTTATTAAGTGAATTAGAATTTCCTCTCTCAGTCATTTTCATTTTCTCCTTTTCGTCTCTCTCTCTTTCATTGTGAGTCTCATTTTTCTTCAAAACACCACAGTTCTCCCTATTCTGAGCCACAGTATTAGAACTATCATGATGAATCAAATTCCTTTCTTCCTCGATGGCGACTCTTGGTGTTGGCGTTTCAATTTGTGCTTCCGAGTTGAGCGACGGTAAAGCTTCTGTGTTTACCACTTGGACCAGTTGATTATCTTTGTGAAGTTCTAATCCTCTTGTTGATTGTTTTTCAGGAGAATCATTTTTTGCACTTGCCTGAAGCGGATCGGAGTATACGGTGTCGAACTCAGGAGGGATCGGACCGAAAGTTGGTGAATCTGACTTTGCATGGAAGGTTCTCAGCTGAGAAACATGAAAGACGGGATGGATCTGTGATGAAGAAGGGAGTTCCAACTTGTACGCAACTTTTCCTATGCGACTCAGTATTTTGAAGGGACCAAAGTACCTTTTGGCAAGTTTGTTCGAAGTACGGCGTACAACGGATGTCTGTCTGTATGGTTGCAGTTTAAGCAACACCAGGTCTCCAACTCTAAAGGTAACGTCTGAACGTTTTTTGTTACTTTGGTTCTCCATGGATTTTCTGCTCTTCTCCAGATTATGTTTCAACTGGTTTAACATTTCCTCTCTTTGTTGTAAGGACATATCAAGTGCCTCAAGCGTCACAGATCCGGAAGTGTAATGCGGAAAGGACGGGGGAGATCTACCGTAAAGGGCTTCAAACGGAGTCATCTTGATTGCACTATGGAAGGTGGTGTTGTGCCAATATTCCGCTAAGTGTAAGTATTTAAACCACTGTTTGGGTTGTTCACTAGTAAAACACCGTAGATACGTCTCTAAACAGCGGTTGGTAACTTCTGTTTGCCCGTCTGTTTCAGGATGGTAGGCGGTGCTGTATTTCAAGGTGGTGCCTTGAGAGCGAAACAACTCTTTCCAGAAGGAGCTGAGGAACAATGGGTCTCTATCTGAGACTATCGAGTTTGGGATGCCGTGTAACCGACAAATCTCGACGGAGAAGCGTAGAGCCAAGTCCTTTGCTGAGTATTTTGTTGGGAGGCCTATGAAATGGCAGAATTTTGTGAGTCTGTCACAGATTACCCAGATCGCTGTGTGACCAAAAGAACTTGGTAAGTGGGTTATGAAATCCATGCTTAAGTCATCCCAAACCTTTGTAGGAACCGGTAATGGTTGTAGTAATCCCTGTTTACGTGTTGTAAGGTTCTTGTTTTGTTGACAGACTAAGCATTGTTGACAAAACTGTTTTGTATCTTTGTAGATCCCTGGCCAGAGAAAAGAAGAAGAGATGCGGGCAAGGGTTGGGTGGAAACCAGAGTGACCGGCTGTGGGAGTAGTGTGAAATTACTTCAGGAGATTGTGTCTTAACTCGTCCACCTGTGGTATGTAGATTTTATTTTTGTAGAATAGAAGTCCGTCCTTAAACTGAAAACATGGCTGGGCTGAGGGCTCTGCCAAAACTTTGTCTCTAAGTTTCTGACCTTCTGTGTTCTTTTCATAGTGTTGTCTGAGCTGGTCTAGCAGAAGAGGAACTGGTGAAGAGATGGAGAGGAGGATGGCAGCTTCTTCTGAATGCATTCGGCTCAAAGCATCAGCAACTTGGTTCGATTTACCAGGTTTGTAAAAAATTTCAAAGTTGAACCCTTGCAATTTAGCCGCCCATTTCTGTTGTTCAGGGGTTTGAATATTTTGCACCAGCAAACTTTTTAAGCTCTTTTGATCAGTATATATGTGAAAATGCCTCCCAATTAAATATTGACGCCATTTTTTCACAGATTCCGTAATGGCGTACATCTCGCGAACATACACCGAAGAAGCTTGAAGACGGTTGCACATTTTCTTGCTGAAGAATGCCAGTGGGTGGCCTTGCTGAGATAGGACTCCACCAATAGCAACAGTTGAAGCGTCGGTCTCCAGCACAAAAGTTTGGGAGAAGTCAGGAAGGCACAAGACCGGAGTTTCCGTCATCTTTTTCTTTAATGTTGTAAATGCAATGTCTGCTGATGTACTCCAATGTAATTTACTGCAACGCAATAAATCGGTGAGGGGAGCGGCGAGAGAGGCGTAATGTCATACAAAACGACGATAAAAGCCGGTGAGACCTAAAAAACCCCTGAGTTGCGTGAGTGAACGTGGTCTCGGCCAATCATTGATTGCTTGAATTTTCGCTGGATCTGGGGTTACACCTTCCGTAGAGATAACATGACCTAGGTAATCAATAGAAGGAACAGCAAAAACACATTTGGACAATTTGGCATAAAACTGGTTAGATAACAGCAACTCTAAAATCAACTTTAAATGGTGTGTATGGTCAGCAATGCAAGAACTATAAATGAGAATATCATAAAAAAAAACAAGAACAAACCGACGTAGGTATGGCCTCAATAAATCATTCATCGCCGCTTGAAACGAACTAGGAGCATTAGTAAGGCCGAATGGCATAACTAAAAACTCGTAGTGCCCATCAAACGTTCTGAACGCTATTTTGTGTGTGTCTTCGGAAGCTACCCGGATTTGGTGGTAACCAGATTGTAGGTCGATCTTAGAGAAAATAGTTGCGGATCCTAACTCATCAAAGAGTTCATCAATTGTAGGGATAGGGAAACGGTCACGGACTGTTACTGCATTTAACGCTCTATAGTCAACACAAAATCTCCAAGAGCCATCTTTTTTTCGTACTAAGAGCACCGGTGAGGAATATGGACTATTGCTTGGCTTAATGATTCCTTCCTTTAACATGTCATGGATGATGGTGGTCATGGCCTCTTTTTGTGAGTGTGGGTAACGGTACGGTTTGACATTAATTGGGGCTGTGTTGGGTATGATAGGTATATGATGGTCATGAAAACGAGAGGGGGGTAGGCCGTGGGGTAGTTGAAAGATTGCTGAATGGGACTGCAGAATTTTTTTAACTTGTGTGGGAAGTGTTGAAGGAAGTGATTCAAGAGGGTTTGGATTGGTAATTGGCTGGTTGATGTCGGTGTCATCGGAAGGCTGGTATAATAAGAGGTGAATTGAAGCAATGGAATCAGTTTGCATAAGATGGCAAAGTTGGTTGTATGAGGATTGGGTGGGTAAGGACTTTTGGTCGCCTGTGATTGTAATGGCGTTGTTTTTATACGTGAAAGATAATTTTGGGATGGAAAAATCAGCCATTATAGGGCCAAGAGTTCTCAACCACTCCATGACTAGCACCACATCAGCCCCTTCAATTGGTAACAAATGGAAAGGTATATAGAACAGGTTGTTTTGTAATGTGATCGGGACTTGAGGACAAAGTCCAGAGCAAGATAATTTGGATCCGTTACCCACCATTACAGAAAAATTAGGAATAGGTTTGGTTGGGATTTTGAGGTGTTGGGCGATGCGAGGTTGTAGAATATTATGGGTGCTGCCGGTGTCAATTAAGACGGTGACAGTAAGACCATGTAACATGCCGGTGAATTTGAGTGTCTTGGGTGAGAATTGACCAATAGCAGCTTGTGGTGAGAGTTGAAAGTAAGTATCATCCACTTCAGTAGAAGTGTTATTGATTTCCATCGTGTCCTCCAATGTGTTTGAGAATTCCAGCCCAATTTGAGGTTCCTCGTCTTCAACGAGTAAAAGAAATTTTCCGGTCGAGCAACGGTGGCCTGGGATAAATTTTTCGTCGCAATTGAAACAAAGTCCTTGTGCACAACGCTCCTGAAGTTGAGCATTAGAAAGCTTCCGAATTGGAAGTTTGGTGGGTTGGGTAGTTGCAACAGTTTTTGGGGTTTGGTTGGGTTGTTGTGCTGTTTGTGTGGCAGTAATGGATTTGTGAGGAGTGTTGGAAAGAAATTTTGGGTATTTAGGTTTTGCATCCTTTAGTTTAGACTCAATTAATTTTGCTAATCCAATGGCTTGGGATATAGAAGTGGGTTTGTGGATAGCAATTTCATTCTGAATTTCCAAAGCTAAACCAGAAATAAAACAATTAAGGATGGCTTCTTGTGATAATCCAACTACTTGAGTACCCAATTTTTCGAAAGCTGCTTGATATTCCACCACAGAACCAACTTGCTTTAATTTAAATAATTCTGCCTGATGATTTGCATATGTCGATGGACCAAAACGCAGTTGCAATGCCTTAGTAAAAGAAGGCCAATCACTTAATAAATGGCTTTGATACATCCATTTGTACCATCCCAAGGCCTCACCTTTCATGTAAAATGACATCATAGCAAGTCTATTATCAGGTGGCAATTGATAAAAATAAAAAAATTGGTCTGCTTGAAATAGCCATTCTAATGGGTTTGAGCCATCAAACATGGGAAGTTCTAATTTGGGAGTTCGAAAGGGTGGTAAAGGGTTGTTGGGTAGAATATTTGGGTAGGGTATATGCTGGTGGAACATTGGGGTATGGTAATTTTGTGTGGTTGGAATGTTGTTGGTTTGAGTGATGTAGGGTGAAGAAAAAAATCTCGGTATATGGGTAGGGATAGGTCTGATTGGGGAAGTGGTAAAATGGGGTTGAAGTAGGCTGTTGGGGATAGTAGAGGAAAGCAACGATGTGTAGGGCTGGGTGAATTGAGGGGAATGGAAGGAGGTGGGTGCAGAAGTTATAGTGGGGCTGTGAATAGTAGCAGAATTAGGTATAAATTGGGAAATCTGACTTACACTTGAAGGGGACGTTGCTGCGGCTGCTGTGTGAACAGTAGTTGCGGCCGGATGAACAGTAGCGGATGTGGCTGCTGCTGCAACAGTGGTGGCTGGCGGCTACTCTCTTTGAAGAGCAATTTTGTTTAGCATACCCATGATGTTTTCATACCTTGAATCTGAAATTTGTTTTTCATTGTCCATACGGGTTTGAATGAGCTCCAAATCTGCAGTGGTTTTATCAAACCTCTCATCTATTTGCTGCTGAGCTTGAGTCATTGCATTGTCTAGGTGCACATGAGCAGTTTGAACAGCCTCATCTATAATATCTCTAGGATTGGGTGGTTTGGGGGGAGGAGCCATGAATACAAGTGATGAAAGCACCAATTTGATAAGGTAGAACACACACTATTTTTCTTAGATCTAGGGTTTCTTCCAAAATACACACAAAACATAAAAAGAAGGAGAGAAAATTATAAATTTCAACTTGATTCTTACTTCTTCCAACAAGTCAATAGCTTAAATACAAAGCATAATTTCTAATGGGCTGAATACAAAACAGGCCCAATTAGATAAGACAGCATAATAATAATAATACTAAAATTTAAGAAATCCCTATTATTATAAATTATAGTCTACCATCCACTTGGGCTTATTTTTAATCCTATTGGGCCTGCTAACATCCAGCCTGTACACGATTCACACTACACACACAAAACTGTCTCACACAATAATCCCAACAACAAACTTGCGCACCTTCAGCTGCAAAACCATAAGAGCAGAAAACGGACTCCACACACTCTGCTTTTCCCCAACCTTATTCATATCCCTCAATTGATTCAACATAAACCCTCTCCATCAATACAACTTTCTTCAACGAATCAATCCACTCCACCCTCATTTCTCCAAGCTACCGAGAAATTCCTAGCCACCGTGTTCTTCGCACAACAATCACAAAATATCACCCAATCAAATCAGAAACACGCCTTCAAACACCAACAATCATCTTCAATCTTCTTCTCGTAAACAGCAACAAATCAAACAATAAACCGAGCCCTCTTCATGAATCACAACCCAGATTATCTCCAAACCAACCAAAAACCCATAAACAACCAAACTCTGATTCTAAAGCCCAGATCAGAAAGAAGAGACAAAGAAGGAAATGATTCCGAGAAGTGGTCCTCGCGAGAGAGAGACGAAACAAACCTGAATTGAGTCGTGCGAGCAAAAACAACGAGTTCGTGGCGCGATGATAATGATAACCTTGAGCGTGTTTTCGTTCATGTCGTTGATTTTCCTCTTTTCCTCTTCGTCTGATGCGATGCGATGAAGCTACTAATGAAGTTTCCTTTGCACTTGCAGTGTGATTTTGGGGCTTTGTAAGCCCGGTTTCTTTTTCTTTTTAATTTTTCTGTCTGCTAAGTGCTGCTGTTGTTAATTTATGGTGATGAATGGGCCTCAAAGCCCATAATGATTCACACATCTGGCTGATCTGCTGCACCTTTTTTTTTCTTCCTATTTTTGTATTATTAGATTAGATCTTGTCCTTTCTTTTTATGGATCTAAATTTTGATTAAATTTTAATGTTAGTTTTTGATTTAAGGTTTTGACTAATTAGTTTGTTGATTTTAATTTTAATTTAATTTGATTCTAATTAGTCTTGTTTTAATTTGTGTAATTAATCTTTCGATTATTTGTTTTTTTGGTTATTTAGAATTTGAGTTGGATGATTCGTTTTAGATAATTTGGTTCTAGATGTTTAGATTTTGATATTGTTTAGCTTCTTTATTTAAGTTTGATTAAAACTTTGATTCGGTTTTTTGTTGTGGTTTTAGGTTTAATTCTCCTGTTGATATTTGGTTTTGGATTGTTAGATTGAAACTTGTGATTAATTAGATTTTGATGATTGTAGCTTTAATTAGGATCTTTATCAATTAAATTTGTTTAATTAAACTTCTTGTTAAGATTTGTTGAGAATACTTTGATTTAAATGAATTTTCTTGGTTAAATTTTAATGGAGTTTCTAATTGAATCAATTTTGGTGGATAATCGTGCTTAGTCCTTGATATAGTTTCGATCAATTCTTGGTGTACTTGATGGCTTGGTTCTCTTCTACATTGGAATCTTCGTCCTTTGAGTCTTGCCCATTTGAGCTTGCTGATTTTGTATGTTGATTGGATTGATCATTTGAAGCTTCTACGAGTATTCATGAGCTTTTTGTGTGTGTTGAAGAGGCAACGGACCTTCTCCGTTAGGTACCACTTGAATCCCAATGTTTCATGCCTCATTCTAGGGTTTTATCCATGTTAGAAGCATACTGAGTGCATTTGAAGTCCTACCTCGAAGTAGGCTCTATTTGCGCATCGTGTTTTAGTACTTAGATGCTTAGGTGGTTACCTTGAACCTGGAAAACTTGTTCAATGCTTTGAATCCCTCTTTTGTGTCAAGTTTGAAAACATGTTGTTGATGATATAAAGCATCTTTTCTTACAACTTGTTGTTGATTGAGGAGTCTTCACTCCTAGTTGTATATTTGGCTCGTGTGCCAATACACTGATACTTTGCTGTTGTTTGTCTTACTTTGTGATAGACAAGGAGTCACTCAACTTCTTTATAGTTGAGATCACGACATCATTTTCGTCTTGTAGTTGACGAAGAGTCACTCAACTTTCTCATAGTTGAGATCACGACATCGTCCGTTTCTGTTGCATTTTATTTTGAAGAATGAAGAGTCACTCAACTTCCTCATAATTGAGATCACACACTGTTCTTTCCTTGTTGATGAAGAGTCACTCAACTTCCTTATAGTTGAGATCACGACATCGTTTATTTTTTTATTGAGTTGTCTTGTGTTTACTTGTGTTTGTTCACATGATCCCTTAGGATTACTAGATCCACTTAATTTCTGATTAAGTTGGAGGTAGGAGAGACATTAGGCTTTCAATCCATGTATGACAACATTAGATAGGCGTCTCTCCTGATCCTGACCTTAGGGTCATTGATGCATGATAACTTGTAAGACCGAGTTTCTCTTTGACCTCTCGTGAGTCTCGAGTTTTTTCTCTCGCACCCGTGCGATCGAGACCGTTTTAGTTTCCTGTAGTAGCGTGAACTACGAATACTCTGATTCCTCTTTCTTGTCCGATTGAGGATACATAAGCACGAGATGCGATATCTTGGCGAGCACACTAACAACTAACTTCCCTCTTCTCTTGCACCCTTGCGATCGAGACCAACCATGTTAATTGAACCTTTTGTCTCGCCCTAGTACGATCGAGACTCTTTCACTCTTCCCTTTTTCTGACCCGTGGGTCGAACTACGACTGCTCTGACTTTCTCTCTCTCGTTCGATTAAGGATACATAGGCACAAGACGGTGATGTCTGGGCGAGCAACCTTCCCTCATTAGTGCGTAGTCCGTCAAACTACGTCGACTCTGATTCTTCGTTCGTCCACGAAGATATGTAGGCATAGGATTGCGACGATCCTTACGAGTCCGTTTTTGTTTTCCCTTTCCGTGTCCCCTTTCCGTTTAGCAGTATGCTTTAGATAACTCATCCTTTGATTAGACAACAAGCGTGGATCCCATCGAGTACGATGGATGCGTGAGGGTGCTAATACCTTTCCCTCGCGTAACCGACTCCCGAACCCAGGCTATGGTTGCGATGACCATGTCTTCTCCCTTTTGAGGTTTCTTCGATCGTTTCCTTTCCCTTCGTCGGGATAAATAACGTTCAGTGTCGACTCTTCTGTTCTGTTTCCGCCGATTATTTTTCGCAGTTGCGACAACTAGGTAGTAACATGAAAAGTTAGTAAGACTAACTTGGTTAAATGTCCACAATTAAGGGTATCCAGAATGTCTCTATTGTACTAATTAATAAAATCTCAGAGTCAAATAATATTAATTAAACTAAATCTGAGCTCATCAGTTACTCTAGTTATCTCAACATATAACTCTCAGAGCACACCGAAACCCAGTTGATATCAATTAATATTATTTAGAGCATTTGAGGAAATACAGGGTATTACATTGTTAAAATCGAAACTTTAACTAATTTGAAGATGCATCTTCGAAATATTTTAAAACATACACCTTGCATCCCACTCTAAAATGTCCATTTTACACGTTTATTGTTCAGGAGATGTATTTCCTTTAAGGTTTACGGAGGTGCATCTCTGTAACCTATTAGAATAGTGCATGTTATATTTTGTTTATGGTTATTCAGATGAAGATGGTGATATATAAATGTTGAGGCCTCTGTTATGTAATGAGTATTAACCATACAATCGATATGCAAAAAATGACATATATAAAGCCAGATGGTCAAAAAATGACATATATAAATGAAGTCAAAATACACGATAAAGTTAATGAAATGAAAAATAAAACACAATACATAATGAATCAAAAGTACAACTACTATATATTACTGCATATGTCAGACTATAGCTCATCGGTCTCCTCTATCCCCTGTCCTCCGACAGTGTCTCCGATATATTAGTGCCTCCCGCGCTCCATCCGGAGATATATTTCTGAAATAATTATAAAGATGCCTCTCTGAAATTTTTTAATGTTAAGTCAAAATTCTATTTATTTAAAATGCGTTCAGAAATACATCTTCAAAAATTAAGAACAGTTTTATATTTTCACATATTATCATAGTAATATACATAGGATGCATTAAAAAATTTCTACACATTAATAGACCAGCAAATTATTTAAAATAATCATAAACTAACTTCAACCATTTAAAATAATATCTAATATTTTTTAAATGTAAGAATCACTTATTTTAATAAGTTCTCTGCATTTCACATGGTTATTGCTAGAAGGTTGCCTCTAACGACAAGTCTACTATGGAATATAATATTTTAAATGAAACATTTTTGGTACAACCGTGAATCAAATAGGACCACAACATATTCCATATTTCTAATCATTACACTATTAAAAATAATTAAAATTCAAATTATAAGTCACTTTGGAAAAAAAATTATCCCAAATTATAAGTCACCTTACATTTCTAATGCAATATAAATGACATCTTCTTTAATATACCCTTAAATATTTATTATTATTTATTCTTACAACTCTTTTAATTTCTCTCTCCTATATAATTATGAGGGGCATTACAGTAAAGTTATATATAATTTGTCTTTTCCATAAAATAATAATTAAGTTTCTTAATTTATATGAAAAGCCCAAAACGTCTTATAATTTGGGACGGAGGGAGTAATAAATAAGAACATAATAATAATAATAATAATAATAATAATAATAATAATAATAATTTAAATGGAGCTTTTTATATGTACTTGTAAAGAATTGATGGTTGAGATCATCTGCTCCCATCATGTAACACGTTTTGACCCAATAAAACATGTTTCATGTTTATCAAAATTGGCTGGAGGCGTGTTGATGATAAACGTTGAGAGTAGAATGAAAACAATTAACATGGACTTTTTTCTTCTTAATAAATAAAAACACTTTAGTAAATAAAATAGATAAAAAAAAACAAAAAGAATGATAAACTAAATCACAAATAAAATCTAACCCCTCCAAAAATTAATAAAATAGTTGAATATATTCAATTTATTTCACAAAAAAATTTCAAAATCACAAATAAGAAGAGAATATGCATTGAAATTTCAAAATCTCATTAAATGTAATAATAATAAAAATTCTGCATTGACTAATATACCTGCACATGTATTTATCTTTATGAAAATATGAAATATTTTGAATTTAAATGAACTTGTTCTGTGTAAAATATTCTTCCATTTAATTAAAAGATGTCAATAAACAATATTCAAATTAGAAAATATACAAATATTAAACATTTAGTCAATTTCAAGCCAAAAAATTCTTCAATTTTTCCTGTTAACATATTCAATAGCAATTATTATTCCATGCAATTCATATTTTCTTTTTTTTTTGGTAGAAGTGAGGGCATTACGCCCAAAAAAAGACTGAGAACCGCTACACCACAACAAGACGCAGTGTAGTAATTCCAGATAAATCACTGGCTAACAACTTAGAGACAAAAGTGGGACAACTATCAAAAACACGACTTCCATGCTGGAGGGATAGGCCAAAATGGGCCAAGGCGTCAGCACAAATATTTGCTTCTCGGTAGACATGATTAATAACGATATCATCATTCCTGCTAGTGAAGTCTCTAATCCTCTGGAGCCATGCAATTCATCTTGAAAGGAGGTGCAGACTTCAATCTTAATTGAAAAAACTTTCGAGAACGTTCTTAAATTATTCTTAAATATGCCACGAAAAACTAATATTTCAAAATTTTCTTTTAAATCTCCATATGTGCTACACTTAATCCAATATAGACTTAGGATTCCCTTTTATTAAAAAAAAGAGAGAAGAAAACAATCAATAATATGCACCAAAAGACTCATGGAAGAATTGATACAATCACAAAAAGAAAAAGACTTAAATAGTCTTTTCGTTCTTATAAGTGTGCAAGATTTTGATTTTGTCCCTGAATCTTTTTTTTTAAGAAGTCCCTATATGTTACTTTATTGTTGGTGTTAATTAGTCCATGACGTCAAACTTTTGTTAAAAAAAAAGCATATGTGACAAACATTATCGACCTGCATTTTATTTTATAATTTTCCATGTTTACAGGTTATTTACATGTGGAAATGCAACATAAGGGTTTTAAAAAGGAGGGATGGAATCCAAAATTTATTTGATTTTGCAACTTCTTCTCCCCCTCTTCAATATCGTTGCCTTCTTCTTCGTTTCTTCAACATAATCACATTTTTCTTCCTCTACGTATTCATCTATTCATCCATGTCTACTTCCTCAATTGGTAACTTTAATACGTTTTAGATCCTAGTTTGTGGTAACTTTAATCTGTTTCAAATCCTAGTTTGAGATCAGTAAAAATGTTCATCTCAAACTCCAATTAAAATGTTCATTTCAAAGGCCATGATAATGTTCAAAGAAAAAATTCAACAAAAAATTTCCTGTTTGAAAAAAAATTCTAGGTTTGTATGAAGGTTGGGATGAAGATATGAACGCAAACCCAAAATTCTGGATAAAATAGTAGTTCCGTCCCTGTAAGTTGGTGCATTTTTTGTTTTAGTCTCTGTAACTAAATATTTTTTTTTTCGTTTTAGTCCCTAATTTTGGATTTGTGTTCATATCTTCATCTTCAACCTTCATACAAACCCAAATATTTTTAAATCAATGAGAACATGTGTTTTTTTCAAAGTTTGGATAATGTGTATAATTTTAAAATTAGGGTTTTGATTTTTGGAGTTTGGATGAAGGTTTTTGAATTTTGTGTGATGGCGAAGATGGTGATGATAAGTCAATTGAAAGATGTTTTTGGAATCACTGAAGAGAAGTTGATGATGAATTTGGGATAGGTGTTTTATTATGTTCTTGGTTTGCTTAGTTGAAGGTGAAAGGGAAATCGAGTTTGAATATATTGAGTTAATGAATTGTTGAATAAACATAAATGATGAAGGTTTGAAGAAATTCAATGTTATGGTTTTAAGATGATGGGTGGTTAAGAGAGAAGTGAGAGATTTAGAAAGTTTAAAAGAGAGAATGAATTAATGGAAATAAATACTAACCTTGTTATTTTGATTATTTGGTAACAAAATCATCTAATGTGTAATCAAAGAATGACAAATGAAGATGCAACATGCTCATAAAAAAACTTATGTTCTCATTAATTTGAAAAAATTCTAGATTTGTATGTAGATTGGAGATGAAAATATGAACACAAACTCATAATAAAGGACTAAAACTAAAAAAAAAAATTACATTACAGGGACTAAAACAAAAACGCACCAACTTACGTGGATAAAAATACTATTTTATCCAGAAATCTAGGTTTGTGTTCGTATATTCATCCTCAATCTTCATATAAACCCATAATTTTTTCAAATCGAAATTTTTTTCTTTGAAATGGGTTTGATCAGGAATTGACATAGAATTTGAAGGTGAGAAAATATGTATGAAGGAGATGGAGTTTGAAGGTGAGAAAATATGTATGAAGGAGATGGAGTTTGAAGGTGAGAAAAAATGGAGGTTGGAGATGAATTGAGGAAGAAGAAGATGTTTTGTAAAATTATATATTTTTTTTGGATTTCGTCCTCCCATGCTATATCACTGGTGCCACGTCATTGAATGTTTGACACTCGTCTTTTTTGTAATGGAGGGTTGACGCCAGGGACTAAAACCAAACGAAACTCAACATATACGGACCTGTTGTACCCCAAAATTTGCCCTCACACATTCAAGACAATATGCCTCAAAAGGTCTCCTAGTGATTCATAAGATCTTCAGTGGCTCAAGAGTACTCAAAAGTTTCATCAGACAAAGCCTCCTCCTAAGCAATAAATCCAACTAGGGTTGTGTACTTCTCAAAGTAGATTAGACTTCTAAAGCTTCAAAAGGACTTCATGGTGTCCCATACACTTCAAAGAATCCTCATAACAAGTTTCAAGACTTTCCTTACAAGTTTGGTCAGTCAGATGCTAAGACAGTCAAAATCAGTTAACTTGGTCAAAAGGTCAACACAAAGTCAAACCTCAAGATTTTTGGTCAAAATAAAGATTATGGGGTGAAATTCATTATTTGATCAAGGGTTGATCATGATTCATCAAGGAAACCTTAGAATCATCAAGAATCGGGAGTTACTAAATTAGGGTTTTTATAGGAAAAGTCAACTGTACTTTGACTAGGCATAACTTCCAGATACTTCATCAAAAATTCCTCAACCAAAGCCCATCTTGAAGGAAATTTAATTCCCTACAACTTTGTGTCTCACAAGCCAAGTCCAGAAATGCTTCATTCTAGAGATATGAGCCAAGACATTATAGGTCATTTTGAAAGTCAACAAAAGTCAACCTTTTTCAAAAGCTCATAACTTGAACATGGGAGATCAAATTGACATGGGACCAAAAGGAATGATTAGAGGACATCTTGAGGTTTCTAAAAAAGTCCAAGAACACATCCAAATGATAAAAATTGAGGAAGTTATGCATTGTCAAAGTTGGACAATTTTGAGGAGGTGCACAAAGCAAATAATGGCCAAACTCCACTTTTTGCCAAAAGGGCCCATTTTGTGACAACCTAAACTTTACTTTAAGATGGCCCACGACCATTTGATCACATTTTCTAATTTTTTATTATTTATTCCATATTTTATTGGATTTAAATCCTTTAAATTCAATTTAAATCACAATAAATATAAGAAAATCAAGAGATTTGATTTGTGGTTGATTATGGAATCAAATATTGAGGTTTATGAACATATTATCTGATTTAAATTCGTGCAAAATTGTTAAGGGAAGATTGGATGGCCAAATATGAGAAAATGGTAAGTTTTGAACACCATTCAATATCATTCAAGTTTTGATCCAAGCCCATGGAACTTTCTGACCTAATTCATCTCCTATAAATACATGATCATATCCAAACCTAAAGCCACGAAAACAAGCACCTGAAGCAATCCAAAAATATTTTCAAAAAAAAGGCAAAACTAGAAAAATTATAAAAACACTTCATAGCAAGTTCTCACGACTTTTTCACGTCCAATTCATCTCAAAACAATCCCAGGAGCTCATTCCACCCCTTTTGAAGGTTGATAACGTGCGGAGCATGGACCCTCAACCATGGCCGCCTCCCACACTTTAAAAATTTTGTTTTTCGCATTTCATGATGCATTAAGCTATTTCTCATATATAATCATGTTCATAAATATCATTTAGTTTGTTTTAATGTCTTTTTGTTAAGCTTGGCCGCAGGTTGCGTGAGTTCGAATCCCAGCGTCCTCCTTTCCCTTTTCCTCTTTTTTCTTCATAATTTTCTCCTCTTTCTCTTATTTTTTTTTTTTTTTTAATCTTTAATAATTATTTTAATTAATTTTAATTAGCTAACCTTTTTTTAATAAGACTTTAATAAAATTAATTTTCTTATTAAATCACAAAAAAATTTAGAATTTAGTTTTTTTTTTAATTAGTCAATCAACTTTTTGATTCTTTTTTTTATTTTTATTAATTAACCTAATTAATTTGTAAATAATTAAAATTATGGCTTTTAATTATTTTTATTATTCAAAATCATTGCAAAAAAAAAGGTACAAAAAGACATTAATTTAGAATTAGTTTTAATTAAAATTAATTAGACTTTAAGATTAACTTGTACATAATTATTTATTTTTTATTACCATTAACCTTAAAAATCTTTTAATTACTAATCCTAAAATCCTTTTCTTTTCTAAAAAAAAAAACATTAATATTATTTCTTGGTTGTAATAATTTAGAATTTTAATTCCTCGCATTTTCCTAAATATTGTAACTGTTCACAGGATGTAATAGCGTAGATTTACATTCCCTCGCATTTTTTTAAATATTGTAACTGCTCATGGGATGTAATAGCTTAGGTTTAAATTCCCACACTTTAATTTTTTTGTACATGTTCAACTACTAGTAACTAAGGTTTGCATGGCAAGACTTAAAACCTGACATAGAATAATCCTAATTCAAGATAAATAACTGAATCAACACACTCTTCACACTTACACCTCTAGGGTAACCTCTCTTCGCTGCCTTTCGATTAAATCGGTCAAGTCCCTCGAACGTGGGGGTATCTTAGCAAAGTTGCCTACGAGATAAAAACAGCATCATAGTCCCTTCGATATAAAGATCATAGTCCCTCGATGACCCTTCAAGTTGCCTACGAAAAATGATCTTGTCCCTCGATGACCCTACGGAAAAATGATGATAGTCCCTTCGAATTGCTAAGGTATCCCTACGAGTTGCCTTCTATAACCATACGATGACCCTACACTCGTCCCTTTAACATCCAAGGTAAAGACTACTTACTCACTAATAGTAAGGACAGTCTTACCCCTACAGGAAAGAAACAACAAGAAAGACCTACAACTTAGGGTAGTAACTCTTAAATGCTTGCTCACCCCTTTCAAAAAACACTCTTTACACCTCACATTTTTGCAAACATTTTTTTTCAAAGCTAAACACTTTGTATAAATCCATACGAGGATCATTACAAAGTTAAAGTCTTTACGAAAATATTTTCTAACCACACACTACACTATTTTTCAAACAAAGTAAAGTGAGCTAAGCAATTAAGAGCCCATGGATAACCATGGATGCAAAAGGTGCTCGTACCTTCCTTTTGTATAACTTACCCCCCGAACTCAAAATCTTTTAAAAAGGCCTTTCCTGTTCTTTTATTCCTTTCTTTATTGGATAAAATAAAAGTTGGTGGCGACTCTTGCTTACCGCAACATTTTAAAAGTCAGTTCAAACCACCGCGTTACAAAACTGGCGACTCTGCTGGGGATTTTAAAGAGGGGTTATCTTAGAGTTAGATCACTTTACCACTTGCTTAAAATTGTTTGACTTATGTAATTAATTTTTTTAGTGGGCTTTGTTTTGGGGTTACTTGTGTGAAAGGTCCTACACCCGGACCTAGTGATTCCTTAGGTAAGTGACAATAGATCATGGAGACTGTACGGCATGTACCGATATGGTTGATATGATGGTCACAGTCTTTAGAACCCTAGTTAACTCATCTTTGGCCATTAGAAGGTAGTGAGATGGTCGGCTTTGGATTTAGACCGAAGTTGGCTGATACTCGAGACTACGCTCATTGAGATCAGACTTTCGGGATGTTTTGGTCGGCCACTCGAGTGTCGCACTAAAATAAAGCCTTTGAGAAAGATCTATGATATGAGTCCTCATATCATGGATCTTTCTCAAAGGCTTTATTTTAGTGCGACACTCGAGTGTCGCTCATGACATGCTTATTCAGGGTATTGTGTTCGATTATGAAGATGATCCTCAAGGTTACCATCAAAGGCTTATACGCGCATGGAATAATGTGTATAAGATTGAAAGCAGAACCTTGGGACAGAAGAACTCTATTCCTTTGGAGCCTTACCTCAGATGGGTACGCACTCGTGCTCGAGATCTCATTATGCCATATCCAGCTGTCAGACCAGTGATTGTTGACCCTGAGTTTAAGGGAGATGTTCCTCAAGTCATTCTCCATCCAGACATGCCTACCGACCTTGAAGAGCTGCAGAAATCCTGGGCTCAGATGAAAGAAGAAAGAGACACCTTTGAGACTCAGTTCTATGTTAGTGAGAAGAAGGTGTTGGAGTTGACGAAATTACTTCATGAGGAGCAGAGCATCAATGCTTACATCGACACAAAGAGGAAGCGCCCGTGGGAGACTTGAGTCTTGAATCCTAGGCCTTAGGCGTTTTTAAATTTGCTTTTTGAAATTTCCTTTCATTGTAGCCCAAGAGGCATAAAAAAATGAATTTCGAGTTTACTAATAAAAGTTTTCCTTTTGTTTCTGTTTGCAAAGATAAACTCTAAAGTCCTTGAAATCATTGCATATGCATCTACATCTCATAATCATTGCATAGCAGGTTTCTAAGACAAGTCTCTTACCTTCTCGCTGTTTATTACAAAAGAAATGGCTCTCGAGCAAACCGTCAAAGATCTCCAGGCCCAGAACGCCCAGTTCCAAGAGCTGATCCTGAACTTGTCCAAGGGGCAAGAAGAACTGAAAGCACTTCTGACCAAGAAGAAGAAGAAAGCAAGAAAATCAACTGGCGTCATCAACCTGGGGAGGAGATTCAGAGGTCCGGTTAAACAGGTCAAGGAAATTGGGATCCTAGTAGATCAAGATGATGAACAGGATGAAGATGGTAAAAGTGTTAAAACTAAGGAAGAAAACAACTATGGTTCTGACAAATATTCTGATGGAGAGGAAGAAGATTATTTGGATGAACAATACCCTCCTGCTGATGAGAAGTATAAGCTATTAGAAGAACGTCTGAAAGCTATGGAAATCAATAAGGTGCCTGGCTTGAATTTTGAGGATCTGGGTTTAGTATCAGAGGTTGTCATTCCCCATAAGTTCACAATTCCCACTTTTGCTAAGTATGATGGTGTTTCTTGTCCGAAGCTGCATTTGAGATCATATGTCCGAAAGATTCAACCACACACTGCTGACAAGAAATTGTGGGTGCATTTCTTTCAAGAGAGTTTGTCTGGAGCACAATTGGAATGGTACCATCAACTCGAAAGTACCAACATTCATACATGGGAAGATTTGGCTGCAGCTTTCTACAAACAATACCAGTACAATTCTGATCTGGCGCCAACCCAAATGCAACTACAGAGTATGTCAATAGGTTCTGAGGAAAGCTTTAAAGAGTATGCACAGAAGTTGAGAGATCTCACAAGCAGAGTTCAACCCCCTTTAGCTGACAGAGAATTGATAGACATGTTCATGAGCACATTAACCGGTCCTTTCTATAGTCATCTACTTGGAAGCTCGTCATCCGGTTTCACCGAGCTGATATTGACCGGAGAACGTGTTGAAAATGGAATTCGAAGTGGTAAAATACAAGTGGCTACATCTGCAAACACTACAAAGAAGCCACATAATGGGAAGAAGGAATCTAATGTTGTACACGGCCAGAAAGGTCGCAACCAATCTGTTGGGGCAGTTCTGATCTCTGCACCGGCGCCACAACAACAACAAGTTAGTCAGCGTAAGCAGGATACACCAAGGAGACAGTTTACAAAGATCAACATGTCATTGGCTCAGGCGCTGCATCTTATGTTGAAGGCAGAGTTGGTTACTTTGAGGGATCCTCCTAGGAATCCTAATACCTCCGCTCCTAGCTATAATCCCGATGCAAAGTGTGCATACCATTCTAATAGTCCTGGACATGATACAAACAGCTGTTGGGCGCTGAAGAATAAGATTCAAGACATGATTGATGCTAAGGAAATTGAGTTTGATCCCCTTGAGACTCCTAATGTGATTACCGCTCCTATGCCAAATCATGACACCACCGTTAGTGCTATTGATGATGGTTCTTATGCTGTTACTGTGGTTGACTTGACTACTCCTCTATCAATTGTTAAGAAGAAGTTGCTGCAAGCTGGTTTATTTCCAGGCTGCGTTAAAAATTGTCATTATTGTGCATCTCAATTCAATGGTTGTGTGAAGCTGAAAGAGGGCATTCAACGATTGATGGACGACCGTACTATACTGTTTGAGAAGATTCCTTCTATGGAGAACTTATGTGAAAATTTGTCCCGAGGTATAAAGTTTGAGGACGTATCTGTGGTTACTAATTCCAAAACTCCTGTGAGGATCACCTCTAAGGTTCCTGTGAAGATTACTGCCGAGCCTAGAGTGGCTCCCCTGATTATTACTACGCCTGGTCCGATTCCATATTCCTCTAGCAAGGCCATCCCTTGGAAGTATGGTTTCGATGTTTACATTCATGGTGTCAAGCAAGAGCCTTTGACTGATGAAACTACTGAAGTTACTAATCCCGATGTCGACAATATCGTCGGGACTAGTAAGGTTACTCGAAGTGGAAGAGTTTTCTCCCCATCAATCTCTCCGAAGACTGTTACTACTCCAGTTCGTATCTCTGCCTCCAAATCAATTACTAAGACTCGAGACAAAGAACCGGTGGTTGAGCCTGCCCAAACGAAGACCCCGGGTGAAACTATTATCGAAGATCCCTCCAAAGAAATGGAGGAAGTGCTAAAAATTATCCGTAAGAGTGATTACAATATTGTTGAACAGTTGGGGCACACCCCCTCCAGGATCTCTATGCTATCTCTGTTGTTGTGCTCCGAGGCCCATGCTAAGGCTTTGGTGAAGTTTTTGAAATCTGCGCATGTGCCGCAGGAAATCTCTGTTGACCAGTTTGAAAATTGTGTCGCAAGCCTGGCAACTGATAATGGTCTAGGATTTTCTGACGCTGATCTAACTCCTGCCGGAAGGAACCACAATAAGGCCCTGCATGTCTCCATTGAGTGTAGGGGCACTACTCTATCTCATGTACTGGTGGACACGGGTTCCTCATTGAATGTATTGCCGAAGATTGCTCTAGACAAGCTTGACTGTGAAGGGGTTGTGCTGAGACCCAGTGATGTTGTGGTGAGAGCTTTTGATGGTTCAAAGAGATTAGTGCATGGAGAGGTTGATCTTCCAATCAGAGTGGGTTCTCAAGTCTTTGTTTCTACTTTCTATGTAATGGACATTCGTCCTGCCTATTCCTGTCTTCTTGGGCGCCCTTGGATACATGGGGCCGACGCTGTGACTTCTACCTTACATCAGAAGCTGAAGTATCCCGTGAAAGGCAAGATTGTCACCGTCTATGGTGTAGAAGAGTATATGGTTAGTCATTTGAATACCTTCAAGTATGTTGAGATGGATGGCGAATTCCTCGAGACTCCTTGTCAAACATTTGAATTGGCTCCTCAGACTGCTCCTATTGCTAAACCAGTTCCTACTGTTCCCAAGGTTACTAGAGTACCTCCTACAATGGTTTCCCTAAAGGATGCTAGAGCTGTGGTTGAAGAAGGTGGTTGTACCATTTGGGGTCAGCTTCCTGACATCCCTTACAAGTCTGACAAATTTGGTTTGGGCTTCACTTCAAAGGCTCAGAGGGCTGTACGTCGTGCTCGTGCTATTCGCATTACTAGCAAAGGAGTTCATAAAGATCAGGTCAATGTTGTGGAGGATGCTGATAGTGACTGTGATCTAGACAGTTGGATCTTTCCTACCATTGGCAGTGGGCTCAACAATTGGAAGACTGAAGACATTATTCCTATCTCCTTTAGTCAGGAGTAAATGATATTTTTTGTTTGTCTTATTTTTGAAGTTTGGTTTTGTTAATTTGAACAATAAAACTTTTAAGCCTTTTGCCTTGCCCGGGGCACAATGGCCCATTTGTTAGGGTTGTCATTTCATCGCATATTTTCATTCAATAAATCAATGGACGTTTTGCATTCAAATTTTTGCGCTCTTTGTCTTTTATTTTACTTTATATTCATCAAAATAGCTATGTGTTCTTACACACACCCACGCGATAAATTGCAGATCCACATCCACTCTGGATCCCATTGATAACGATTCTGCTATTGTCAATTATGACTTCGAAAATCCGATCTACCAAGCCGAGGACGAAGGTGAGGAAGATTGTGAAGTGCCTGGAGAGCTTGCTAGACTATTAGAGCAAGAGGAAAAGACCATACAACCGCACGAAGAGCCAGTCGAGGTCGTAAATCTAGGTACTGAGGAGGATAAGAAAGAAATCAAGATAGGTGCCAGATTAGAAGACCGTGTCAAGAAAAGACTGATTCAGATGCTACGTGATTATGCTGAGATTTTTGCTTGGTCTTACGAAGATATGCCAGGACTTGATGCTGATATCGTGGTTCACCATTTACCGATGAAGGAAGGCTGTCCTCCGATAAAGCAGAAGGTTCGCCGTATGCGCCCTGAGATGTCTGAAAAGATCAAAGCCGAGGTTATGAAGCAATTCAATGTGGGTTTTCTAGCTGTCACATCATATCCTCAGTGGGTTGCGAATATGGTACCAGTGCCTAAGAAGGATGGTAAAGTTTGTATGTGTGTGGACTACAGGGATCTGAACAGGGCAAGCCCAAAAGATGACTTTCCCCTCCCACATATTGACGTTCTGGTAGACAACACTGCTCAGCACAAGATATTCTCATTCATGGATGGTTTCTCAGGTTATAATCAAATCAAGATGGCACCTGAAGACATGGAGAAGACTACATTCGTTACGCAGTGGGGCACCTTTTGTTACAAGGTAATGCCATTTGGTTTGAAGAACGCAGGGGCAACATACCAGCGCGCTATGGTTGCTTTATTCCATGATATGATCCATCACGAGATAGAGGTATATGTTGATGATATGATAGCTAAATCTCAGAATGAAGAAGAGCACCTTGACCACCTACACAAGCTGTTTGAGAGATTGAAGAAGTACAAGTTGAGATTGAATCCAAACAAATGCACCTTTGGGGTTAGATCTGGTAAACTTTTGGGTTTCGTCGTCAGTGGTAAAGGTATTGAAGTCGACCCTGCAAAGGTAAAAGCTATACAAGATATGCCCGCTCCCCGTACTGAGAAAGAAGTCAGAGGTTTCTTGGGACGTTTGAACTATATTTCCAGATTTATCTCCCATTTGACCGCCACTTGTGAGCCAATCTTCAAATTACTGAGAAAAGATCAAGTAGTGAAGTGGAATGACGAATGTCAGATAGCTTTTGATAAGATCAAGGAGTATCTCCAAGAGCCTCCGGTTCTGATGCCACCAGTTGAAGGAAGACCTCTAATCATGTACTTAACAGTGCTAGAGAATTCAATGGGGTGTGTGTTGGGGCAACATGACGAGTCTGGTCGAAAAGAGCATGCAATATACTACCTTAGCAAAAAGTTTACCGACTGTGAAACAAGATATTCACTGCTTGAGAAAACTTGCTGCGCTTTGGCATGGGCTGCTCTCCGACTAAGACAGTATATGTTGACTCATACCACTTTATTGATCTCTAAGATGGATCCTATCAAATACATATTTGAGAAACCTGCTCTCTCCGGACGAATAGCAAGATGGCAGATGGTCTTGACAGAATACGACATCCAGTACACCACGCAGAAAGCAATCAAAGGAAGTGTACTTGCTGATCATTTGGCTTATCAAGCGGTGGACGACTATCAGTCGATGAATTTTGAGTTCCCAGATGAGAATATTTTGCTTGTTACTGATTATGAAGAACCTGGACCATATGAAAGACCTGAACTAGGATCCCGATGGACTATGGTTTTTGATGGAGCTTCTAACGCACTTGGAAATGGTATTGGTGCTGTAATTATCTCTCCTAAGGGTTGCTATACGCCGTTTACTGCTAGACTTTGCTTTCACTGTACCAACAATATGGCTGAATATGAAGCATGCATCATGGGTATCAAAGCTGCCATTGATATGAGGATCAAATTCTTGAATGTATATGGGGACTCAGCCCTAGTGATCAGTCAGATTAAAGGAGAATGGGACACGAAGCATCCAAATCTCATTCCTTACCGAGAACATGTGTTGACTTTGATTCCATACTTTGAAGAAATCACTTTTGAGTATATTCCAAGAGAAGAGAATCATTTGGCAGACGCGTTAGCTACCATGTCATCTATGTTCAAAGTCAGATGGGACAACGAGGCTCCTAGGATTACTATTGACAGACTAGACGAGCCAGCATACTGTTATGAAGTTGATACTGATGGGGTAGAAGAGAAACCTTGGTTCCACGAAGTGAAAAGATATCTTGAAACTCAGGAATATCCTGAAGGGGCATCTACCAATGACAGGAAGTTTCTAAGGAGGTTCTCTGCTAAGTTCTTTCTGAGTAACGAAATTTTGTACAAACGCAACCACGATTCAACCTTGCTTCGCTGTGTAGACAAGAAGGAAGCAGAAAAGATTATGGAAGGGATGCATGACGGAATTTTTGGCACTCACTCCAGTGGGCATACAATGGCTAAGAAAATTTTGAGAGCAGGTTACTACTGGTCTACCATGGAAACTGACTGCCATCATCACTCCAAAACTTGTCACAAGTGCCAGATCTATGCTGACAAAGTACATGTACCACCGGTTCCGTTGAATGTTCTGACTGCTCCTTGGCCTTTTGCAATGTGGGGCATTGATATGATTGGAGAGATTAAACCTACCGCTTCCAATGGACATCGTTTCATCCTCGTTGCCATCGATTACTTTACGAAGTGGGTGGAAGCAGCCTCGTTCGCATCTGTTACCAAGAATGTTGTAGCTCGGTTCATCAAACATAACCTTATTTGTCGATATGGCATCCCTGAAAGGATTATCACAGACAATGGTACTAATCTGAACAACACGATGATCACTGAACTCTGCACGCAGTTCAAGATTAAGCATCACAATTCTTCTCCATATCGACCAAAGATGAATGGCGCAGTGGAAGCTGCCAACAAGAATATTAAAAAGATTTTGCAAAAGATGACGGTGACATACAAAGATTGGCATGAGATGTTACCAATTGCTCTTCATGGTTATCGCACCTCAGTACGTACCTCAACAGGGGCAACCCCTTTCTCTTTAGTCTATGGTATGGAGGCAGTTTTACCTGTTGAAGTTCAGATCCCTTCCCTAAGGATTATGCAAGATGCAGGCTTAGGCGAAGATGAATGGGTTCAGACTCGATTTGATCAGATAAATTTGATTGATGAGAAGAGGCTTGCGGCTGTCTGTCATGGCCAGATGTATCAGAAGCGTATGATCAAGGCCTTTAACAAGAAAGTCAAGCACCAATTGTACCAGGCCGGTGATTTGGTAATAAAGCGTATCATACTACCACAGGGTGATCCCAGGGGCAAATAGACTCCCACATATGAAGGTCCATTTGTAATCAAGAAAATATTTTCTGGCGGTGCTATGATGCTTACTACCATGGACGGTGAAGATTTCCCGCACCCTGTGAACGCGGACATAGTCAAAAGATACTACGCATAAAAAGAGACCCGCTAGGTTGACTAGCCTAGGCAAAAATAAGGGCATCCCGACGAACCAAAAGGGTTCGGACAAAAATTAGGGATCTATATACAAAAGAACTGTACACCCGGCAAGTCGAAAACCTAAAAAGGCGGCTTGGGTAAAAAAGGGTATCCCGGTGGACTGAAAACCTGAAAAGGCGGTCCAGGTAAAAGTTAGGGATTAAAGCGTACGACTATGTCCCGTTGGACCACTTATCTGCTTCCAGCTTAGTTTTATCAAGTTCGAACGGTGCAGATCAATCCAGTCACCTTCCTTCCGACAGCAAGGGATGAGATGCTTGAAGATATAGTGGCAATAGCAGAGTTGAAACTCAACGAGATCATTTCCACATAGTTGTTTTTCTTTGTTTATCACTTTGTACCTTTTTCAATTTTTCGACAATTTCCTCTTACTAGGATTTCTGTCTCCTTGTATAAAACTGCCTGTTTATAGGCCAATTTCAAAATCAATACAAGTCTATTTTCAAATTCAAAAATTGCTTTTATTTTCCCTATTTGGTTTGCGTAAACGTCCAATTGTCGCTTTGAATGAACATATGCACTTGAGTATGATTGATGTTTACCAAAAAATATATATACATGAAAACAGGAATAACATTTACTAAGGATTCTAGGAGTTGGGATAGTGTTCAAGATATCCACGAACCCCCACAGAGCCAGTTCATGGAAATGTCCCCACAGAGCAATCTCCGTGGAATTATCTCTATTAAGCTATATTCACAAGCTCATCCCCAACAGAGATATATTCCCCTACAGAATTAATATGCCCTCAGACAGAAATTGGGGCATCTTCCAGCGATTCACTTCCATATCTTTGATAGACAGCTTGGCATGATCATAGATCCCCTAGCGGATAAAGAAGTTGATCATTTCCCCAGCATACAACAGAAATTTCCTCAACGCAACCTATGAAATTCTAATCCCCATCGGAGGTTATTCCCTCTATGTAGTATACAGAATTCAATTCCCCAGCAGAATTTATTCAAGGATGCTATCCCCAGAAGAGTTGACACCCGTGTTTGAAACCTGGTCAGATAGTGCATCAGAGAGTTATCCATCTCTTTTATTCCCAGTCATAATGCATACAATCAATTTCCACAGTAAAAGAACCACGGACTACCGACTCTCTTAACAGAATACTTCTATCCCCAAGCGGAAATCAAAGATCCCCAGGGGAATATTCCCAAACGGAAAGTTTGAATCCCCAGTAGAGTCATTCCGAACAGGATTTGAAGATTTATTTTCTCCACCCCCAACAACAGTCAGGGATTTATTTTCCCCAATCAGACGTTACTATTCAAAGCCACCGCTACCTTCAGTGACATTTCGTACCCATACATCATTTACAATACATCATAGCATACGCATACAAAACGCATATAACATTCTCATTTAGTTTAAGGACATCATTACGCAATGAATTACATGTATCATGACATTGCATACAACTAACTTGGTTTTTCAGGTTAGTACTCAAACGGACAAATATTGTCAACAGTTTATCATCCTTCAGATACAATCAGTCGAAGATTCATTCTAATCTCCTTATAGATACAGTCAAGATGTAGACTCATTCTAGAACATCATATAGATACAATCAAGACACAGATTCATTCTGATACTTACTCTAGTACATCTTTTAGATACAGTCGGTCGAAGACTCATTCTAATACTAATTTTTCTGATACAGTCAGGCGTAGACTCATTCTAATACGATTCCCAGATACAGTCAGGCAAAGACTCATTCTGATCTCCTTATAGATACAGTCAAGATGTAGACTCATTCTAGAACATCATACAGATACATTCAAGGCATAAGAATCATTCTGGCATTTCCCAGCACGTCTGCTAGATACAGTTGGACACAGACTCATTCTAGTATATTCCTCAGATACAGTCAAACCTAAACTCATTCTGATACTCCTATCAACAGTTACTTTGGATGGCATCTATAAGCCCATCTCCATCCTGTCATACACTTCGAATGGCATCTTTTAAGCCCATTCAAGCAATACGATCAACCAACAGAGCGCACCGGCGAGTGCAAATTTTTGGGTTCTTATTGTTCAATCCTCTTCCACCTTCAGATCCCGATCGACACGAATACCAATCTTACTCTTCGGGTTTAAGAAGATTGAAAAGGGGCAGCTGTTGTACCCCAAAATTTTCCCTCACACATTCAAGACAATATGCCTCAAAAGGTCTCCTAGTGATTCATAAGATCTTCAGTGGCTCAAGAGTACTCAAAAGTTTCATCAGACAAAGCCTCCTCCTAAGCAATAAATCCAACTAGGGTTGTGTACTTCTCAAAGTAGATTAGACTTCTAAAGCTTCAAAAGGACTTCATGGTGTCCCATACACTTCAAAGAATCCTCATAACAAGTTTCAAGACTTTCCTTACAAGTTTGGTCAGTCAGATGCTAAGACAGTCAAAATCAGTTAACTTGGTCAAAAGGTCAACACAAAGTCAAACCTCAAGATTTTTGGTCAACATAAAGATTATGGGGTGAAATTCATTATTTGATCAAGGGTTGATCATGATTCATCAAGGAAACCTCAGAATCATCAAGAATCGGGAGTTACTAAATTAGGGTTTTTATAGGAAAAGTCAACTGTACTTTGACCAGGCATAACTTCCAGATACTTCATCAAAAATTCCTCAACCAAAGCCCATATTGAAGGAAATTTAATTCCCTACAACTTTGTGTCTCACAAGCCAAGTCCAGAAATGCTTTATTCTGGAGATATGAGCCAAGACATTATAGGTCATTTTGAAAGTCAACAAAAGTCAACCTTTTTCAAAAGCTCATAACTTGAACATGGGAGATCAAATTGACATGGGACCAAAAGGAGTGATTAGAGGACATCTTGAGGTTTCTAAAAAAGTCCAAGAACACATCCAAATGATAAAAATTGAGGAAGTTATGCATTGTCAAAGTTGGACAATTTTGAGGAGGTGCACAAAGCAAATAATGGCCAAACTCCACTTTTTGCCAAAAGGGCCCATTTTGTGACAACCTAAACTTTATTTTAAGATGGCCCACGACCATTTGATCACATTTTCTGATTTTTTATTATTTATTCCATATTTTATTGGATTTAAATCCTTTAAATTCAATTTAAATCACAATAAATATAAGAAAATCAAGAGATTTGATTTGTGGTTGATTATGGAATCAAATATTGAGGTTTATGAACATATTATCTGATTTAAATTCGTGCAAAATTGTTAAGGGAAGATTGGATGGCCAAATATGAGAAAATGGTAAGTTTTGAACACCATTCAATATCATTCAAGTTTTGATCCAAGCCCATGGAACTTTCTGACCTAATTCCTCTCCTATAAATACATGATCATATCCAAACCTAAAGCCACGAAAACAAGCACCTGAAGCAATCCAAAAATATTTAAAAAAAAAGGCAAAACTAGAAAAATTATAAAAACACTTCATAGCAAGTTCTCACGACTTTTTCACGTCCAATTCATCTCAAAACAATCCCAGGAGCTCATTCCACCCCTTTTGAAGGTTGATAACGTGCGGAGCATGGACCCTCAACCATGGCCGCCTCCCACACTTTAAAAATTTTGTTTTTCGCATTTCATGATGCATTAAGCTATTTCTCATATATAATCATGTTCATAAATATCATTTAGTTTGTTTTAATGTCTTTTTGTTAAGCTTGGCCGCAGGTTGCGTGAGTTGCCATGGTTGGGGCAAGAAACGGATCTTCTTCGAAGCTCCTTCCACAAGCACTTTCAGACCCTAAAAATTATACCATTGAACTCCCAGGGCCTTAATTAGTAGGAATATGTATGATTTATTCATTTAATTTGCGTTTTTTTGAAGTTGAAATTTCTACAGATTTTAGCTACAAATAAAGATCGTAGCAAAATTGTAGCCAATCCGCAGCTATTTCGTAGCAAATTTGCAGCCAGGACAACGAAGAAGATGATGAGGTGGCGCGATCTGGTTCGCTGATTGGAGTTGACGTGTTTTTAACATTTATTCTATTTGTTTCGTCCATATAACGCAAGCGCGCGCTTGTCCCAGTGGTGGAGGCTTCAGCGAATTGCCTTGAGGACCTGAGTTCGAATCCCAGCGTCCTCCTTTCCCTTTTCCTCTTTTTTCTTCATAATTTTCTCCTCTTTCTCTTATTTCTTTTTTATTTATTTTTAATCTTTAATAATTATTTTAATTAATTTTAATTAGCTAACCTTTTTTTAATAAGACTTTAATAAAATTAATTTTCTTATTAAATCACAAAAAAATTTAGAATTTAGTTTTTTTTTTAATTAGTCAATCAACTTTTTGATTCTTTTTTTTATTTTTATTAAATAACCTAATTAATTTGTAAATAATTAAAATTATGGCTTTTAATTATTTTTATTATTCAAAATCATTGCAAAAAAAAAAAGGTACAAAAAGACATTAATTTAGAATTAGTTTTAATTAAAATTAATTAGACTTTAAGATTAACTTGTACATAATTATTTATTTTTTATTACCATTAACCTTAAAAATCTTTTAATTACTAATCCTAAAATCCTTTTCTTTTCTAAAAAAAAAAACATTAATATTATTTCTTGGTTGTAATAATTTAGAATTTTAATTCCTCGCATTTTCCTAAATATTGTAACTGTTCACAGGATGTAATAGCGTAGATTTACATTCCCTCGCATTTTTTTAAATATTGTAATTGCTCATGGGATGTAATAGCTTAGGTTTAAATTCCCGCACTTTAATTTTTTTGTACATGTTCAACTACTAGTAACTAAGGTTTGCATGGCAAGACTTAAAACCTGACATAGAATAATCCTAATTCAAGATAAATAACTGAATCAACACACTCTTCACACTTACACCTCTAGGGTAACCTCTCTTCCCTGCCTTTCGATTAAATCGGTCAAGTCCCTCGAACGTGGGGGTATCTTAGCAAAGTTGCCTACGAGATAAAAACATCATCATAGTCCCTTCGATATAAAGATCATAGTCCCTCGATGACCCTTCAAGTTGCCTACGAAAAATGATCTTGTCCCTCGATGACCCTACGGAAAAATGATGATAGTCCCTTCGAATTGCTAAGGTATCCCTACGAGTTGCCTTCTATGACCATACGATGACCTTACACTCGTCCCTTTAACATCCAAGGTAAAGACTACTTACTCACTAATAGTAAGGACAGTCTTACCCCTACAGGAAAGAAACAACAAGAAAGACCTACAACTTAGGGTATTAACTCTTAAATGCTTGCTCACCCCTTTCAAAAAACACTTTTTACACCTCACATTTTTGCAAACATTTTTTTTCAAAGCTAAACACTTTGTATAAATCCATACGAGGATCATTACAAAGTTAAAGTCTTTACGAAAATATTTTCTAATCACACACTACACTATTTTTCAAACAAAGTAAAGTGAGCTAAGCAATTAAGAGCCCATGGATAACCATGGATGCAAAAGGTGCTCGTACCTTCCTTTTGTATAACTTACCCCCCGAACTCAAAATCTTTTAAAAAGGTCTTTCCTGTTCTTTTATTCCTTTCTTTATTGGATAAAATAAAAGTTGGTGGCGACTCTTGCTTACCGCAATATTTTAAAAGTCAGTTCAAACCACCGCGTTACAGAACTGGCGACTCTGCTGGGGATTTTAAAGAGGGGTTATCTTAGAGTTAGATCACTTTACCACTTGCTTAAAATTGTTTGACTTATGTAATTAATTTTTTTAATGGGCTTTGTTTTGGGGTTACTTGTGTGAAAGGTCCTACACCCGGACCTAGTGATTCCTTAGGTAAGTGACAATAGATCATGGAGACTGTACGGCATGTACCGATATGGTTGATATGATGGTCACAGTCTTTAGAACCCTAGTTAACTCATCTTTGGCCATTAGAAGGTAGTGAGATGGCCGACTTTGGATTTAGACCGAAGTTGGCTGATACTCGAGACTACGCTCATTGAGATCAGACTTTCGGGATGTTTTGGTCGGCCACTCGAGTGTCGCACTAAAATAAAGCCTTTGAGAAAGATCCATGATATGAGTCCTTTAGAACCCGGTTGCTATTCTAGGACAGGTTGAGCCAACTAAACCTCAGTGGGGAAGGGTACTTACCTTTGGACTTCATACAAGCGTTTGAACCTAAGGCTCTTGTATAACTTGTTTGTGTGTGCTACTTGTTTATTATTAACATGTACATGACATCATAACATCATAACATATCATTTTCACTAACCATTTCAAGGACCAAGGAATTTATCTTTATTTGTGATTGCAGGTCATGGCTTCCGTTCCTAGAAATTTCATCCGAGTCAACTTTGTAAGGGTTCCTTCCCAGCTTAAAGAATTGGTCTCAAAAGTTCCCGAGGGTTCTCGATTCACCAAAAGGCATGGTTTTCTACTCGACTTAGTTACCTCAGGTTTTGAAGAAGACATGATGAGAGTCCTATTCCAATTCTTCGATCCTAAGCACCACTGTTTCACCTTCCCGGATTACCAATTGGTGCCCACGATGGAGGAGTTCTCTAAGTTACTTGGAATACCTATCCTCGATCAGATGCCTTTTACCGGCCTAGAAAATGTTCCAAAGCCTGAAGTCATTGCAGCCTCTTTACATCTGAAGAGGTCAGACATTGTATCTAATTGGGAAACAAAAAGTGTAGTCAAGGGGTTTCTTGCTAAGTTCCTGATTGAGAAGGCTCAGTTGTTCCTAAGAGCTATGAGTTACCATGCTTTTGAGGAGGTATTGGCTTTGTTGATCTATGGGTTGGTGTTGTTCCCTAATCCAGACCAACTCATAGATGTGCACGCTATCAAAATATTTCTGACTCATAACCCGATACCTACCTTGCTCGGAGATATTCTGCATTCGCTTCACACTCGTACTATCAAGGAGCAAGGGACTCTCATGTGCTGCGTACCCTTACTATCCAGGTGGTTTATTTCACACCTTCCCCGGTCAGTATCGAAGAATGAACAAAGGTTGCAGTGGTCTCAAAGGATAATGTCACTCTCCCATTCAGATATCTATTGGTGTGCCCGATCTCTTGAAGACTTCACTCTTATTGATCATTGTGGGGAATTCCCTAATGTACCACTCCTTGGCATTAGGGGAGGCATCACCTATAATCCTTCACTAGCCTTGCGCCAGTTTGGTTATGCTCGAAGGAATGGTCCTCATGACATGCATATTCAGGGTATTGTGTTCGATTATGAAGATGATCCTCAAGGTTACCGTCAAAGGTTTATACGCGCATGGAATAATGTGTATAAGATTGAAAGCAGAACCTTGGGACAGAAGAACTCTATTCCTTTGGAGCCTTACCTCAGATGGGTACGCAATCGTGCTCGAGATCTCATTATGCCATATCCAGCCGTCAGACCAGTGATTGTTGACCCTGAGTTTGAGGGAGATGTTCCTCAAGTCATTCTCCATCCAGACATGCCTACCGACCTTGAAGAGCTGCAGAAATCCTGGGTTCAGATGAAAGAAGAAAGAGACACCTTTGAGACTCAGTTCTATGCTAGTGAGAAGAAGGTGTTGGAGTTGACGAAATTACTTCATGAGGAGCAGAGCATCAATGCTTACATCGGCACAAAGAGGAAGCGCCCGTGGGAGACTTGAGTCTTGAATCCTAGGCCTTAGGCGTTTTTAAATTTGCTTTTTGAAATTTACTTTCATTGTAGCCCAAGAGGCATAAAAAAAATGAATTTTGAGTTTACTAATAAAAGTTTTCCTTTTGTTTCTGTTTGCAAAGATAAACTCTAAAGTCCTTGAAATCATTGCATATACATCTACATCTCATAATCATTGCATAGCAGGTTTCTAAGACATGTCTCTTACCTTCTCGCTGTTTATTACAGAAGAAATGGCTCTCGAGCAAACCGTCAAAGATCTCCAGGCCCAGAACGCCCAGTTCCAAGAGCTGATCCTGAACTTGTCCAAGGGGCAAGAAGAACTGAAAGCACTTCTGACCAAGAAGAAGAAGAAAGCAAGAAAATCAACTGGCGTCATCAACCTGGGGAGGAGATTCAGAGGTCCGGTTAAATAGGTCAAGGAAATTGGGATCCCAGTAGATCAAGATGATGAACAGGATGAAGATGGTAAAAGTGTTAAAACTAAGGAAGAAAGCAACTATGGTTCTGACAAATATTCTGATGGAGAGGAAGAAGATTATTTGGATGAACAATACCCTCCTGCTGATGAGAAGTATAAGCTATTAGAAGAACGTCTGAAAGCTATGGAAATCAATAAGGTGCCTGGCTTGAATTTTGAGGATCTGGGTTTAGTATCAGAGGTTGTCATTCCCCATAAGTTCGCAATTCCCACTTTTGCTAAGTATGATGGTGTTTCTTGTCCGAAGCTGCATTTGAGATCATATGTCCGAAAGATTCAACCACACACTGCTGACAAGAAATTATGGGTGCATTTCTTTCAAGAGAGTTTGTCTGGAGCACAATTGGAATGGTACTATCAACTCGAAAGTACCAACATTCATACATGGGAAGATTTGGCTGCAGCTTTCTACAAACAATACCAGTACAATTCTGATCTGGCGCCAACCCGAATGCAATTACAGAGTATGTCAATGGGTTCTGAGGAAAGCTTTAAAGAGTATGAACACAAACTCATAATAAAGGACTAAAATAAAAAAAAAAATTTACATTACAGGGACTAAAAAAAAACGCACCAACTTACGTGGATAAAAATACTATTTTATCCAGAAATCTAGGTTTGTGTTCATATATTCATCCTCAATCTTCATATAAACCCATAATTTTTTCAAATCGAAATTTTTTTCTTTGAAATGGGTTTGATCAGGAATTGACATAGAATTTGAAGGTGAGAAAATATGTATGAAGGAGATGGAGTTTGAAGGTGAGAAAATATGTATGAAGGAGATGGAGTTTGAAGGTGAGAAAAAATGGAGGTTGGAGATGAATTGAGGAAGAAGAAGATGTTTTGTAAAATTATATATTTTTTTTGGATTTCGTCCTCCCATGCTATATCACTGGTGCCACGTCATTGAATGTTTGACACTCGTCTTTTTTGTAATGGAGGGTTGACGCCAGGGACTAAAACCAAACGAAACTCAACATATACGGACCTCATAATAAAAAAGGTTTAGGGACTAAAATAAAAACCTCATCAACTTACAGGGACCAAAAGACTATTTAAGCCAAAAGAAAATATAGTTTAATCTTGATGCAGTGTTAGAATGTTTACCATTATTCTCCCATTTTCCTAAAAAACTCTATATTCACTTATATTTTTATATCTCAATATGTGATTTTAGATCCCCCCCTCTCTCTCTCTCTCTCTCTCTCTCTCTCTATCTCTCTATCTCCTCTAATTTGTGATTTTTTTATTAACTTTTCCATCATCTTACACTTGTTTTGTGTGAAGGAGAAGGAATGAGAGAATGAGAGGATCCAAAGACCTTAATATACTCCCTTTTTAAACAAATTTTTTACATACATCGATATGCCATTGCTAACTGCAACCCTCTATATGAATAAATACATCCTCCAATGGAATTGTTAGGCCGTTATATTAATAAACACACCCGTCAATGGAATTGTCGGGCCTTCCCACTCCGTATCTTTAAAATTTATATATTATATATTTTATTATTTAAAATATTAGTAAAATATTCTCTTTTTCCCTTCATGGACGGTTTCTCCAGAAACAACCAAATAAAGACGGCTTCTGAAGAAAATTGGATTGAGGAATGTTGGGGGAAACCTAGCAAAGGGAAATGGTGACTCTTTTCCATGTCATGATGCATAAAGAGATATAGCTTTATGTAGATGACATGATTGCCAAGTTCAAAATTGAGGAAGATCACGTCGTTAATCTTAAAAGAATTATTTGTGCATTTGAGGAAGTTTGGGATCTGATTGAACTCTACTAAATATACTTTTGGTGTAAAATCAGGAAAGTTGATAGGGTTCTTCGTCAGTAAAAAAGGAATAGAAGTTTAGCCATAAAAATTTCGAGTAATATAAGAAATTTTAGCTCCTAGTACGGAAAAAGAAGTTCATGGTTTCTTAAGGAGGTTGAATTAAATTTCCCGATTCATCTTACATTTTACTGCAACCTGTGAACCAATTTTTAAGCAATTTCGTAAAGACTAAGTCGTTGAGTTGAATGGAGATTGTCAAAAAGTGTTTGAAAAGATAAAACAATATTTGCAAGAGCCACCAATCTTAATACCCCAATGTTCTGGGGAAACCCCTAATTATGTATTTAACAGAGCTCCACGAGTCAACGGGTTGTGTGTTAGGGCAACATGATGAGACCAATATAAAAGAACATGTGATTTATTACTTGAGCAATACGTTCACTAGTTGTAGGATAAAGTACTCATTGCTAGAGCGAACTTATTGTGCTTTAGCATGAGATGCTCGTTGTTTAAGGAAATTCATATCATGGCACACAACTTGGTTGATGTCGAAAATGGACTCAATTAAGTATATCTTTAAAAAAAACCTACTTTAACTAGTAGAATCGCTCGTTAGAAAATATTGTTATCAGAGTATGAACTTTTGTATGTTACACAAAAAGCCATCAAAGGGAGCGTACTAGCCGAATACTGGGCTTATCAATCTTTAAAAAGTTATCAATCAATGCATTTTTATTTCTAAAATAAATGCATAATGGTCTTAGGTGAGAAAAAAACCTTACAACAAATAAAAATGGACTCTCATATTTGACAGTGCTTCTTATGCATTAGGTCGTGGAATTTGAGTTGTCTTGATCTCTCCAGAAAACATATTCATTCCCATTACAACAAGATTGTGTTTCGATTGCACAAATAACATGGTAGAGTATGAAGCATGCATCGCGGCCATTGAAGTAACCATTAACCTGAAAGTTAAAGTTTTAGAAGTATATGGATACTCGGCTTTGGTCATCCAACACGTAAAAGGAGATTGGGAAACCCATGATTTTAAGTTAATCTCTTATCATGCTCATATCACTAGATTACTAGAGCATTTTTTAACAACATTACTTTCCATCATATACCCCGAGAAGACAATCAGCTGGCTGACACATTGGCTACTTTGTCCTCAGTTTTTAAAATAAGTAGGGATCAAAAGGTTCCACTCATAAAAATCCGAAGGCAATATGAACTAGTATATTATCTAGCAATTAACGGAAAACCTGGTGGGAAACGATGGCTTCACGATATTAAATATTATGTCAAGAGCAAAAAAATACTCAATAGGTATTTCAAATGGAGATAAGAAGACTTTGAAAAGATTGAAAACTAACTTCTTCTTGAATGGTGATATACTTTACAAAAGGAATCATGATATGGTTCTCCTCAAATGTGTCGATAAACCTGAAGCTAACATGATTATCAAAAAGGTCCATAAAGTTTCTTTTAGAAATAATGCAAATGGGCATGCAATGACTAGAGAAATCTTAAGGGCTAGTTATTATTGGTTGAATATGGAGTCTGATTACTTCAAATATGTTAAGAAATGTCATAAATATCAGGTTTATGCTGACAAAGTACATGTGTTACCAAGCCCTTTGCATGTTTTGACAATATCCTGACTGCTTTTTATACGGGGAATTGATATGATTGGACTCATTGAACCAATGGCCTCCAATGGGCATTGATTATATTAGTTTCCATTGATTACTTCACAAAATGGGTTAAAGTTGCTTCTTATTCCAACATGACAATAAAGGTAGTTGTTAAATTCATTAAAAGATAGTTAATTTTTCTCTAAGGCATTCCAAAAAAGACCATCATTGACAATACCACCAATTTGAACAACAAAATAATGAAGGATTTATGTAAGAGCTTTAGAATTGAACACCACAACTTGTTGCCATATCGACCAAAGATGAATGGAGCCGTAGAGGTAGAAAATAAGAATATCAAAAAGAACATATAAAATATGGTAGAGACCTATAAAGATTTGCATTAAATGATTCCCTTTGCATTACACAACTACAGAACTTCTGTTCGTACCTCAACATGGGAAACTCTTTTTTCATTGGTGTACGAAATGTTGACAAGTGACTCCAAGCACAAGAGGGTGGGATGAATTGTAATATTTAAAAATCATGATTGAATTAAAATTAATTAGAAAAAACAACATATTTATTTGTATAATTAAAAACAAAGATATTAATAGAAAATGGAAGAACGAAAATGTAATTGAAATTAAATAATTTAAAGTATATATATATATATATATATATATATATATATATAGAGAGAGAGAGAGAGAGAGAGAGAGAGATTGCACTAGGATTTATAAAGGTTCGATCGATCTCTTGGTATACTCCCCTCCCCAAGAAACAAACTTTTTGAGAGTTCCACTAATAAAATCTTTTGAGCTTTTGATATGTTATGCCTATGAACCTTATATCAATTGAGTGAGAGATTTTGGCAGGAGGATCCCACAAAACCAAGTGTAGTTTTTCACAGGCTAAGCTCACAAACCAAGAGCGATGTTTTTACTGACTAATCTCGGAAACCAAACAAAGGTTTTGCAAGGATAGCCTTAACAAACAATCAAGAGAGACTTCAAGAGAAACACAGTCTTGATAAAATAGATGAACATAAACACAACTAAAACCTCACAAATGTATTTTACTCACAAAGACACTAAGGAATCTTTTGATGTATGAAATAGTAAGGAGGCACCATCGTTATATAGGAGAAAATGTAGCTCAAAAAGGAAAATGATCAATGGGTTTTTTAATGCTCATATGCACATCACATAATCGACCACACATTGCAAAAATGGAAAATTTTCAAATTGCAGTGTTACTAATTGACTATCAGCCCTAATAATTGATTATGATGTGTTATGATTGAGATAATCGACCAGGCCTTCTGGATAACCGATTATTCAATGTATTTTTCACTCACATTTGATTATTTGGACTCATAATCAATTAAGTATATGAAAAAAAAAGTTTTTTGGTGTTGTTATCAAAGAGAGACGACACTAAAAAAAACATTTTGTGAGTGTGTGAGAGTTGCCTTAGTAAATTATGAGTTCTTTAACATTTTTACAATACTCTGGTCACTCAAACATTGCGCTAAGCTCACGAATGACCAAGAGAGATTTCACACTTCCACTTTTTAACAACTTTGAAGCTTCAAGATCCTTGCTACATTGTTCACTTTATTACTTCACTAAAATCTTGAATCTTCTCTTTGACGAGGCTTGAGATATCTTCAATATGAGCAACATCATCATAGACAACCAGAAAGATATCACCAAGGATCAATACGATCAAGCAAGGGTTCAATCAACATGATTTCACTGAATATCAAAGGATAAAGGCATCATTAGCTATAGTACATGCATGCACATAGATCCACATTATCCCTATTCTTAATGATGACAAAGCATATTTTAGGGAGGTGGACAAACAAAGAAACAAAGTGATTGATTGAAGCAGTTAAACTCCTCTTAAAAAATGTAGAAAGTATACCTCACTCCCCTTGAGAGTATACTTCTCCTTCTTTGGAATTATCAAAAAGGCTGGAAAAAATAGAAACAAGCACATAGATCATGTAATTCTCATAGAGAGAGGGAAAAGAAGAATAAGGAAAAGATATATTTAACATGTATTAATCCATGCATGATTCACTCAATATCTCTAACTAAGTTCTTATAAAAAAGAAATTCTCTTTTGGAATTGGTTTGGTAAAAATGTATGCTCGTTGATCATATAAAGACACATACTCAATTACACAATCCTTTTTTTCAACATGATACCTAATAATATGGTTCGTGACCTCAATGTGTTACATCTTAGAGTGAAGTACCAGATTTTTTGTGAGGTTTATGGTGCTAGTTTTTTCGCACTTTATCAAGATAACACCAAGATTAAATCTGTAATTTATAATCACATATTTGGTGTTTCATCCAAATAATTTGCAACCAACAGCTACCTGCTACAATCTATTCTACCTCAGTTGTAGATAATGTTACATTTGCTTGTTTCTTACAATGCCATGAGATGAGAGAGTTTTCATGTTAGTGACACATATCTTTAGTGTTTTGATGACTCATAACTTCCTTATAGTCTCTAGGTTCTTCGTCGAGAACCTCACTTACAGAGATTAAGGCATAAACTATAAGATCTGCATACCCAAGTCTCTAAGGTGGCTTGATGACTTTCCTCAACATGTCTCTTTCTAGCAGGTAGTCATTATCAGTCTCCTCATCTTCGACAACATCTTCTGCTTCTTCTTCGACTTCATCTGAGATACGCAATTCAGCATCAACATGCTCCACCTCAACAGGAATCTCTCCATGCTCCAGCTCTTTGTCAGCATCTTCAGTTTTCTTGAAGGCCATCTCAGCTACATTGAAAACTACATCTCGACTGTTGATACACCTCCTATGACATGGCTCTAGGCACCATAACCTATAAGCTTTGACTCCTCCAGGATATCCCATGAACATGCATTTCAGAGCTCTAGGTTCGACCTTGTCTTGCCTAATGTTAGCATAGGCCATGCAGCCAAATCCTCTCAGTGTGTCGAGACTAGGTGGATGTTCTGACCAGACTTCTTCAGGTGTCTTCATATCTAACACAGTCGAAAGGCACTTGTTTATTAGATATATTGATGTCGAAATAGCCTCAGCCCAAAACACCTTCTTTAACCCAACAGTAGTCAACATGCATCTAACTCTTTCCAAAATAGTTCGACTAAACCTCTCTGCCAAACCATTTTGTTGTGGAGTACCTGCAGTAGTTTTGTGCCTTGCAATACTTGAGGTAGCACAAAAACTGTCGAATGCCTCATTGCAAAATTCAAGGCCATTATCGGTTCTCAACCTCTTAACATTTCTGTCAGTCTGATTTTCAACCAGAGTCTTCCAACCTTTGAAATTCTCAAACATTTCATGCTTAGTCTTCTGGATGAATACCCATAACTTTATGGAATAATCATCGACTATGGATAGAAAATACCTTGCTCCTGAATGTGATGGACACCTTGCAGGCCCCCAAAGATCAGCATGGATGTAATCTAGGGATACACGAGTTCTTTATTTGCCTTTATTGAACTTCACTCTACAAGACTTTCCAAGTACACGGGGTTCACAAAGTTTCAGCTTTTCGACTTTGTCTCCTCCAAGCAGATTTTGTTTCCCCAATTCGACCAGACCCCTTTCACTGACATGGGCCAATCCCATGTGCCAAATTTTTGTCTTTGACAAAGGTTTCGTGGATGCAACATTTGTCGAACCACTTACAACTTCAGCCTCAAGGGTATACAAGCCTTGTTTCTTCACTCCTCTAATGACTTCCTTCGAACCCTTCATGACTCTTAGGATACTTTTCTCTCCTTGAAATCAGGTACATAACTGACTTCAGTCAATAACCTTATTGACTCATCATGGAGCTTGAATCTCACAGATCCAATACCTACAATTTTGCAAGATTTATTGTTTCCCAGCAACACTGATCCACCATCTTGATCACATAGCTCATCGAACAATTCTCTATTTGGAGTCATGTGCCAAGTGCAACCTGAATCCATAATCCACTCCTTTCTCGAGTCGCTGCTTGAAACCACAAGGATATCAGATGAGTCGAAGTCATCTTGTACAATGGTTGTGTTGGCATTATCCTTACCTCCATCATCTTTCAGGCGTTCAGGGCACACCTTTCTTGTGTAACCCCCTTCTTACAATGATATCATCAAATACCAGATGCCTCGCCACTATAAGACTTATGCTAACTTTTACCTTTCTTCTTGTCGAACTTACCATACTTTCGCAAGAGTTTTCCCTTATCAGCCAAACCTTCACCAACCGTCGAAGGTTTATGCTCCTTTTGTTCCTTCAAGTCCTTAGAATACAAGGCTAATTGAACTTCTTCAAAGCTCAGGGACTCCCTTCCATATAGGAGAGTTTCTTTGAAGTGAGCATGTGTTCTGGGCAAAACGCACGACAACAACAATGCTTGATCTTCATCATCGATCTTCACATCAATATTTTCAAGATCAAGAATCAGCTTGTTGAACATATCCAACTGCTCAGCCAACACTTTGTCTTCACTCATCTTGAATGAATACAAAGCTTGCTTCAGGTAGAGTCGATTCACCAGAGACTTGGTCATGTACAAACTTTCAAGTCACTACTACAGAAGACCCTTTTAACAACGGTTGGGAAAGATATATAATGACGCGGACACATGCGTTGTTATGTAGAGTGTTATATATATATGATACTTACAATGACGGTCCTGTGACCGTTGTAATAAATTAGAAAGCACGTGCCATATAACAACGGTTAATAGTAATAACTGTTGAGATATTGTGTATGAATAAAAAACAAAAGTATCATACCAGAATCAGCAATACACAATTTGTAAACAGATATCAAAATCATTAATTACGAAGGAATATCAAAGGGTGAAAAATGAAATTTCAAAAGACAAAGAGATATAATCATTAATTCAACAGCTCGTGGTTGGCAAAAACTTCTTCAACTTCCAAGAGAAGATGAAGAATCAGAAGAAACAATATAAAAGCGTAAAAGCCAAAACATAAAAATAACTTAATCCAAAAGAATCAAAATGAGTTCTACTGCTCAATCTACCAAAAATCAAGAGAATGAAGTTGTTGCTGTAGAGGGGGATGTAGTTCAAAATCTTCCTCAGAATCAAAATGTTGTTATAGAAGGGGTTGTCTTTCAAAAACTTCCTCAGAATCAACAAGTTGCTGCTGTAGATGGGGTTGCTGCGGAAAGAAGGAGAGCTCTGAGGGTGAGGAGAAGAAAGAGAAGAATGAGAAGAATGTTGAGAAGGCAGATGGTTGTTGTCGATTCTGATGATGATGATGAGGCTGACTATGGTTGGTCAAACTTCCTCTCATCCAGAGCATTTAGATTTGATGATTAAGTTTATGTAATGAAAAGTTTATGTAATGAAACTTAATTTATCTAATGAAATTTTAATCTTTTTGCTTATCAGTTTAAACTATAACTACAATATCTATCAACTAATATACTAACAAACAGATAACTAATTGAAAATTAAAAGTTTGCGTTGAACTTACTCGTAAGAAACCGTCTTTTATTAGTTGCATTCCTGTCTTCATAATGTAATTCAAACATCAACAATGTAATTCACAATGCATCTGCAGTTTAAACATCAACAATGTAATTCAAACCCTAATTTAATTATTACATTTCATAACAAAGTAAACATTAAACATAAAGGAGACAAGAAAAAATAACATCTTGAGATTTCTAGAAAATCTCTCTGATTTCAGTTTGTTCTTCAAATTCTTGTTCTTCTTCTTTAAATCCTCATACATAACCTTCAAATAGCCCACAACTTCCAACTCTGACTTCATAATGCTCTCATCTTCATTTCCACCTCTTTCTCCCACGTCTTCATCCCATATGAACAAATTACATGTTTCATCGCTCCTCCAAAATGGACATCTCCAAAAAAGCCTTCCTTTATTTTGTCCCTTCTTGCATTGGTACGAAACCATACGACCAACACAACCACAGAAATTTCCAGATCGAGATTTTACAGCGGAAGAAGACATATAAACACCTTTGGATGAGTTTGTCTTCAAATGCGACATTGTAACAACTTAAAGTAGAACACTTTCTTGTTATTGTTGTGTTCTTCCAGACGATGGTGACGACGTTGGTGTTAGGGTTGTTTCGGCTTGTTTCTTTTTTCAGTGGATAAATGGATATATATATACTTGTGGTTTAAAATACATAAAAAGAAGCTTCAATTTGTAGCAACAGTTTTAAGAAACAACTGTAGTGATATCCTTATTTGTTTTTAGTTAAATATAAATAAAACTTAAACTATTTAAGGGCAATGAGGTTCGAACCCATGAAAGCTTGATTATATCACCACGGTGTTCACAACAACCGTTATTATACCCTTGAAATTTCTAATTAAAATAATGCGTGCGCATCCAGTACGCACTATTACCACGGTTGAAATTTTACCTGTCATCAAAGGCCTTTTAATAAGACTTAAAACAATGCGCGCGCATCCAGTACGCACTATTACAATGGTGTCTAGGATGTCGTTGTAAACCTGGCGTTGTTGTTTGGGTGTTTTATAGTAGTGAGTTTCAACCATAACCCCGATGACGTAGTCTCCTTTGATACCTATCGGAGAACCTTATCACCAAGGCTAAAAAATATTGCGCTGTGGGCTTTCTCTATCATGACCGTCTTTTCTTTTTCCGTTAATGCAGCGTCCATGGCTGCCTCTCCCTTCAACACTTCCAAACAACCCTGCTGAACCAGTAGTCTTTCATCTTCAAGCGCCACAGACCGAAGTCATTCACTCCGGTGAACTTTTCAATCTCATACTTTATTGAAGGCATCTTCTCCATGCTCGCCGCACCAATTTGTTGTGAATTAGGATGCCTTAAAACAAAATATACTCGATTTCTTTATAAGCAAGAAACACACAAGGGTTAGGGTTAACAAGTAAAAAAACAAGGATTGGTTATAATTGTTATTCTTTACTTTCTCTATCAATTATATTACAAGTACTCAAGAATAACAAATAACCCTCTCACCCTAATTAGGATTTGTCACACCATACTTAAGATGAGAGACTAGTATGCTATTTATAATAAAACCTAACATACTAAACTAATGAGCTTTTTAACAATTACCCATTACAAGCTAAGTTAGGGTACAAGCTAACTTAAACAATTGGATCCTTAACAAAAGGCCCAATTCGACAACTACATACTAGAACACAATTCAACTACAGCATGTGAACAGACTTTGACAGCATGCTTAACTAGAGTTCGATCCAAAATCTCTCTCTCTCTCTCTCACACACACACACACACACACACACACACACACACACACTCACACACACACACATATATATATATATATATATATATATATATATATATATATATATATATCCTCCTGTTGATTGTATCCTTTTGCAACAAATTTTGTTTCATTTCTAAAAGCTTTTCAATCTTCATCAAACTTGTTGTGAATGACCCAACGAGTCCCAATCACTTGATTAGCTAAAGTTTGGGAACAAGTTCCCAAACATTGTGTTAAATTGATTTAACTCTTTTTTTGCGTAGAAAGAGACCAATGTTCATCGACAAGGGCCTCATCAATTTCCTTTGGCTCAATTTGGGAATTAAAGGCCATATGATTAAATACCTTGCTAAGGGAGTGTTGAGTGGTAACTTGCTTAAAAATATCTCCAATAATATTTTAAATTTAATAGTCCTTAATGGTCCTCCATTCATTGGTAATATCTTGATGATATATGCTTGATTCCTCATTTTAATGACCTTTTACTTGACCTTGTTATTTGTCTTGATCTTTCTTTATTTTGATATTTGACCCTTGTCTTTATCTTGATCTTCTAGAAGAGTGTTCCAACTTTACTAGGAAATGGGTTAGATCAACAAAGGTAATGTGTATGAACTTTTCAATTGTCATGGTCTTTTAAAAATGTTTTAATAGAGAAAAAATACATATGTTTTAAAGATCATACATATAAAAGTATTAGATGATACTTAATTATCTTTGTCACACAACTTACTTAATACTAAATAACTTGTGCTATAAAACTTCAAAAAATTAGAACTCATGAATTTTCTTGATAAAGAAAAAAAGAGTGACATGGTAATTTCTATTTTAATAGTTATATTTAAGATTTTTTTTTTATTTAGGGGTTGTATGATCATAGCAAATTTTATCAAACTTAACATTATTAGCAGGTTCATATCCTAAGTCGGTCTTATTCTATGATGCTCTTTGGTTTTCAAGAGGGAGATTCAAGTTGTCTCTTCCTTAAGTGAATCTTTAAAATGTGTTTTTAAAATATTTATTTTTTATTTTTCAAAACATCACATTGACTGCACTTGTCATATTCAACTAATACTTTGTGAGAAGGGGAGCACATTTGAGCTGAGACACTTTGTCTTTCTCAAAGAGTTTTCACTTCTTCCATAAGGTTTTAATTTTCAATTTAAAGGAAGGAATTTTTTTTTTTAAGAATTGGAGGTAATTAGTTTCAAATTACTTGTTTCTTTATTTAACTTCTTGTAAATATTGAATATAACCGAGGGGAAAAGTAATCCATGATATACTTCAAATCCTAGCAAAATCAGTTAAAGTGTTATTTCTTTAAAATTGGAAATTTTATTTTTATTAATTTTTTTATTTTTTAATTAATTGATCTACTCCTTTGGTTTATTTAATTACCGAGTGGTTTGATTTTACTATAAAAGAACTCATTCATTAAGTTTTATCCTAAACCTAACCGCTCCAAATTCATATACATCATTCTTTGGGATGGATTGGAAAGCTGAAAAAATCTTCAAGGTTCTGTGTTGTATGTTGTTCTTCTGACACCAACGTTGAACAAAATATTTTTCTAGCTCTTGCAATCCATCTCACATAATGATGTTTTTATATTGTCGTTGTTTCCACCTCTCTTGCAAGGCCATTGTTATATTTTAGGGTAATCTTCCTATGTTGTCAATCAAAGAAAATAATTTTAAACATTGAGAAATTTATTCCAAAACATACTGTAAATTGCACACAAAGAAAGCGGTGACTGTAAAAAAAATTGAAAAATGATGCATTACATGTTACTTTGATTTTTTTTACCATTCACCAAGTAATATATTACCTCGGTTTTTAAATAAAATCGATGGAAAGTCCCTAATTTATTTTATTTTTTAATTAATAATGAAATAACCTTTCCCATCGGTTTTATAAAAGAACCGTGGGGTATAGTTACTCAGTTAACCAATAACGAATCTATGCCCTACGTTCATAAAGTAACAATGCCCTAGATATTGCCAACACATTAGTCCACAAAAAACCCTTTATATTCAATAAGAACGCAAATATCACCACTATATATCTTGGACATTATCTTCTGAAACTAAAACATTTATAATGAAAGCGTTTGTCATGAAAATATTGATAATGAAAGCTTGGAACAAATCTCTGGGATGGATTGCAAGTGCAGAAAAAAAATGTGTTTCAAGGTTGGTGTTCTTACATAATATCTTATATTTGTAATTGAATCTTATGTTATGTATCTAACCTTTTTTTATGTTATAACGGAAATTGGAAGCGTGCAAACCATTGAGCTTGAAAAATATTGGGTAAATTTGGATTCATTCAAAGTGATGATGATGAATTAAATATTTTGCATAAACAATGTAATTGAATATTTAGTGTAAATAATTTTATTAAATATTTAGTGTAAGCAATGTAATTTTTATTTAAAAAAAAAATATTTCCCCTCGGTTTTTGACAAAAACCGAGAGGTATGTGGCGATACTTTTGAAAATATAAATATGCTACTATTGAGGATCGAACCCATGACCATTTCAACTACCCCTCGGTTATTCTAAAACCGAGGGGGTATAATCGAGATTTTTCTTGATTCCCTTTGTTACCTCGCTTGTGTAACCGAGGTTATATCTCATTCGCGTCCGAGGTGAAATGGGGTTATTTGTAGTAGTGTTTGAATTAGGGTGATTCAAAGTCTAGCATAGTTGTTGGTGTTTTTTGAAATCAAGGAAGTAGTGTGATTATTTATTGTGTTAGAATATTGTAGGATATGTCTTGGTGTAAGGCTTGTACGAAGATCTAAATATTAGAAAATCTCTCACGGGGTGTGAGGAGACTAGATGTACCCTTGGTTGGAAAGGGGAACTAGGATATATCCTTGTGTTCTTTACATTTTTGCATTTATATTTCTTCACTTTTCTTCACAAATCCATATAAATAATTATGGAAAAATAAGAACATAAGAACCATCTCTTGAAAACGAGAAACATGTGTATAATCTAATTTATGTCTCTCTTAGATTGCACACTCTATACTTACAATTGGCATCAAAGCGGGTTAATGTAACTTTCTCTCAGATCCAGATAAAAATATCTTCCGCTATTTCGATTTTTAAGATGGTGGTAGTAACAACAAACCTCCATGTTTCATCAGTGAACATTATGACTTTTAGAAACTTTGCTTGCAAAAAAAGCGTATTTGGAAGCACAAGGAGAAGATATATGGGATGCGGTTGAAAATGGTCCATACATTCCTAAGACGGTCATCAATTATGTAGAACATGTAAAAGTGAAAAGCTATTTGAATGATAATGACTAGAAGAACATTTTGTTTGACAAGAAGGCAAAAAAACATGCTTCAATCAGCCCTAGATATGGATGAATTCTTTCTTATATCTCATTATAAAATAATAAATGAGATTTGAGACACTTTAGAAGTCACACATGAAGGAATGATAGAGGTAAAAGATGTAAATTAAATACTCTATCGCAAGAATATGAATTATTTAAAATGCAGCACTATGCATCTATTCTTGATTTGCAAAAGAGATTTAGTCATTTAATAAAACATTGATGGCTCTCGGTAAAACTTTTACAAATGATGAATTAAATCTAAAAGTGCTTATATCTTTAAAAAAAATCTTGGCAACCGAAGGTAACGGCTATTTCGAAAAAGAAAAGTATTTCAAAAATGTCTTATGTAGCATTGTTTGGTAAACTTCAATCACACGAGATAGAACTTGAAAAACTAGAAAGGCGTGAAGGTGAAAGAAAGAATTCAAAAAGTCTTGCTTTAAAGGATAAAGTCAAAAATCATGATAGCAATCAAAAGGATGAGTCCAATAATAATGAATATTATGATCTTATCAAAAGTTTTGAAAAATTCATAAGAAAAGAAAGGAAAAATGAGATCATTCAGAAAGAAGCACCAATAAGGAAAGTTATACGCTTTGAATGTAGAAAAAGAGGACATGTTAAGAGTGAATGCCCTACACTTGAAAAGAAGAATAAATTCAAAAGAAAGAAGTACAAAAGACCAAATAAAGCATATGTAGAATGGTATAATAATGAAATAAGTTCATGTTCAGATGAAGATCATGAAAGCAAGGCATTGATAACATCACATCATTCAAGTGATGAAGAACATGATGTTAGTGTTTCTGAAATTGATGATAGTCCTTCATATGATGAATTAAAAAATAATTTTCATGAATTACATGAAGAATTTTTGAAACTTTCTAATGCTCAAATCAAAAGAAAACTATTTTAAACCTAGAGAGTATAGCTAATGACACAAAAGTGGAATTAGAAGAAGTAAAAAATTCTATATGCAATAAATGTCAAGATCATGAATCTAAAATTGTTAAACCAAGTGATAAATAAATATTAAAAAGGTCAAGTTGGTTTAGAAAATGTGTTAAGTGGTCAAAGATATTCAAGTAATTAATGTGTACATGGCTTTTCTAATTTTGATAAACCTAGTACAAGTCAAACTATCTTTGTGAAGGCTGCTAGAAAATTCAACAATAAGGAATCAAAGAAAGTACATGTTGCAAATCATCATAAAAGACCTTATGAGAGAAATAACTTTTATGTCTATAAAAGTAAACATGTTTTTAGACCTACTTTTTTTTTATTGTAATGCAAAATATCATACTTCTAATGCTTACTACATAAAAGATTATGATATTCCATATGGTGAGTATGCATGGGTGAGGAAGGGATCCAACCCAAGAGGACCCAAAGAAAATCGGGTACCTAGGAAGTACTGTTAATTGTTTTTATAGGTACTTGAATATCATATACTAGTATTGTCAATTCAAAATTGATCTTTCAAGATACAAGGCTATATGCTATGGTAGTTCTAAAAGTTTCATTGATTGAAAGATGTTTTGAAGAAGTATCAACACAGATATCAACTTTGACATCAAATATTTGCGAATAAGATAAGTATATTTATATCTAATGTATAATTTTTCTTATATCATTATACTCCTTTGTATTTTACTCTTTTTCTTTTGATAATGTCAAAAAGGGGGAGAAGAGAGATGATTGTTTTTATTATTTTTTAGGATACCAAAGACAAAGGCATAACTTGCAAAATAAAGGGGAAAATATGCAAGATAGGGAGATATATACAAGATAGGGGGAGAAATCAAGTATCAAGCAAAAACTTCCCATCAATATTTTTTCATCATCAAAAAGAGGGAGGTTGTAAAGAAGATGTTCATCATCTATCTTATTTTGGTTTTGATGAAGACAAAAAGCTTATCATAAAAGAAAGATCAAAGAAGAAAAATATTGAAATCACTACGCCAAACAAGGGAAAAGAGGGCGCTTTTTTTGGCCTATGACAGCGCTTAAAAGCGCTGTCTAAGCCAGCGCTGTCGTAGGTAAAGACAAGGCTTTTTTATTTATGAAAAAACGCTCTCTAAAAGGGGACTTTAGACAGCGCTTTTAAAAGCGCTGTCTAATGTATACGTTTAAAATTTTAAAGAATTTTTTTATATACCTTTAGAGAGCGCTTTTTCCTTAAAAACGCTCTCTAAAGGGGGACTTTAGACAGCGCTTTTAAAAGCGCTGTCTAATGTATACGTATAATGATTTTTTTATATACCTTTAGAGAGCGCTTTTTCCTTAAAAGCGCTCTCTAAAGGGGGACTTTAGACAGCGCTTTTAAAAGCGTTGTCTAATGTATAACTTTAGACAACGCTTTTTTCTCAAAAGCGCTGTCTTTTGTCTACATATAATTTTGAAGATTTTTTTTAAAAATCTCATTTTAACCATTTTTTTAATGCAGAAACCTGTATAATTCACATTTCCATAAACCTGTATATTGCATTACTTCCTTAAATCTAAACATGTATGTTTTATTCATAAAGTAAAGCCAATTTGCTAATAAGAATATAATAAAGTGAAGGTAGCTTACTAATAAATTCCAAGTCTTTAAAGCAAAAGAAATTCTTCATATGTGTGGTCAATCACTGTCAAGAATACATCCCTCCCCAAAATATCATATCATGCACTAACCAAGCTCAATATCAACCTATCAAAATAAAAAATGAATTCAGCCATAAACTAGAAAATTTGATAAAATGTTTAATTAGAAAATCAATACAAATTCAATTACCAAAAAGAGAATATCGACATATGTGTACCTTAGACACATCTAAGCAATATATGGCCTTAACAATTCTGGTATCATTTTTCATTCACATATATGTAGTCTCTACAACCCCTCTTAAATATGCTAGCCTTTCTTTAAGAATATTGGCAAAGTCTGAGACAATTCAATCTTGTTTCTGTTTGACCATCAGCATCACTCATTCTGCATCCACTAACCATTTCCTACATAAATTGTTGCAAGAAAATAAATAAATATAAATAATTAGTCATATACTAAAAACAAATATTGAATGCCATATAATGGTGATTTTGCACCAGTAAAAAACATTAGTTACAATATAAGTGTCATAGATGTACTGGTACATCTACTCAACATATTTCAACTTATCCCTATAAGATACTAGTACACTCAAAGATAAAAGTGAAATATAGTCAAATACTAATAGCAGTTCTAGGATACAAGCAAACCCAAATAAACATTAAAATGCATCTGCAAACTTCTTTTCAAGTTCAATTTCAAAACATTGTTCACAGTGAATCTGCTTTACCACATGAGGCACCACAAATAGCAACAAGAGAAGATATTATAACTTAAAAGGAAACAGGTACAACATATGCAAAATTTCTAAGGTGTGCATAATCAATGGTAAAATACCTTTAGTGGATTATTATTGTCTTAGCACATTTTACAATTGTATATGCCACTGCATGTAGAAAATTGTTTCGGTTCTTCATTTGTCTCCCTTTTAACCTGCATTTAAGGAAGCACAATCAGAAATGGAGAAGAACAAATTGAGATCTGAGAGGAAATAATTGATACCCCATAAGGAACTGAGATGAAGCTGTAGGAATTAGATTCCAAAACAAATCTGAGACCGTCAAAACTGGTTCAGAACAATATCACCGCAACACATATTTGGGAGAAGCAGAGAACCAGAACCAAAATGAGATGAAGAGATTTCGAGAGAAGAAGGGATATGGGGATTAAGGGATTCGAAGAGATGGGCTGAGAGATGAATGAAGGGTCTCGATTCAAAGGGATTTTGAGAGATTAGGGTTTTTGTTTGGTGAAATTAGAAAGGGTGTGATTGAAAAATGGGGCTTTTGTTGAAACATGATGGAGGGAAAAGTTGGATGTTCTCAAATTTTAGAATTTTTCAGTGAAATTCAAGAGGGAAGAAAGAAAATTTGTGACCGAGTTAAAACGATGTGGAGAGAAGTTGGAGCGTTCTGAAAACTTTGGCCTTAATTATATTTCTAAACCACTTTTGATGAAGTAATGTTAATTATTAAAAAGATTGTAACCTTCTTCGGTCATTGTTTTGATACCTGTAACATTCATTTTTATTTTAATTAATTTTATTATTTTGAAACTAAATTTTAATATTCTTATGAGAAAAAATCTCAACTGACACTAGTCCCACATATATCTATTTTTAATTATTTTGTTGTTTTAAAATATATAAATTTTACAAATAATAAATTTAGGAATATTATTCTGAATTAATTTCAAACATTGAAATAAATACGCCTCATATTTATTTTAAACTTACAATAAATTTTTAAATAATCAATTTAGTATATAAAATTAAATATTATTTCAAATTTATGTAAAAAATTAGTTTTAAAAAAAAATATTTGTGTTAGACCTTAGAGGGCGCTTTTCAGAAAGCGCTTTCTTATGTGCTACCTATAAGAGCGCTTTGCTTAGAAAGCGCTTTCTAAAGTGAAAAGAATTTAAGACCTATAAGAGCGCTTTTCTGAAAGCGCTTTCTAAGGTTACCTTTAGACAGCGCTTTTTAAAAGCGCTGTCTAAAGTAATACCTATAGCAGCGCTTTCCAAAAAGCGATTTCTAAGGAGGCATCCATTTATGGCATTTAACAGCGCTTTTTTAAAAGCGCTTTCTAAAGTCTGTCTTTTACGGCGCTTTTTTTTAGAGAAATTTTTTTATTGTTTTTAGCAGCGCTTTTTTATAAAAGCGCTGTCTATTCCTATTTTTGGCGTAGTGAATCAAGTACCAAGATTGGATAAGCTTTGGAAATTAAAGGATTGAATCATGAAGATTAAGCACACTGGTTCATAAACTGTAAAACAGTTGCAATTTTACTGTTTTCTGAAACATCACAATAGTTCGTATATTGTGGCAATTTGAAACCCCCACAATTTGCACTGTTTTTTCTGAAACAAAATACTATTTTGTGCAATATGAACCATTGTGATTCCAAATCATTTTCAATTATCATGAAACTTTTCCAAAATATTGCATCAAATCAAAGATGCATAATGAGATGTATTTAAGTCAAAATACATCCGTTTTTCAATTACCTCTTTCATACATCATTTTTCATATAATTTAAATAAATTTTCCAAGTGTTCATATATCCATTACAATGAAACTTTTTGCATAACTTTAATATCATTGAAAAAGAGCTTCATTTAATTATTTTGAGCACTTAAGATACATATATTCTTGAATTTTATTCAACTAGAAGAAAATATCAAAATTGTTATATCTTGGAAATCAAGCCAAGTTGAAAAGATTATTCAAACTTGTATTCATAATTTATATTGACCACCAAGTGTGTGGTGACTTTTATTTGTAAAAGCAAGTAGTGTGCTTTCTAAGTACTATAAACAAAAAGTGGTGTGCTTTCTTGTTTATGTGACCATTATCATAGTGTTGGTGTTTTTGGAAATCAAGGAAGTGGCTTGATTATTTGTTGTGTTAGAAGATTGTAGGGTAGGTCATGGTGTACGGCTTGTACAAATATCTAACATATTGGAAAAAATTTCATGGGGTGTGATGGGACTAGATGTACCCTTAGTTGGAAAGGAAAACTAGGATATATCCTTGTATTCTTTACATTTTTGGATTTATATTCCTTCACTATTCCTTTAGTTCATAAAAATAATTCCGAAAAATAAAAACATAAGTATCACACCCCAAATTTCCCCCTAATTTAATAAAAAAATGTATTCATCAAGACATTTGCATCATCTGCATATCATATGATGCATTTCATCATGCATACTGCTTAAAATGTCGACTAGAATAAATTTTTCAGATCTACAGACAAATTGGTTGAATTGATTCTCAAATGTACGTAAAATTAGCGGATGGAAAATTTTGAAATCGAGCTTGCATACGTCAATTTTATTAATCTAGGATTTGCGTAGTTTAACTTGGCGTGCTCGTTTTATTTTTTCGACTACTTTTTCGGTCGCATTTTGATCAACCTAAGCCTTTTTAACCAGTCATATTTTTACTTCAAAATTTGATCAAAACCTGTCTGTTTTTCAGAAGTTTATTTCGTGCTGATTATTTTAGTGCATTCATTTTAACTTTTTGCGTACTTTCGCGCCCTTTTTTATTCATTTTAATCCCTTTTATTTTTATTCTTTTATCAAATTATTCAGAAAAATTAAATAAAATTATCCATCTTTTCATTTTGATTTTATTGTGTTAATCTAAAAAGGTGTAATTTTATTTATTTTAATTAATTTAAATTAATTTTAATCTCTTGAAGCATCTAAAATAGGCTATTTAGACATTTTAAATTAAGTAACAATGTGTGCTTCTTTCTTTTAATTCGGGTCTTTAAATTGAGATAATCAATCGTCCACACTTGCTATCCATGTCCATCTATTTCAACCAATGAACAATCAAGAAAAATGGAAAGTAAGACAAAATCGAAATGTGAAGGAAGGATCATGGGCATTTGGATCAGTGAATGTTTTCAACTCAGCACAAGTGCTCCACGTGCCAGCTAGCAAATGACATTAATATTGTTAAATGTAATTCATAGTGTGTCGAAGTCGAAGCATTCATAGCTTAGTGTCGTGTCGAATTGTTTAGGTTGTTTCGACAGAATCGTGTTAGATTTGATTTGATTGGATTCAGATTTGTTTAGATTAGATTTGATATTTTGGGCTTTTAATTTTTGGGCCTTTGCAAATCTATATCTATAAATAGGAAGTATCCTTGCATTGTAATCATAACATTGTATTGTATTCACAGTTGCAGATTTAGCAGTGAAAGTGCAATATATTCAGAAATCCCACAGTTCGTGGGTAGAACACTTCTCCTCCAAATATTTCTCTTCTCTCTCTTTTCTTTTCCTTCTTGCTATTAGTTTGTTCTTCTTCTTTCTTTGTTCTTCATTGCTATTGCGTAGTGGGTTTGTGTACAATCTTGAGATCAAGATTGAAGTGGAATTTCCATAGGGTGTGGTGAATTTCCAACATCTGGTATCTAGAGCTCCGATTGCGATTCAAGGAGGAAAATCGTGATGGCTATGAATCATTCAAATGGGCATTTTCCGACGACCCTACCAATTCTCAAGAAAGATAATTATGAGAATTGGTGCAAGCAGATCAAGGTGGTTTTCTGTTATCAAGATCTTTGGGATCTTGTGAAGGAAGGAGTAACACCGCTTGGGGAGAACGCGTCAGATCAAGAAAAGGTTGCACAAAAAGAATTGAAGAAGAACGATTATAAAGCGTTCTTTATAATCCATCAATGTATTAATCCAGATAACTTTGAAAAAGTTAGCGATGCAGAATCAACAAAGGAAGCATGGGAGATTATTGAAAAGTCATTTGGAGGCGTAGAAAAGGTGAAAGAGGTGAGGTTACAAACTCACAAGAGATCCTATGAGTTGCTTCAGATGGAAGACAACGAAAGTATTACAGATTTCTTCACCAGAGTTACAAAGCTGGTGAATCAAATCAAAGTATGTGGAAAGGTGTTGACATCAAGATCAGTTGTTGCAAAGATCTTGAGGTCATTGGCTCCAAAATTCGACCACGTGGTAGTAGCCATAGAAGAGTCGAAAGACTTGTCAGTATTGACGAAGGAAGAGCTTCAAGGGATGCTTGAGTCTCATGAACAAAGGATGGCTGAGAGGGCTGCAGAAAAGTCGAAGAGTGATATGGCTTTGCAGGCGCAGCCAGAAAAGGAAAGGAAATGTAAAGGAAGATGGAATGGCAACAAAGGAGGAAACCAGCCGAATTAGAAGAAACCTTGGAACCAAGGCAACCAAAGAGGTGGTGCTGCAGGTACAAGAAATGGTGGTGATCGAAAATCTGACAAAAGTCACATTCAATGTTTCAATTGTCAGAAGTATGGCCATTATGTTAGTAACTGTCCAGAAAAGAAGAAAAATCAAGAAACTGATACAAATCTGGCGAAGCATGAAGAAGAAGAGACGTTGATGATGGTCACAACAAAAGATGAAAAAAGATTCCAAGATCAGTGGGACTTGGACTCAGGATGCTCATCACACATGACTGGGAGGAAAGATTGGTTTGTCAACATGAAGCCCTCGTCGAAGAACACGGTGAAGTTTGCAAATGACAACACTCTAGCAGCTGAAGGTGTTGGTGATGTTCTAATTATGAGGAAAGATGGCAAAAGGTCAACAATTTCCAATGTGTTGTACATTCCAGGTATGAAGAGTAATTTCCTCAGTATAGGGCAGCTAGTCGAAAAGAACTACAAGGTAGTTGTCGAAGACAAGATGATGAGAGTTCTCGATCCAGATGGTAGGTTGATCTTGAAGGCTCCAATGTCTCAGAATAGGACCTTCAAGATTGAACTTAAGGTGATGGAGCACAAGTGTCTAGCAACGGCAGCCAGCAGAGATGAGTGGTTATGGCATTTTCGACTAGGCCATCTCAACTTCAATGACATCAGAGAGCTGAAGAGAAGAAATCTGGTTTTAGGATTACCAGAAATCGACATTCCAAGTGAAGTCTGTGAAGAGTGTGTTCAGTTGAAACAATACAAGAATAGCTTCAGCAAGGATGCAGGAAGGAAGTCGAAGGCAATTCTTGAAGTCATATACTCTGATGTATGTGGTCCAATCCAGGTGGATTCGATTGGTGGCAACAGATATTTTGTCACGTTTATAGATGATTTCAGTCGAAAGTTGTGGACTTACCTCATCAAGAAGAAAAGTGATGTGATTGAGGTATTTTCTAGATTCAAATCCATGGTCGAAAGGCAGAGTGGTCGAAAGCTGAAAATTCTGAGGACAGATAGTGGTGGAGATTATGTGTCGAAAGAGTTCGATGCATTATGTGAAAAAGAAGGGATTGTGCATGAGGTGGTGCCACCCTATACACCACAGCAAAATGGAGTTGCAGAACGAAAGAACAGAACCATCATGAATATGGTGAGAAGTATGTTGAATGGAAATCATCTACCCAAAGAATTATAAGGAGAAGCAGTTTCGATAGCAACGTATATTTTGAACAGATGTCCGACGAAGAAGCTTGAAGGAGTTACACCAAAAGAATGTTGGTCTGGTGTCAAACCAAGCCTCAGTCACTTGAAAGTGTTTGGATCTATAGCACATAGACATGTTCCAGATCAGTTGAGAAGGAAGCTTGATGACAAGTCAAATTAGATAATCTTGATAGGATATCATTCGACTGGAGGTTACAAGTTATTCGACCCAGTGAATAAGCAGGTAGTGATCAATAGGGACGTGATCATAGATGAGCTTAAATAATGAGATTGGACTGAGAATGCCAAGAAGGATTCAGTGAGAATCTCCTATGAAGAACCAGCCACTGAAGTCGAAAGAGAAGTTCGACAGGAACCAGCTGCAGTTGAAGCAGGTTCAAGCAGACCTCGACGAACAAGACACATGCCTGCAAGGTTGCAAGAATGTGTAATTACATCAGATGACGTGGTCGATGAAGAGGGTGAGCTGGTACATTATGCTTTCTACGCAGATGTCGAACCAGTCAATGCAGCTGAGGCATTGAAAGATTTGAAGTGGATGAAAGCAATGAATGAGGAGTTAGAGTCCATCGAAGTCAATAACACCTGGTCACTTGTCGAATTGCCTCAAGGCAAAAAGGCAATTTATGTGAATTGGGTTTACAAGGTGAAGGTAAATCCTAGAGGGGAAGTAACTCGACACAAGGCGAGACTTGTGGCGAAAGGATTTTTACAGAAGGAAGGAATCGACTTCGATGAAGTGTTCGCACCTGTTGCTAGAATCGAAATAATCAAGTTGGTTGTTGGTCTAGCAAATATGAACAATTGGCACACATGTCAGATGGACGTGAAGTGTGCATTCCTTAATGGCCCCTTAGACAAAGAAGTTTATGTTGCACAACCAGCTGGGTATGTGAAACAAGGCGGAGAAAGAAATGTGTACAGGCTGCATAAAGCCTTGTATGGACTTAAGCAAGCTCCAAGAGCTTGGAATAAGAAAATCGACAGCTTCTTAAGGGAAAAGGAATTTGTGAAGTGTACGAATGAGCATGGAGTATATGTAAGAAGAAGCAATGGCGAATTGCTTATGCTATGTCTCTATGTCGATGATTTGTTGATAGCAGAAAGTTGCAGGAAAGAGATCGAAGATTTCAAACATGACCTAAGTGAGGAGTTTAAAATGTCAGACTTGGGAGATCTCTCATATTTCCTTGGCATCGAATTTTACAAGACTAGTAGAGGTTTGATGATACACCAACGAAGATATACAGGCGAAATACTCAAGAGATTTGAGATGCAAGATTGCAATTCAACTTCGACTCCAGCTGAGACCAGACTGCAACTGTCGAAGGATCCAGACGAAGATGATGTCGACCTAACCCAATATAGAAGACTTATTGGGTCACTTAGATACCTTTGTCACACAAGGCCTGACTTAGCATACAGTGTGGGTATGGTAAGTAGATTCATGCAGAAGCCAAAGGTATCATACCTAATAGCGACGAAAAGGATACTGAGGTATCTGAAGGGGACTCTCGACTATGGCATTTTGTTTCCTGCAGCTGATGAAGGGGAAAAATGCAAGTTAGTGGGATACACCAACTCTAGTTGGTGTAGTGATGCTGAGGATAGAAAATCCACAGATGGATATGTGTTTATGTTAGGTGGTGCACTAGTTTCTTGGAATTCGAGAAAGGAGTCAGTAGTGGCATTGTTATCATGCGAAGCAGAATACATAGCTGCTTCTCTTTGTGCATGTCAAGCAACTTGGATGGTGAACTTGGTTGAAGAGATTACAGGGAAGAGTCATGGAGCAATTACCATGAAGATTGACAACATGTCAGCTATCAACTTGGCGGAGAATCCAATAGCACACGGTCGAAGCAAGCACATCGAAATGAGGTTCCATTATCTTCGAGAGCAGGTAGCAGAAGGGAAGATGAATTTGGAACACTGCAGAACTGAGAATCAGATTGCAAATATCATGACGAAGGGAGTGCAGGTCGAAGCCTTCAGAAGACTAAGAGCCATGATGAATGTAGATAGTTTAGACACAATGAATTAGGTGGTGTGTTAAATGTAATTCATAGTGTGTCGAAGTCGAAGCATTCATAGCTTAGTGTCGTGTCGAATTGTTTAGGTTGTTTCGACAGAATCGTGTTAAATTTGATTTGATTGGATTCAGAATTATTTAGATTAGATTTGATATTTTGGGCTTTTAATTTTTGGGCCTTTACAAATCTATATTTATAAATAGGAAGTATCCTTGCATTGTAATCATAACATTGTATTGTATTAACAGTTGCAGATTTAGCAGTGAAAGTGCAATATATTCAGAAATCCCACAGTTTGTGGGTAGAACACTTCTCCTTCAAATATTTCTCTTCTATCTCTTTTCTTTTCCTTCTTGCTGTTAGTTTGTTCTTCTTCTTTCTTTGTTCTTCATTGCTATTGCGCAGTGGGTTTGTGTACAATCTTGAGATCAAGATTGAAGTGAAATTCCCATAAGGTGTGGTGAATTTCCAACAAATATAACTATCCCACTTTTTCCTAAAAATAGCCAATTCCCTCCAATAGGAGAGGGAAACGTAGGCCCCTCACTTGGGATTCCTTTCTTTCACGCGAGACCTCTCTCCCTCTCTTGCACATGATTTTCAGCAAGTGGTCATTTCTTTTTCTTTAAGATATCATTGATTTTCCATCATTTTTAAAGAAAAAAAAGGCAGAAAAAGCTTTACTCTCTCCAATCACCTATCGACACGTCAAAGCCCAATTGAAAATGGAATAAAATATATATTTTCTTCTGATCCAATAATGACATGTGACTGAACTACCACCCTATCATAAACTAATCCTCTCTCTCGTTTTAATAAAAAGGGAAATACGCCCAGTAGGAAAAAGGGAGATGAAAAACAAACTAAAAAACAGCATTTCTCGAGAATATGGAAAAAGGATCTCATCTTCAATTCAGAATTCTCCTTCTTGAAGTTGCATTGTCATCTTCCCATGTTAAAATAAAACCCAACACCTCACATTCTCTTCTTCAGCCCTCCAACTTAACACATCTTCACCGCCTTTGACTTACTCCTTCCGCCGTAAATAAATCATCAAAGCCACCCTACGACTTCGGCCACACACCTTAACGCAACCACCATCCACAGTGAGCAAACCAAAACATTCACTATCACCAACCATCTTCAAACACTCACCATAAGAACTTTATACACAAAAGGGCGCGAAATGTACCCCTCATCACCTTTGTTTTCTCCATAACCTTCTGCAACTCAATCCGCCTGCACCCTCCGGTCACACTCTCCCTCCAATGGAACAACCGCTATAGCATCCCGAGATCACCTTTGATTCGCCGTCAGAACCACCGTAAATAAACAAATTGCAGCTGGTATTTTGTTTGAATCACTTTATGGTTGTTTTCCATCAATTTGCTAGTTGTGTTGATTATTTATGAGTTGAGAGAGAAACATTGTTTAAGATTGAGAGAAGTGATAAAAAAAAAATAAAAAAAAAGTTGTTATGTGAAAGAATAAGGCGGGATGAGTAATGAGAGAGAGAGAAGAAGAGGGAGTTTTTTTTAATATAACTTATTTTTTTAAAAAAAATACTAAAAAAACCAGTTTTTCAAAATTTTTTTAAAAATGGCATGGTTTGGTTTGGAGCTATAAGGGTGGCGCCATTTGGGATGGCGCCTCAGTTAGAGGCCAGGAGCCATCCCAAATGGCGCCTCAGGCCAAAAAATTTTTGAAATAAACCAACTAAGATGCGCTATCCCAGATGGCGCCTCAGTTCAAAGTATTTTTTTTAAAATTTTAAAACGTGTACTATTTATTTTATTTTATGTTATTTTATTTTATTTTTTAATTTTAAAACGTTTACTATTTTTTTTTTAATTTTAAAACGTATACTATTCATTCACATGTCTATAGACTGATGAATTTGCAGGCCTATAGTCTGCATCTACTATTCATTCACATGCCTCTAGACTGATGAATGTGCAGCCCTATACACTGCATATACTGTTCATTCGCATGCCTTTGCTCCATTATTTTTGTTTCAGACCACTGTTGACATGACTACACATGCATGCCTACACATGGCAGACTGCAAAGGCTAAGAAGCATGCATGCCTACACATGGCAGACTGCAAAGGCTAAGAAGCATGCATGCCTACACATGTGACTCCCCCTTTACACCATTATAAAAACCCTCTCAGCATTTACAATTTTCATCTCATCCCAAACTACTCTCACTTCTTCTTCTCTTATTTTCTGAAACCTTTGCATCCCAAACCTTTGCATCTCACAACCAGTTACGAAAATGGCTTTACTCACGATGGGAAGCAACCACCGAGGAACGTCGAAAAACATTGAAGACTTCGTAAGTTTTCCTGTAGTATTTTGTTTTACAATATTAAACCTTGATGTCTTTTATTCTATTAGTAATTTTGCTTGTTTATTTTGTTCAGGAGGTTTCAAGGTTCCGTTGTCGTGGGCACGCATACTTCCCTCACGACCCTATCACTGAACCATATCTAACAAGATGTGGATTTGGAGATGTGATAAAAATCCCATCATACCATGTAGACCCAAAGTTCATTCTGGCCTTGCTAGAAAGATGGAGGCCGGAGACCCACACCTTTCACCTTCCTTTTGGTGAATGCATGGTCACCCTACAAGACGTGTATATGTTATTGGGCCTCCGCATAGATGGCATGGCCGTTAACGGCCCCGTAAATATAAATAGCCAATTATGCTTCGACTTGTTGGGCACCCCCCTTGAGATTGAAGAAGCTGAGCCTTCACCCGACGGTAGGTGTAGGGGGTAAGGTATTAACTTAAAACGCCTTAGGGAATACCATGACTCCATCGTATTAGACGAGGATTCCCTCCCCTTACATATAATACAAAAAACTAGATGATATTTGTTGCTATTGTTCGGTCATTTTTTGTTTCCAGAGAGTACTGGAAACAATGTAAATATTATGTATCTCCCGTTGTTGTCTAACATTAACAGTGTGCACGAATATAGTTGGGGTTCACCTGTCCTGGCACATCTGTATAGTGCACTCTGCAAAAATGCCAAAAAAAATGCGTGTACATTTTATGGTTGCGCCTATCTCCTTCATGCGTGGGGTTGGTCGAGAATGCCAACACTAGCTCCAATAAACCGGAACCCATTCACATTTCCATACGCATTAAGGTAAGACTATACACATCCATACGCCTATACTGATATGTTCAGGTGTAACTAATTCATTTTCTAACTACATTTTCAGGTGGGCAGTTCCGAAAATGAGCTACGATAGAAACCCCCGGAACGCCATAACAGTCTACCGCAACATGCTAGACCACATTGGCCCTGAAGACGTATATTTCCCTACAACTTTTGTAACATTTCATCCATAGATATTTCTAACATTTTGTATACTTACTCATTAAACTATTTTTTCTTGTAGTTTGTCTGGAGGCCTTACGACGATCTCGACCACCAGCCCAACGCAAATGATGCTGTTGTGTGGACTTCGAAAACGCCAATAATTCGGTTCACAACTATTGAGATGCACCAAAGCGACCGAGTGAAACTATAATTCGGTATGCATCAGGACATTTCGGTGGATCCTACCAACTTGGGAAAGTGGCACCTACGCAGAGTCGACACGCAGTGGAAGGATTGTGTGTGGACCAACTTTGCAGCAGCGTTGTGTCACCAGTGGGAGATGCGCCACCAGCTCGTCTTAACAGACCCCGTTGTACAACCTGCTCGGCCAACGAAACTATATATAAGCTGGTTTAGGTCTGTTACCACACCACAACCTTTCCTCTCTCAGCCGACGTATCTAGTTGACCCCCGCCAACGTGCGTCTTCCTCCCAGCAATATGCCCAACATCATTCACCAACCTCTCCACCACAACAACAAAACCCTTACTATAGCCCTGACGAGTCATTCGAACCTACCGAAGCACACCAAAGCCCCCCACAAATGAGCCCCCCACAAATGAACCCCCCACAAATTAACCCCCCACAAATGATGACCCCATCTTCCTACCACTCAGAACCACAATCATCATACACCCAACAAACCCCCCTCTTTTCAACTATCAAACCCCACATCAACCACTGCATCAATACCAACACCCATCAATGCATCATTTTAGCCAACCATACCATATGGAACCAACCCAACCCTCTCATACAAATTACATGAACATGGGCATGCAGCTGGATTACGGAAGTGCTGTCGGCGGCAACCCCCCGGCTATTGGGGACAGATGCTGCAGAATTTGTCTCATGCTCCAGGGCCATCGTCTGATGCGCCGGGGCCATCTGAACAAACACAGAGACCAGCCACGCCTCAACAACCTCGTGGTGCTAGACAGAGACGTCAAACAAGAGCCCCTGATTGTGGGACTGGTGGTCGATTAAATAGGCACAATCATTGATTTTCTTTTTGTATCCAACTATTGTATTATTGTACTAAATATTTAAAAAAAAATTAATGTTGTTTTTTTTATTATCCATTCTTAAAATAAATAAATAAATAAATAAATAAAAAGGGGGACACTAAGGCGCCTCCCTTAAAAAAATTTGGAAAAAATTTAGGGTATTTATTTTGGCCTGAGGCGCCATTTAGGATGGCTCCTGGCCTCTAACTGAGGCGCCATCCCAAATGGCGCCACCCTTATAGCTCTAAACCAAACCATGCCATTTTGGAAAATTTTTTGAAAAACTGGTTTTTTTTAGTTTTTTTTTTTGAAAAAATAAGTTATATTAAAAAAAAATTCAAGAAGAGGACCTGTTATTTTTTCTTCTTTAATTTTATTTATTATGTATTTAGTCATTTGTTTTATTTCTTTTTTCTTCTTTTTATTTGTTTATAAAATTCATTTTTATTTGTTTTATAAAATTCATTTGTTTTATTTCTTTTTTTCTTCTTTTTATTTGTTTTATTATGAATTAGTCAACTTGTTTTCTTTCTTTTTATTTTTAATTCATTTTTATTTTATTATAAAATTGCATTTAAATGGGTTATTGTTCTCTATTTTAAGCCCATTAACCATTTTTGAACCTCTTAGATTTGCAAATATTTTGTGTTAAAATGTTGGATTTATTTGAGAATGGATGTTATTCGGTTTCGATGTAATCCATAAATAATGTAAAACATTTTGGTTACAGCTGCCTTTTATTGCATTGCGATTTCAGAATTTAAATTCAATTTAACTTTTGAAAATCGTTTGGATGCATGGATTTGGTTGTTCGGTTTCTTATAGAGTGATTCCTACATGAATTCACCTTAAGTTAACTTAGATCTAAATTCAAAAAGTTTTTATTATTTGTCCATTGTAATTATTGTATATAGTTTATCAAGTTGCGGGATTTCTTATTTCGTTACAAATTCGAATTTGTGATATCATTTTGCTTGGCTTCTTATAGAATAATTCCTACATGAATCCACTTTAAGTTAGCTTAGAGCTAAATTCGGTACTTTTGATTTCAGTTTATTTCTTGTCTCGTGGCTTTCTCTTGGGCCTTCTTACAGTTAGCTCCTTGTTGTTTACATTTACTTGTTTGATGGGCTTGTAGTTTAATTGCTTATTATATCCCCATTCGACAAAATGTACCCCCATTTCCATGACGTGTAATAATTTTACCGCTTTCCTTTACTTTGTTCTTCTTGCGTTAGTTAATTGTTAATTCAAGATTAGCGTAAAATCAACCATTTTCAAAAAGAACAAAAATAACCACTCGATCCAACGTCGAGTAATTTTCCCAAGTCAAAACCATTTTCGTAATCCCGACTTCTCAATCATTTTCAAACCCTCAATTCATTTCATCCCGTTTTGATTCAATGCAAAACAAATCCCGGTCAACATCGAGTGCTTTTCTCGAATCAAAAGTAACATTAAAAGTTTTTCTCAACAAACGCGAAAGAAGAGGACCGTTGGAGTCTGGTATTCCAATGGAACTCTCAAATAATCGGTCCCGAGGCATACATATTGGGCTAGCCGTTCATTCTTTCTTTGGTTTTCTAAAACACATAATATAAACTTGTACTAAAAAAGGACGTTGGAGTCTAGCATTCTAGTGAAACCCTTGAACAATCAATTCCGAGGCACACTTCTCATTCTTATCGAGCATTTGTTGTCCATCAAACAAGTTTCTTAAATACCTTGAATGAAAAAGGAACATTGGAGTCTAGCATTTCGGTGGATCCCCGAATAATTGGTCTCGAGGCACACGACTCATTCTCACCGAACATTCGTCATTCTCCTAAAACACATTCAACCAATTTAACCTATCTTTTCTCGCCCTCGTGCGATTGAAAACCCTTTTCACAAACAAAATATATTTCGTCTCGAGACGATGCACAACAACGCTTCATCCACAAATGTGTTAGTTAAGATAAATTAAACTTTATCGTGAATGTTGATATGTAGAAATACATTCAATGTGATGCAAACGCCCGCTCCTCAAACTGTTTTGGGTAAGCGATGTTTTTCTTTCGATTGTGAGAAAATAGCGTTCGCCCGCTCCTAATAGGGTGTTATAAGTTACTCATCATAACCCGAATCCTTACACCCACACATGGAATTTCATTGTATCCATATGTGGCATGGCATTACATATTTTACATATAGAAAAACAAAAAAAATTCATGCATCCGCATTCATTAGCATGCATGCACACAAAAAAAAACTCATCCTTACCTTTTGTCCATAACCAGTCATTGATTTCTTGACACCTGTATCAGACTCAAGGCCGCTTTTGAAGGATCATGGACCCGACCTGTTGGAACAAAGCCATGCTACTTTAAGAAGAAATATTGACTTAATAAAAAACTAGTTTGACCAACTAATGGAGGCCATGATAGCTTTGGCAAGGAGAGAGGACAATATTCAACGGATTGTAGTTACCGAGAATGACATTCCAGTTGAGAATCCTTCCGTATAAGAGAATCTCATTATCTGATATGGGTATTCCTCACCTCATGATGTTATTGAATATCATATCTTTGCATTCTTCGCGCTGACTCTCCAAGAGGCAAGCCCAGTGGTGAATACTGAACGACCTCAATATGTTGAGATTGTTGAAAGATGTCATGTGTTCGAAAAGAGGTTTAAATCCATAGAGGGGAATGACGCCTATGGGCTTGACGCTTTTGACCTGTGCTTAGTGTCGGACATGGTAATCCTTCCAAAGACTCATTTGATGAGTACTGCCAGAAGATGGCCGCGTACTCTCGTGACGACAAGTTGCTTATCCACTGTTTTCAAGACAGACTCAATGGGACATCATTGGAATAGTACATGCACCTATAGTGAAGTCACGTCCATACCTGGAAAGACTTAGCTAAGGCATTCCTGAAGCATTACCAATATAATACAGATATGGCCCCGAACTGTACTCAATTGCAAAATCTTACTCATAAGGGAAATGAGTCGTTCAAAGAGTATGCCCAAAGATGAAGGGAGTTGGCTGCTTGCATTCAACCACCCATGCTGGATAAGGAGCTAATAGATATGTTTATGGATACCCTGCAAGTCCCATACTTGGAAAAGATGATAAGTAGTGCACCATTAAGCTTCTCTGACCTTGTGATAGGTGGAGAGCGCATTGAGAGCATGCTCAAAATCAGAAAGATCCCAGACGCCTCGAGTAGCCATGGTAGCAAGAGTGAATCCCTTGGCAGTTTCCAAGAGGAAAAGGAGGAGGAAATTAGTGCAGTCTAGGTAGCTCCACAAGCTCCACCTTTGGTGTCTCACTATCAGTACTTGTACGTGTAAGCTGTTCAGATTCAACAACCTTCTGGGCCTCCATATCAGATATCGTTCTCCCTATAGGGTCAATATCCTCTTACAAATCGAGGACATCCTCAATATCAATAGCAAACTCTATAGCAGCAACCATACCGATGGATATACGCTTTACATCAGTAGCGTCAACACGCTCGACAAAAACCAAGAAATCCAAAGAGGCGTATCGATCTGCTACCAATGCCACACACTCAAGTACTAGCATATTTGATCCAAGGTGGGCTGTTAGTACCAAAAGAACTGAGTCCACTGCTTCCTCCATACCCATCAAGCTTTGACGCCAATGCCCAATGTGACTTCCATGCTGGGGCACTCAACTAAAGAATGTAAGATGCTCAAGAGCAAGGTATAAACTCTATAAGATTTTGATATATTTTCATTTACGTCTGTAGGCCCTAGTATCAACCACGACCCTTTATGGGTAGGATGGAGCATTGGTTAATGTTGTGGAAGAATTTGCTCAGAATAGGCATTAGGTGATCATTATATCAGTCCTAATTAGCAAAATGACCTCCAACTCTGGAAAAGGCTAGCCCAGCAGCGAATCAAGAAAGGAAAGCTCAATTCCTTAACGCTGGCAATCGTTAGGCCATATCATTACTTTGCATTCTTATAATTTCTTTTTGTGTTAAATGCTTCTTTACTATAAAACATTATTGTTTGTTAATTGTATTATTAGTGAAATGAGCATGCATGTTTTGAACGAATCCTTTCGTATTCACTCATCTTTTCTCATTTATTACAAAAAGTACAAAAATATTTCTCCACTGCACTTCCTTTATTAAACTGTTGTTTTTAGCAAAGATTGGAGTCAGAATGACGAAAACGAAATGCCCAAATTGCTAACCGTATGCTTTCAGATATAATCTTGCTGATGATGTATATGCATTGTTTCAAATCCCCAAACACTGGAGAGATAAAGAGTTAATCCATAGTCAACCACTTCGAGCCTAGAAGTAGGTGTTTCTTTTGGATCTAAAAAACCCTTATGCTTAACCTGGGGTAGGGTAGTGTTCAGTTAGTCTGACTACGCATTCGAATTGCAAAAGAATACATCCCATCTGGGGATCAACCACATGTCATTCTTCGCACACGTCATGAAGTGTTGAAAGAACCATGTAAAATCCAAAGGTTATGATGGTTGTTCCTCAATAACCAATGACATAGCAGTCACAAGCCTTTCCAAACCAAGAAGGGAAAAAAATACCATTTTAGGCCATATTAGCCCATAATGGTCCATTCGTCACACAGTACCACACCATTCTAATAAATATTTTTTTTTCAAAACATGCAAGAATGTTGCATTAAAATTACCATTGATTAAATGAAAAATTTTAACTGCAAGCAAGTACTTAGCATCAAGGAAATTCAAAGAAGAAATCTGAGAAGAACTTGAACATTCATTGATACTGACCCGAATCAAGACCACCTTATAACCCTATGGATCAGGGGCATGACATCCAATGACTATGTGGACCTGAGAACTGGTGTGTCTGAATCAAATCTCCAAGCATCAGTGGATCAAGGAGGAAAAATGTTCTCAATACTCAATCAATATGAGGTAAGTCCCTCAGAAAATCAGACAGGGGAAAATCACTTAAGGCCTAGTCGGGGCAAATCATCTCAAGAGCACAGTGAAAGTCACTTCCAAAGATCAGTTGATCCGAAGTACACAGTTTCCAGAACCGATTAATCAGGGGTAGAGCACTGCAAGATTCAGACATTGAGGAAAATTGGTTTAGGCCATGGTATGGAATTAATGTTCCTAAATCCCATTTGAGGAAAATTCCTTCAAATACCCTACAGACGGGTTAAAGACAAGTTACAAAGAGGAAAGACTCCTTCATACTTTCAAGTTGGTCAAGTAGACCGTGCCAGACACTTGTAACCATTGAGTTCAAAGCAAGTGTCGAAAGATCACGCTAGTACATCATCATATCTTAACAAGGAGCCTTAGGGCATAGCAAAAACACAATCGTCATGCATGGATCATGTCACCATGCTCATGAAATCATTTGCAGGACGTCATGGCCCATCAGGCATAAAAGTTGAAGTTCTGAGGATCTAATGCGCAGTTTTCCGACAACAGATCAAACTTGGGGCACCAAGAGCATACGCATCTGTCCTCCGATCATAGCATAGTCAAATATGAGCGTCGGGAAGTTAAATATTTTCATCATCCAAAATTCCAATCCATATTGGCAACTAGAAAAATCCAAAATCCAATCTCCATTGGTACCCCAAATATTCAGTTATGCTTGAGCTTTTTGAGGAAAGAAGATAAAGCCCTACACAAATCCAATAACTCATCTACATTCATACATGCATAAATCATAACGTTTCATGCATAGAATTCCCATCAAAACAGGAAATTTCATTAAAAACAAAATCCAATAATTCATTTGCATTCCCACATGCATTAATAAGGACATTTCATGCATCGTGCATAGTATCCTCACTAAGATGAAGCATTACGTCATTACAAATTAAAAAAAATGCATACATAACAATAGTCCTTTTCATTAACCCTTTGATGATGTCACTCCCTAGTGAACTCCTTTCCGTCAACCCTTTGACGATGTCACTCTCTAGTGAAGTCCTTTTTGTCAACCCTTTGACGATGTCACCCCCTAGTGAAGTCATTTCCATAAACCCTTTGATGATGTCACTCCTTAATGAAGTCCTGTACATCAACCCTTTGATGATGCCACTCCCTAGTGAAGTCTTTTCCATCTACCATTTCATGATGAAATTCCTTAATAATCCTCTTCCATCAACCCTTTGATGATGTCATTCTCTAATGAATCATTTACCACTAACCCTTTGATGATGTCATCAACCCTTTGATGATGATATTACCTAAATAAGTCTTTTCCATCAACTCCTTGATCATGACATTTCTTTTCCATAAACCCTTTGATGATGTCACTCCCTAGTGAAGTATGTTCCATCAACTCTTTGATGATGACAATTTTGTTCCATCCGCCCTTTGATGATGCCATCAACCCTTTGATGACGACATTCTCTAATAAACCTTTTCCATCAACCTTTTGATGATGATATTCCCCAACAAGCCAGATGATATTCCCGAGGGAGCCTTTTCTGGAGCATTTCATTTCATATTTGCATTTTATATCTACATTTTATCTCTGCATTTCAAAGGAAAAAAATTGGGTTCTTTTCGTATTTAATTATCTTCCACCACAAATGTACAAATACCGTTGTCATTCATACCTTCTGGTTCAAGGTAATTAAATAGGGACATCTGGCGACTCTGCTGGAGATTAGTTCATAGAACTAATTCCAGAAAAATAAGAAAATAAGAACCATCACTTAAAAAAGAGAAACCTTAGTATAATGAAGTTCACCATCCTCTTAGGTTGCGCACTCTATACTCACGCACTACCTGTTCGCACGCGATTCTCGTGCGAATAACCGCTGGCCTCCTATCACAGGTTTGCTTGCGGGATCGGCCACAGAATCCCAGAACAGATGGTTGAAGTGTAAGTCTTGTTGATAGGATGTTTTTTGATTTATAGGAAATTGGAAACAACTTGAAAAATAAAAGGGTGCAAATTGATGAATAAAACAAAAAGAGAATACAGATAAATAAATGGCAAGATAACTTAAACTTTGATCATGAAATTGCTTTAAAAAGAAATGTGGATGGTATCATACATTTTGTGGGAGTAAACTCATTTCTCTTAACGTTTGGTACTCAGAGTGTATCCCTTCTGCAATGTTACAAATGCGACCTTTAAAACGGAAATGACTATTGCTTTAAATAGGACGAAAAAATAACTGCTCTCTTCCCAAGATTGGCCCTGGTTGTGACACGTGTCACCCCATAATCTTTCTAAATTTCCACGTTCTCAGGGTTTCAAATTTTCCCGCTCAAAGACTTATCAGCTTTGTGTTGGTTTCATAGGCCACCAATCGACACCCTCCGACAGCCTCGCCTCTAAGTCTTCTTCCGACGCACCTTTCAACCGTGTCGACCTGTACTTCAGTTTCCTCACCATTCCTTCTCCTGGAGTCGAACTGCTTGCTGGATTTTCACCATCTCTTCATTCCCCATGTTTGGTTGAAATCTCTCAACTAACAAATTGCCCCCCAAAAGGCCAATTTCGACTGAGCACTGTGTCGACTGAGAAACCTGGCGTTTTGATTTTCTGCGAGATTTAGACGGTGCTTTAGTTTTGACCCAATAATCATCGTTTTGTCTTCTGTTGAATCTGAACCACGTGTCACTCGCCGCCTGACGTGATGATGGTACATTTCTGCGCCATAATTTCCAAGAAACGTCATGATGGCTAGTCTCGTCCTAAGTTATGGGTCTCGAAACTACCCCCACTAACTGCAGAATTTGAATAGTTCTTGACCTTTCAGTTGCATGTGTTTTCCTTATAAATACTCTTTAAACACGTCTGGCTTTCTTTTTCGCCTCTTTCCCACAGTTTCTTCTTCTTCTAAATTTTCTTGCTCTCAACAACTTACTCACCCTTCATTCCAATGGCTTCCTCTGCAACTTCTACTGCTTCCGCTACTCACACCACTGGAAACAACCTCATAGCCTTCATTTTCTCTGAAAAGGAAGCTCTCAGACCTCTACCCCAACTGTCATCTGTTGATGAAGCGGTGGTAGCAAACTGACAACATCAAATGGTTATTCCTTTTGTGGTGGCTAGCAAAATACATGCTTTTCATGGTCCATATCTGGATAAAAAACCAAATCATCAAGAACTTCAAGAGTTCTTTCCATGTTTCGCTCCTACCATACCACCTGCTTTTGAGAAAGGTGGAACCTTAGACCTCAAATTCATGGCGCCCAAAGCTAGAGTCTTTCGATAGATGCCTACACCTGGCAACAAGGACAACATCCCTTGGCTCAACAAGGTCGAAGGCCAGCGTCGGGAGCAATGGAAAATAGTTGGCATCTTCGATGCCATTCAACTCTCAAGGAAAGCTCACAGGGTTAACCCTTATTTGTTGCTAGCGTCGACGTACTTCAGGGAAGGATCGACCAACACATTCCACTTCCCTTGTGGTATGTTCACACCGACACTATTCGACGTGGCGGCCATCACCGGCCTTTCACCCTTGGGCGAAACGTTCGACCCAACTCTGGAAACGACCAATACTTTTGAATTCGAGCATGCTGGTTTCCAGAACTACATTGAAGATCATCACGACAAAGGCTCCAAAGAAGTGTCCGGTGAAGAACACATCGCTTTCCTGACTCTGTGGCTGTCGTATTGTCTATTCTGCCCTGGCTCTCTACAAATAGCCAAAATCTACATTAACCTGGCAATCCAAATTCATGAAGATCGACAGGTATCTTTAGGTAAACTTTTACTAGCCTCCCTCTATCACTCTCTGGGTCTGTCAGCCTTGTGGCTAAAACTCCTCCATGCGACTACCAAAGCTTTGAATGTCTTAGGGCCTATGTGGTTGTTGCAACATTGGCTCAATGCCACCTTCGAACACCAACTGGGCTACCCTGCCTCTGCAACGATGGCGCGTTTAAACAAAGATCGTCTCATAGAAGGCGTTCGACTCGCTTTGATGACCACCTAGGAAACTCCCAACCAAACCCTCTTTATGAAGTATCTCAATATGTTTGTGGAAACCACGTCTTTTGTCCCAAGCATGGCACTCTTCGTGGCTCGAAAATTTGGTCCAACATGGTTCAAGAATTCGTTCCCTGGTGTTTTCCCCAAGGCAACATCACAATCGAACTCTATATGGAGGGCCTTTCTAACCCCCACCATGATATCCTTTCAGATTGAGACAGGGAACACAGGTTATGGGTTATGAAGTACCAGCCCAACCTGGTGGCCCGTCAATTTGGCCTAAGCCAAATGCTGCCTAAGTCCTTGGTGAAACATTCTTCTGACATTGTGCGGGCTGGTCGACGGCTAAACTTGGCGGGTCATAAGGCCTGCCTTAGATTTTCCAAGTCGACACAACATCTTGATTTACCTCTCTTTGCGTTTCAACCCTCCTTCTTTACTATAGAAGACTTCGACGTCTGGTGGTCAGAATACCAGACTCAGATTTTTCAATGTGACCTTTTTCTGGAAAACGTGGTCGATGCTTTTGCTGCCCTTGCTGGTGATGTTCCCACTCCGACAGTTGATGTACCTGTCGAGAACCCCTAAGAAGCTGATGCCATAGAAGACCCACCAAAGAAGGTAACTCCTGAACTCTTCAATTTTATTTCATTAGTTGTCTTTAGCTAATCATTTGTCCTGATTTCCCAGGGTCGAAAATGGGAACCAGTTGCTGCATCGACCTCCACCAGGCTTGCGAAGAAACCAAAAACCCTGAAACCACAGGTATAACATGTTTCAATGTTCCTTCGCATTTGTTTCTGCTATTTATCTAACTTTGTTGTTTGCTAGGCTTCTGAGAAAATATCGCCTCCTGAGGGAGACGTGTCGGATGAAAGCACCCAATCCCAGATCTTTCCCACTGAAGCCTCAGCATCCTCTCCAGCTACTCCATTGGTGAAGAAGAGGAATGCCCTAGTCAAGAAAACACCTTCAAAAATGGTTGCTTCGACTGTGAACCCTGTTGTCCCTAGAAACCTTGCTGAAGTCTTCAAGCCTGTCGAGGCTGAAGCACCCCCTCCAAAACAATCTGCTGAGGTATTCATCATCCTTGTTCCCTTAGCTCAACTATTGCTTGGATATTTCCTCACCGGAACTTTTTCTTGCAGGAAACTGTGGCCGCTTCGACCACTGCTGAAAAAGATGCTACTGCAACGACTACCATTGGCAATCCCCCTGAGACATCAACTGTGTTTAGTCCTTAAACAGTTGACGAGTTCCAAGGGGCCTCGACAAAAGAGGATCCAGCGGCGACAACACCTCTAATCCAAAACACCACCATTGAGGCTGGGAAGGATGGTGCAACCACCACTGATAATGAAAATCCTTCGGCTGTTGCTACTGCTGCTCAAGTCGATGTAAACCCTAAAGCTTCTGCTGAAGGTGGCTCCAATATGCCTACGCCTAATGTTGACACAGTTCTTACCCCAGAGGAGATTTTGGCGACAAAACAAAAAAATCCAGCAGCAACTTTGAAGGCACTGTACAAGCTTCACTAAGAGTCTGGGGACGCTTAACCCACTAGTTCGACGACCATACCAACCCCAGAAATAGATCATTCTTTCGCCCTCAAGCTCCAACAATTGAAGACATACCTCTTTGAGGATGAATTTCTGGCGACCGTCGCAGAGGAGGCTGTTGTGGCTTGTGATGTGTTCAAAATATTGGATAAACTTTCCCAATTTCAAGTTCCTACTCCTATGGCCATGTACTTAATTGAATTCGAGGCCTTCTTTATGCAACTGGCCAAGGACCTTACTATGTGCAAATAGGCCGACGCTCACATCAGGCTGAAGAACAACGAGATGAACCGTGAGTGGTACCTCAGCTCACTTTGTGAGAAGAAACTTGAGGACTTTGAGGCCAAAAAGAAAGAGCGCTCTGATAAGCATCGTGCTTTCGACCAGCAGATATCTGACTACCAAGTTCAGATAGTTGAACTTACAAGAAAAATTGCTGAGGTCGAAAAGCAAAAGGCTTCTTTGGATTCTGCTGAACCTTTGCCTGCTCAAGAGGCAATTGTTCAAGAAGTCGCCCAAGGGATTGCTCACATCGAAGCGGCTCTCAAAATAAAGGATACCATTGGTCAAATGTGGAAAAGGAAAGCTCTTCTCGACAACAAGGTTGATCACGAGAAGACCCTTTTTTAGGACTTTAAATCTAGATTCCCTAATTCCTTTTAATTTGCATGTCGAACTGTTGTAACTTTACTTGGATATTTTGTAAGCCATCTTGGCCTTTCTAGTCTATTTTGGCTACTTATTAATGAAAAGTTACTTTCTAATTTGGATCTCTTGTAACATAGGTTTATATTTTTTCAAATATTTCCCATTTACCCTTAAGACACGTTGGTCCATGCCTACTTCCTGAACCTCGTATGCATTGTTGTTGAACCCTTGAATTACTTTGAAGGGTCCCCTCCCAATTTGGTGACCATTTCCCCAACGTTCGATCCCGTCGATTCATGGGCAACACTGCTTTCCACACATAGTCATTAACTGCAAAGGTCTTCTTTCTGGCCTTCTTATTATATGCCTTGGCAACTCGTGCCTTCTAGTGTAATAACACATTTAACATTGTCATCCTTTCCTCGTCTAAGTCCACGATTTTGTCTAGCATCATGTCCCAGTATTGCTCCGACGGAATTTCATATTGTCGTTGCACTCTAACCAATTGTAGACATATTTCTGCTGGCAATACAACGTCGTGATTGAAAGTCAAACGAAACGGAGTCGAGCTGGCTGACTCCTTGGGGGATGTTCGACAAGCCCATAAAATTTGACTTAATGTCTTGTGCCAATTCTTTGGCTTTCTGGCCACGTGATTTTTGATGAGCCCAATTAACACTTTATTGGCTGCTTCGACCTGACCGTTTTCCTGAGCATAATATGTTGTTGAAGTCACTAATTTGAAACCCGTTTCAGCTGCGAACTCTTACATTTTTTGACCAACGAATACGGAACCTTGATCCGTAGTGATGGTTTCAGGGATCCCGAATCTATACAAAATATGATTATGGATGAATTCGATCACAGCCTCCTGATATACTTTCACTAGAGGCACAACCTCTATCCATTTTGTGAAGTTGTCTATACCCAAAAGGATGAATTTCTGTTGTTTCGACGAGGCTGGCCGAATTTCCCCTATGACATCCAACGCCCATCCACGAAAGGGCCATGGCTTGACGATGGTATATAATTCGTTGGCTGGCACATGCTGAATGTTCACATGTTTTTTACAGTCTTGGCATCCCTTTGCAAAGTCCATGCAATCCTTGAGCATGCTTGGCCAATAGACGCCTTGTCGAAACAACAATCATTTCATCTTATGGCCAGCTTGGCGAGCCCCACATGTCACACTATGGACCTCAGAAATTGCTAGGTATGCATCTGTGTCCCCTAGACACTTGAGCAACACTCCCTCTGGAGTCTTTTTTTGCAACTTATTTCCCATCAGAACGTAACTTAAAGCTCTGTATTTAGTCTTTCTATCAGTGTTGCCCACCGGATTCTCCAAGTATTCGACGATTGGCCTTCTCCAATCTGACGGTGATAGATTGCTGATAGCAAAAAATTCATAATTTCCAAAGCTTTATGTAATACCCCGTATTTTATAAACGCTCTGGATAATATTAGTTGAGACAAGTTGAGATCTAGTGTGCTCTAAGTATTTATCTGATACGATAATTAGAGCAACTGATGAACTCAGTGCTGATCAGATTAATATTATCAAACTCTAAGGTTTTATTAATTTGTGCATTTGAGCTAATTTGGACATTTAGTAGTGTTACTAATTTTGAGTATTTTCTCTATATCAATTCTTTTCTCTCTTTTTTTCCAAAGTTAGAAACATTTGGAGCAAGAGAAAGTGAAGAGAAGGAAAAGGAATGGAAAGAAGAGAAAATCTCCAAAGAGCTCAAGAACAAGAATCATCATCTCGTCTTCATCTTTTAATCTCATCTTCTTCATCATCATCTTCTAATCCAGGTGGGTTCTAGATAGAGACTTTAGTGTAGAAATTCTAAGAGTTCTAGAGTTAGGTTAGATTTTTGAGAAAATGAGTTTTTTTGCAAAATCAATGAATCTAACGGCTGAAAATCGATATAATTTGCGTAGTATAATCGGAATATGCATATGAACATTGTTGTTACTTGTTTTGATCATTTGGCAATGGTTTGGGTTGGAAAAAGTGGGATTTTGGGGTTTGAAACCATATAACCCGCAGCAGAAAAATTCTGGTTTTGATGCGATTCGCCAGGAAAATTGGGATTCGCTAGGTGAATTAGGTCTCACCTCTGGTTCGCCATGCGAAGTGCTGGCGAAGAGGGATTTGCCAGGCGAAATCCTAAGTCGCCAGGCGAAAATGGGGAGACAGAAATGTGTTAGCTACTAGAACTCTTGGGTTTTTCAAAAATTGTGTTTCGCCACAGGCTCGCCAGGCGAAGTGCTGGAGAAGAGGGATTCGCCAGGCGAATCTGGCTGTTGCTTAATAATTTTATTTTCTTCGAAAATCCATAAGTTTTGACTTGGTTATCCGTTTTAGACGTTCTTTATATCGATGTGAAGCTATGAAAGAGTTCTATGCTATGGAAAGTGAAATTTTAATTTATGAGATGAAATTTACTCGATTGTGGTAATTAATCGAAATTATGTGGTTTATGAAAAAGTATCTTTTGGAAATTTAAAAGCTTCAAGTTGTGAGCTAGTGAGGAAACCATTAGTATAATAGAATGACTAGAGAATTGTGGGACAATGCATACATCGATACTTGAAGTGTATCTTTGATAAGTCATTAGGGGAGGTTCGAGGCTAGTTTTGTGCTCTCCTCCGAATTAAACGTGTGTTATTTCCCTAATAAATATTAGTGACCCGTGTCGAGATCTCCTTGTGCGTGATGGCCGGGGAAAGTATTTATTAGGTATGTACCCCTTAATAAATATGAGTGACCCGTGTCGAGATCTCCTTGTGTGGGATGGCCGGGGAAAGTATTTATTAAGTAAGCAGCCGTGACCCATGTCGAGATTCTCTGGTGTGGGATGACTGGGTAAAGTTGCTTAGTGGGTGGTATTAGTGACCCGTATCGAGATCCTCTTGTGTGGGATGGTCGGGGAAAGTACCATTGGTAGATAATCAGTGACCCGTGTCGAGATCTCCTTGTGCGGGATGGTCGGGGAAAGTTATCTACATTAAGGATCCACGACCCGTGTTTAATCTCCTTGAGCGAGATGGTCGGGGAAAGATTCCTTAACTAGTTGTTGTTTTGTGTGTATTGTGTTTGTTCTCTAGTGAGAATTTTTTGAACTCAAAGTCTAGTTCCTTTCCCCCGACTTGAGTTAGGTTTTGGTTAGAACCTTGTAAAGCTGAGAGAATCCATAAGATAAAGAACTCACTGAGATTTGATGTATCTCACCCCACTATTGTTGAATATTTCAGGTACTTTAGGTTCCATGAAGGGTAAGGATAAGGTCGTGTGATTATCCTTACTTGTCTGATGGCGTAGCTTCCGTTGTGGAGTTTTTGAGATTGTTGTCGATCTAGTTCTTAGTATTTATCTTTGGAACATCTTGTATATATATTTATGCCATAGTTTTTTGTATTAGGCTTTTTGGGCATGTATATGTATAATGTGTTTACTAGGGACTTATTGGTATTTCAGTACCAAACGTGGTTTTCATGTATAATATATGCTTTGATGTATGTATTTATATATGGGCATTACAGTTGGTATCAGAGCAAGTCGTATCCTCGACCTAGCCATGAAATAGTATAAGTATTTTCTTTCCGTTTCATATGCGTTGTGTCGCCATTGGTCTTAAGTGTTATATTTATGGTATTGAGCCTGATCAACTTAATCCTATCTGTATGACCATTAGGAACATGGTCGACGGACGTAGAAGCAATAGTGGTAGACCTAGAACTACTCCAGCTAGGACGAATCCGTCGAGCGGCGATGGGAATGCTCCTTTGTATCAGTTTATGCAACAGATGCAACAGCAACAAAACCAGTTTATGCAACAAATGGTACTACAATTAAATAGAGGTCTGCAGCCTCAGGTGGTTGTCCATGAGGCTGTAGGTGGGACTTTTCGAGATTTCTTCCGCATGAATCCTCCAGAATTTCATGGCGGATTAGATCATGTAAAGGCTCATGAATGGATAGCGGGTATGGAAAGGATTTTCTTGACTGTGCATTGTAGTGAAGAGAATAAGGTGGTTTTTGCTTCGCATTCATTGAAGGGTCCTGCCATGAGGTGGTGGGAGAGTGCATCAGCTCTTATGACTATTCAGGGTGTGCCCAAGGTCTGGGAATAATTCAAGGCAATTTTCATGGAGAAATATTTTCCTAGTTCCTTGCGGACTCAGAAAGAGTTTGAATTTCAACAGTTAAGACAAGGTAGTATGACTGTGGCCAGTTATGCTAAAAAGTTTGAGGACATGGCTGCTTATTCTAGGCAGGCTATGTATGCTCCGGATGAACAGTGGAAAGTATATCAGTTTCTGTTTGGACTAAAAGCTGAAATTTTCTCATAGTGTATCTCAGAGAGAGTTCACTACTTATGCAGAAGTTCTAAGGCAATGCTATGTGGCGGAGCATAGTTTGAAGAAAGTACAAGCTAAAGGTGTTGCAAGTAGGGTGAATCAGGGTGATCGTGGAAGAGAGAGTCAACAATTTGGTCCTAGATTGCAAGATTTCAAGGGAAAGCAGGTTGCTAGACCTAATGTTATTCCTCTATGTAGGGTGTGCAACAAACGTCATTTTGGGAGGTGTGCCGATGGGAGTGTTAGGTGTTATCATTATAATGAATTGGGACATATGGCTAGAGTGTGTCCTCAGAATAGAAATCAAGTGCAAGGAAGAAATACCGGACGGGTTTATACCTTGGATGCAAGGAAGACGAAAAGTGACAACTCCTTGATTGCGGGTACGTGTTTCGTAAACGGGCATCCTTGTTTTGTTTTATTTGATTGTGGGGCAACACATTCTTTTGTGTCAATGCGATGTGTAAAGAGACTTGGGTTGCAAGCAATTCCTTTGTCTCCTCCTATGGTGGTCACTACCTCCATGGATGAAATGGTTGAGACACCGTTGATGTGTGAAAACTGTGTTTTGTCTGTGAATGATAGAGTTTTTCAGATTGACCTTATCTGTTTACCGCTTAAGAAAGTTGATGTCGTTTTGGGGATGGATTGGCTTTCTGCTAATTCGGTGTTTGTTGGGTGTGAGGAAAAGCTAATCATCATTCCATCTGCCGAGGCTACCCCGAAGGATGTGTTAACAACTATTTTAAAAGGTACGGTGGGAATGATAAATTTCTTATTTGAGAAGGAGAAATCTGTTTTACAGGTTCTTACTAAGGAGGGGAGTAGCGACCAACAAGTGCTGAGTATACCTATAGTCTGTGAGTTTCCAAAAGTTTTTCCTGAGGACGTTACTTCTCTTCCTCCGGAGAGAGAAGTTGAGTTCTCTATTGACCTGGTACTGGGAACGACTCCTATATCCGTTTCTCCTTATCGGATGGCACCGCTTGAATTAAGAGAACTAAAGGACCAATTGGAGGACTTGATGGCTAAGCATTTTGTTAGACCTAGCGTTTCACTGTGGGGAGCTCCAGTTTTATTGGTAAAGAAGAAAGATGGTGGAATGCGGTTGTGTATTGATTATCGCAAGTTGAACAAAGTCACCATTAAGAACAAGTACCCCTTACCCAGGATAGACGACCTGTTAGATCAATTGAAAGGAGCCTGTGTGTTCTCGAAGATTGATTTACGGTCGGGTTATCATCAGATCCGAGTGAAGAGTTTCGATGTGCCTAAGACTGCATTTAGAATCCGTTACGGCCATTACGAATTCTTAGTGATGCCTTTCGGTGTGACTAATGCTCCAGCTGTTTTTATGGATTACATGAACCGTATATTTCAAGCTTACTTGGACCAATTTGTCGTAATCTTTATTGACGGCATTCTTATTTATTCTCGTACTCCACAAGAGCATGGAGAACATCTGAGAATTGTCTTATCGATATTGCAAGAGAAGCGACTTTTTGCTAAGTTAAGCAAGTGTGAGTTTTGGATGTCGAAAGTTAATTTTCTTGGACATGTTATATCTCAAGGTGGTGTGGCAGTAGATCCATCAAAGGTAGAAGCAGTAATTAATTGGGAGAGACCGAGGAATGCTTCAGAAGTTAGAAGTTTCTTGGGATTGGCAGGTTACTATAGAAGGTTCATTAAAGGTTTTTCTTAGTTGGCCTTACCAATGACAAAACTTACTCGAAAATATTTTGCTTATGAGTGGGATTCGGGTTGTGAACAAAGTTTTATGAAATTGAAGGAAAGTTTGACGACTGCTCCAGTATTAATTATTCCTAATCCTAACAACTCTTACGAAGTATTTTGCAATGCTTCTAAGATGGGGTTATGAGGTGTCCTGATGCAAGGCGGTCAAGTGGTAGCTTATGATTCTCGACAATTGAAAGTTCATGAGAAGAATTATCCAACTCATGATTTGGAACTAGCGGTGGTTGTATTTGCACTGAAGGTGTGGTGTCATTATTTGTATGGTGTACGTTTTGAAATGTTCAGTGATCATAAAAGTTTGAAGTATTTGTTTGACCAAAAGGAGTTGAATATGCGGCAAAGAAGGTGGATGGAGTACTTAAAGGATTATGACTTAGAATTAAAGTATCATCCAGGAAAAGCAAATAAAGTAGCAGATGCATTAAGTCGAAAAATGGTTCATAGTGCCGAATTGATGATATTTGAGTATGCTTTGTTGGAAGAGTTTAGAGATCTTAATCTCCAGTTTGTATGGACTCCGAATGGAGTAATTATGGGAAATTTGAATGTCAATTCTACTCTAAGAGTTGAGATTCAACAAGAACAAGTTTTAGAGGAGAAGTTTCAAGAGATGTTACTTCAACCAGGTTTTTCACGAGCAGCGGATGGGATTGTCCTGTTTAACCAAAGGATTTATGTTTCGAATGATGCAGTATTAAAAAGAAAGATTTTAGATGAAGCTCATAAAGGTACTTTTACGATACATCCCGGTTCTTCGAAGATGTATCAGGACTTAAAGAAGGATTATTGGTGGCCAAGAATGAAAAAGGATATTGCGGTATATGTGTCAGAATGTGCAGTGTGCCAACAGGCGAAGATTGAACACCAAAGGTCGGGCGGTCTGTTGCAACCTTTAGAGATTCCAGTTTGGAAGTGGGATAGTATTTCTATGGATTTTGCAGTAGGTTTGACTCGTACGCAAGGTGGTTATGATTCCATTTAGGTGATTGTAGATCGACTAACAAAATCTGCGCATTTCTTAGCCGTGAAAACTACTTTCAAGGCAAGTCATCTTGCAAGGTTGTTTATTGCTGAGATTGTAAGATTGCATGGTGTTCCCTCCAACATTGTTTCCGATAGAGATCTAAAATTTACTTCAAGGTTTTGGAAGGTTTTCCAACAAGCTATGGATACGAGGTTACGTTTGAGCACGTCGAATCATCCTCAAACGGATGCTCAGACTGAGCGAACAATACAAACGATGGAAGATATGTAAAGAGCTTGTGTGCTAGAAAGTAGAGGAAATTGGAAGGAACTTCTACCGTTGATTGAGTTTTCTTATAACAATAGTTACCATGCGAGCATCGGCATGGCTCCTTATGAAGCATTGTATGGGAGGAAATGTAGAACACCTTTGTGTTGGGCGGAAGTTGGTGAAGATAAAATTTTGGGACCCAAAATTATTCAAGAGACTATGAAAAAGATTCGGATGATCCGTGAGAAAGTTAAACAAGCGCAAGATCGTCAAAAGAGTTATGCGGACAACCGTAGGAGACCTTTAGAATTTGAGGTAGGTGGCCATGTGTTTCTGAAAGTTACTCCGAGATTGAGATTGAAAGGACCGTTTAAGTCACGCAAGTTAAGTCCGAGATACGTGGGACCGTATCAGATCTTAGAAAGGATTGGTGAAGTCGCTTACAGATTAGCCTTACCACCCTCTCTGTCAGAGATGCATGACGTCTTTCATGTATCTCAGCTCCGAAAGTTTATTCCTGACCCTCTTCAGCCAATTCTACCGGAATCAGTGGAAATAGAAGCACACTTGACTTTTGAACCTCAACCGAGTCGTATTGTGGGAAGAGAAACAAAGGTATTAAGGAACAAAGACATTCCTCTTGTTAAGGTGCAATGGGATGTGACGCATCCGGGTGATGCTACTTGGGAACTAGAATCAGAAATGCGGGATGTTTACCCTCATCTATTCAGGAAATCTTTTAAATTCGAGGACGAATTTCTATTTAAGGAGGGGAGGATGTAATACCGCGTATTTTATAAATGCTCTGGATAATATTAGTTGAGACCAGTTGAGATCCAGTGTGCTCTGAGTATTTATCTGATAAGATAATTAAAGCAACTGATGAACTCATAGCTGATCAGATTAATATTATCAAACTCTAAGGTTTTATTAATTGGTGCATTTGAGCTAATTTGGACATTTAGTAGTGTTACTAATTTTGAGTATTTTCTCTATATAAATTCTTTTCTCTCTTTTTTTATTCAAAGTTAGAAACATTTGGAGCAAGAGAAAGTGAAGAGAAGGAAAAGGAATGGAAAGAAGAGAAAACCTCCAAAGAGCTCAAGAACAAGAATCATCATCTCATCTTCATCTTTTCATCTCATCTTCTTCATCACCATCTTCTAATCCAGGTGGGTTCTAGATAGAGACTTTAGTGTAGAAATTCTAACAGTTCTAGAGTTAGGTTAGATTTTTGAGAAAATGAGATTTTTTGCAAAATCAATGAATCTAACGGTTGAAAATCGATATAATTTGCGTAGTATAATCAGAATATGCATATGAACATTGTTGTTACTTGTTTTGATTGTTTCGCAATGGTTTGGGTTGGAAAAAGTGGGATTTTGGGGTTTGAAACCATATAACCTGCAACAGAAAATTTTTGGTTCTGATGCGATTCGCCAGGCAAATTGGGATTCGCTAGGCGAATTAGGTCTCGCCACTAGTTCGCCAGGCGAAGTGCTGGCGAAGAGGGATTCGCCAGGCGAAATCCTAAGTCGCTAGGCGAAAATGGGGAGATAGAAATGTGTTAGCTACTGGAACTCTTGGGTTTTTCAAAAATTGTGTTTCGCCACAGGCTCTCCAGGCGAAGTGCTGGCGAAGAGGGATTCGCCAGGCGAATCTGGCTGTTGCTCAATAATTTTATTTTCTTCGAAAATCCGTAACTTTTGACTCGGTTATCCGTTTTAGACGTTCTTTATATCGATGTGAATCTATGAAAGAGTTCTATGCTATGGAAAGTGAAATTTTTATTTATGAGATGAAATTTACTCGATTGTGGTAATTAATCGGAATTATGTGGTTTATGAAAAAGTATATTTTGGAAATTTAAAAGCTTCAAGTTGTGAGCTAGTGATGAAACCATTAGTATAATAGAATGACTAGAGAATTGTGGGACAATGCATACATCGATACTTGAAGTGTATCTTTGATAAGTCATTAGGGGAGGTTCGAGGCTAGTTTTGTGCTCTCCTCCGAATTAAACGTGTGTTATTTCCTAATAAATATTAGTGACCCGTGTCGAGATCTCCTTGTGTGGGATGGCCGGGGAAAGTATTTATTAGGTATGTACCCCTTAATAAATATGAGTGACCCGTGTCGAGATCTCCTTATGCGGGATGAACGGGGAAAGTATTTATTAAGTAAGCATCCGTGACCCGTGTCGAGATCCTCTGGTGTGGGATGGCCGGGGAAAGTTGCTTAGTGGGTGGTATTAGTGACCCGTGTCGAGATCCTCTTGTGTGGGATAGCCGGGGAAAGTACCATTGGTAGATAATCAGTGACCCGTGTCGAGATCTCCTTGTGCGGGATGGTCGGGGAAAGTTATCTATGTTAAGGATCCGTGACCCGTGTTTAATCTCCTTGAGCGAGATGGCCAGGGAAAGATTCCTTAACTAGTTGTCGTTTTGTGTGTATTGTGTTTGTTCTCTAGTGAGAATTGTTTGAACTCAAAGTTTAGTTCCTTTCCCCCGACTTGAGTTAGGTTTTGGTTAGAACCTTGTAAAGCCTAGAGAATCCATAAGATAGAGAACTCACTGAGATTTGATGTATCTCACCCTACTATTGTTGAATATTTCAGGTACTTCAGGTTCCGCGAAGGGTAAGGATAAGGCCGTGTGATTATCCTTACTTGTTTGATGGCGTAGCTTCCGTTGTGGAGTTTTTGAGATCGTTGTCGATCTAGTTCTTAGTATTTATCTTTGGAACATCTTGTATATATATTTATGCCATAGTTTTTTGTATTAGGCTTTTTGGGCATGTATATGTATAATGTGTTTACTAGGGACTTATTGGTATTTCAGTACCAAACGTGGTTTTCATGTATAATATATGCTTTGATGTATGTATTTATATATGGGCGTTACACTTTCGATTAAACTTTCTGTCGAGACATTTGTACCTCCAGCCTATGGGGTTGATAAACTTGATAAGGGTAGCACGTTTGACACCATTTTCTTCTTAATTTCAATGAAGTCTTTCAACTTCTCTTCTGACACCTTGTACCCGGAGGCAATCTGCGCTAAATCGTTAGCCTCTTGATTTTCTATTTTGGGCACGTGCGTAATGCTAACAACTTCAAAGTGTTCCAAAAGTCGCTTCGCCATTGAGAAGTAAGCCAAAATATGCTCTTTGACACACTTATATTCTCTCGTGATTTGTTTAACCACCAATTCAGAATCGCCCCTTATTTCAACTCTCTTGGCACCCAAATCCTTAAATATTTTAAGGCCAGTAATTAAAGCTTCATATTCTGCTTCGTTATTGGAGTATTTTTCGTCAACCTTACATTTGAATTTAGTTGGAATACCATGCGGGGATACTATTAAAATTCCAATACCTGCCCCGTTTCAATGGCTCGACCCATCGAAGTATAACTTCCAAGGGGCAACATCGACAATACATATCGACGATTCGACCACTGCATGATCAACAATAAAATCTGCCACTATTTGACCTTTCATAGCCCTTAGAGGGACGTATGTCAGGGAAAACTCAGGTAATGCTAGTGCCCATTTCCCAATTCGGCTATGCAAAATGGGTTTAGACAACATATGCTTAATAACATCAAAATACGACGAAACATAAACATCAACTGGTTTGATATATTGCTTTAATTTCATACATGAGAAGTACAAGCATAGGCACAACTTTTCAATCATAGTGTACCTAGTTTCAACATCTATTAACATTCGACTAAGGTAATAAATGGGTCTTTCGATGCCACTACTATCCTCATGTGCTAACATGCTTCCTATGGTCGTATCCGACGCAACAATGTACAACTTCATGTTTTTATTCATACTAGGTGGCAATAAAATGGGAGTCCTTGTGAGGTATTCTTTGATAGCGTTGAAAGCCTCCTGCTGCTCCTGTTCCCAATGGAAATCACTTTCCTTCTTGTCTTTGAGCAATGGCAAGAATACCTTCGTCTTGCCACTTAGATTTGATATAAACCTTCTTAAGAAGTTTATCTTCCCCAACAAAGATTGGAGTCGTTTCTTTGTCGAAGGAGGCTTGAGATCCAAGATTGCTTTTGTCTTGCTTTGGTTTATCTTGATGCCTTTCTTGTGGACCACGAATCCCAGGAAATCCCCTGCGTGAACACCAAAAGCACATTTTAGTGGATTCATTTTTAATCCATATTTTCTCATTATTTCGAATGAGCGTCGAAGGTGGTCTAAGTGACCATTCTACAATGAGGATTTTATCATAATGTTATCAATATACACCTGCATAAAATTCTCAATAAAATCATGGAATATAGCATTCATGGCTCTTTGATAGGTTACCCCAGCGTTTTTTAAACCAAATGGCATTACAACCCATTCGTAGGTTCCTAAAGCCCCAGGGCATCGAAACGCAGCTTTGGGGACATCCTCTTCGGCTATGAGAATTTGATTATAACTGGAGTTGCCATCGAGCATACTTAAATATTAGAAACTTGCAGCTGAATTAACTAGCATTTCGGCCACAAGCATCAAATGCTCGTCTTTTGGGGTAGCGTTGTTCAAATCCCTAAAGTCTATGCAGACTCGAAGGGTTCAATTTTTCTTGATAACAGACACTATGTTCGCTATCCATTCAACGTACCTTGCAGTTCTAATGAACCGACTTTTGAGCAGTCTCTCAATCTCCTGCTTTATCTTCAGAGTAATCTCTAGAGAAAATCGTCGAGGCTGCTGCTTTACTGGCCTTTTACCTAGCTGAATTGGCAGTTGATGCTCTATCACACTTCGACTCAGACCAGACATTTTGCCATAATCCCAGGCGAAACAGTCTTTGTATTTTTTCAATACCTCGATCAGCTTGGCCTTCATCTTCGACCCAACTTTAGTGCTCACATAGGTAGGCCTTTTGGTAATCCCATCTCCTAAGTCAATCTCTTCGAGTGGGTCCTGCACTTGCATTCTCTGCAGCTCATTGGTTGGGTCTTTCTCAAACCCAAAGGCTCATTGTCATAGATGCAATCAAGCCTTCGGCTTTCTGAAGCTGTTGTCTGGCCTTGTTGGCCATTTACTTGTGCATTGTGATCGGCTTCACTATCCATCTTTTTCTGTTTTTATGCTTCTAGCGCCGACTTTATTTTGTTTTCAGCCAAATAGGCCGAAATTCGAGTCATGCTTTCTAACTCAGAAGTCATTTTCACCGACTACTGGCCACCCCGTGGGTGGATTATCTTCTGTAGGCTCCATTGTTTCGTCGGCAACATCACAAATAAACTCGGATTCGGGATCCAAATTCAAGACGCGACCCATGTCGACGGAGGTATAAGACCCCGATCGGTCATCACAAGGAGCCACATTTGTTAGGTGTTGATCAAAGGACTTCTTACTTCCCTTAGCTTCGTCAATCTTATAATAACTCTGATCAGCCTCGATGTTTTCGACAATGCCATCCTTCCTCCAGATGCTTAATCTCTGATGTGATGTTGACGGCACTGCCCCTATTTTATGGATCCACTCTCGACCCAACAGCAAGTTGAAATTGGCCTTTGAGTTGATAACCATAAAGAGTGTTGATCTATTAGTTGTACCCACTACTAAGTCAACTTGAACAACCCTAAGGATGTTGCTAGTTTTTCCTTCGTAATTGGATAAAACCATGTTGTGTTGTCGGAGGTCAGCCTCAGTATTTCCAATCTTTTTAAATAGATTATGAGGCATTAAATTGACAGTTGCCCCTCCATCTACAAACACTTTGTTGACCGCCACTCCGTCAACCTTTGCTTTTATGAATAGTGTTTTCAAATGGTACATCATCCCAGGACTGGGCCTCTCAAACATGGCTATTTGTTCTTCTACCACCTCATTGTTCATCACATAGTAACATAACGGTTTGTCTTCTGTAGTTTCATCTGGCACGAAATCCTCTTCCGTTTCGGAGACTTCCGACACCATATCATACTCTACTGGCAGTATCGATACGATACCATAGTTTACGACAAAGTCTTCACCGTAGGTGTCATCATACATGTCTTCGTCGAAGTCGTCATCCGGTGAAGAGGTAGACTCTTCGTCCGACTGGGGAGAATACTTTGGTTCTTCCTCATCTGACTGGGGAGTGTACTTTGGTTCTTTCTTGCTTTCGATCACAGATGTACATTTCGAGCTCTGGGTCGAGACCACCCCCTTCTCTCCTAAAGCTTCCATAGTCACTGCCATTATTTGATTCGTCATGACTTTTTCCTTCTCTACCCACCTTCCTTTTGGGTATTGCCTTTTCTGTCCAGAGGTTCTGACAGGTTTCAACTGTGAAGTCGAAGCCTCTTTCTTAGCTTTCTTATTTTGCTGATAACGCCTCCATTAAGTCTTTGTCATAGGATTCTTACCTTTGTAATTGGGAGATACCACGTAGCCTCTAGGTTCGACCCTCTTGTCAGAGACTTTTGCCTCCATTTCCAAATCCAACACCTTCCATTTCGGCCTTTTGCTCCTTTTCTGACTCACTGGTTCCACCCACTTCTCCTGTGGAGTGTCTGACGGTGGCACAAAGGTCTTGGGTCGCGCTTGCTGGAACAACTTCCTGTACTCCTCGTTTTGACGAGGAGCACCATTTCGGCTGAATACAAACCTTGGGACAGGTGGCTTACCACCTCGCGACGTCTCTTTCTTGCCTGCTTCGTACTTCTCAGTAGCTTTTTCATCAAAGACAGCGTTGCATCTTGAGCATAACACAATCTTCGACCCACTTACCCTGCACTTCTCTTGGAAATTTGCCAGGCTTTCACCAGCTTGAGGGTAAACTGCCTCGAGTTCTTCCTCAGTCTTTTTGTTAGAACCGTCAGTAGTTTCGACCATCATGCACTCAAAGGATTCAGTTGTTAATTATTTGTTGAGACCTTCAGTAGTCTCAACCATCATGCAGTTATATAGCTCATAGTACAAGGCTTCTTCGACCTTCAGCAGGTCCGTGTCAACTTGCATCTTTAGCCTTTCGCTAAATTGAAGCCGAACTTCCTTCAAAGCTTTCTGCACCAGATCCCTGAAAACAACACATTGAGCCGTTTTATGACCAAGGAAATTATGAAATTTACAAAATCCCTTTTTTTTTCTTTTGTTCTAATGGGGGATCTTTCAAACCAGGAAGAGCAATTGTCTGACCATCTTTAACTAATAAATCAAATATTTCGTCACACTTAGACACATCAAAAGTATAAGGTTTAGCAACGTATTTATCTGTTTAGTTTCGACGGGATTTTTCCCGTTTGATGGTTTTAATAATTTGCACGTGTACGGAGGCCCTGGCTTGAGTTCAGCCACGTTTACCTCACTTTCGTCGACGAGTTCCTCATCGTCGGAAGAATATCTGTCGGCGGCTACGTACGAAATCTTTTCTTTCTTACGGTATCTGTTAATCTGAGTTTTTTCAGCTTTCAATCGTTCGACCTGTCGGACCCTATATGCTAGTTGTGCCATATCCCTGAGATATTGCGTGTCTAGCTTTTTCCTGATGGAATAGTCTAAACTGTCAGCTTCCATCTCGACTAGCTCATGTTCAGGGACTTGAGTAAAGCATCGTGCTTTCAAAAGTCTAAACCTATTAAGATATTGTTCCACCAACTCCGTGACCTTCCATTTGACACTGGCCAATTCTTTCAGATTGATTTTCGATTGTCCCATGTAAATCTGTTCATGAAACAATCTTTCTAATTGTGCCCAGGTATGGACAGAATGTGGGGGCAACATGGTAAACCACGTAAACGTATTCTTTGTGAGGGGACTTGGAAAACACTTCATCTTCAAGTCCTTATTATTTGCTATGTCACTAGTTTCAGTTTGATATCTGGCGACATGTTCGACCGGTGGACTCTTCGGTCTCTCCGGCGAACTTGGTGAACTTTGGAACTTTCCACCCCTAGGTAATTTTGTCTGCAAGACAAAATTTAGTAGTAGGGACGTATACGTTGGCCATCGAAGGCCTGGATTCGCCCCATTTTGGACCATGATTCGTTCGCCCATAGCTTCTAAGTTTGGTTCGCCAGCCATGGCATCGTGTCAAACTTGCCTGACCACATAGTCCGGATCTTGGTTCCTATGAACTAACACAATGGGAGGCCTTTGGGCCATCCTAGGGGTTTATTCAACCTCATGAGGTTGGTCAACTGTTTCGTCGAATACCTCATCCTGACGAACTGGTGTCTCCGGTCGAGGCGGAGGAGTCTATCGACCCGGTGTCCTAGGAGCACCTAGGAATTCACCTATCTGTGTCATCTGAGTTGCCAATTATTGGTAACTCTGGATCAAATCTTGTATTAATGGTCTAAATATGGTGCCCATTTACTGAGTCAACATGTGAACTATTTCGTGATTACTCTCATCCATCTGCTGCCTCATAACCGCGACGGAGCTTGAGGTGAACGTTGGTATTGATTGGGATAACATATTGAAACCTGGGGGTTGAGTAACTTGGTTTTCCAAAGGCCATAATCCTTGGTATGGTGAGAAAACTGGAGAGGAGCTTTCCCCAAACACCGGACCATTAGAATGTAGACTCGACATAAACTCCGTTGGCATCCCAAAAGCTCGAGGTATGGGCATTGTGAAACTAGGCACATGCTGCCCTATAGTCCCTGTCATCGTCGGCCTCGGTTCAGTACGACGTGGTGTCGCGGCTGGCCCACTATGGGCGGTCGAAACCGCAGACATAGTCCCAGAGCCAATGTCAGTTGTTTGCGTTACAACAGTACTTTTCGCCGAAGACGGTTCTTCGTTCGGACGTCATGTCACCATCTTACCACTACGTAAATGCATACACTCAACTCAAACAGGTCCCACCGGGTGTGCTAATTTGTTCTCATGTGATTCTTGTGCGAACAACCACTGGCCTCCTATTGCAGGTTTGCTTGCGGGATCAGCCATAGAATCCCAGAGCAGATGATCGAAGTGTAAGTCTTGTTGATAGGATGGTTTTTGATTTAGAGGAAATTGGAAATAACTTGAAAAATAAAAGGGTGCGAATTGATGAATAAAACAAAAAGAGAAAACAGATAAATAAATGGCAAGATAACTTAAACTATGATCATGAAATTGCTTTAAAAAGAAATGTGGACGCTATCGTACATTTTGTGGGAGTAAACTCGTTTCTCTTAACGCTTGGTACTCAGAGTGTATCCCTTCTACAATGTTACAAATGCGACCCTTAAAACAGAAATGACTATTGCTTTAAATAGGACGAAAAAATAACTGCTCTCTTCCCAAGATTGGCCTTGGTTGTGACATGTGTCACCCCATCATCTTTCTAACTTCCCACGTTCTCAGCATTTCAAATTTTCCCGCTCAAAGACTTATCAGCTTTGTGTTGGTTTCATAGGCCACCAATCGACACCCTCCAACAGCCTCGCCTCTAAGTCTTCTTCTGACGTACCTTTCAACCGTGTCGACCTGTACTTCGGTTTCCTCACCATTCCTTCACCTGGAGTCGAGCTGCTTGCTGGCTTTTTCACCATCTCTTCATTCCCCATGTTTGGTCGAAATCTCTCAGCTAACAAACCATTTTGTATACGTGTTGAATTTCCTCTCGAATGTTACAATCCCATCTCCTGCCTTTTTTGTTACGTCTCCTTTAAAAAAGGTCAGTTTTTAATAACAAGAAATGAAATGTTTAAATCAAAAGCATTGGAAAATATAAATACTTTGATGTCAGAAAAAACCTAGGAAAAATCAATGACTTTTGATAATATATTGAGCTCGTAAATTATAAATCGAAGATCATCAAAGACAACTAAGCATGATACAAAAATATGCTACCTCTCTATGCTAAACGTACAATTAGCACATCAGACTTGAGGCACGTAAAGGTCTTTTATGTTCATCCATACAACTTTAAAGTGTTTGAAATCATAAGTGTCATGAAGTCAAGAAATTAACACATAACATTTGTTGATTAATCATCACATTTTATGCACACTCGCATTTTTATCATGTACATTTCTCATGTCATATTTTCTTTCATGGAACCCGACGCAAAACATCTATTATCACCATGCATAACACAAATCATATTCAACATTTATTAATTCTCAAAGCCTAATATCCATTGGCACTAAAATTATTTCATTTTATTGTCAATATAAGTATTTGCGTATTGCTTGACGACGATCATTTACTTTCCTTATCAATCTAAGTACCAGCGTACCGCTTGGAGATGATTATTTACCCTTTATACCAACCCAATTACCATTGCACCACCTGGTGACGATCATTTACCTTTTATGTCAATCTAATTACAGACATACTTACAGGCGATGATCACTTGTCTCTTATATTCATCCAAGTACTGGCATACCACATGGTGGCAATCATTTTCTTTTTTTATCCATCTAAGTACCAACGTTTAAACTGGAGACGATCCTTTTCAGTTCTGTCAATCAACACCCTAGCAATCAATTTAGAGATGATAACTTGTATGCATAGTTGCTCAATTTGTTTTGCTTGTTTCCCTAAGGACAAAATTTAGGTCCTTATATTTAATTATCTTTCACAACGATTATATAAAAACTATCGTTATTCATATTCTCTAGTTAAATATAAATACATAGGGACAACTGTAGTACCCTAATTTTGTCTGATTAATTTAACTCATTCTAAAAAATAGGATTAGATTGTATATGCTAATGTTATTTTTACTTTATTAAAAATTCAAAAAAAAGTTATTGTATGTTTTAGTTTTAATTATGATGATTATATATTTTTTTCTTTGCAAAAAAAATCCAAAAAGTGAGATTTATTAGTAAAGACAATGTGGTCCATGTCATTTAGTCCATTAACTTGAGACATGTCCTAGTATGAGCCAAATATCCATTTTAACACAAAAAAAAAGTGTGCCGAAACAAAAACAGAAAAATCATAAATAAGATAGAACTTTGGTGTTGCACATTTGCCCTTTTTCCACATTTCAGCACCCTTGATCGGTCTCTTTTTCTGTTGCACTATTAAACCACTACACCACTACTAGTAGGCAAAAATCAGTTTTTCTCTATCTTTGATCCTTAACCAGATTTACACTCAATTACAAAGAGCATCTTAATCTTTCTTTTCTTAACTCCTGATAAATAATAACAAGAACCAGATTTATATGTTGTCCATTACAAAGATCATCTTAATCTTTCTTTTCTTAACTCCTGCTAAACAATAACAAGAACCAGATTTATATGTTGTCCATTACAAAGAGTGTGAGTGCTATCTATAAATTCAACCGGGTTTTGAATGATATCAAACAAGGTAGTGAATGATGTCAAACAAGGTAGTATATCGTAGCGTTTTTGTATATTGGATGGTGTCAACCTAAATTTAAATGTGCATTTGTCATTTTAGACTTAGGATGCATAAAAACAGTCTTTGAACAAGTTTGATAGGTCTTAGGCATGTCGTACACATCAAAAATCAAGTTTTGTGTGTCAACATAACAGCATAGGCCGACCTATACGAGTTCAGGTTGACCTATGGAAGCCTTCGCTTCAGTACAAGTTAGCACATCCAAGTTATAGGTCGGCTCCCACGCTCCAATGATGAAGCCTATAGGCTCTGCCCACAGGTCGCCTTGTAGGCCGACCTGAACACCTTCATAGGCCGATCTATGACCTGCACAAGCCGGCCTATGCAAATTCAAAATTGAAAAATTATTTTTGCATTTTATTTTTCTTGCATTCTCTTTGCCTATTTCCACACATACCTATATGTACTCATACATGCACATTCTTCTAGTTAAACAAGGTTTTATAGAAAGCAAAAACTAAACGAAACCAGATTAGAAAGTTGCCCATCATCTTCATCCCTTCTTCTATGCATACACACAATTGAACTACACATAATCATTTTTCGATTGGGGAAATACGGTGTCCACTGGGGAAAACAACACCTCTAAAGTGATGGAACAACATGTTCAAGTATGATCTGTTGACACTTTAGGAGAAAAGAAACCTTATTAGAAGTAGAACCAAAGAATTGGGCTCCAATAAAAGTATCTAGAATGATAGATCATCAAGTTCAAAATGTGACTGGATGACATCCTAGAAAGAAAAGATCCTCAATGAAGGTTGAACCGGAAATACGGTCTCCACTGGGGAAAACAACACCTCTAAAGTGATGGAACAACAGGTTCAAGTATGACCGGTTGGCACTTTAGGAGAAAAGCAACCTTATATGGAAGTAGAACCGAAGAATTGGGCTCCAATAAAGGTATCTAGAATGATAGATCATCAAGTTCAAAATGTGACTGGATGACATCCTAGAAAGAAAAGATCCACAATGACGGTTGAACCGGAAATACGGTCTCCACTGGGGAATATCCAGAGCAGTGGATCAACAAGTTAAAGTATGACTGGCTGACACTCTAGGACAAAATACAGGACACAAACCTTAAAGCCTTTAGATTGGACCAAAGAAAACGTCCTCATTGAAAGTAGAACCAAAATATGGTCTCCAATGGGAAATAGGTAAACATCTCCACTTCATCTAGGGAGTAAAAGAGTTATAAGACATCACCGGGGAAAATGGTATCCAGGAATTCACTGGGAAACACATATCCACTTCATTTAGAGATATACAAAGCCTAGGCAAGCTTACTGGGGATCTCAAAAAAGGGATACGGGTTGGTTTGCCAGCAAAGACTGGACTTTTGGACACCAATACGAGTTGGGCCTGGGTTTAGGTTCATATCTGACCTGGTTTTCAAACTTTAGGTTCACATTTGACCGGAGTTTAGGTTCATAGCTGACCTGGAACAAACAATGCCAGAAATTACTGGCCTTTAGGTATCCATATAAGGAGATTAAGTATCAGATAGGTTAGTACCGAGGTTGCATAAATGAAGATTAGACTTCCTGGGAATACCAATTATGGCTGTAAAAAGGTTGGATAATACCAGAGATAAATAAGCTTCTCAGAAGAGACTGCCACTTATCGCCATAGAAAAACAAGCTTCTCCAAGAGATTACTACTTGTTGTTGGTTATAAATTCCAAAGAGATGTTGATATCACAACATTGTTGGAGAAAGGATTTTGTCTTCAATGAGGATTAGTAAAAGATTCTTCCTGCGGGACACAGTGCAAAATAAATGCACGTTTAAAACAGCTTTGGAAACCAATACCTTCCAGGGACCAAAGTACAATCTAGGAACAAGTTAGAAAGATACGGTCAAACAATACTCCAATCATTGAGGAATGAGCTCAAATGGGGATTTATCTTATCCAAGCATGGAAAAAATAACTGAACCAACCATCATCCACGATGATCAAACTCTGTGGGGAATTCAGAAAGGATGGGCACCTTATGCCTAGGGATGACAACTCTAATGGAGAGAATAGACAAACCCAGTCATTTGGGGAGATAAACACCAAAGTGAACAAAAACAGGTAAACACCATAAGGGGTAGTAAAAATGCTTAGATGCTATGCATATGAGTGCATATATGCAATGTTTATGCTTATGCTTGTGCTGACAAAACAAACAAAGGAAGCGAGACTGGAGATGAAATAAACATCTCGGCAAGGATACCCAGCCAAACTCGATAGATTGGATCATCACTGGGGATGAGTAAGCAGAACAAGTAGCTCCACTTCAAGATGAGGACCTTCTCTGAGGAAAAGAGTGCTCCACCTAGGGTACAGCATCATGACTTCACTAAGATTTCCATCATGAGCTTAACTTCCTTACTGGAGGAGGAAATCCATAGAGATTTGCCAAGATTAGCTGAAGTAACAGCTTACTGGGGAGCTAACCAAAGATGTCACAAAAGCTGAGTAGTTATGCGTCCTGACTTGTATGATGATCACCATAATAAACAACAGCTCTTGCAACAGGTAGTCTTCAAATCTTCTCTGCCCCAGATTACATGGTATGTTGGGAGAAAATACCAAGAGGATTTTACAGAAGAATTGGCATACAAGAGGCTTCAATATCTTCAAACTCTTGGAGAGATTCATGAATTTCGGCATAACTGCCCCAGATTAACTGCATTTACACAACAAGGTCCTTGAACTTGTGCTTCAGACTGGTTGTTGACAACTGGGGAACAAAGTTGCCCCTGTCAGTTTGGTTGATCTGTGGAGGAAATGTCGCTGATTAATTGACCTTTGAGAGATTTGTCGAATCTCGACCCGACTGCTTCTGATTAGCTGTATTTGTAATACAAAGTCCTCGGACTACGGTAGAAACAACTGGGGAACAAACTTGCCCCGGTTGGTGGGTCTTTGGAGTCCTTGCCTTGAACAAACTTGTCATAAGATGACCTCGAGAAGGCTTGCCCCAATATTCTGAACTTTTGAAGAGTTCTGCCCCTGATTCAATAGCTTTTGGAACGGTGGATTGGCAAATCCTTCCGCCTGGTTGCCCCTGATTGAGTTTCTTTTATCAAGTCACATTCCATAGCTGGCTGCATTTATAGGGACTTTTTTTTATATTTAATTATTTTGCAAACAAGTATTGTTTATTAAAAATTGGCAATTTCAATGCAACATTCATGCAAACTTTTGAAAACAAAGTTTATTGATAAAACACACACAGTGGAACGATTAAATAATAAAAAAACAAAGTGGATCTAGTCCTTTACGGAACGACAGATGAAGCGATCAACACACACAATTAGCAAAGATTATTAGGAGTCAGGTTAATCAACCTTGCTGTAGTATGCCTTCAAAACAACCTTACCTCAATTAGGTCTTTTAAGGGTTGTAACGTGACTTGGTTCACAGTTCATGAAACAAAGGATAAAGGCTTAAAGTTTATTTGTCCCAACCCAATCTTCATGATGAACTCCAATCCTACGCTCAGTTAACTCAAGCTATATATTCAGGTTCCTATAGGCTAGGAATTGATCTGATGATAGTTGATGATGATTTATACACCTTGGATAGTCATTACTCCCTTGCATCATTTGGTTATCATTTATTGCTGAGGTTTTGAGACCTCTTCTTGTCTTCACTGAGGTTATGAGACCTCTTCTTTTTGCTGAGGTTATGAGACCTCTTCTTGTCTTTGCTTGAGGTTTTGAGACCTCTTCTTTGATTGTTGAGGTTATGAGATTTCTTTTTTGTCTTTGTTATTTGATTTGAGAGAGCTGACTGGTGTCTTGCATGAAGCGCTTGCATTTGAATGCATAACCAAGTTAAACTGAGAACTACCCTACCCCAAGGTTAAGACTTACGGGTTTTTTGTGTAAGGAAAGAAAACTCCTACTTCTAGGCTCAAAGGGGTTAATGAGGGATTATCTTCCTTATTTCTCTAGTGTTTGGGAATTGAAACAATGCCTTACATCATCGGCAAAGTTTAATTGAAAGCATACCACAACAATTATGGATATGATGTTTTCATCATCCTCCCTAATCTTTGCTTAAACAACAGTTTGATAAAGATAAATGAAGGAGAAAAGAAAAAAAATTGCTTTTTTTTAATAACAATAAAAGAAAGAGAATGAGTGAATACGAATGGATTGACCCAAAAAATGCATGAACATTTCATTAATCTTGCCAATTTGAAAAACAACAGCTTATAAGCAAATACAATTCAACATGCAACAGAAAATACTGAAAGAGCCGAAAGATTGTCAGCTTTAGGGAATTAGGCTTTCCTTCCTTGACTTGTCACTGAGATAAACATCTTCAGAGTTGTATGTCAAGATCTGTTTGAGAATCAGCTTCTCCTCTATTCTCAACAATTTCTTCCATTTCACAGACTGATGAACCTTCCTGATTAGGTGAAGGTTTGTTGATTCGGACACCTTAAGGCGTGAATGAGAACATCTCGGAGTCCAGAAGAGTCTGAACCTTGCTTCAGAGCACTTTACAATCTTCAGTTGACTGCCCTTGTGCCCCAGCATGGTAGTCACAACAGGCATCGACTCTCTTTGCCAAAGCCATCATAACTTCCACAATCTGATCCAACCGATCTTTCATCAATTCAAAGCCCCCTCTTGTCACAAAATGATTCTGCTCTCCCGAGTTCATGATTCTTTAAGAGCTACTTCAAGTCCAATGCTGGCTTCGGGAAGTCAACTGCTGGTTAGGGACAAAGGATGGATAAAACTCGAGGATGAGAAATGCAAATGAAATGCAAATGTGACGACATATGCATGGATGCAATGCTTATGAATGCATGGTAAAGGTTTGGAATAAGGTAAACAACTCTTAATTCCCTAATTGATAGGCCTTTTAAAAGATGGTTTTATGGCAATTACCCTTAAACCCACTCACATGATAGTTTCTAGGTTTTTGGTAAGGGTTTCAGAGTCACGAACCTTAGTCGTATCAACATTATACAACCGGCTAGCCATTTTACAACGACAGTGACGAAAATGTCTCTTCTGATTGGGGTTTTCATACTGGTTGGAGCAAGGAGATATTCTTGAAGTCAAATATTACGCAACCACCAAAATAACACTGGTTCTAAATGGGGGGCCTAGAGTCATGGACCCTTCATGAATCAGCGTTACCCAACAGGCTAGCTGTTTTATAAAGAGATCTAAAAAATAGGTCTACTCTAGAGGAGCCTTCATGTTAGTTGCTATAAGGAGCTTGCCCTCGTAGTCTAACACTACTAACTGCCAAATCTAAACTTATGTTTTCTCTCTGCTTTTTCCAAAACTCGGGTGTAGAGCTTTATTTAAGATATCAAATCCCCAAAGCCCACACATGATGTATATAGAAATATATAAAAGCAAAGATAAACATGTAATCAAAGAATATTAAGAAACAAACAAAGCTGACACACATATAACACCTAACTAAACTAGGTTTGACTCACTTAGGAAGACCAAATTGGACATCCCCAGCAGAGTCGCCATCTTTCGTACCTCAAAAAATGAGAACGACCTCGCGAAGCACAATCGCACGCCCGCAGGATGGACTTAACAGAGTCGCCACCAATCTTTCATTATTCCATAGAGGGAAAGGGAAAATATCGAATAAAACCCTTAAAAATAAAGGATAAGATATGGTCATCGCAACCAATGTCTGAGTTCGGGAGTCGGTTATGCAAGGGGAAGGTATTAGCACCCCTCACGTCCGTTGTACTCAACGGGAACCATTTAGTTAAGGTTAAAAGAGTGTTAACTTAAGGTTTGTATCTAATCTTCTACTTAATAGGAAAGGAAGGTAAATGATTGTTGTTAAAGGAGAGATAGCCTAAAGAGGTTTTATTACTAGGGTGCTCGCCAAGACTTCGCAGTCTCGTGCCTACGTATCCTTATAAGGATGGAATCAGAGCAATCGTAGTTCACCTAACTAAGGTGAGGAACCATTGAATATGGTCAAAGTTCCAAGGGGAATGATTATTCATGATCATGATACTCACGTAGATTTAAAGAACTCTCTAATTCTAAGTTGTGATGGCTATGAGGCCAAAGGGAAAAATAGGTATCTTATGACTTTGAGGTCAAGGGTTGAAGGTGTTTTGGTCTCTTGATGAGAATCAAGATTTGTCTATAAAATGGAGTTTTGAGTATGATTGGATGTATTTTAAGAATTATGATCATCAAATGATCCAAGAGTTTATGCTAAAGTGTTAAACTCTAACACTCTCTATCATTCACGATTAGTTTGACAACGAACATTGATAAAGATCAATGGTTCAAAGAGTTGTGTTAGGATGCTAGATTCTAACGTCTCTTAGTCCAAATTGCTATTAAGTGTTTTATGGATGAAAGAAATAAATAATTGGCTACCTCAATGTGCAAGACTTGAGACCAATCTTTCAAGGGTTATGCTAGAATGCTAGATTCCAAAAATCCTTTTCTTTCAAGTTTATTTCAAAAAAAGAGTATGATGTACTTTGAAGTATTCTTATCCTTAAAGAAGGATGGATTCTTGAGATAACGATTGACAAAGGTAAGAGAAGGCAAAAGGTGGCTCGCCAAGAATTATGATCCTTGTGCCTACGTATTCTCATTGAAGAATGAGAAATCAGAGCGCCCGTAGTTCTGAGTACTACGGATTGTTGGTTGAGGTATGTTAGGTAAATGGCGAACATTGATCAAATGTTCGAAGAGTTATGCTAGAGTGCTAGACTCTAACGGCTCTTACTCAGTTAAATTGATAATGAAAGTTATTTAATGGATAATGAACACTTGATGAAAATCACTTATTCGAAGAGTTGTGTCAAGATGCTAGATCTTGACGGCACTTATTCATCCAAGTCATGATCAAGATTGTTTTGAAAATAATGAGCTTTTGATGATAAAAAAAATGCTCAAAAGGGTTAAGTCAAGATGCTAGGTCTTAACGGTCCTTGTTTGTCCAAGTTGACATAAAATTATTCAATGGACAATGAACATTTGATAAAAAATCAATTGTTCGAAGAGTTGTGCCGAGATGCTAGATCTTGACAGCTCTTATTCGTCCGAATTAAAATTAGATGTTTTGAGGAGCGAAAGAATGAGTAATGGCTATCCCAAAGTGCGAGACTTGAGACCATTCGCTCGAGGTTTCCACTAGAATGCTAGATTCCAACGGTCCTCTTCTTTCGTTTTTTTAGAAGAGTGCTTGATAAGACTTTAATCGGCTTAGTATTAATTGAGAGAAGTTTTGAAGGTAGTCTAGTCCTAATCATAACTTATCAATAAAATTGACAACCATGATTCTTGACTTTCATCGACTAAAAAGTGAATGAAATTGTGATGAAAAGAAAGTGGTCTCATATTTATCAAAGTTTTGTCGCTATAATGAGATCAACCAAACCATGAAGTTTGTTATATCATCGACCCAAAATAAAGAAAATGGAATCAAAATGAAAAATAAAGTTGGTCTCGTCTTAATCAATATTTAATCGAGAAATCAATAATCTTTTGATTTTTTACTTTCATTGACCAAAAAAATAGAAAATGGGCCTCATATTAATCAAGATTTTTAGTGATTTCAATAAATCAAACAAGTCATGTTTTTTATATATCATTGGCCCAAATATAATCAAAAACAAGATGAGAAACAACATATTGGTATTAAAAGGTCCACACCATTTTTTTTTCAAAACTTCTTAAAAATCTAAAAAGAAACAAATCAAAAAAAGGGTATTAAATTCTTTCTTTAAAACAAGTAAAGAGAGGGAGGGGTGGATGATCTGTTAAGGGTGTGATAATAGAACAAATGTTCAAGGGTTTCAAAAGTCCATCACAACCAGACTCGGTCAACACTCCCAAGAGAGACTACCATCAAAAATCACTTTTAAAACAGAAGGTTTAAAAAAAAGGTTATGAGGAACCGTTATCAGCTCCTTTTTTCATTAAAAATAAATCATATCAAGGTCAAAAGGGAAAGCATCACGGTCATCTTCAGAGACAACAACAACATAGCGCTATCATCTCTATCTCGATCTCTCTCCTCTTCAAAATACATGAACATAGTTAAATCGTACGACTCCATACGCAAACCGTCGGCGGAATCAACGGCTATTAGCAGCGACAGTGATTTTCGGGTTGGTTCTCAAATCTTTCTCTCAAATCGTCCCTCTCTACTTCTCTCTATTCATCTTGATTCCGTCCTGAATTGTGTTTGAAATGGGTTGGAAAATGAGGTTTGTGGTTTGACTCTCAATCTCATTTCTTCTATTCTTCTCTCTGTTTTGGATTCATGAATGGTGTTGTTTAAAATTAAGCTACGGTTTGGTTTATAGAGGTTCTGGAGATTGAAGGTTGAATGGGGTTGATGAAAGGTTGCGTTGGAAATCGTTTTTGATGGTGGCGTAGTTAGGTCGTTGGAGACGAAAGGTGAATGGAGGATGGGTGTTATTGTTGCGATTTGGGGATGAAGAAGGTTGGTGTGAGTTATGGTTGATTAAGGCTTTTTCTGAATAGCCGTCGTTTCCCCTTTCTAAGTTCTCTGCTCTCCTTTTTAACCTAAATCAAAACTTCTTGGTTAAGTTTCTAGGTACATCAAGTTTGTCTTGTATTGTTGATGGGTTATTTTCATGGCAGGAAATATGGCAGGTCATTGTTTTGTTGCTCTCGTATTGCAGAGTGTTGGTTGGTGTTATATGTAGGATGCGAGTTGTTGTTGGGGACACACACGACTTGTAGCTGGTCTGTTGAAATGTCGTTGTTGATGTTCAGGTCGGGTACAAATTTTTGGAGGAGATATCATTGTCTTACAGGTTGCGATTTGGCTTAGAGTGGTGTGCCGAAAGTGACAAGATGTTGTGTTGTGTACTGTCCTCGTTTTGCAAGGCTTTGAAGTACTTGGCATGACAAAACAACACGACAAATTTGCTCGCTATGGATTTGTCCCTCACCTACCAGCTGTTTCTTTTTCCTTTTTCATATTTTTGTAAGAGTAAAATGGGCCTTTGATCAAATGGGCTTGGGATTTGAATTGATTGTGGATTCTTTACTAGTTTGAACTCTGTAACTTTGGCAACTTTTGGTTATGAATTTAAACAATGAATCTTTGATGACACCTTGATCATTTTGGTAAACAATTTGAACTTCTGGTTATGAACTTGACGTATTTTGAATTGAATGGAATCAGGTTTTCTCTTTTTTTTTTTGTTTTTCAAAATGGTTAGAAGACAATATTGACTTGAAAACTCTTATGGTTTAAAAACATGGCTCAAAAATGATTCCACGTGTTGCACAATTTCAATATGGATAATCACCAATTGAAACTAACTTCAAGCTTGAGACCATTATTCTAAAATGTATTTAGACCGACTTAAAACACTTATTGTCTGAAATCAATCTTTGAAGATATGACTTAGAATCAAATAGAAACCAGATGATCATGCCTTGAACTTCAAGTAACTTGCTTGCTGAGGAGTTCATTCAAATGCATTTCTCAACCAAACCTTGATTAAATTAGACCCATGGACTCATCTCTCTTCATAAGTATCCATGCTAATCTCTATTCTCAAATCCAAATCAACTTGACACTTATCAAGATACAAAGACCGAGAAGCCTTAGCCCTCTTGCCTTGAGCATAATGATGAAGCAGTGGCTTAAGAAGTTGAAGAGAACCAATATCCTAATTCAGAATCCTTGCCACGGCCTAAAAACCTGGTAGTAAAACAAACCACTTGTTTGACCAAGATTAGGTCAAACTCCCATTGAATCTCAAACCATACCGCACGCACCCAATATGACAACCTTGCTTGATCCTCTATCCAATCTTACTAGACCTGGCCTCGAGGACTTATGATGAAACCAAATTACACTGGGTTATTGAGGAGAGGAGGTCTCTTAGGAGTATGAGAACTTGATTGGCTAGTGATCTATCCAAAACCTTGATTAATCAGCCCTTGAAGCCTCTTGAGATAAAACCTGATTCACAAATGAAACAAAACGAACAAAAACTGATAAAAATGGTTAGTTATGTAATGTGATTGACCTATGATGCTTATGCAAATGACGATGACATCTAAGGGGTAAAATTTGGGGTACAACAGTTGCCCTTATTTAAATAACTTTACCGGATGGCACGAGGGATGGAAATCCTCGGGACATCAAGGTGAAAGGTATTTAAATATAGCAAACCAAAAATTTTGCCCTTAGATGGAATACAGATGCTAAGGACAAGTAACAGACATGCAAATGCTGACATGCCATGAACTTCTAGTATGATGATAAGACGCCATGATAGTGCAAAGATGCAGACAAACAAGACACCAAAGGATAAAGAACAACCAAACACATGTGAGTTTCACCTGGGGAAGGATGTAGGTTAGCATCCACAAGGAAGACTCATTGGGGATAGAAAAACAAAGGGAAACCCTACAGATCCTCACTGGAGATAGGAGCCAGAGAATTATTCTCCACTGCGGAAAGATCCAGGGAGATGGACGACAGGTTCATAGGTGACCGGACGACACTGGGGAAATAAACACACTCTTTACTGGGCATGAAACCAGAAAGAAAACATGATCTCGACTGGGATCAATTTGGAATAAAAGGATAGACATCCTACAAAGATTTTCTGGGAATTTCTTATACTGAAGAGTTCAAACGGGATCTTTAAGAAAAGCCAGAAAAGACAGAGACAAACTCTGCGTACGCCAAATGATGATCAATCAAAAGGACTTTCAAAGGGATTTTGATAATGACTCAACCTCTGCTGGGAATAAGATTAAAGTGCCAACAATGATTGGACTCAGAAATAACATGTCAGCAAACACCAATATGAGTTGGATAAGATATCAATATGAGTTGGGCTGCCAGCGAAGACTGGACTTTAGGTTCATATCTGACCTGAGTTACGCTTTAGAGGGGAAAGATCCTCACTGGTGGTAAAATCAAGAGATGGTCTCCACGGGGGAATATCTAGAGTAGTGGATCAACAAGTTCAAGTATGACTGGCCGACACTCAAGGACCGAAAAGCAACCTCATTGGAAGTAGAACCAAAAGATGGGCTCCAATAAAGGTATCTAGAATGATTGATCATCAAGTCCAAATGTGACCAGATGACATCCTAGAAAAGAAAAGGATCCTCAATGAAGGTTGAACCGGACAGACGGTCTTCACTGGGAAAAGCAAAACATCTAAGACATCCAAAGTGATGGAACAACAGGTTCAAGTATGACCGATTGGCACTTTAGAAGGAAAAAGAACCTCATTGGAGATAGAACCAAAAGATGGGCTCTAATAAAGGTATCTAGAATGATAGATCATCAAGTCCAAATGTGACACGATGACACTCTAGAAAGAAAATGATCCTCAATGAAGGTTGAACCGGACAGACGGTCTTCACTGGGAAAAGCAAAACATCTAAGACATCCAAAGTGATGGAACAACAGGTTTAAGTATGACGGATTGGCACTTTAGAAGGAAAAATAACTTCATTGGAGATAGAACCAAAGATGGGCTCCAATAAAGGTATCTAGAATGATAAATCACCAAGTCCAAATGTGACACGATGACACTCTAGAAAGAAAAAGATCCTCAATGAAGGTTGAACCGGACAGACGGTCTTCACTGGGAAAAGCAAAACATCTAAGACATCCAAAGTGATGGAACAACAGGTTCAAGTTGACCTATTGACACTTTAGAAGGAAAAAGAACCTCATTGGAGATAGAACCAAAAGATAGGCTCCAATAAAGGTATCTAGAATGATAGATCATCAAGTCCAAATGTGACACGATGACACTCCAGAAAGAAAAGGATCCTCAATGAAGGTTGAACCGGACAGACAGTCTTCACTGGGAAAATAAAACATTTAAGACATCCAAAGTGATGGAACAACATGTTCAAGTATTACCGATTGGCACTTTAGAAGGAAAAAGAACCTCATTGGAGATAGAACCCAAAGATGGGCTCTAATAAAGGTATCTAGAATTATAGATCATCAAGTCCAAATGTGACACGATGACACTATTGAAAGAAAGGGTCCTCAATGAAGGTTGAACCGGAAATACAGTCTTCACTGGGGAAAACAACACCTCTAAAGTGATGGAACAACAGGTTCAAGTATGACCGGTTGGCACTTTAGGAGAAAAACAACCTTATTGGAAGTAGAACCAAAGATTTGGGCTCCAATAAAGGTATCTAGAATGATAGATCATCAAGTTCAAAATGTGACTGGATGACATCCTAGAAAGAAAAGATCCTCAATGAAGGTTGAACCGGAAATACGGTCTCCACTGGGGAAAACAACACCTCTAAAGTGATGGAACAACAGGTTCAAGTATGACCAGTTGGCACTTTAGGAGAAAAGCAACCTTATTGGAAGTAGAACCAGAGAATTGGGCTCCAATAAAAGTATCTAGAATAATAGATCATCAAGTTTAAAATGTGACTGGTTGACATCCTAGAAAGAAGAGATCCTCAATGAAGGTTGAACCGGAAATACGGTTTCCACTAGGGAAAACAACACCTCTAAAGTGATGGAACAACAGGTTCAAGTATGACCAGTTGGCACTTTAGGTGAAAAGCAACCTTATACGGAAGTAGAACCGAAGAATTGGGCTCCAATAAAGGTATCTAGAATGATAGATCATCAAGTTCAAAATGTGACTGGATGACATCCTAGAAAGAAAAGATCCACAATGAAGGTTGAAACGGAAATACGGTCTCCACTGGGGAATATCCAGAGCAGTGGATCAACAAGTTCAAGTATGACTGGCTGACACTCTAGGACAAAATACAGGACACAAACCTTAAAGCCTTTAGATTGGACCAAAGAAAACATCCTCATTGAAAGTAGAACCAAAATATGGTCCCCAATGGGAAATAGGTAAACATCTCCACTTCATCTAGGGAGTAAAAGAGTTATAAGACATCACCGGGGAAAATGGTATCCAGGAATTCACTGGGAAACACATATCCAATTCATTTGGAGATGTACAAAGCCTAGGCAAGCTTACTGGGGATCTCACAAAAGAGATACGGGTTGGTTTTCCAGCAAAGTCTGGACTTTTGGACACCAATACGAGTTGGGCCTGGGTTTAGGTTTATATCTGATCTGGTTTTCAAACTTTAGGTTCACATTTGACCGGAGTTTAGGTTCATAGCTGACCTGGAACAAAGAATGCCAGAAATTACTGGCCTTTAGGTATCCATATAAGGAGATTAAGTATCAGATAGGTTAGTACCGAGGTTGCATAAATGAAGATTAGACTTCCTGGGGAATACCAATTATGGCTGTAAAAAGGTTGAATAATACCAGAGATAGATAAGCTTCTCAGAAGAGACTGCCACTTATCGCCATAGAAAAACAAGCTTCTCCAAGAGATTACTACTTGTTGTTGGTTATAAATTCCAAAAAGATGTTGATATCACAACATTGTTGGAGAAAGGATTTTGTTTTCAACGAGGATTAGTAAAATATTCTTCCTGCGGGACACAGTGCAAAATAAATGCACGTTCAAAACAGGTTTGGAAACCAATACCTGCCAGGGACCAAAGTACAATCTAAGAACAAGTTAGAAAGATACGGTCAAACAAAACTCCAATCATTGAGGAATGAGCTCAAATAGGGATTTATCTTATCCAAGCATGGATAAAATAACTGAACCAACCATCATCCACGAGGATCAAACTCTGTGGGGAATTCAGAAAGGATGGGCACCTTATGCCTAGGGATGACAACTCTAATGGAGAGAATAGACAAACCCAGTTATTTGGGGAGATAAACACCAAAGTGAACAAAAACAGGTAAACACCAGAAGGGGTAGCAAAAATGCTAAGATGCTATGCATATGAGTGCATATATGCAATTTTTATGCTTATGCTTGTGCTGACAAAATAGACAAAGGAAGCGAGACTGGAGATGAAATAAACATCTCGACAAGGATACCCAGCCAAACTCGACAGATTGGACCATCACTGGGGATGAGTAAGCAGAACAAGTAGCTCCACTTCAAGATGAGGACCTTCTCTGAGGAAAAGAGTGCTCCACCCAGTGTACAACATCATTACTTCACTAGGATTTCCATCATGAGCTTGACTTCCTTACTTGAGGAGAAAATCCATGGAGATTTGCTAAGATTAGCTGAAGTAACAACTTACTGGGGAGCTAGCCAAAGATGTCACAAAAGCTGAGTAGTTATGCGTCCTGACTTGCATGATGATCACCATAATAAACAACAGCTCTTGCAACAGGTAATCTTCAAATCTTCTCTGCCCCAAATTACATGGTATGTTGGAAGAAAATACCAAGAGGATTTTACAGAAGAATTGGCATACAAGAGTTTTCAATATCTTCAAACTCTTGGAGAGATTCATGAATTTTGGCATAACTGCCCCAGATTAACTGCATTTACACAAAAAGGTCCTTGAACTTGTGCTTCGGACTGGTTGTTGACAACTGGGGAACAAACTTGCCCTTGTCAGCTTGGTTGATCTGTGGAGGAGATGTCGCTGATTAATTGACCTTTGAGAGATTTGTCGAATCTCGACCTGACTATTTCTGATTAGCTATATTTGCAATACAAAGTCTTTGGACTACGCTAGAAACAACTGGGGAAAAAACTTGCCCCTGTTGGTGGGTCTTTGGAGTCCTTGCCTTGAACAAACTTGCCATAAGATGACCTCAAGAAGGCTTGCCCCAATATTCTGAACTTTTGAAGAGTTCTGCCCCTGATTCAATAGCTTTTGGAATGGTGGATTGGCAAATCCTTTCGCCTGGTTGCCCCTGACTGAGTTTCTTTTATCAAGTCAAATTCCCTAGCTGGCTGCATTTATAGGGACTTTTTTTTATATTTAATTATTTTGTAAACAAGTATTGTTTATTAAAAATTGGCAATTTCAATGCAACATTCATGCAAACTTTTGAAAACAAAGTTTATTGATAAAACACACACAAGGGTATTAAATTCTTTCTTTAAAACAAGTAAAAAGAGGGAGGGGCGGATGATTTGTTAAGGGTGTGATAATATAACAAATGTTCAATGGCTTCAAAAGCCCATCACAACCAGACTCGGTCAACACTCCCAAGAGAGGCTACCATCAAAAATCACTTTTAAAACAGAAGGTTTTAAAAAAAAAGTTATGAGGAACCGTTATCAGCTTCTTTTTTCATTAAAAATAAATCATATCAAGGTCAAAAGGGAAAGCATCACGGTCATCTTCAGAGACAACAACAACATACCGCTATCATCTCTATCTCGATCTCTCTCTTCTTCAAAATACATGAACAAAGTTAAATCATACGACTCCATACGCAAACCGGCGGCGGAATCAACGACTATCAGAAGCGACGACGATTTTCGGGTTGGTTCTCAAATCTTTCTCTCAAATCGTCCCTCTCTGCTTCTCTCTATTCATCTTGATTCCGCCCTGATTTGTGTTTGAAATGGTTTTGAAAATGAGGTTTGTGGTTTGACTCTCAATCTCACTTCTTCTATTCTTCTCTCTATTTTGGATTCATGAATGGTGTTGTTTAAAATTAAGTTGCGGTTTGGTTTATAGAGGTTATGGATATTGAAGGTTGAATGGGGTTGATGAAAGGTTGCGTTGGAAATCGTTTTTGATGGTGGTGTAGTTAGGTCGTTGGAGACGGAAGGTGAATGGGGGATGGGTGTTGTTGTTGTGATTTGGGGATGAAGAAGGTTGGTGTGAGTTATGGTTGATTGAGGCTTTTTCTGAATAGCCGTCATTTCCCCTTTCTAAGTTCTCTGCTCTCCTTTTTAACCTAATCAAAACTTCTTGGTTAATTTTCTAGGTACATCAAGTTTGTCTTTTATTGTTGATGGGTTATTTTCATGGCAGGAAATATGGCAGGTCATTGTTTTGTTGCTCTCGTATTGCAGAGTGTTGGTTGGTGTTATATGCAAGATGCGAGTTGTCATTGGGGACACACACGACTTGTAGCTGGTCTGTTGAAATGTCGTTGTTGATGTGCAGGTCAGGTACAATTTTTTGGAGGAGATATCATTGTCTTGCAGGTTGCGATTTAGCTTAGAGTGGTGTGCCGAAAGTGACAAGATGTTGTGTTGTGTACTGTCCTCGTTTTGTAAGGCTTTAAAGTACTTGGCATGACAAAACAACACGACAAATTTGCTTGCTATGGATTTGTCCCTCACCTACCAGCTGTTTCTTTTTCCTTTTTCATATTTTTATAAGAGTAAAATGGGCCTTTGATCAAATGGGCTTGGGATTTGAATTGATTGTGGATTCTTTACTAGTTTGAACTTTGTAACTTTGGCAACTTTTGGTTATGAATTTAAACAATGAATCTTTGATGACACCTTGATCATTTTGGTACACAATTTGAACTTTTGGTTATGAACTTGACGTATTTTGAATTAAATGGAATCAAGTTTTCTCTTTTTTTTTTCTTTCAAAATGGCTAGAAGACAATATTGACTTGAAAACTCTTATGGTTTAAAAAAATGGGTCGAAAATGATTCCACATGTTGCACAATTTCAATATGGATAATCACCAATTGAAACTAACTTCAAGCTTAAGACCATTATTCTAAAATGTATTCTAGACCGACTTATAACACTTATTGTCTGAAATCAATCTTTGAAGATATGACTTAGAATCAAATAGAACTAGATGATCATGCCTTGAACTTCAATTAACTTACTTGCTGAGGAGTTCATTCAAATGCATTTCTCAACCAAACCTTGATTAAATTGGACCCATGGACTCATCTCTCTTCATAAGTATCCATGCTAATCTTTATTCTCAAATCCAAATCAACTTGACACTTATCAAGATACAAAGACCGAGAAGCCTTAGCCCTCTTGCCTTGAGCATAATGATGAAGCAGTGGCTTGAGAAGTTGAAGATAACCAAAATCCTAATTCAGAATCCTTACCATAGCCTAAAAACCTGGTATTGAAACAAACCACTTGTTAGACTAAGATTAGGTCAAACTCCCATTGAATCTCAAACCATACCGCACGCACCCAATCTGACAACCTTGCTTGATCCTCTATCCAATCTTACTAGACCTGGCCTCGAGGACTTGTGATGAAACCAAATTACACTGGGTTAGTGAGGAGAGGAGGTCTCTTAGGAGTATGAGAACTTGATTGGCTAGTGATCTATCCAAAACCTTGATTGATCAGCCCTTGAAGCCTCTTAAGATAAAACCTGATTCACAAATGAAACAAAACGAACAAAAACTGATAAAAATGGTTAGTTATTCAATGTGATTAACCTATGATGCTCATGCAAATGACGATGACATCTAAGGGGTAAAATTTGGGGTACAACAGGTAACCATATAGATTAGGGTTGATAACGTCCAATTAGGTTTGGTGTAACTGAGAATATTGGGTTGGGAACTTTGTGTGTTTCAAATAAGAAAACCAAGGTGGGGTTTTCCTTCAAAATTGGTGTGATTTGAAGGTTTTAGACAAGATCATGTCAACACAGATTCGACCGAGTGAAGACCTTGGGACAAGGTGGTTTCCTTGCAAGGGAGTAGCGCGAGATGATGAATTGTGTTCGGGAATCTTGGGTTTCAACAAGTTGCGTGCTCGAGATAATTGGAGGATTTTAGCCGCATTTTTTGTCACTTGATCAAGCTTTGATCAAGGGTTTGGAGGTGCAAGAATCAACACAAATGATAGGGATTTTGCGGTTTGAGTTCTTCATATCTTGTATTAACATTTTTGCAAAGTTAAGGTTAATTGCAAGTATCTCAATTCGATTTCAGATTGAACCCAGACGTACCCATAGCGAGGCCGATTGGGGAACTTCGTAAAAAAATCTTTGTGTCTCTTTATCGCTTTAATTTTCTTTCATTGTTGTTCGTGCAAATTATTGATTTCGTTGTTGTTTTGATTAATTCGATTGGAAATTGTTTTCAACTTTCATTTAAATTATTGTTGTTGATATAATCACAATGACTTTGATTGTGATTGGCTTTTTACATCAACAAAATAAATTGAATTTACAAACATGATTAATCGCACACAAAGTGTTCGATAAATTATTTGTGTGTATTTTTATCGCTTTGTGTTCATTGGAAATAAGCATTACGAATAGCTTTGCATTTTATTGATTTGTGACTTGATAATTGTTGAACGATTTGTATTTATTATCATTCCAAAAAGGTTTACGTTACGCATATAGCTTTTCGATAATAGGTTCATTTAGACGATTCGATCTGGGTCATTTTTCCGCTGCACTATATTCTTGAAAATAAATTTTTGCCAAAAGGTTTTTGGTGTAAAATTTGTGATCTATTCACCCCTCCTCTAGATTGAAGCCTATCATCTAACAAAAAGTGTCTTAATATCTCTTTGCTTAACTCTTGCTAAGCAATGATGAATTTATGCGTATAAATTGGAGCTCAAATTCAGAAGAGGAGGGGGTTAGAAAAATGGTGATTAAAATTTATTAGAGAGATTGAATTTTGAAAGACAAAAAGTGAGAGTGAGAGAGAGAGAGAGAGAGAGAGAGAGTGTGTGTGTGTGTGTGTGTGTGTGTGTGTTCGAGTGAAAGTGTTTAGAGAAGTAGTTGAGAAAACCCAGCTTCTTTTCTGCAAAAATATAACTACAAAGCTTGCATTTTATTTTTGTGTTTTTGTATTCTATTTTACTATTGCGTATTTTGTTTACTGTTATACCTATCATACCCTAAATTTTTACCACAATATTTCCCATCATTGTGTAAATCATCACCACAATATGGATTTACCTTCATACCTCATCAATCTTCTCAAAGATTTGTTGAGCATTCACCCCAATCAAGAACTAGGGTTTAGAGCCCTCTCCGAGTACTCAGACAGAGGATCAATCAAGAATGGACATGATCCTCAACTTGTCAAACCTCTCAAGCATCTATGAAGGATCAAGAGATCACACTCACCAAGAATTAAGCATAGGAATGCAACATTTCAGGCTAATCAAGCCTCAAGATCATCAGTGTCACCAAATTAGGGTTTTGGTCAATCAAGGCCTCTAGAGGAAAATTTTCATTTGGGGATGAGTCAATACTTCAAAACATGATCCAAGAAGCTCAAAGGGACCTCATGGATCCAATCATAAGTTCAAAATAGCCTCAGGGGATGCATTCATAAAAAAATCAGGAATTAGGGTTTCTTGACCTAATTCACCCCTAAGTTGACTTTTGAAGCAAGGCATGAGCCAACACCTCAAGAAATGTGTTTTGAAGGCTTCAAATATCTTGTATTGATCCTCTTACAAGTTCAAATGGACACAAAGAACTTGGTTCATAATCAATATAAAGATGCAAATTCATCTGGACCACAAACTAGGGTTTCTGAGGAAAAGTCAACCCTACCTTTGATTTTTGACCAAGACATGATCTCAAGCCTTGGGACATGATTAAAGTCACTCTAAAAAACCTATGGAATCCATCCTTTAGGTTTGAATTATCCCAAGGACTTGATTTCATTAAGATTCACAAAGTTTGAAATTCATCTGACAAAAAGTCAACTGTGCCCAAAAACCAAGTTTGACTTTTGGGGTTTCTTGACAAATATGGCTTCTCTAAGTAAAAAATAATGTTAATTTATGGTTTAGATCACCATCTGTTGCGGTGAGAATCGGATATCAAGCTATTAATTAACTTGAATCACACATCTTTGAAATTCACCACCGAACTTTGATTTATCCAAAGGAAAGGGTAAAGTTCAAAGAAAACCCTAAGAGGATCTAGGTTCGGGGGTTGGTTATACTAAGGGAAGGTATAAGCCCCCTAAGTATCTGTATTACTCTACAGGATCCTCTTGTTTGTTTGTGTGTTATGTTATGTTTGTTTGCTAAGGGAATATGTTAAGGGTAAAGGTAAATACCTAAAGCTAAAGGTAAAGACCTAAGGGTAAATACACTAATTTTTCTCGCCAAGACGTCGCATCTTGTGCCTACGTGTCTGACTAAAGAATTAGAGCAACCGTAGTTCACCTAACTAAGGGTGAGGAAAGAACCATTGACTATGGCCAAAGTTCAAATGGGGAAATGAGTATGAGCTCATATAGAGTTTAAGAAACTCTCTAAGTCTAAGTTATGATGGGGGAAGTGAATACTCAAAGTGATGAGTCTCATATAGAGTCCAAGAACTCTAACTTAATTCTAAGTTGTAAGATTGAATGGCTATGAGGCCAAAAGGAAAGTATCCTATGACTATGAGGTCAAAGATAAGGTGGCCATGATTATGAGGTCAAGGCTGATATCCTATGACTATGAGGTCAAGGAGAGAGGTGGCTATGACTATGAGGTCAAAGCTGGTAATGAGCTATCTATGACTTTGAGGTCATGAGGGTATCCTATGACTATGAGGTCAAGGAGGGAGATGATGAGATATCTATAACTTTGAGGTCAATAGAGAGGCTTTCCTTCGGAAGGAAGGGGAGGTCAATTGCTTATGAACAAGGATGTTACAAAGGAGTTTTTGAGATTCAAATGAACAGTGTAAATCCAAGAATTCAAAGAGTGTGTACAACAATTAAGTATGACTTATCACAAATATGATTCAAATATCAATGGGTGTCAAAAGATAGTGATGTAATTCACAACAATTAAGCACATAAGAACACACCCATATCATTTTCAAGCTTGAACTCAAAGGGAAATCATTCAAGGCAAGGGACTCAGTAGCGAAGCCACACAAAACCCTAGTATGGTGAACTTATCCAAGGTTAATGAATTCTCTCAAAAAACACCTCTCTCACTGTCATGAACTCTCACAAAAAAAAAAACTCTTAAGATTAAATGATTTTTAAAGGGAGTCCAAGATTAAATGAAAAAAAGTTTATACATGTTTTTTTCGTTGTGAATTTTTAATTTAATGTAAAAATTAAATAACGATGAAAATTAAAATATGGAAAATTAAATTTAAACCTTGAAAATCAATTATGAGTTTTTTTGGGAATTTTTAGATGAAAGAAAAATATTTTAATTAAAACAACTAATTAAGAAAGCAAAAAAAGAAAATAAAATAAATAAAATGGAAGCCAAGTGGGGGTGTGTTAAAAATTCTAAATGCACTAGAATAGAGTGAGCAACACATGGGCCTGTTTCTGGGGGTACAGGGAGCAAATCGTTGGGCCCAAAACAAATTCAAAACAGAAAGGCAAATAAATAAAAAAAAACAAAACAAAAGGGGACTAGGGCGAGGGGGATTCGAACCCCAACCCCTTTGGTTTCACGCGCACGTTGCTTACCACTGGGGTGGCTATACATATGATCGGTCACCTATTCTACTTAGTTTTCGTCAGTTATTCGGCAAGAAATCCGTTCAATCGGTAACACTTTGGTTTGTTTTTATCGCTTTCCTTTAAGTATTTAAGTTTTCGCATCTTGTTTGCTTACCTTGCTTTAGTTTAAATTTATGATAAATAAAGTACTTTTGAAGTCTTGGTCTGGTAGTTTGTGTTGGTTGCAGATCACAGTGTGGAAGCCCTGGAGGACGAACGCGAAGAATGGAAAAGTTTGGATTTTCTCGGAACTATTTTGAAAAGATTCAGAAGCCTGACACGAGCCCCCGTGTTGCCTAACACGGGCCGTGTCAGGAGAAGGGATGCAAAAACCAAATTTGGGCATGAGTCAGAGGGCTGACACGGGTGCCCGTGTCAGCTGACACGGCCCGTTTCAGCAAGCCTGGGAGAGGAGATTTTATGATTTTTTCTTATTTTCTGAGTTTAGTGCTCTGAGGGGTATTCTGGTAATTTCGTACTGTTTTAGTTGTTTTGGAACTACTTAGGCTATGTGGAAAAAAGAAAAGAAACATTTTTACTTGGACGAACAAATTTACGAGAGTTTTATGCGATCAAGGAGATTTGGAGGAGACGATCGTTCATGAGCGGAAACGATTAAATCAATTTACTCCGATCAAATTGTAATGTCTATTTCTAAATTTCTTGTTGTTTTTATTTTGAATATTATGAGAGGCTAATCCCCCCAATGCTAGGGGGTGTCCCTAAATTAATATGTAATGAACATCTTCTGAATTATTCATTGAAATTATGTTTTCTTGGCTTAATCTTTTGTTATGCAAATTATTTAATATTTTTCGATCGGTTAAATTGGGAAAGATTTGCGATTAGGGATTTGGCCTGAAAAACCAATCCATTGGTTTTGCATAATAACATTACGGTAGATATTGCCTAGGAATGGGGATATCCTGTAGTGACTTATAAAACCTTGTCATAACTATTGCTTGATGTTCTTCCTTGACTGCTAAGGAATTAGGGTCAAGGGAGAATATCAAAGGTTTTTCGGTTAAGGAATTTAAGAAAAATATTTGAGGGTCAGTAAAATTAAGGTTTTGAGGCAGGCCTCTTTGATGATAATTTAGGGTTCTTACTAAGCAATTTATACACCTTTCCCTAGCATATTTCATCATAATTGTTAAAAGCACTTTTTTATTGTTCTGCTTATTTTATATTGTTATTATTTCTATTGTCAACCCAAACAAACCCCCAAAAGTCATTTTTGTTTAATTGAAATAACATCGACACTTACACATTATACGCAGCCCTCGAGAGACCGACTCTGGGGATAAACCCACATATTACTATATCATTAAAATAGTACACTTGCTATTTTATCGATCAAGTTTTTGGTGCCGTTGTCGGGGACTGCCAAAATTATAAGTGCTGATCTTAATTCAATTGGAATTTTGTCACTCTGTGACTAAAATTTGATTCTTGTTATTTTTATTTTTATTCTATATTTTTTGTTTATTGCTATTATCTGTCTAACCTGTGTATGCGAGGCAATCCCTCAGCTGTATTTTCTTTTGATGCAGAACCAGAGAGATTTTTGCACGCTAGACGCCGATAGCCAAGCAAGAAAGACTGGCAGCGTCGGGTTCAGGATCAATTATTTCTGAGCTAGAGAAAGAAGAAGCAGTTTCAGTCCACTCCGAGCACACAGATTCCGGCATAGACTCAGAGCCGCAAACTCTTATTATGGTTGCCGACCCACCAGCAGAAAGACTTCTTGGTGACTATGGAAGAGCAAATGTTCCAACAGTGCGGTTGACAATAGTAAATCAACCAGTCACTGTCGCGCAATTCCAGCTGCACCCGTCCACTATCCGACAGCTCCAGAGTAGGCCTTTTTCAGGAAGAATCAATGAAGACGCAAATAAGCATCTACAAAGGTTCCTTACTATGAGTACGACTTTAAAAATTGAGGGAAACTCTGAATAAGCGAAGAAGCTGGTTATGTTTCCGTTTACTCTATCTGATGAAGCCGAAGAGTGGTTTTACTCATTACCTGCTGGGAGTATTACTACTTGGCAAGAGATGGAAACGACATTTCTAAATGAATATTTCCCTGCTTCTGTGTACATCCGAAAGCGGTACGACATCGTGAACTTCAAACAGAAAGAGGGGGAGTCACTTGGAGATTCCTATAAGAGGTTTAAGAGGTGTTTGGCTGCATGTCCCACTCATAACATGGACGCAACCGAACAAATGCAGAATTTTGTGAATGGTCTCATGATGAAGACTAAGCAGCTTATCGATACAGCTGCCGGTGGCTCAACCAACTTTACAACAGCCACTAGCATTAAAAAAATAATTGAGGCTATTGCAGCAAATGAGCACTTGGAGTTGTATGATCGCAGTGTAAGCCAACATGAAAAGATTATTGATATGAAGCTTACGGAGCAAGTGGTAAAGATGGAGGATTAGATTACGGCTGAGGTGGAAAGAAGACTTAAGAAGATGAATCTTGATACTCAAACTGTGGCACAGGTTTAACCGGTTCAAGCGGTAAATTGTGAGATTTGTAGTGGACGGCATTATACTGCACATTGTGTTGCAACTCCACAACAAATTGAAGAGATAAAATTCTTGAAGCAGAATAATCCATACGCTCTCACTTATAATCCAGGGTGAAAGAATCATCCTAACTTCTCCTGGAAAGATCAGAATCAGCAACATTACCCATAGCAGCAGCAAGCTCCCCAAAAAGCACAATGGGAGATTGCCATTGAGAAGATGGCCGCTCAAAGCTTCCAATTTCAAGAAGAGACAAGAAGTAATCAAAGGAACACAGGTGCTTCCATTAAAAATCTTAAAGTTCAGATGAGCCAGATAGCACAACAATTAGCAAGTTCTCAAACACCAGGTGCCCTCCCAAGCGCCACCATACCAAATCTGAAGAGTCATGAGAATGTCAATGTTGTTACCACAAGAAGACTGAAAGTTGTAGAAGAAGAAGAAGGGGCAGCCAATGAGTCTCAATGTATAGAGGTGGATTTGGAAGTGAGAGAAAATCAAAGAGAGCCGGAAGAAATCAGGCCACCAATAAAGCCAACCGAAGAGAAAAGGAAAGAGGCAGATAAACCAAAGATAAAGTTACCATACCCATCAAGAGTGATAAAGAAGGAGACACAAGAAAAAGACTTTGAGAAATTCAGCTCATTGTTAAAAAAATTGGAGATTAATATGCCCTTCTTTGAAACCCTTGAACAAATGCCTCTTTATAAGAAATTCATGAAGGAGGTCATTGGGAAAAAGAAACCTAGTGGAGAAGAGCTTAAGAGTGTAATTGAGGAGAGCAGTGGGGGATCACAAGGTAGGAGAATTCCAATCAAACGGAAAGATCCTGGGTCTGTATCGTTCCCCTGTATCATAAAGGACAGAACTTTTAAGAAAGTCTTGATTGATTCGGGTGCTAGTGTGAGTCTCATGCCCCTCTCAATTTTCAAAAAGCTGGGTATAGAAAAAATAAGTGAAACAGGGACAAATCTGAAGTTTGTCGATCTCACAACCAAGCGGTCATACGGCTTAGCTGAAAATGTGCTTGTGACCATTGATAACTTCACCTATCTAGTAGACTTTGAGATCATTGATCTACCTGAGGATGAGGAGACGACTATCATATTGGGTCGACCATTCTTGATGACTAGTAGGTACAATGTGGATATTGAGGCTGGTACGCTAACCTTGAAATATTTTGAGGAGGAAATAACCTTAAAAGTGCTAGAGCTCAAGATGCAAGGTCAAGAGGAAAGTAATCACCCCTCAGTTGGAATGATCCGGACAGTGGGAATAAGCAAAAGCTCAAAACTACTTCAGGAAAAAGTCTCTGGAATAATCCATCAGGTTGCAGCATCTGAGTCATCTATTGCACCTAGCGAGACTCCAAAATCCCATCGAGAAGTCAATAAAAGGAAGAAGCATCAAAGAAAGAAGATAAAAAACATCAAAGGAAGAATGTGGAAGTTGGATGTGAGTTAAATCAAAATGTAGCTCTTGTTTCTGAATCTTATCGGTGCTCTGTTGCGGAAAGATCAAGCAACAAAACGTGTAAGCTGAAGTATCCCCCATAGCATTGGGGAGTAACCCGTCGAGCCATGCGACGTTAAACGAAGCGCTACGTGGGAGGCAACCCACGATTGTCTGATTAATTTCTTTCTTTTTGCTATTTTTTTGTTTTGGTTGCAGGAAATAATCTGGATCCTACAGATGCACAGGCTGATGCAGCAGATGATGATGCAGTTTCCTCCTCCTCCTCCTCAGTGAGGCTATGTGAGTCCCCTCTCATGTTTGTTCTAAAACAGTGAGGTCACTGTTTGGTTCAAGTGTGTGTGTGGGGGGGGGGGGGGGTTATTTTATTTGCTTTTTGTGTGTTTTATTTTCTGTTTAAGTCATCTTGTTATTTTTGTTTAATGTTGTGTGTTACAGATGGATTGGATTCGGCCGGATGAATGATGAACGAGTAGTTAGAGGATGAAAGTTTCAAATCCAGACTTGCTACCTAGGCACCCCGGAAGTTGATACAACCAAAAACAATTATTGGACGCAGCTTGATAACACCGGACCGAGAGTGGAAGGTTGACCCAGACCAGAAAAGAAGCTGCATTACATGAGAAGTGCTTTGGAACCTGTAAGTTTTACCCAACATGGTGAGTGCACAATAAGCCAAATATTACATCATCATGAGAGTTGAATCAGGTATGACTTTATCGCTTTGAATTTGCGTACGTTCTACTCACATAGCACTACATGAGAACACACACTGAGGCACATTTTTTTTTATTATTACCCTGAGCCTTTCAAGCCTTCCCTTAATTATGTTTATCCGTTGTTACCCCTTGTTGAGCCTGAATCTATTTGTTTGTGATAACCAGCAATGTTAACCTCTGGCCAAACACTCCCTACCCTGCTCGGCATACGTGTTGTAGTTGTTGAATATGTGCAAACTTTCTAAGTTTGGGGTAGTACTCCTAAATTGAGAAAGGCAAGTGCGAAAAAAAAAAGAAAAAAAAAAGTGGAGACACTAACATGTCTTAAAAAAGAGAAGAAAAAAAAAACAAACACTTGCCTAAGCGTCAAAGAGTTACAAAGAAGAGGAATGATTGAACCCCCATGGTAATAAAATAAGCACAGCGAAAAAAAACAACATCATGAATGTTGAGCTTCGAACCCTTTGTGTATCCGTTTCCTTGTTTATCCCACCGTACCTCAGCCCCGTTACAACCCAAAGACCTCAAAAAGTGTGTGTAATCTGTCTGTGTAATGAAGGTAGAATTTATTCAAATTTAAGAGTTGGTATTGCATATGCTGAATTATGAGTGACAAACACTTTAACCCTGAGAGATTTGGTGAGAAGTATGAAAAAGCCTGCAGGTGAAGAAGTACTTTGATATGGAAGTGCAGCGAACAGTTTGTATCGGGAAAACTTGAAACTTGACCAAATGGTGAAAAGCGAGTTTCGAAAGACATTTGTTGTATTGTGGTAAGAAGGAATTTTAGGGTGACCTCGTTTTGTCTCATACATTGCTTGAGGACAAGCAATAAGCTAAGTTTATACATGTTTTTTTCTTTGTGAATTTTTAATTTAAGGCAAGGGACTCAGTAGTGAAGCCACACAAAACCCTAGTATGGTGAACTCATCCAAGGTTAATGAATTCTCTCAAAAAACACCTCTCTCAGTGTCATGAACTCTCGCAAAAAAAACTCTTAAGATTAAATGATTTTTAAAGGGAGTCCAAGATTAAATGAAAAAAAGTTTATACATGTTTTTTTCTTTGTGAATTTTTAATTTAATGTAAAAATAAAATAAAGATGAAAAATAAAATATGGAAAATTAAATTTAAACCTTGAAAAACAATTATGAGTTTTTTGGGAATTTTTAGATGAAAGAAAAATATTTTAATTAAAATAACTAATTAATAAAGCAAAAAAAGAAAAGAAAATAAATAAAATGGAAGCCAAGTGGGGGTGTGTTAGAAATTCTAAATGCACTAGAATAGAGTGAGCAACACATGGGTCTGTTTCTGGGGGTACAGGGAGCAAATCGCTGGGACCAAAACAAATTCAAAACAGAAAGGCAAATAAAAAAAAACAAAACAAAACAAAAGGGGACTAGGGTGAGGGGGATTCGAACCCCAGCCCCTTTGGTTTCATGCGCACGTTTCTTACCACTGGGGTGGCTATACATCCGTTATATAAGCCACCCAGTGTAATACTTATACTAAAAATGCATGAAATAAGTGCTAAAAATGAAAAACAGGCGAGGAGAAAAAGAAAAGCCGAGTGCAAGCTAAACTTCAATGCAAGTTGGTCAATCCCTATTCAAAACACTATCTGACAAAAGGAAACTCACACATGGACCAATCATCTCGCCATGCTCTCATTCTCTCCATGCAAATATGCAGAAAACAAAAAACCCTCGTGAAAACAAAACAAAGCCATGGCAACCAACTCACTAGTTCCAACATTTATCAATCCACTGCCAACCAAGAATCATGAAACAAAATCCCACAGTGCAGTACCCAGAACAAGGATTAATTCCAAACACTAAACCATTTCCAAACAGAAGTGTGAACTAAAAAACAATACGAAATCATGGCAACCAAACTGCCACAAGATTTAACAACAATTCCATATACCAATCAGGTTTCCAAATTAACAGCTTAAAAATGAAACACAAGTGTATTACATGATCATGGCAAAGGCTTTTAGAATCATCAAGCATGAATAAGATAACATGGAATCAACCACAGGGTGATGATGCATTGACATAAACTCAAGTAGATTTTTAGGTAGACATGCTGACAGATAGAGTACTAGCAGTGGAGGAAAAACTACTTAGAAAAACAAAAACCTAGGAATGAGGACATGTTACAAATATGCTAATATTCTTGTACTGGCTCAAACCATGTTCTACACTCATACTACACTAAGAGTTAACTCAGGCTTCAAGGCACTAAACCCAAATACTCTTACAAAATCTATTGAAACAAAGAAATGGTCATAGACTTACCACTTGGTCAATCACTTCTCAACCCAACTCTTGTTCCAGCTCCATGAAATGAAGTGCCATGTTAAAGTACACAGAACGTAGAGTATTACTAAATACTCTATGGCCCAGTTTGAAGGCAAGCATGAAAATAATGCATTAGTGAACTTTAAGGATGAACAAACACTCAACAAGATTTCTGCCCTAACAGAAAGCATATGTTCTGAAGGTGGTTGCAAACATACACTCCTTAGCATGAGAAATACCAACATCAAATATTCAACTAATGACAGTGCTAGATATACACTACATGAACTTAACATCAACACTCACTACTGGCAGTTTCAAGACACAACATGTAGACAACAACATTATCTAAAGTTCCAACAACATGATCAATGTGGAAACCATATAAACCTGGTTATGTGATCAATAACATTTTAAATATGATGTTATGTGTTAATGGATAGTGAGAGCTGGTATTTGTTATGCCAGCAAACAACTACATATTGCTATCCTAGACTATCATGAAATGAAACACTTAAGCAAATAGCTCAAAACTTTAAATTATAGCATTGACACCAATGTTCCAAACCAACAACTGACAGTGCATCAAAATAGATTCCAACATCTCATTATCATTTTCGAAACTATTTCAAAATGACTCGTGATAACAGTGTGCACAATATGAACATGGTTAATGAAAGGAGGTGATAGTTACCTAGTGGAATATGTCCACTGCACCCTCTTAGTTTGAGATGAGTTTCTTTTTCTAACAACAGCTGCAAGAATGCTCCTTCCATTTCTTCACTTGCCAAAAGAGAACACCAAGTTACAAGCTCTCGAGATATTGATGTTATGTAGATTGTTGGTCTTTGGAGTGAAAACTGAACTCCTATTTATTGGAAAATGTTGAGGAGTTGCAGTATGGGAAAAATGGCACAATTTACCAACTTTGCCCTTCTTGCAAGATTTGCGTGTGAGCTGGCTTTTCCAACAGTCTTCAAGAGCTCTGATGGACGATAGGGTTTGGTTTTGATTTGGTGGACTGATGGGATTGGACCAAGGCTCAAGGAAAATAGGAATAAATAATGCTTTTGTTTTGAAAAGTTTCTATCACCTCATCCACTTGCCTTGCCTTTCCATAAATTATGTTATTTTAATGTGCAACTTGAGGAAAATCGTGGCAGAGGTTTGTAGTATGTTAACAGGTTCAAAGTGATGGAACAACAGGTTCAAGTATGACCGATTAGCACTTTAGAAAGAAAAAGAACCTTATTGGCGATAGAACCAAAAGACGGGCTCAGATAAAGGTATCTAGAATGATTGATCATCAAGTCTAAACGTGACTAGATAACATTCTAGAAAGAAAGGATCCTCAATGAAGGTTGAACCGGAAAGACGTTCTTCATTGGGAAAAGAAAAACATCTAAGACATCTATAGTGATGGAACAACAGGTTCAAGTATGACCGATTGGCACTTTAGAAGAAAAAGGAACCTCATTGGAGATAGAACCAAAAGATGGGCTCCAATAAAGGTATCTAGAATGATTGATCATCAAGTCCAAACGTGACTAGATGATATTCTAGAAAGAAAGGATCCTCAATGAAGGTTGAACCGGAAAGACGGTCTTCACTGGGAAAAGCAAAACATCTAAGACATCCAAAGTGATGAAACAACAGGTTTAAGTATGACTGATTGGCACTTTAGAAGGAAAAAGAACCTCATTGGAGATAGAACCAAAAGATGGACTCCAATACAGGTATCTAGAATGATTGATCATCAAGTCTAAACGTGACTAGATGATATTCTAAAAAGAAAGGATCCTCAATGAAGGTTGAACCGGAAAGACGGTCTTCACTGGGAAAAGCAAAACATCTAAGACATCCAAAGTGATGGAACAACAGGTTCAAGTATGACCGATTGGAACTTTAGAAGGAAAAAGAACCTTATTGGAGATAGAACCAAAAGATGGGCTCCGATAAAGGTATCTAGAATGATAGATCATCAAGTCCAAATGTGACACGGTGACACTCCAGAAAGAAAGGGTGGGCACTTTATGCCTAGGGTTGATAACTCTATTGGAGAGAATAGACAAACCCAATCACTTGGGGAGATGAACACCAAAGTGAACAAATCAGGTAAACACCAAAAAGGGTAGCAGAAATGCTAAGCTGCTATGCATATGAGAATGCATGTATGCCATGTTTATGCTTATGCTGACAAAACAGACAAAAGGAAGCGAGACTGGAGATGAAATAAACATCTCGACAAGGATACCCAGCCAAACTTCACCAGATTGGACCATTATTGGGGATGGATATGTAGGATCAGCAACTCTACTTTAAGGTTACAACCTTCTCTGAAGGAAAAGAGTAATCAACTTGGGATATAGCATCATGACTTCACTAGGATTGCCATCATGAGCTTGATTTCTTTACTGGAGGGAAATCCATGGAGAATTGCCAAGATTAGCTGAAGCACAACTTACTGGGGAGTTGGCAAAGGATATCATAAGAACAGAGTAGTTCTGCATAACTCATATTCCCCAGAGTACATGGTCTGTCAGAAGAAAATATCAAGAGGATTTTACAGAAGAATTGGCATACAAAAGGCTTTAATATCTTCAAACTCTTGGAGAGATTCATGGATTTTAGCATAACTGCCCTAGATTAACTGTATTTACACAACAAGGTCCTTGAACTTGTGCTTCAGATTGGTTGTTTGACAACTGGGGAACAAACTTGCCCCTGTCAGCTTGGTTGATCTGTGGAAGAGATGTCATTGACTTTTTAGAGATTTGTCGAATCTCGACCTGACTGCTTCTGATTGACGGGTCTGTGAGAATAATTCATCAAAAGAATTTTACAGAAGAATTGGCATACCCGATGCTTCAATATCTTCAAACTTTTGAAGGGAAATGAACCTCAACATAACTGCCCCTGTTCAACTGTATTCGCAATACAAAGTCCTCAGACTGCGGTAGAAATAACTGGGGAACAAACGTGCCCCTGTTGATGGGTCTTTGGAGTCCAGACTTGTCATAAGATGGCCTCGAGAAGGGTTGCCTCAATATTCTGAATTTTGAAGAGTTCTGCCCCTGATTCAATAGCTCTTGGAATGATGGATTGGCAAATCCCTCCGCTTGGTTGCCCCTGACTGAGCTTCCTTTATCAAGTTTCCCTAGCTGGCTGCATTCGTTGGGATTTCTTTGATATTGAATTGTCTTGCAAACAAGTATTATTCATTAAAAATTGGCAATTTCAATGCAAAATTCATGCAAGCTTTTGAAATCAAAGTTTATTGATGAAAACGCACACAGTGGAGTGAGTAAATAAAAAAGGTGGATCTACACATTTATGGTATGACAAATGAAGTGATCAACACACGCAATTAGCAAAGATCATTAGGAGTCAGGTTAATCAACCTTGTTGTAGTATGCTTTCAAAACAACCTTACCTCAATTAGGTCTTTTAAGGGTTGTAACGTGGTGTGGTTCACGGTTTATGAAACAAAGGATAAAGGCTCAAAGTTTATTTGTCCCACCTAATCTTCATGATGAACTCCAATCCCACACTCAGTTAACTCAAGCTATACATTCAGGTTCCTACAGACTAGGAACGAATTGATGATAGTTAACGATGATTCAGACACTTTGGACAGTCATTACTCCCTTGCAGAATTTGGTTATCCTTTATTGCTGAGGTTTTGAGGCCTCTCCTTGTCTTTGCTTGAGGTTATAAGACCTCTTCTTCGTCTTTGTTGAGGTTGTGAGACCTCTTCTTTTCGCTGAGGTTATGAGACCTCATCTTTACTTGAGGTTATGAGACCTCTTCTTTTGTTGAGTTTATGAGACCTCATCTTTTTGTTGAGGTTATGAGACCTCTTCTTTGGCTGTTGTACAAGTCCTTTTGCATAAGGCAAAGTTTTGGGCTTCCCATCTTTCTTAGGCTTTTTCCTTGAAAAGGACTCGGCTCATTCTTTGATTAAGGATTTCTCAACGATCTTTCCTTATTTATTGCTTGGAGGAACAACTTGTACAACATTTACTCATTTGATTTGAGAGGGCTGACTGGTGTCTACCATGAAGCGCTTGCATTCGATTGCATAAACCAAGTTAAACTGAGAACTACCCACCCCAAGGTTGAGATTTAAGGGTTTTTTTTTTGTACAGAAAGAAACTCCTACTTCTAGGCTCGAAGGGGTTAATAAGGGATTATCTTCCTTATTTCTCCAGTGTTTGGGAATTGAAACAATGCCTTACATCCCCGACAAGGTTTATTCGAAAGCATACCACAACAATTATGGATATAATGTTTTCATCATCCTCCCCAATCTTTGCTTAAATAATAATTTGATGAGTGGAGTAAAATGAGACAAAGATGTATTTTTGTTTTTCACGAACACAAAAGTGAAAGAGTGAAACGAATGGACTTAATCAAAAGGTGCACAAACATTTCATTAATCTTGCCAATTTGAAAGTACAACAAAGCTCATAAGCAAATACAAATTCAAAGTGCAAAGGAAATACAATACTGAAATGAACAAAATACAACCAGCCTTGGCGAATTGATTTCAAAAGATTTCAGTTTCTGGGCCCAAGCGGAGGAACACCTTCACCATCAATCACTTGTTCCTTGTGATACAGAACCTTGAGAGGCCTTCCAAGTCTTTTACCTTTTGCTTCAAGAGTTGAGATATTGACATCTGACGTGCCTTTCTGAGGTTGTAGTGTTTTTAGCAGGCTTAGCAGTTTTGCCTCGAACCCTTTGCATTCTTCAATGGGATGACCTATTGTCCCAGTGTGGAATTTGCATTCAATCTCCGGGCGATCTTCTTCAAAGATCAAGTCCTTGTCGTAGATCAGATTTTGTACAATAGCTTCTAAGGTTCGACAATCATCTAGGTCATGCCCTTCGGCTCCCTTGTAGAATTCACAAGTCAGGTTTGGATTGTGCCAAGGTCCTGGCACATGGTTGTGGAGTCGAGGAGTTACCAACTTGTTCCGTATCAACAGTGGGAAGAGTTTGCTCAATGGCACCGGAATAGGCTGGTAGTTAACTTGGCCTCTTTTGACAGGGTACTCCTTCTTCTCTTGGTTTCGAGAACCTCGCTGAGACGCCCTTTTGGTAGACGCCTGATGACGACGATATTCTGGTGCAAGATCAAATGCTGGTTGATATGAAGTTTCTCCAAAGGCAGATCCTTGGCATGGGAGAACCACAGGAGATGATGAACTGATAACTTCTCTAGGAGTAACAGGGTGAGCGTGCTCTTCCTTCCGCATCAGAGCTTGCAAAGTTTTCAGGACCCAATTCATCTGGCATTTAAGGATTCTGACCTCTTCTTTCAGATCTTCTTGGTTCTTCATAATTTCATTCATTGTTGCCATTGTCTCGAATAAGTGTCAGGTATCCTTCAGACATAGAAGAAGGAAAAACTCAAGACTGAGAAATTCAAATGAGATGCAAGATGCAAATGCAAAAAGTTTCATGGAACTTGGACATTTGTGAGATATTAAGAGGTATCAAAGACTCATTCTCATTAATAAATGGATGGATTACAATACAGTTTCAAAAGTCTAAAACATAATGCTAAATAAAAGCTAAAGACCTAAGGAGATTCTCCTAGGAGCCTCATGTTGAGCCTTCTGATTTCCTTCTCCATCTGATCCCTTTCCATGATGAGATTGTCGACGATTAACTTCCAAGGAGCAGGTTGAGTGTTAGAGGAACTTGGCCCTTCTTGAGTCTTCCTCTTCTTGCATGAAAGCAGCTCTTCATTTTTGGCTTGTAGTTTCTTTTGGAGCTCCAAGTTCTCCTCAACTACCACTTGGTATTTGTGCTTCCAAGCTTCTCCTGACTGCTGGGCTTGGCTCAAAGAAATCTTCAGCTCTTCTTCCTTTGACATGAAATATAGAACAGGCTCTTCCTTCAAAGCAATTGGTTCTTGTCTAGAGTAAGGCATCTTCAACTCAATGGCTCTTCTTCGGACCCATTGGAGATAGGGCTCTAAGGACACATAGTTAGGTTTTCCCAAAGCATTCCTTCTCTTCTAGTGCCTGCTATCCCAAGAACTTAAGCTCAATCTTCTCTGCTCTTCAAATTTGTCATATCCTTCAAAAAAGATGTTTTCCAAATGAATACCAAGATGTTTATCCTTTAGAGGGTACCCTAACTGTCGACGAGCCAACACAGGATTATAGCTAATTTCTCCTTTGGTACCAAGAAGAGGTACATTGCCAAAATCTCCACAACTATCTGTGATCGATATTCCATCATACACACGGTTATACCAATCAATTTCTGAATGAGAAAGAGCCATAATCTTTTTAGACCACCATCCTTTCTTGGGATCCCAAAATGCGCTTGCTTTCGGTAGATGCGAAATAAACCATCTATACAACACAAGGGCACAACAGGTGATTTGACCTCCATTATGGGCATTTCTCAAGTAGACTGAATGATAAGCATCAGCAAGCAGAGTTGGTACGAGATTTTTCTTCAAGAAGATCTTAATTGCATTCAGGTCCACAAAGTTGTCAATATTTGGGAACAAGAAGAGTCCATAGATGAGCAATGCAAAAATGGTTTCGAAAGCATCCCTATTTGAGTGCTTAGCATAGTACTGAGCTTTTCCAATCAAGAACTTAGCGGTCAACCCAAAAATTCCTCCCTTGGAAGTCATGTTGTTTTGGATGTCAACTAACTCCAAGTGAGTTTTCTTAGCTATTTCTTCTTCCTTGGGGTTCCTCTCGAAGATAGGAAAAGGAGACTCCTCCCTAATAGGTAAACCAATTATCTGAGAATAGTCTTCAAGGGTAGGCAAGAGCTGATAATCGGGGAAAGTACAGCAATGGTACTTTGGGTCATAGAATTGAAGCAAAGTAGAGAGGAGTCCTTCATCAACATTCTTCCTCAACAACATCCACAGCTTCCCATATCTGTCTTTGAATCCCTCGGGGTCTGTCAGCAAATCACCCAATCTCCTTAGGTCATCCAATTTAGGACTCTTGAAAGTGTATTTCATGATATTCCTTCTGGTACTATCCATGATATCCCTATGATATTCACAAAAAGGAGGTCTGAGTCCCATGAAACTGGCATGAAATGAATGCTTATGATGTATGGATGCAAAACAAGCACATAGATGCACATATATTCATAAATGTACAATCATATAAGCAAAAGGGTCTAGGTTTAGGTCATGAGCATGGAGCCATGGTTTACCCTTCCTAATTGGTATGTACTATTGGTTTATCAACTGTAGAACAGGGTTCTCAGAAGTTCCCAGAGTCAACAACCCATCTTTCGGATATTATCGATTTCCCGAATGACTCGGTAGTCAATAATATTCTCAAGAGAATCTCGTCTGAGTGTAGTATCGCATAGCAACCAATTCGGGAATAGACTCCCTCATAGTCCTCGCACTACATCCTAAAAAGGCAAAGTGGGTTTTGAAGATTACTACGGTTCTCAGAAGTTCCCAGAGTCAACAACCCATCTTTCGGAGATTACTACGGTTCTCAATATCATCCATAGCTTCCCATATCTGTCTTTGAATCCCTCGGGGTCTGTCAGCAAATCACCCAATCTCCTTAGGTCATCCAATTTAGGACTCTTGAAAGTGTATTTCACGATATTCCTTCTGGTACTATCCATGATATCCCTATGATATTCACAAAAAGGAGGTCTGAGTCCCATGAAACTGGCATGAAATGAATGCTTATGATGTATGGATGCAAAACAAGCACATAGATGCACATATATTCATAAATGTACAATCATATAAGCAAAAGGGTCTAGGTTTAGGTCATGAGCATGGAGCCATGGTTTACCCTTCCTAATTGGTATGTACTATTGGTTTATCAACTGTAGAACAGGGTTCTCAGAAGTTCCCAGAGTCAACAACCCATCTTTCGGATATTATCGATTTCCCGAATGACTCGGTAGTCAATAATATTCTCAAGAGAATCTCGTCTGAGTGTAGTATCGCATAGCAACCAATTCGGGAATAGACTCCCTCATAGTCCTCGCACTACATCCTAAAAAGGCAAAGTGGGTTTTGAAGATTACTACGGTTCTCAATATCATCGGCACCTAGGTAGAGAGTAACACGTTTTCACGAATATACTCGTTCAACATGACTAGACTCTCAAAAGGGCCTCAACTGAGTGATGGTGTCTCAAGTAAACTTTTTCGGGAATCGACTCCCTCAAAGTCTCCTTGAATATACCATCATCCTATAATAAGTGCACTCAAGTCCAGGTTGGGACTTATCTCACCACTCAAAAGTAGCATCATGCACACAGAGAAACCCAAGCAGACAGATATATATATATATATATATATATATATATATATATATACAAATATAGCAAGCACAACATGAATAACACAAACATAACAAGGTGGGCTTAACCCTCAAAATTATCCCCAGTGAAGTCGCCATTTCTGTTGCAGTGAGAATCGGATATCAAACTATTAATTAACTTGAATCACACATCTTTGAAATTCACCACCGAACTTTGATTTATCCAAAGGAAAGGGTAAAGTTTGAAGAAAACCCTAAGAGGATCTAGGTTCGGGGGTTGGTTATACTAAGGGAAGGTATTAGTACCCTAAGTATCTGTAGTACTCTACAGGAGCCTCTTGTTTGTTTGTGTGTTATATTATGTTTGTTTGCTAAGGGAATCTGTTAAGGGTAAAGGTAAAGACCTAAAGCTAAAGGTAAAGACCTAAGGGTAAATACACTAAATTTGCTCGCCAAGACGTCGCATCTTGTGCCAACGTATCTGACTAAAGAATCAGAGCAACCGTAGTTCACCTAACTAAGGGTGAGTAAGGAACCATTGACTATGGCCAAAGTTCAAAGGGGGAAATGAGTATGATCTCATATAGAATTTAAGAAACTCTCTAAGTATAAGTTATGATGGGGGAAGTGAATACTCAAAGTGATGAGTCTCACATAGAGTCCAAGAACTCTAACTTAATTCTAAGTTGTAAGATTGAATAGCTATGAGGCCAAAAGGAAAGTATCCTATGACTATGAGGTCAAAGAGAAGGTGGCCATGACTATGAGGTCAAGGCTGATATCCTATGACTGTGAGGTTAAGGAGAGAGGTGGCTATGACTATGAGGTCAAAGCTGGTAATAAGCTATCTATGACTTTAAGGTCAAGAGGGTATCCTATGACTACGAGGTCAAGGAGGGAGATGATGAGCTATCTATGACTTTGAGGTCAATAGAGAGGCTTTCCTTTGGAAGGAAAGGGAGGTCAATTGCTTATGATCAAGGATGTTACAAAGGAGTTTTTGAGATTCAAATAAATAGTGTAAATCCAAGAATTCAAAGAGTGTGTACAACAGTTAAGTATGACTTATCACAAATATGATTCAAATATCAATGGGTGTCAAAAGATAGTGATGCAATTCACAACAATTAAGCACATAAGAACACACCCATATCATTTTTAAGCTTGAACTCAAAGGGAAATCATTCAAGGCAAGGGACTCAGTAGCGAAGCCACACAAAACCCTAGTATGGTGAACTCATCCAAGGTTAATGAATTCTCTCAAAAAACACCTCTCTAAGTGTCATGAACTCTCGCAAAAAAAAAAAACTCTTAAGATTAAATGATTTTTAAAGGGAGTCCAAGATTAAATGAAAAAAAGTTTATACATGTTTTTTTCTTTGTGAATTTTTAGTTTAATGTAAAAATAAAATAAAGATGAAAATTAAAATATGGAAAATTAAATGTAAACCTTGAAAAACAATTATGAGTTTTTTGGGAATTTTTAGATGAAAGAAAAGTATTTTAATTAAAAAAACTATTTGAGAAAGCAAAAAAAGAAAAGAAAATAAATAAAATGGAAGCCAAGTGGGGGTGTGTTAGAAATTCTAAATGCACTAGAATAAAGTGAGCAACACATGAGCCTGTTTCTGGGGGTACAGGGAGCAAATCGCTGGCCCCAAAATAAATTCAAAACGGAAAGGCAAATAAAAAAATAAAAAATAAAAACAAAACAAAAGGGGACTGGGGCGAGAGGGATTCGAACCCCAGCCCCTTTGGTTTCACGCGCACATTGCTTACCACTTGGGTGGCTATACATCCGTTGTATAAGCCACCCAGAGTAATGCTTATACTAAAAACACATGAAATAAGTGCTAAAAATGAAAAACAGACGAGGAGAGAAAGAAAAGCCGAGTGAAAGCTAAACTTCAATGCAAGTTGGTCAATCCCTATTCAAAACACTATCTGACAAAAGGAACCTCACACATGGACCAATCATCTCGCCATGCTCTCATTCTCTCCATGCAAATATGCAGAAAACAAAAAAACTTCGTGAAAACAAAACAAAGCCCATGGCAACCAACTCACTAGTTCCAACATTTATCAATCCACTGCCAACTAAGAATCATGAAACAAAATCCCACAGTGCAGTACCCAGAACAAGGATTAATTCCAAACACTAAACCATTTCCAAACAGAAGTGTGAACTAAAAAACAATACGAAATCATGGCAACCAAACTGCCACAAGATTTAACAACAATTCCATATACCAATCAGGCTTCCAAATCAACAACTTAAAAATGAAACACAAGTGTATTACATGATCATGGCAAAGGCTTTTAGAATTATCAAGCATTAATAAGATAACATGGAATCAACCACAGGGTGATGATGCATTGACATAAACTCAAGTAGATTTTTAGGTAGACATGCTGACAGATAGAGTAGTAGCAGTGGAGGAAAAACTACTTAGAAAAACAAAAACCTAGGAATGAGAACATGTTACCAATATGACAATATTCTTGTACTGGCTCAAACCATGTTCTAAACTCATACTACACTAAGAGTTAACTCAGGCTTCAAGGCACTAAACCCAAATACTCTTACAAAATCTATTGAAACAAAGAAATGGTCATAGACTTACCACTTGTTCAATCACTTCTCAACCCAACTCTTGTTCCAGCTCCATGAAATGAAGTGCCATGTTAAAGTACATAGAACGTAGAGTATTACTAAATACTCTATGGCTCAGATTGAAGGCAAGCATGAAAAGAATGCATTAGTGAACTTTAAGGATGAACAAACACTCAACAAGATTTCTGCCCTAACAGAAAGCATATATTCTGAAGGTGGTTGCAAACATATACTCCTTAGCATGAGAAATACCAACATCAAATTATCAACTAATGACAGTGCTAGATATACACTACATGAACTTAACATTAACACTCACTACTGGCAGTTTCAAGACACAACATGTAGACAACAACATTATCTAAAGTTCCAACAACATGATCAATGTGGAAACCATATAAACTTGGTTATGTGATCAATAACATTTTAAATATGGTGTTATGTGTTAATGGATAGTGAGAGCAAGTATTTGTTATGCCAGCAAACAGCTACATATTGCTATCCTAGACTATCATGAAATGAAACACTTAAGCAAATAGCTCAAAACTTTAAATTACAGCATTGACACCAAAGTTCCAAACCAACAACTCACAGTGCATCAAAATAGATTCCAACATCTCATTATCATTTTCGAAACTATTTCAGAATGACTTGTGATAACAGTGTGCACAATATGAACATGGTTAATGAAAGGAGGTGATAGTTACCTAGTGGAATATGTCCACTGCACCTTCTTAGTTTGAGATGAGTTTCTTTTTCTAACAACAACTGCAAGAATGCTCCTTCCCTTTCTTCACTTGCCAAAAGAGTACACCAAGTTACAAGCTCTCAAGATATTGATGTTATGTAGATTGTTGGTCTTTGGAGTGAAAACTGAACTCCTATTTATAGGAAAATGTTGAGGAGTTGCAGTATGGGCAGAATGGCACAATTTGCCAACTTTGCCCTTCTTGTAAGATTTACGTGTGAGCTGGCTTTTCCAATAGTCTTCAAGAGCTCTGATGGACGATAGGGTTTGGTTTTGATTTGGTGGACTGATGGGATTGGACCAAGGCTCAAGGAAAATAGGAATAAACAATGCTTTTGTTTTGAAAAGTTTCTCTCACCTCTTGATCCACTTGCCTTGCCTTTGCATAAATTATGTTATTTTAATGTGCAACTTGAGGAAAATAGTGGCAGAGGTTTGTAGTATGTTAATCTTGTCTCTAATCATCAGAAAAATGAAGATTTTGGTGATTAAAGTGATTTTTCTAAGTGTAAGACAAAATGCCAACATACCAACTTTAGTGCACCATAACTTAATAACCATGCATCCAAATTGTGAAATTTTTGATCCTTTGCAAAATAGGCATTTGATAGAACAAGTTTCATGTGGAAGAATTATTGAAATGAGGCTTGGAATCATTAGAAAATCATCCATGAAGTTAGGTACAAAGGGTTGTCCAAGAAACTTTGAAAAAACTCTAAGTTATGAAAATTTCACAACTTGAAACAACCATCTTTAGGATATCATAACTTGAGATCGGTTTATCCAAATGAGGAGTTCTACACATGCTTGGAAAGCTTGAAGAACAAGGAACAACTTTCATGTCCAAAGATTTTTTATTTGAAGCTAGGAAATAGGTGAAAATTTGAGTTAAAGTTGGATGAAAATTAAGGTAAAAATGCTGAAATTTTCACTAAGTCCCAAAGGCAACTTATCTTCCAAGTCTTATAACTTAAAAACCATGCATTTTTTGAAAGAGGGTTATCTAATACACTTTGAAGATCATGGAAAGAGCTTCCATTTGAGCTTTGAGTCACTCCATTTGGATGTGTGGTTTGAAATTTATGACCTTCCCAATTTTGTATAAGAAGTGAATTTCCCACATTTGAAAAGTTTCAAGGACCAAACATTGCCCTCTTTGCAAGAAACCTTTCAAAACTTGATTTATCATGCCTTACTCATCAATTAGACATGTCATGGTGGATTGAGGGTTTGGATGCCTCATCTTGGATCAAAATTTCAAAGTCAAAAGTTCAGTCAAAACCCTAATTTCACTTGTGAATGCACTTGAATGATCTCTGATGATCTTGCTTCTTCAATCACATCCAAGGCTCATGGGTGGTCTCTAGTAATGTCTATTATCATCTGGAATCATGTCCTAGGGCTTGAGAATAACTCTTGATCAATATCAAAGGTCATGGTTGTCTTGTCATGACAAAACCCTCACTGGAGGCAGGGTGAACTTGTGGCTCAAGGCACTTAGGGATAAATGTCATTCGCACTTGAATTCTTGTTGAGTAAGACTTCTAGGATGTATGTGAACTCAAATAGTTGCATTTGGGAGCCTCAGTTGCCCTTTTGAACATATGGCCTCCTTGATTCACATAAGCTTAGCTTAGGAGACTTTGTCCTCTTCTTTGTGTAAGTCATGGCTTTCACAAAAGAAACAAACTAGCAAAATGAAGTGGTTAGTTAGCAATGCATAGATGATTGAACCTAAATGTCAATGCAAGATGATATGACATCTAAGGGGTAAAATTTGGGGTACAACACCATCCATCAAGAAAAATCAAGAAAAGTGGGGTTACTTGCAAAAGGGGCAACATTAAGAAACTTGAAATTTCACTAAGTCATGGAAAAAAGTGATTTCTACCCAACTTTGTAAGACCATAACTTGTGATCCAAGTAACCTTTTTCTTCCATCCAAAGCTCAAATGAAAGCTCTCATTACATACTTCAAGATTGTCAACTACAACATATTCCAAATCCTCATGGATTTTGAGTTATGAATTGATTAAAATCACAAAAATGGAAAGTGGACATTTTTCCAACACTTAGTGAAATTTTTTAGACAGAATCTGTTTGACACTTTCACCAACTTTGAGGCCATTTTTCATTATGATCCAAAATGATTCAAGACCAAAGTTAAACATCAAAGTTAAAGTATGATATAGGGGCTTTCCAAAAAGTACAGGAGGCTCCCATGGTTCAACTTAAACAAGGAGTTATAAGCCTCCAAAAATGGCATTTTTCACCCTGCCTACATAACAGCATGGAAACTTGACTTGTGCCACACAATTTTTTCACTCAAGTATTGCCATTTTGCCAACTTTGTCATCTTCCAAAAACACAAAACATCTGATGACTCACTTGTTTCTTGATCAAGGAGTCAAGAATTCAACTTGGCATGTGCAAAACCATCATGACATGAACTTTGGAATTCAACTTTGGCAAGGTAACATCAATGAAATGCGTTGAGGTGTCATGAACCAAGCCATAACAATCCAAACCAGTCAAGATTCATGGCCAAGCTCTGAGTATTCAAACCTGCAGAAATTGAATGGAGTCAAGCTAAAAGAGTTGACTTGGCACTTTGGATTATCCAAGTCAATGGCTACAAGCTACACACTGTGATCGGTTGCCAATCACTATTCCTTACAAAACAAAATTCCTCTACTAATAATAGAGGTCATGTGCGACTGATCAAACCATCCCAAAGCATCATAATTCATGTTTTCTTTCACTTCATTCTCCAAAATCATATTTTTCTTCTTTTTGAAGTAACTATCGAATTTTTCAAAAGAAAGCAAATCCATCAAAACCAAGAGTGTAGACACATCATATACATCATATGTAAGCTGTCCAAACATTAATCACCCATCTGTAACCTCAGAATCACAAAGCTCCAAATCACCCTCAAGCCAACTTGCAGTTGAGGTACCACAACAAGTTCTAGGTTGTTTCAATCCATTCCAAGCTTCCAAACACCTTACATAAGGTCCATTAAAGCTGTCCAGATCATCAAACAACATTTGTAACACCTCCAACACAAAATTCGATTTCTTCTTGCAAAAGGTAAGCCTGAACTCTCAAACTCTATGATTCATGCATCATAAATGTGTTTTCAAGTTACAAACATGTTTCTGCATTTATGTAGAGTGTTTCCCCTCAATCAATTGCTTTGTAGCTATAGTGTATAGGATTTCATAGTGTTCTTGCAGAAATTAGGGTTCATGTGCTCATCACTTGATTTCTTAGTCCACACTAAAAATAAATGCAATTAATTGGTACCATTGAATTCCTTGTTAAAAAACGAGCAACTTTCATGTTTACAAAAGTCAAAACCATTGAGTAATCAGAGAGAAAAATGAGATTTTGCAAATCGTCCATGGCACGGTCACGAGGAAGAAGAAGGTGAATGTTGGCGCCATTTTTTGAATTATTTGAATTTTTGAATTTTTGATTATTTTCTTAATTGATTTCAAAAATTAATTTTTCTCTCAATTTTAATTATTTTTTATTGGTCCTTTTTTTAAAAATTGACAAAAATGTTAAAATATTTTATCCTACAAAAAATTCAAATTTATATTATTTATTTAATATAGTTTGAATTTTTGTAAAGAATTTCATTTTATTTGTTTTTAAACATTTTTAATGGAGTTTGCCTCTTGATTTTTCAAATTCAAATGATTTTCACACTTTCATTTAAACATAACATGATTTTTCAAAACATTTTTCAAAATTTATAACTTTTTGGCTAAAATACAGTTTTGGTCCCCCTGTTTTTCAAAATTCACAGTTTTGGTCCCCCTGTTTTTTTTTTAACAGTTTTGGTCCCCCACCCCAATTTTGGCCCAAAAAAAGTGATGAACAGTAACTTGTCCGTACATGTCCGTACATGAACAGTACACGTCCGTACATGAACAGTGAGGGGTGGGGGACCAAAACTGTTAAAAAAAAAACAGGGGGACCAAAACTGTGAATTTTGAAAAACAGGGGGACCAAAACTGTATTTTAGCCTAACTTTTTTTTAATATGTTTGATATTTTATATCATTTTTATTTAATTTACTTTGAAAAATTGTTTTTTTTTTAATTAAAATTAGGGTTTTTCTTGATTTTAATTTTTTCAAACTTCATTTGAAACACTTTTGGGCCTCTAATAGAATGTAAGACCCAACCCCTTTGTAAATACAAAATTTTGGGCCTTAGTTATTGTATAAGTCCCGACGCGATTTTCAAAATAAACGGTGCGATCATTGTTTTTCATCTGGGCGTCTACTTGAGCTATAAGCCCCAATTCTTGTTTCAAAACACTTTTGGGCCTCTTTGTAGAGTGTAAGACCCATCCCTTAAATATTTTGGGCCTCAGTCATTGTATAAGTCCCTCTATGGTTTTCAAAATCACGGCGCGATCATCGTCTTTTCAAATAAATCATCTGGGCCTCTCCTTGAGTATAAATCCTATTTTTCTTCTTTACAAAACACTTTTGGGCCTCTAATAGAGTGTAAGACCCAAACCCTTTTGTACAAAAATAAATTTTGGGCCTCTGCTATAGTATAAGTCCCACAATGTCTTTCGGTATCGCAGTGCGATCATTGTTTTCAAATAAGTCATTTGGGCCTCTCCTTGATTATAAGCCCCAATCTTTTGTACAAAAACTTTGTTTTAAACAAGAAACAACTTCCATGGGCCTATCCTTGAGTTGTAAGCCCCATACCTCTATTTTCAAAATCATCTGTCTGTTTTAAAACTAGAACTAAGAGGAGCATTATTCCCGGTGAAACTGCTCTTAGACCACTTGGGCCTCTCTTTGAGTTATAAGCCCCAAACTTTCTTTTCTTTTCAAACAACTTTCTAATTCAAATTCAAAATTCAAAGTTTTTCTCAAAACTTTCTTCAATTTCTGAAAACCTAATCATACAGTTAAAATCATACAATCAATCACAATACACTTGGGCCTCTTCTCAGAGTATAAGTCCCAACATCTTTTCAATTTAATGCATATTCGTTTATATATCTGTTGATATAATTATTTGTATATATATATACTTGTGCATATTTGCTTAGAGTTTCCCCAACAATTAGGTCTACATTCAGGTCAAACCAGAGGTTACTTTAACTTAGTTCAAAACTAGTTCCCTCATAGGAAATTCCCTCAATACAGTCTGCCTCATCTTGGGCTTATTCAATATGGAACAGAGAAAGGCATTATTCCCGGTGAAACTTTTCTCAAGACTGTCAAAACTTAGATATATATATATATAAGAAAATCATTTCCCCAGAGAGGATTAATTCTCGGTGAAACCTCTTTTGAATTTATCCAAACCTTAGGACTGTTCAACAAAGAAAGGATTATTCCTGGTGAAACCTTTCTTGAAATTTTCTTAGGCTTGGACCCACAGGCTTCCTAGAAGTATCCCCAGCCTCCTCTTGGGCTTAGTACAAGGACCAACAGGCTTCTTAGAAGTTCCCCATCCTCCTCTTGGGCTTAGTACAAGGACCCAAAGACTTCTTAAAAGCATAGGGTAGAAATTAGTCACCTCTGCTGGTTCAATCCCCAGGAAAGTCAAAATTTCAGAACATCTTATCACCCAAGAGTTGATCTTCATCCCTTAAACCAATAGACTCCTCTTGGGCTTCATTCAATTAGACTCGGAAATTCTAATCTCCTCTTGAATCTTACATAGAGACCCTCAAGTTTCCTTAAAGCATAGGATAAACCCTGATCATTTCATCAATACAACAGTCTCCAGAAGAATTAAAATCTCTAGGATTTTTAAACTCTAACTCTCCTGACTCCCACCAAGGCTTAACTTTCACCTTGAAAATCTCCAGCCAGGGTTAATTTACCATCCAAAAATCCCCAACAAGATCAGAGCCTCGTGGCATCTGGTACTTCAACTCTTCTCTGATTTCCAGCAATAGTTAAATCCCTTTGGATTCCCCAATACAATTTGGATCTACTCTTGGATTTCAATAAATCCTTAGCAAGAGATAGCCTCCGCTTAGGCTTCATATAAGAATTTCCCCCCAGTCAGTCTCAATCTCGGGCTTTGTACAAGATAGATAAAACCCTCCCTAGTGGAGTCAGTTTCCTTTAGCTTCAACCTTGGGCTTTGATCAAGGCACATAAAAATCAACATCCCATCATATGAGACCATGAGTCCTCTCTATAGGAGGATATCTTCTCTATACATCACATATCAAAGTAAACAATCAAAACCTTTTCCCAGATAATTGTTGTAAGTGGCACACTTGTTGATTTAAAATCCAAACTGGAGTCCTTCTCTTATCCTGGCTAAAATCTCTCTAACTGCTGTAAGTAGCAAGCCTCTGGATTCTATACATCCAAGCCAATGTCCCTCTCTTATCATGAAAGACTCACAAAGGGAAAAGTGGCATTGCTCTACACTGAGTTAAAGCTTCTTCCTTCATGACATCTCTCTTATAAAGGAAATTATGGCATTGTTGGATTCTACACATCCCAGTTAAAGTAATTTCCCTTATAACCAATTATCCAACATTTTTTGATGAATAAGTGAGTTATCTCCCTTTAGAGATGACAAATTCTCTCTCAGTCACTCTTTTAGCTTCAATCTTGGGCTTTGAACAAGACACAAATACTCTTTTAGCTTCAATCTTGGGTGTTACGGTGAGAATCGGATGTCAAGCTATTAATTAACTTGAATCACACATCTTTGAAATTCACCACCGAGCTTTGATTTATCCAAAGGAAAGGGTAAAGATCAAAAGAAAACCCTTTAGCGCCATGTTAAGACACAGCTAAGAGATCGGGGGGTTCGGGGGTTGGTTATACTAAGGGAAGGTATTAACACCCTAAGTATCTGTAGTACTCTACAGGAACCTCTTGTTTGTATTTGTGTTATGTTATGTTTGCTTGTTAAGGAAATCTGCTAAGGGTAAAGGTATGGTGAAGACCAAAATTCCAAAGGTAAGGACCTAATGGTATGGATGAAGACCTATGGTGAAGACCAAGGTACTAAGGGTGAAGGTAAAGACCTAGGGGTATATACTAAGTATGCTCACCAAGACGTCGCATCTTGTGCCTACATATCCTGACTAAAGAATCAAAGCAACCGTAGTTCACCTAACTAAAGGTGAGGAACCAATGACTATGGCCAAAGTTCCAAAGCGGATGATTATGATACTCATATAGAGTTGAAAAACTCTCTAAGTCTAAGTTGTAAAAGGGGAAGTGAATACTCATGATGATGAGAATCACATAGAGTTGAAGAACTCTAGCTTATTTCTAAGTTTGAATGGCTCTAATAAGGCCAAAGGGGATAGGATCATCATAATGATGATGCTCACATAGAGTTGAAGAACTCTAGGTGAATCCTAAGTCATGAGGTAAGTGGCTCTAATAAGGCCAATGAGGGAAGTAAGAAACTATGATGATATTGCTCACAAGAGGGGAACCTAATGAGGTTTTAGGGGAGAAGTGGCTCTAATGAGGCCAAGGATTTATCCTAATGAGGATGAAGGATGGCTCTAATGAGGCCAAGATGGTAAATGAGCTATCTATGACTTTGAGGTCAAATAGAGAGTCTTTCCTTTGGAAAGAGGGGAACAAAGAGGTTTTAAGGAGGATTAAAGTATGAGTAGTAAGATAATGAGAGTTTAAGAACTCAAGTGGATAAACATCCAAGGAAGGTAATAGCATAAATCAAGCACAAGTCATATATAACATCAAAATGTCAAGGTAAACAATCCATGTGAATTACCTCTTAGCATGACAAAGTGTAATGAAATGATGCACACAACTTTAACATGAATAAATGGTCCAAATAACCAAGACATAACCAAAGCCAAATCTTACTTTCAATTTACAACATTTAAGAATGTGTGTGTGAAGTGTCATACAAGTTGGACAAAGATAGCCCTCTCAAAGTTAAAACTTCAAGGTGAGTAACAAAGGTATTAAGTTTAAGAATTGAGGGTCGAATAATGAGCCATACAACTAAACAAAAGACCTCATTCAAGGTCAAAAATCAGCCTTCAAACATCCTTCTAATGTATCCTATGACACTTTGGAAATTTAGCTCAAGAAGATAAAGAGAAAAGGGTTTGTTCAAAAGAGTTTCAAAAACTAGGTCAAAATTACCTCTAATTTTATAAAATCAGAAATAATTATTAAAATTAAATAAAAATTAAAATAAAAATTTCATAAAATTAAATTAAACCTTGAAGTGTCATCATGAATTTTTTTGGAGTTTTTAATTATTAGAAACTATTTTTAATAAAACAGATTTGAAAAGGAATAAATAAAAAAAACAATATTTGGCAAGAAACAACAAGGAGGTGCATTAGTAATCTGAAAATGAACTAAGGTTAATTGGTATGCGCACATGGGCCTTTGGCAGGGAGGGTGCAATTAGCGAAAAACATAAGCCCAAGTCCAAAAAGAGTGAAAACAAAAAAGGAAGAGAAAAAATGCCAAAAGGGTGTCTGGGGCGAGGGGGATTCGAACCCCAGACCCCTTGGTTTCACACGCAATGCTCATACCACAGGGGTGGCTATACATCCGTTGTATAAGCCACCCACACAACCAAATATTCCATGAGCGAAAAAGGAAATGGCCAGCTGCAAACATACGTTAAATGTAACATGGATACACACTAAAAACATGCATCAACCGGTCAAATAGGTTTTAAGTTACTACGCGACAAAAATGCACCCAGCCACCCCCACACTACCACGCATCATCTTCTCCCATGCATACGTGAAACAAAACTGAAACTTTCTCGTGAAAAAAAAAAGAAGAAATACGCATGTGTCATACCCCAAATTTTGACCACTAAGATTCCCCATCATTGTACAAATCATCATCACAATATAGAGGGACCATCATACCTCACCAGTCTCCCCAAAAATGGGTGAGCATCCACTACAATCAAATTTAGGGTTTCCAGCCCTCTCAGAGCTTTTAGACAAAGAATCAATCAAGAAATGACATGATATTCAACTTGTCTAGCCTCTCAAATATCCACAAGGGATCAAGAGGACTCCCACTTCAAGGACTAAGCACAAGGTTGCTCCCTTCCAGGTGGATCAAGCCTCAAGATCGCCAGTTTCACCAAATTAGGGTTTAGTCGACCAGGGCCTCCAGATGGAAATTTTCCTATGGGAATGAGCCAATGCTTCAAAGCATATTCTAAAATACTCCATGGAACCTCATGGGCCCAAGCATCAAATCATTTTGACCTCAGGGGATGCATACATAAAAAATCAGGAATTAGGGTTTCTTAACCTAATTCACCCCTAAGTTGACTTTTGGGACAAATCATGAGCCAAGAACTCAAGAGAGGATTTGAGGGTCTCCAACATATGTCATACCCCAAATTTTGACCAATAATATTTCCCATCATTGTGAAAATTATCATCACAATATAGAGAAACCATCATACTTCATCAGTCTCCCCAAAGATGGGTGAGCATGCACTACAATCAAAATTAGGGTTTTAAGCCCTCTCAGAGCCTTAGACAAAGGATCAATCAAGGATTGACTTGATCTTCAACTTGTCTAGCCTCTAAAATATCCAAAATGGATCAAAAGGACTCCCACTTCAAGGATTAAGCACAAGGCTGCTCCCTTCTAGGTGGATCAAGTCTCAAGATCGACAGTGTCACCAAATTAGGGTTTTGGTCGACCAGGGCCTCCAGATGAAAATTTTTCATCTGGGAACAAGCCAATGATCTAAAAAATTAGCTAATATACTTCATGGGACCTCATGGACCCAATCATCAAGTCAATTTTGCCTCAGGGGATGCATTCATCAAAAATCAGGAATTAGGGTTTCTTGACCTAATTCCCCCCTAAGTTGACTTTTAGGGCAAATCATGAGCCAAGACCTCAAGAGAGGGTTTGAGGGTATCTAATGAACTATATTGATCCATTTAGAACAATGGATTAATCCAAGAAGCTTGAGCAACAAGTCTCAATTTCATCTGAACCACAATTAGGGTTTCGCGAGGAAAGTCAACTGTAACTTTGACTTTTGACCAGGACATGCTCCCAAGCCCTAAGACATGATTCAATATACCCTATGAAACCCATGGAACATGTCCATCAAGTTTGATTTAGGTCAAGGACATGATTTCATGAAGAATTGCACAGTTTGGAATTCATCTAATAAAACGTCAACTGTGCACAAAAGTCAACTTTGACTTTTTGAGATTTTTCACCAAAATGAATTTTTAACCCTAAAATGATGTTAATGTATGATTTGAATCATCATTCATCAAGAAAAATCAAAGAAAGTGGGATAACTTGTAAAAGGGGTAACCATAAAAACTTAGAAAAATTTCTAAGTTATGGAAAAAGTGACACTAATGTGCCAACTTTGGAGGACCATAACTCCTAAACCACAAGGCCATTGCTCCCCATTCAAAGCTTGATTTGTAGATCACATTGCCCTCTACAAAAGCTTCATACTGACCTATGTCCAAATTCCTCATGGATTTTGAGTTATGGAGTGATCAAAATCAAGAAAAGTCACTTTGTTCCAACACTTAGTGAAAATTTCACTAAGTCAGATTTTACCTTACTTTTTGCCAAATGTAGGGGGATTTTTCACTTGGATTCAAAAAATATCAAAACCAAACATGTTCAAACAGTTGTTGTATCATGTAAGGGCTATCCAAAATGGCCAAGAACATTACCAAATTCAATTTGAGTCATGAGATATGACATTGGCAAGTTGTCTTGCTGAAATCTTACAAGGCAAGGCAGATTTTTACACTTTTGGTCGATTTGCCAAAATCAGCCAAATCCAAATGCTCCTATCCACTTGGACACCTCTGAGGATTGAATCTAAAGGGGACAATCACTGACCCAAGCCTCCAAAGTCTTTGGAACAAGAAATAGCATGTTGAACCTAGAATTGCCAAAATAGGGACAAGACTCCAATTTTGGATTGGAGCATTCAATGGAAGCACCAAGGTGGCATGGACTGATCCATTCTAAACTGAATTCAGTCAAGACTTATCCAAGACCAAGGGGACCAGCAGTCTGTGCCCTAACCTCTAGTCAATGGCTAGAGGAGACTTGGATTTTCATTTGCCAACATTGGCCAAACCTACTCAGCAGTTGCCATTCACTATTCCTTGCAAAACAAACTTGCTCTACTATAAATAGAGCTCATTTGTGATCAGTTTGAGTACACCAAGGCCATCAAACAGATGCTTTCCTCAAAATCTCTTCTTTCACTCTAATTTTTCCTTCTAAGGAAAGTCACTATCTGGTTTTGAGTTTGAGAGCTTTTCCAATCAAACCAATCACACAAACACACCTCACATACATCATATAGAAGTGATCCAAACACTCACATAACATCTGGAACACAGATATCACAAAATCACCAGCCAATTGCTCAAGTTCTTGACAGATTTGCAGTTGGGGTACCATCTCAAGTTCCAGATAATTTCAATCCATTCCAAGCATTCATACACACTCCATGGCACCTAGGGAAGCTATCCAGATCATTGGAACCTAGCTGTAACACCTCCAACACAAATCACGATCACCAGCTGCAAGTCGTAAGCATGAGCTCTTCTAACTCTATGATCCATGCAATTTTTGCTGCACAATAATTTGGCCATATGTTCATAATCATGCATGGAATGTTTCCCCTCAATTAATTGCATTGTTTGAATCGTGTATTAAAAATCCTAGCCTTCATGCAGAAATTAGGGTTCTTGAGGATTTTTCGTGATTTCTTGTTTTATGCTTAATTTAAATGAAATTAATTGTCATAGACATGATCGTGAGGTTGAAACGAGTTGATTGGTATGTGGATTGCATGATATAATCAAGTATTCAGTGAGATTGAAGAGAAAATGCAAATCTGGGAAAACCCAGAACACGCGTGTGTTCTTGGTGTGTTCTTGGCGCCATTTTTTGAAAAGTCAAATATTTGAATTTTGTGATTTTATTTAATTGATTCAAAAATTAATTTCTCTCTGAGTTTTAATGATTTTGAGTTGATTCTTTTTTTAATAATTCACAAATATTTTAAAATATTTTATTTTCCCAAAAAATCCCAAAAATATTATTTATTTTGTATAATTGATATTTTTGCAAAGAATGAATGTTTTAATTGTTTTAACATTTAAAATATTTTTTCCACCTTGATTTTGCAACTTTGACTGCTTTCTAATTATTTTGTAGGTCAATACTTAATTTTTGAAGCATTAATCCAAGATCACAATTTGTTTTCCATATGTTAAACAATTTTGATCATTTTAATTGAATTTTTATTCAATTAAATACATTTTTGAAAACAAATTAGGGTTTTGGATTAATTCAACGCTCATAAATCATTTTCAAAACATTTGGGCCTCTATTAGAGTGTAAGACCCAACCCACTTGTACAGAAACAATTTTGGGCCTCACTTATTGTATAAGTCCCTCTGTACATTATTAAATTCGGCACGATCGTCGCCAGTTTAAAAATAAACCATCTGGGCCTCTCCTTGAGCTATAAGACCCATTCACAACTTTTTGGGCCTCTAATAGAGTGTACGACCCAATCCCTTTTTTGACCAAATCATTTTGGGGCCTCAGTATATTGTATAAGTCCCGATACCGTCAAAAACAAATGGCGCGATCGTCGCCTTTTCAAAACAAAAAACCTTGGGCCTACCCTCGGGTAGTAAGACCCATTTCTTTTCTTAAAACTCATTTGGGCCTCTATTAGAGTGTAAGACCCAACCCCCTTGTACACAAAACTTCTTGGGCCTCAGTCACTTGTATAAGTCCCTCTGTACAAATTTAAACAGTGCAATCACTGATAAAACCCTGGGCCTCTCCTGGAGCTGTAAGCCCCAAATCTTTCTTTTTCAAAGCACTTTCTCCTTTAATTTTGAAATATACTGTTGTTTTCAATCTTTCTTTGTTGAACAACTAACCAAACAGCATGGAAGCTCTACAACCGAGTAAGTGGTTATTGCTTTCATTTACCGCTTTCATATACATATAACTGTATTGTGGGACTGTTTCGCTGTAAGTCTTCTTTCATAAACTCATATCAACTGTGTAATAATAGTATAGATATTTCGAGTTTCCCCGGCAACTACGTCTAGAACTAGGTGACGCCGTTTCGTTTATTCGTAGAAATAGTCAAAACTAGATCCCCATAGGATTACCAGACACAGTCTTCCCTCCTCTTGGGGTTAAACAATATGGAGATATGAAATGAAGAATTCTCGGTGAACCCTTTCATAGACTGTCACTCGTAGAAGTTGTCAAATAAACTTTATTCCCCAGAGATGGTCTTTTCTCCGTGAATGGCATCTCTTGAGTTTCTTCCAAATTCTCGGACTTTCCTGGCTTGATCTATTCTCGGTGAATGGCATGTCTTGAACTTCTCGGGGTTTGGGGACCCATCGGCTTCTTAAAAGCACTTGTCAAGAAACTCTATTCCCCAGAGATGATCTTTTCTCCGTGAATGGGATCTCTTGAGTTTCTTCCAGATTCTCAAACTTTCCAGGCTTAATCTATTCTCTGTGAATAGCCTGTCTTGAATTTCTCGGGGTTTGGGGACCCATCGGCTTCTTAAAAGCATTGGCCTCCTCTTGGGCATCGTACAAGGACCCACAGGCTTCCTAAAAGCAACCCCGCCTCCTCTTGGGCTTCGTACAAATTGTCTCTCGGCTTCTTAAAAGTTTCCAGCCTCCTCTTGGGCTTCGTATAAATTGTCCCGATGACCTCCTAGAGGTATAGGAACAGAAATTAGTCATCTTAATAGAATAGTCTTTCAAAAAGTCTAGATCTTGCTACTGCTGTTTCTTAAACGTAGTACAAAAGATGAAACTCTAGACTCGGACAGTCTAATTCCCTTGAGTCTCAAAGACATTCTCAAGTGACCTCTTCGTTAAATAGGAAGGAAACCCGTAGACTCGGACAGTCTCAATACCCTTCGGATTTCCCAATTCCTTAAAGAACAGGAATAACCCGGATCCTCGAATCAAATCCTTGAGTACAGTGTTGCTCATATAAGAACTGATTTTCTCTTTCAAAATCAGTATACTGGACCTGTCACTCAACTGAAACAGTCACCATAGCCTCCTCTTGGGCTTTGTACAATGATCCTCCCCAGCGGAGTCAAACAAATGTTTAGCCTCTCTCTCGGGCTTTGTACGAGACACATAAGAGACTCCCTCGTCGAGTCAATCACCCTTTTCGCCTCCATCTTAGGCTTTATACGATATACAAAAAGGTTCTTATTGAACCAAACAAATTTTAGCCTCCATCTCGGGCTTCGTACGAGATACAAAAAACTCTCTTGTTGAGTCAAATAGCCTCCATCTCGGGCTTTATACGAGATACCAAAAGACTTTATCGTCGAGTCAAAACCTTTTAGCCTCTCTCTCGGGCTTTGTACGAGACACATATTAGCCTCCTCTTAGGCTTTGTATAAGAAAACCACTGGTTGATCCAATCAACCTTTTAGCCTCAAAGCTGTGCCTCGTTCACAGTACACAAACATCAATAACTCCTTCCCCTTCATCTAATCGCTGTAAGCGGCAAGCCTATGGATTATCTACATCCACGCCACTGTCCCTCTTTTAGCATGAGAAATTCCTAAGGAAAGATAGCATTACTCTACACTGAGTTAAAGTCTTCTCCTTCAGGTTAAAAAACCCCTATAAAGGAAATTATGGCATTGTCGGATTCACACATCCCGGTTAAAGTAATCCTCCTTTATAACCAGTCACCCAACAGTTGTGACAAACAGACCCTCTTTAGAGATGACAAATTCTCTCTAAAGTCAAACCCCCTCAGCTTCACATCTTGGGCATTGAACAAGATACAAACCACCTTTCGCTTCACGTCTTGGGCTTTGACAAGACACCAAAACAACCATTTCCTCCCATAGAATAGGAGGAACTACGAACGCTCTGATTTCCCTGTTTCGGTAAACGGGAATACGTAGGCATAAGATTGAAAGAAAAATCTTAGCGAGCACACTAAACAAAAACCTAAAATCCCATACTTCCATATATCCGTCCTAACATCTTAACCTCCCACCAATCGACCGAACACCACTTTTAAAAAAATACACCCAATAAAGACCCCGAATCTTTGTAGCATCTGTAAACCAACAGTTTTGACTGTTTAAACTCAGTTTGCAAGCAGGGTTAATTTGAGACATCTATTTCCCTTCCTTCATCAGCTTTAATAGGATAAAAAATAAATCGAGCTGTAGATACCAAAGAGAGATAGCGCTTCGCAACCGCGTCCAAAATCGCTCGCTACATAAAAATGGCGACTTCACTAGGGACTATGGCGACTCTGCTGAGGATCTGTCATTAGGATCTATCTCACCTTTGTAGCAAGATCTTGTTCTCTTCTCCTCTATTAGGTAGAAACTTAATAAGCGGCGCCCACCGTGGGGCTCTTCTACCCTTTTTTCTTTTCTCTTGTATGAAACCACAGATTGGGGCTTCCGCCGGGGAACCCATTTTCTGTCAGGAACTTAGGATTCATAGCTTTAAAGGTCTAGGATGTTTAGGACAAATATATATACTGCTTTTCCTAATTGCAATACCTGTTTATTTTTCTGCTAATGGGAATGCGTGTGATGTCGCATATGGAAAGATTGAGTATACACTTAAGATAAGTGATGGCGACGAGGTCGACCATCAACCTCAGTGGAGGCTGACCAATGCAACCCATTCGCTCTCATAGGCAATGGGTCGATTGTGATGTCTGAGAAGCTGAGGAGCCAACCCTTTTGTAGTGCGGAAACTATCGAAAATAGTTGTCACGCGATACTATCCTCATTTGAGGCTGGTGATCTATTCTCGGTGAATGGCACTTACTCTAAGATAGCTCTACAACTCGTTGGCGATCTGCTTGTTGTTTTGCTTTCCTGGGAGGAGCTGATGATAATGAGTACAGGTACAAAAATCACCCTAGTATAAACCTTTGGGGATGGGTAGAGCCTTGACTTCATGACAACGACCCTTTGACCCCATGTTTTTTCTATGTTTTGTGTGTGTTGCATTCATGCATTCATTTAAAACATTAAAACATTCAAAAAAATTCTCTTCTAGTCTCTCTGTTTTTCAAATTAAACTAAGACTGTGATTGCAAATATCAGAGAAAAGGATTGCGCTAATGGATTTCGGTAGAAGGAGAACTCATAAGTACACCTTCAGGATTCCAAAACTAGAGGATTTAAGAAGGTTAGCAAGGATGATCACTAACCTTGAGGCTTTCAAAGCCAAACACGGAGGTCTGCTACCGCTGTTAAGAGTTCATGTGATTGAGGGAATCATGGACGCGCTCGTTCAATTCTACGATCCGGTGTATCACTGCTTTACATTCTCGGATTACCAGCTCGCACCAACGCTGGAGGAGTATTCTCATCTGATTGATTTACATATCGCTGATCGAGCTCCATTTTCCGGACTGGAAGAAATTCCAAAGAATCAGACCATTGCAAGAGCAATTCATTTAGACGAGTCTGAGGTCAGGAATCACATAACCACTAAGGGTGGCATCCAAGGTTTGCCAACCCAGTTCTTGACAAAGAAAGCCCTGTATTTTGCTAGTATAGGAAACGTGACTGCTTTTGAAAGCATCTTTGTCTTGCTCACCTACGGGTTATTTTTTGTTTCCCAACATCAATAACTTCGTCGATATCAACTCCATTAAGGTTTTTCTCATTGGAAACCCTGTGCTAACTTTGCTCGCAGATGCGTATCATTCTGTACACTTGGGAAATTTGTACAGCGGAGGGGAGATCACATGCTGTGTACCTTTGCTTTACAAATGGTTTATCTCCCACCTGCCCAAGTCTGCTGCTTTTTGGGATTGTAAGAGTGCCTTACGTTGGTCGCAGAAGATCATGTCTCTTACCAACTCTGATATAGATTGGTGTAATAGGATCTATGATGGAATCAGGATCATTGAACGTTGTGGAAACTTCCCCAACGTACCCCTTATAGGAACTAAGGGAGGAATCAATTACCATCCAGTTCTCGTTCGTCGTCAATTTGGATACCCGTTGAGACACGTCCCACGGGGTGTTCATCTGGAAGGTCTTTTCTTCAAGGAAGGAGAAAACGACAGAGCACTAAAGATGGAAATAGTGCAAGCCTGGAAGCATGTTCATAAGAAAGGACGAGAGTCTCTGGGAAAACCGGGCTGTGTCTCGGTGGAGCCTTATCTCCACTGGGTACAAACTAGAGCTCTCAAACTAAAAATGCCTTATCCTCGTTACGAAATTCTTCCGCCGAGGGAATCTGTCATGTACTTCATGACAGAAACTGAAAAGCTTCAGGTTACTCTCAACAAAGTTCAAAAGGAGAGAAGGTCTTGGAAGAACAAGTACCGCACCCTCAACGTAGAGTGCATTAAAATACAGCAACTACTGAAAGAGAAAGATGCCCTGATTGAAATTTTGGAGCAACATGGTGTAGAGAATCAAGATGACCAAAGGAATTTGCTCGCTCCTTTCACTTGGCAAAGGAATGACAACCCGACAGTGGCCCAAGATCCCCGGTCAAAGAAGAGGAAACTACCAGAGTCAGCGCCCGATCTCTCTTCAGAGAGGACTCAGGACCCATTAGCTTAGGTTTCTGTTTCTGCACCTTGTAATCTACTGTATTTCCATTTCTGTAATCCTTTGAATTTCAATAAAAAGGGGTTTCCCCACTGTTTGATATTTGCAATCTAATTATCAAAGTTTATTTTGATTAAACAAAAAAAAACAATTAATATAATCATTGCATTCATCATTCTCACATCGCGTATTCTTCTTCCCTACGAATCTCACGTTTGTGTCTCGATTTTAGAGTCAAACTGTCTCATTCGTACAATACTCGGGTCAATCGTCAGAAAAAGATGGATGATCTTGAGGAAGAAAATAGAGAGTTGAAGGAAGAGATTGACGCTCTAAGAGAGGATATGAGAAAGCTTCGTAACGACATGCAAGCCATGGCAGAAGCTCAGCTACAAAGGACTGTGATCTCGGAGATCACCTCAGCGCCCATAGTGGAAAAGTTTGATCCTAGGTATCAAATGCCGAAAGATCGTCCCTGGGGCATGCCTGCAAACTATATCCCGAAAGGATATGTTCCGCCGATCGTTGAAGATCAGAGAATCGCGACAGATGCCGCTGGGCCTGAAGGTTACAAACTTCGGGAAAGCGAAGATGCCAGGGGCATACTGAAGACTCCTGAAGGTTACAAACTTCGGGAAACGCCAAGATTCACTGTCGTAGTCACGGTACCACCCCCTGTGGTGCACACTGTCCCGGAAGGACAGATTCCGCCAATACCTGCTAGTAAAAAGGAAACTTTGTTCGACAGAATGGATGAATTCCATGAGCAGTTTCTGGAAATGCAGAAAGAACTGCAAGCCATCCGCGGTCAGGATCTATTTGGAAAAGACGCCGCAGACCTCTGCTTGGTCCCCAATGTGAAAGTCCCGCACAAGTTCCAAGTGCCTGACTTTGAAAAATACAAGGGTAACTCTTGCCCTCAAAGCCATCTGGTGATGTACGCTCAGCGGATGTCAGCTCAGACGGAGAATCATGACCTACTGATTCACTACTTCCAGGATAGTTTAACCGGTGCCGCATTAAAATGGTACATGGGTTTAAACCGTGCCACGATCAATACTTTCATAGATCTTGGTACTGCCTTCGTCCAACAATACAAATACAATTTGGACATGGCACCCGACACAGATCAACTCAGATCGATGTCGGAAAAGGACAAGGAAACCTTTAAGGAGTATGCTCAAAGGTGGCGTGAAATTGCCGCTCAAATTTGTCCATTTCTTGAGGAAAAAGAGATGACAAAGATCTTCTTAAAGACCTTAAGCTCATTTTATTATGACCGAATGGTTGCCAGTGCACCCAGTGATTTCACCGAAATGGTCGGCATGGGCGTACGTCTTGAGGAAGCCGTCCGAGAAGGACGTTTGGTAAAAGACACTGGATCGACGAGTGGTACTAAAAGATACGGTAGTGTTCTCCCTAATAAAAAAGAGCAAGATATTGGGAATATCTCTCTCGGAAAGCAAAGGCGTCGATATCAACCAGTAGCAGCTATAACTCCTGCTATCAACACCGCGCCTACGTATCAACCTCAGGTTGTGCAAAGCCAACCTAATCCACAAAGGACACAACAGCCTCTTCAGCAGGCTCGTCCTCCATACAATAACAACCGTACAACACGGCCACCAGGGTTTGATCCTATACCCATGTTGTTCGCAGAACTATTTCCATTACTAGTGGCTAAGGGGCACATCCAGACTAAGTCTCCTCTTACAATACTGGAAAATCCGCCTTTTTGGTTTAAGGTGGATCAGACTTGCCCTTATCATCAAGGAGGTCCAGGGCATAACATTGAGAATTGTCTCAATTTCAAATCCGACATGCAAAAACTTGTTAGGAGCGGGCTCTTATCTTCCAAAGATACGAATCCCAATGTTCTCACGAACCCGCTGCCTCAACATGAGAAAGCTGCAGTCAACCTGATTGAGAAAGAATTTAACAATGTCTATCAAATTCACGATGTACTCTTGTTGAAGACCAATCTGGTCAAGATGCATTGTAGACAGAGTGGATATGGCCATGTGCCACCTCATAACTATCACCAGTGTGATATCTGCCCTAAAGACAACCAGGGATATTCTGTGGTGCAAGCAGCTCTACAGGAACAAATGGATCTCGGATGGATCCAAGAGCACCGAGTTCGTGGAGTTAATATGGTCTATACAAACTCCAACGTCATTCAGAACCACGACATCTGTGCAATGAATGTCAACTTGGTGGCGATGCACTCAAGGCAAAGCCAGTATCATAATCTGCCACGGCACAATTACAGTTCCTGTCTGACTTGCTCGGTAAACAAACAAGGATGCTCTTTCATACAAGAGGCCCTCCAGCGTCAGATGGATCTTGGATGGATCCAAGACTACCATGATAGGAACCTTTATCAAGTTAACATGGTTCAGATCTTTGATATTTGCGTAATGAATACCAGCCTGGTGGAGTTACATGCTGAACAGGTCCGACTTGGATTCCTGGTATCACATAATTATCACGGCTATAAGGCGGGTTGCGAAAACGATCGAGGTTGTACCCTTGTCCAGGAGGCACTTCAGGACTTGTTAAATCATTGGTGGATGCCAATTTACATGGATGAAGATACTCAGCAAATTAGTATCAGTAACAGGAATCCTACTCGGCGTCAGAGTCAGGATGTCCGATCAGTGGAAGCCAACCTAGTGAGGTTACATTGTATTCAAAGTGGGCGTGGCCAGGTGCCACCACACAATTATGACCGTTGTAGAGTCTGTTCGGAAAGTAACCAAGGGTGTTACCTTGTGAGAGCAGCTCTTCAGGGTCAGGTGGATCGTGGAGAAATTCATCCATATCCGGGTTCTGGACCCATCAACTGGACTCCGAGCTACCTTGCTGATCAAGTCGAGGATGTTGTCACAATCTCTGGTCATCATAGGACCAGTGATGTTTTTCCCATCATCCCTCTACTTGACGAATCTAGAGCTCTCAACCGGGAACAGATCGAGATTACTTATGATGGTCAGAAAAACCAAAAGGTTCCCATAGTTATCTATCTGTTGGGACCACTACCGTATGAATCAGCTAAGGCAATCCCTTACAAATATGGTGCAACGATAATTGAAAATGGAAAGGAAATTCCATTACCCTCCGTCGTGAATATTGCAGACATCAGTCGTGTAACGAGGAGTGGTAGAATCTTCAATAGAGGAGTTGGAGAGTCCAACAAAGAAAAGGAACTTCAGACGGAAGCTCCTGATCTACCAGTCGGTCAATCCAGTAATCCTGACCTTTCGAAAAATGATGATGAGATGCTCAAGCTCATCCAAAGGAGTGAATACAACATTGTTGATCAGCTGTTACAGACTCCTTCAAAGATCTCTGTGTTATCACTGTTACTCAGTTCAGAAGCGCATAGGGAGGCTCTATAGAAAGTCTTGGAGCAAGCCTTTGTGGAACAGGATGTAACAATCAGACAGTTCGATAGCATTGTCTCTAACATCACTTCCTGCAATAATTTGGGATTTAGTGATGAGGAATTACCCGAAGAGGGTCGTCGTCATAACATGGCGCTCAACATTACAGTTAACTGCCAGGACGATGCTTTAGCCAGCATACTGGTAGACACAGGGTCAGCCCTAAATGTTATGCCGAAGTCCACTTTGATGCAATTATCATTCAAAGGCCCTCCGATGAGAATCTGCGAGGTCGTCGTCAAAGCGTTCGACGGATCCAGAAAAACAGTTATCGGCGAAGTTGATCTTCCCATAACTATCGGTCCTCACACTTTCCACGTCACTTTCCAGGTCATGGACATTCAGGAAACATACAGTTGTTTATTAGGAAGACCTTGGATACATCAGGCTGGAGCGCATACTTCAACCCTCCACCAAAAGCTAAAGTTTGTCAAGAACGATCAACTCATCACAGTCTGTGGGGAACAAGCCTTGCTTGTGAGTAACTTGTCATCATCTGCTAGTGTAGAGCCTGAGGAGGTTATTGGAACTCAGTTCCAAGCACTGTCGGTGAGCAAGAACAATCAGTTCAAAGAAGGAACTTCCATTTCTTCATACAACGTTGCTATCAAAGCAGTTGAGAGTACCGATACGACAGGATGGGGACAACTTGTCATTCCTACTGGCAATACAACAAAGAAGGGTCTTGGTTTTTCTGTAACCTGTACCCGGACAGCTGACAATGATGAAAGTCTTCATCCCCTTCAAAACTTCTTCCACAGTGGAGGTTTTCTTCACCCAGTGTCTCAAGCAGTACATGCTATCAATGAGGAAGATCCCTCTGACACAGATGAAGAATGGAAGTCCTACCTTAACGAGGACGGTTATATGTCTCAGGAAGAGGTGCCTATGCCATTTTGCTATCCCGCACAGAGTCTGAGATTTATACCATGATCAGATGTCGAAATGATATACGGAGGTTGTGATCCGGAAGGATGTCATGCTCCGCCAAATTCATTAGAGGAAGACACTCTAATGAAAGACAACTTTGACTACAACTACTATGGCCCAATGGATGGTCTGCCAATGTGGCAACCTTATCCAGGAGATTTGGGGCAAGAAAGTCAGCCGAACAATGAAACTCGGTTGACCGTCATTGAACAGAATACCTGTGTCCCCACCATGTCATGGGATCAACACTCAGGTCATTCAGAAACTAATCAACATAACGATGAATTTGCAACATTTGCAGGACTTGAATTCATCAACTATGCTTTTCCCGAGGTTAACGTCATCGAGAGAGATGAATCCTCCAGTTCGAAAGAAGTGTGGGATACCCTAGGACAACCGAGTGGAAAATACGACTATATGGTCAAATACACCGCTCCCGAAAGCTCTCGTATCAGGCTCGAAGACATCCAGCCAACTGGATGGGGAGATACAGCTGAGAGCACAAATGCTATGCAAAATACAACTGAGGAATTCTCCTACGATAACTCTGCCTGGGAGACAGATTCCAATGATCCTGCTTCACCAGAAATCAGTGTTATTTCTGAAGACAAATCGAGGAAGGTGCCAGACTTTGTGATTCACCGAGGAGTTCGCCGCCAATGGGTTGTCGTCGAGGTTCCGAAGATCATTCATCAGTCAAAGTAATTGCCATCTTTAACCTTTCACCCTGCCCAGGTGAAACAGATGTTTTGATAGGGCTCACTTTCTGTAAATTTTCCCTCTTCGCTTCGCCCAAAGCGACATAGTTTTGTTTTATAGGGCTGTAGTTTCGAGAATCGACTTGTTTATTAATAAAATAATGCCGTTCTGTGATTTCCGTATTTATTACTGTTTTCTCTTTTTGCTTTTTTCAGAAAATGGTAATCCTAAAAAATAATTCAATAATAAAAACAAGCAGTAAAAAACATAATACACTGCACACACTTTTGCATTTTCTCTATCTCTTCTAAACACGAATCATACCGTCATGCAGATTGCTTGTTTTAAACCCCGTTGAAACATACGATCCGATGCCTTCTCCCAACTTTGAGTTCTCGATATTCAAGGTTGAAGAAGAAAATGACAACGAAATTCCAGAAGAGATCTCTCGACTACTCAGACAAGAGGAAAGGTCCATTGAACCTCACAAAGAGCCGTTGGAAACGGTAAACTTGGGTTCAGAAAAAGAGAGAAAAGAAATCAGGATTGGGGCACTTCTTTGTCCAATTGCCAAAGAAGGTTTGATAAAGCTTCTCAAATAATTCCCCGATATATTCGCTTGGTCTTATCAGGATATGCCAGGGTTGGATACCAGCATCGTGGAGCATCACTTACCGTTAAGATCGGAATGTCCGCCAGTAAAGCAAAGGTTGAGACGGACTCACCCGGACATGGCCATCAAAATCAAAGAGGAGGTACAAAAATAGATTGACGCAGGTTTCCTCGCTACATCTGAATATCCTCAATGGTTAGCCAACATTGTACCCGTTCCCAAAAAGGACGGAAAGGTCAGAATGTGTGTTGATTACAGGGATCTGAACAAGACAAGTCCAAAGGACGACTTTCCTTTACCACACATTAACATGCTGGTAGACAGCACAGGAAAGTTCAAAATTTTCTCCTTCATGGATGGATTCTCAGGCTATAACCAGATCAAAATGGCGCCGAAAGACATGGAGAAAACTTCATTCATTACCCCATGGGGTACCTTTTGTTACAAGGTAATGTTGTTCGGTTTGAAGAACGCCAGGGCAACCTATCAAAGGGACTACTCTGTTTCATGATATGATACACAAAGAAATCGAGGTATATGTCGATGATATGATTGCAAAATCAAAAATAGAGAGTGAGCACATTGAACATCTGTCAAAATTGTTCGAGCGTTTGCGAAAGTACAAACTCCGCTTGAATCCCAACAAGTGCACCTTCGGTGTCCGTTCAGGGAAACTCTTAGGGTTCATCGTCAGCCAGAAAGGAATTGAGGTTGATCCTGACAAGGTCAAGGCCATTCAAGAAATGCCTTCTCCGAAAACTGAAAAACAAGTCAGAGGATTCTTGGGACGTTTGAACTACATCTCCAGATTCATATTCCTCATGACCGCGACCTGTGGGCCGATTTTCAAATTACTCAAAAAGAACCAGGATTGCGTTTGGTCAGAAGATTGCCAAACCGCCTTCGACAGTATCAAGGAATATCTGTTAAATCCTCTGATTCTATCACCTTCAGTGGAAGGAAGACCACTGATCATTTACCTCACAGTTCTAGAGGACTCAATGGAATGTGTACTTGGCCAACAAGACGAAACTAAATGGAAAGAGTCTGCCATCTACTATCTGAGCAAGAAGTTCACCGACTGCGAGACTCGGTACACGATGCTTGAGAAAATTTGTTGCGCTTTGGCTTGGGCAGCCAAATGTCTACGCCAGTACATGATTCGTCATACTACTTGGTTGGTCTCCGAAATGGATCCAATCAAGTACGTTTTCGAAAAACCTGCTCTCACGGGAAGAATTGCCCGTTGGCAGATGCTGTTATCAGAATATGACATAGAGTACCACGCTCAGAAAGCCATTAAAGGAAGTATTTTAGCCGATCATTTGGCGTATCAACCGATTGACAATCAAGAATCAATCGGGTTTGACTTCCCAGACGAAGATGTCATGTATCTAAAAATGAAAGACTGCGATGAACCGCTACCCAGTGAAGGGCCAGAACCAGGTTCCCAATGGGGACTTATCTTTGATGGAGCAGTTAATCATTATGGAAATGGAATTGGGGCAATCTTTGTTACCCCTCAGGGTTCCCACATTCCTTTCACCGCTCGACTTACGTTCAAATGTACGAACAACGAGGCCGAATACGAAGCATGTATCATGGGTCTCGAAGAAGCGATTGATTTAAGGATCAAAAACTTGGACGTATATGGCGACTCAGCCTTGGTTATCAATCAGATAAAAGGAGATTGGAACATATACCAATCAGGATTGATTCCTTACAAAGACTACGCGAGAAGGTTGCTACCTTTCTTCAACAGAGTTGAGTTTCATCACATCCCTCGTGAGGAGAATCACATGGCTGATGCATTAGCCACTATCTCTTCCATGATTAGTGTAGGTCAATGGAGTGACATACCTAAGATCAACATAATTCGCCTTGAACGGCCCGCTTACATCTTCACGATCGAAGCAGTCATAGATGACAAACCTTGGTATCACGATATCAAATGCTTCCTTCAGAAACAAGAGTACCCATCTGGGGCACTCAGAAAAGACAGGAAAACCCTCAGAAGACTAGCAAGCAGCTTCTTCCTGAGCGGTGACACTCTTTATAAGAGGAATTTTGACTTAGTCTTGCTCCGATGCGTGGACAGACCAGAAGCAGACATGCTTATGAAAGAAATTCATGGAGGATCCTTTGGCACTCATGCCAATGGACACACAATGGCGAGAAAAATTCTGAGAGCAGGGTATTATTGGTTGACCATGGAATTTGACTGCTACAAGTACATGAGGAGGTGTCACAAGTGTCAGATATACTCCGACAAAATTCATGTACCGCCAACACATCTCAAAGTTCTCTCTTCCCCGTGGCCTTTTTCCATATGGGGAATCGACATGATTGGCTTGATCGAACCTAAGGCTTCAAACGGACATCGGTTCATCCTGATAGCCATTGATTACTTCACCAAGTGGGTCAAAGCAGCGTTGTACGTTAATGTAACCCGACAAGTGGTGGTCCGCTTTATCAAAAACAATCTCATCTGCCGTTATGGTGTTTTGAGCCAGATCATTACTAATAATGGATCTAACTTAAACAACAGGATGATGAAAGAGTTGTGCACAGAGTTCAAGATTGAACACCATAACTCATCTCCCTACCGACCCAAGATGAACGGAGTGGTAGAAGCGGCTAACAAGAACATCAAGAGGATTGTTCAAAAGATGGTTGTAACCTACAAAGACTGGCACGAGATGCCACCCTTTGCTCTTCACGGTTATCGTACATCTGTCCGCACTTCAACAGGGGCTACCCCTTTCTCTCTAGTATATGGCATGGAGGCAGTTTTCCCCATAGAAGTAGAGATCCCATCAATCCGAGTATTGATGGAAGCTAAGCTTTCAGAAGCTGAATGGTGTCAAAGTCGACACGACGAATTAAACCTGATCAAAGAGAAGCGAATCACGGCACAATACCACGGTCAGTTGTATCAGCAGAGAATGAAGAAGGCGTTCGACAAGAAGGTTTGACCTCGCATCTTCAGGAAAGGAGACCTTGTGCTCAAGAAGATACAATCATTTCTCACTAACTCTCGGGGCAAGTGGACTCTGAATTATGATGGCCCCTATGTGGTCACAAAAGCTTTCTCAGGCGGCGCCTTGAGACTTGTAACCATGGACGGAGAGGAATTTGCCTACCCCACAAATGTTGATGTAGTCAAGAAATACATCGCCTAAAAAAAACGTCTCGGTGGATTGAAAACCTGAAAGGGCGGTCCAGGCAAAAGTTAGAGACAGAAAACAAAAAATCATCCCGGTGGATTGGAAACATCACAGTACAATCCAGGCAAAAGTTAGGGATAATGGCAAGTAACTATGTTCAACAGAGGCAAGTCCCTCAGCAGCAGTTACACCATCCATCGGAGGAAAACTCCAGTCAAGGTCATCTTCGGCAGAAGCTCAGGATGCCCCGAATTCAAAGTTGGTAGAAGGATAGCGGTCGTTATGTTTCAACGTAGCCCTTTTCCCTGTAAATTACCATTTTCTAACTTTGTAAATACTCTTTGGAATCACGCGTTTGGCTGATCTCCATTTTATCAATAAAATTTGAGCCTTTGTGCTTTTGTTTGTAATTCTTATTTGTTTTAGCTTTATAGAACGACGTTGTTAACATGATTAACGATTCTTGAAATAAAACAAAAATGAATTTACTTGTTAAAACTTTTTCTGCTTTTTAATAAAGTCGGAAATTTCTTTTGACTGTTGAACATCAAAGGAACATCAACCGCTTCTCCAGAAGTAAGCGAACTTCAAAGTGCAGAATCAAAGTACTCCTTCTAGGCCAGTACGCCTGAACGAAGGATCAACTATATGAGATGCGACTTTCCCATCTGATACCCTCGGCTGAGTTCTTATCTCCTAAGCCCAACCAACACAGCTCCCAACAGGGACTATTTTTCCTAAGCAAGGTGGAATTGCTATCTTGAACCAGCGATATTTCTACACGCCCCGTGATGGCCGAGTATCCAGTCATGTTCATCTTTTAGTTTGTGTGTCGCGTCAGTTTTGTCAGCATATACATACATACATCATGCATTTGATTTGCATTCATATTCATATTGCATCACTATCACTCTAGTCGGTCTTGTCCCCTAGTGATAACAGTCTTCTCAATCGAGTTGTCAGTTCTTGCCTCGTCAGGAAATGTTGCGTTTGAACAATCTCGCCTCCAGTGTATCTCTGGATTAGAGTCGGCACTCGACCAGTTTGATAACTTGAACCTCTGAAACATCAGAGAGCCTTCAGTCAACATCACTCTTCGCCATTGAAGATGATATCCTTGCTTTCCCGGATTAAGGAAGATCCCTAGAGAAAGCCTCTTAATCAGAGATTCGGCGGTGCGGCATTTTTTCTCTCCGAAAAAAGACCGCTGATGAAAAGGTCATCGGCACCTCAAAATTGGATCCCATCATATGGCATTTCTCCGGGAAGATCCCGAGAAAAGTATGATGTAAGACCCCCAAGCCAAAGCAGTCTCTCACGGGACTCGCATTCCCCAAGTAGAATCAACAAATGGCATCTCCAACAGAGAAGTTTGTACACATCTACAACTCAGACGACTGGGTTCCCCAGCAAGTCTGACATCAAAAGTTTTTCGTCAAATGGCATCTCCCCAGGACGATTCGGCGAGAAGTTTGAGGAAAGCCGCTACAAATAGCGTCCCTTGTTAATAAAGTTTATTGACAAAAGAAACTGAGGCCAGTTCCTTGATAGGAAACCAGGATCGAGGGGAAGTTTAAATCAGAAACTAAGACCAGTTCCTTGGTAGGAAACCGGGATCGAGGGGAAGTTTAAAAAAGAAACTAAGACCAATTCCTTGGTAGGAAACCAAGATCGAGGGGAAGTTTAAATCAGAAACTGAGACCAGATCCTTGGTAACAAACCAGGATCGAGGGGAAGTTGACAAAAGAAAACTGAGACCAGTTCCTTGGCTGAAGACCAGGATCGAGGGGAAGTTTACCTTTTCTAAGCATCATCTCTTAGCTAAAGAAGATGAATGCGTAAGTTACCATTCATAACCACCATCAAAATTTTGGGTATTTCGATATTTAATCCTCTTGCACCCCGAATGCCCGAATACCTTCGTCATTCACACCTTCATGTCCAAGAAGATTAAATAGGGGCATCTGTCATACCCCAAATTTTGACCACTAAGATTTCCCATCATTGTGAAAATCATCATCACAATATGGAGAAACCATCATACTTCATCAGTCTCCCCAAAGATGGGTGAGCATGCACTACAATCAAAATTAGGGTTTTAAGCCCTCTCAGAGCCTTAGACAAAGGATCAATCAAGGATTGACTTGATCTTCAACTTGTCTAGCCTCTAACATATCCACAATGGATCAAAAGGACTCCTACTTCAAGGATTAAGCACAAGGCTGCTCCCTTCTAGGTGGATCAAGTCTCAAGATCGACAGTGTCACCAAATTAGGGTTTTGGTCGACCAGGGCCTCCAGATGGAAAATTTTCATCTGGGGACAAGCCAATGATCCAAAACATAACCTAATATACTTCATGGGACCTCATGGACCCAATCATCAAGTCAATTTTTCCTCAGGGGATGCATTCATCAAAAATCAGGAATTAGGGTTTCTTGACCTAATTCCCCCCTAAGTGGACTTTTAGGGCAAATCATGAGCCAAGACCTCAAGAGAGGATTTGAGGGTCTCTAATGAACTATATTGATCCATTTGGAACAATGGATTAATCCAAGAAGCTTGAGCAACAAGTCTCAATTTCATCTGCACCACAATTAGGGTTTCGCGAGGAAAGTCAACTGTAACTTTGACTTTTGACTAGGACATGCTCCCAAGCCCTAAGACATGATTCAATATACCCTATGACACCCATGGAACATGTCCATCAAGTTTGATTTAGGTCAAGGACATGATTTCATGAAGAATTGCACAGTTTGGAATTCATCTGATAAAAAGTCAACTGTGCACAAAAGTCAACTTTGACTTTTTGAGATTTTTCACCAAAATGGATTTTTAACCCTAAAATGATGTTAATGTATGATTTGAATCATCATTCATCAAGAAAAATCAAAGAAAGTGGGATAATTTGTAAAAGGGGTAACCATAAAAACTTAGAAAAATTTCTAAGTTATGGAAAAAGTGACACTAATGTGCCAACTTTGGAGGACCATAACTCCTAAACCACAAGGCCATTGCTCCCCATTCAAAGCTTGATTTGTAGATCACATTTCTCTCTACAAAAGCTTCATACTGACCTATGTCCAAATTCCTCATGGATTTTGAGTTATGGAGTGATCAAAATCAAGAAAAGTCACTTTGTTCCAACACTTAGTGAAAATTTCACTAAGTCAGATTTTACCTTACTTTTTGCCAAATGTAGGGGGATTTTTCACTTGGATTCAAAAGAGATCAAAACCAAACATGTTCAAACAGTTGTTGTATCATGTAAGGGCTTTCCAAAATGGCTAAGAACATTACCAAATTCAATTTGAGTCATGAGATATGACATTGGCAAGTTGCATTGCTGAAATCTGCCAAGGCAAGGAAGATTTCTACACTTTTGGTCGATTTACCAAAATTCGCCAAATCCAAATGCTCCTATCCACTTGGACACCTCTGAGGATTGAATCTAAAGGGGACAATCACTGAGCCAAGCCTCCAAAGTCTTTGGAACAAGAAATAGCATATTGAACCTAGAATTACCAAAATAGGGACAAGACTCTAATTTTGGATTGGAGCATTCAATGGAAGCACCAAGGTGGCATGGATTGAGCCATTCTCAACTAAATTCAGTCAAGACTTATCCAAGACCAAGGGGACCAGCAGCCTGTGCCCTAACCTCTAGTCAATGGCTAGAGGAGACTTGGATTTTCATTTGCCAACATTGGCCAAACCTACTCAGCAGTTTCCATTCACTATTCCTTGCAAAACAAACTTGCTCTACTATAAATAGAGCTCAATTGTGATCACTTTGAGTACACCAAATCCACCAAACAAATGTTTTCCTCAAAATCTCTTCTTTCACTCCAATTTTGCCTTCTAAGGCAAGTCACTATCGGGTTTTGAGTTTTAGAGCTTTTCCAATCAAACCAATCACACACACCCCTCACATACATCATATAGAAGTGATCCAAACACTCACATAACATCTGGAACATAGATTTCACAAAATCACTAGCCAATTGCTCAAGTTATTGACAGATTTGCAGTTGGGGTACCATCTCAAGTTCCAGATCATTTCAATCCATTCCAAGCATTCATACATACTCCATGGCACCTATAGAAGCTATCCAGATCATTGGAACCTAGCTGTAACACCTCCAACACAAATCACGATCACCAGCTGCAAGTGGTAAGCATGAGTTCTTCTAACTCTATGATCCATGCAATTTTTGCTGCACAATAATTTGGTCATATGTTCATAATCATGCATGGAATGTTTCCCCTCAATTAATTGCATTGTTTGAATCGTGTATCAAAAATCCTAGCCTTCATGCAGAAATTAGGGTTCTTGAGGATTTTTCGTGATTTCTTGTTTTATGCTTAATTTAAATGAAATTAATTGTCATAGACATGATCGTGAGGTTGAAACGAGTTGATTGGTATGTGGATTGCATGATATAATCAAGTATTCAGTGAGATTGAAGAGAAAATACAAATCTAGGAAAACCCAGAACACGCGTGTGTTCTTGGTGTGTTCTTGGCGCCATTTTTTGAAAATTCAAATATTTGAATTTTGTGATTTTATTTAATCGATTCAAAAATTAATTTCTCTCTGAGTTTTAATGATTTTGAGTTGATTCTTTTTTTAATAATTCACAAAAATTTTAAAATATTTTATTTTCCCAAAAAGTCCCAAAAATATTATTTATTTTGTATAATTGATATTTTTGCAAAGAATGAATGTTTTAATTGTTTTTAACATTTAAAATATTTTTTCCACCTTGATTTTGCAACTTTTACTGCTTTCTAATTATTTTGTAGGTCAATACTTAATTTTTGAAGCATTAATCCAAGATCACAATTTGTTTTCCATATGTTAAACAATTTTGATCATTTTAATTGAATTTTTATTCAATTAAATACATTTTTGAAAACAAATTAGGGTTTTGGATTAATTCAACGCTCATAAATCATTTTCAAAACATTTGGGCCTCTATTAGAGTGTAAGACCCAACCCACTTGTACAGAAACAATTTTGGGCCTCACTTATTGTATAAGTCCCTCTGTACATTTTTAAATTCGGCACGATCGTCACCAGTTTAAAAATAAACCATCTGGGCCTCTCCTTGAGCTATAAGACTCATTCATAACTTTTTGGGCCTCTAATAGAGTGTAAGACCCAATCCTTTTTTTGACCAAATCATTTTTGGGCCTCAGTATATTGTATAAGTCCCGATATCGTCAAAAACAAACGGCGCGATCGTCGCCTTTTCAAAACAAAAAACCTTGGGCCTACCCTCGGGTAGTAAGACCCATTTCTTTTCTTAAAACTCATTTGGGCCTCTATTAGAGTGTAAGACCCAACCCCCTTGTACAGAAAACTTCTTGGGCCTCAGTCACTTGTATAAGTCCCTCTGTACAAATTTAAACAGTGCAATCACTGATAAAAGCCTGGGCCTCTCCTTGAGCTGTAAGCCCCAAATCTTTCTTTTTCAAAGCACTTTCTCCTTTGATTTTGAAATACACTGTTGTTTTCAATCTTTCTTTGTTGAACAACTAACCAAACAGCATGGAAGCTCTACAATCGATTAAGTGGTTATTGCTTTCATTTACCGCTTTCATATACATATAACTGTATTGTGGGGCTGTTTCGCTGTAAGTCTTCTTTCATAAACTCATATCAACTGTGTAATAATAGTATAGATATTTCGAGTTTCCCCGGCAACTACATCTAGAACTAGGTGACGCCGTTTCGTTTATTCGTAGAAATAGTCAAAACTAGATCCCCATAGTATTACCAGACACAATCTTCCCTCCTCTTGGGGTTAAACAATATGGAGATATGAAAGGCAACATTCTCGGTGAACCCTTTCATAGACTGTCACTCGTAGAAGTTGTCAAAGAAACTCTATTCCCCAGAGATGATCTTTTCTCCGTGAATGGCATCTCTTGAGTTTCTTCCAAATTCTCGGACTTTCCTGGCTTGATCTATTCGCGGTAAATGGCATGTCTTGAACTTCTCGGGGTTTGGGGACCCATCGGCTTCTTAAAAGCACTTGTCAAGAAACTCTATTCCCCAGAGATGATCTTTTCTCCGTGAATGGCATCTCTTGAGTTTCTTCCAGATTCTCGAACTTTCCTGGCTTGATCTATTCTCTGTGAATAGCCTGTCTTGAATTTCTCGGGGTTTGGGGACCCATCGGCTTCTTAAAAGCATCGGCCTCCTCTTGGGCATCGTACAAGGACTCATAGGCTTCCTAAAAGCAACCCGACCTCCTCTTGGGCTTCGTAAAAATTGTCTCTCGGCTTCTTAAAAGTTTCCAGCCTCCTCTTGGGCTTCGTACAAATTGTCCCGACGACCTCCTAGAGGTATAGGAACAGAAATTAGTCATCTTAATAGAACAGTCTTTCAAAAAGTCTAGATCTTGCTACTGCTGTATCTTAAACGTAGTATAAAAGATGAAACTCTAGACTCGGACAGTCTAATTCCCTTGAGTCTCAAAGACATTCTCGAGTGACCCCTTCGTTAAATAGGAAGGAAACCCGTAGACTCGGACAGTCTCAATACCCTTCGGATTTCCCAATTCCTTAAAGAACAGGAATAACCCGGATCCTCGAATCAAATCCTTGAGTACAGTTTTGCTCATATAAGAGCTAATTTTCTCTTTTAAAATCAGTATACTGGACCTGTCACTCAACTGAAACAGTCACCATAGCCTCCTCTTGGGCTTTGTACAATGATCCTCCCCAGCGGAGTCAAATAAACGTTTAGCCTCTCTCTCAGGCTTTGTATGAGACACATAAGAGACTCCCTCGTCGAGTCAATCACCCTTTTCGCCTCCATCTTGGGCTTTATACGAGATACAAAAAGGTTCGTATTGAACCAAACAAATTTTAGCCTCCATCTCGGGCTTCGTACGAGATACAAAAAACTCTCTTGTTGAGTCAAATAGCCTCCATCTCGGGCTTTATACGAGATACCAAAAGACTCTATCGTCGAGTCAAAACCTATTAGCCTCTCTCTCGGGCTTTGTACGAGACACATATTAGCCTCCTCTTAGGCTTTGTATAAGAAAACCACTGTTTGATCCAATCAACCTTTTAGCCTCAAAGCTGTGCCTCGTTCACAGTACACAAACATCAACAACTCCTTCCCCTTCATCTAATCGCTGTAAGCGGCAAGCCTCTGGATCATCTACATCCACGCCACTGTCCCTCTTTTAGCATGAGAAATTCCTAAGGAAAGATAACATTGCTCTACACTGAGTTAAAGTCTTCTCCTCCAGGTTAAAAAACCCCTATAAAGGAAATTATGGCATTGCCGGATTCACACATCCCGGTTAAAGTAATCCTCCTTTATAACCAGTCACCCAACAGTTGTGACAAACAGACCCTCTTTAGAGATGACAAATTCTCTCTAAAGTCAAACCCCTTCAGCTTCACATCTTGGGCTTTGAACAAGATACAAACCACCTTTCGCTTCACGTCTTGGGCTTTGAACAAGACACCAAAACAACCATTTCCTCCCATAGAATAGGAGGAACTACGAACGCTTTGATTTCCCTGTTTCGGTATACGGGAATACGTAGGCATAAGATTGAAAGAAAAATCTTAGCGAGCACACTATACAAAAACCCAAAATCCCATACTTCCATATATCCGTCCTAACATCTTAACCTCCCACCAATCGACCGAACACCACTTTTAAAAAAATACACCCAATAGAGACCCCGAATCTTTGTAGCATCTGTAAACCAACAGTTTTGACTGTTTAAACTCAGTTTGCAAGCAGGGTTAATTTGAGACATCTATTTCCCTTCCTTCATCAGCTTTAATAGGATAAAAAATGAATCGAGTTGTAGATACCAAAGAGCGATAGCGCTTCGCAACCGCGTCCAAAATCGCTCGCTACAACATACCACATTGATCCATTTGTAACAATGGATTGATCCAGGAAGCTTGAGCAGCAAGTCTCAATTTCGTCAGTACCACAGTTAGGGTTTCGCGAGAAAAGTCAACTGTATCTTTGACTTTTTACCAGTACATGCTCCCAAACCCTAGGACATGATTCAATATACCCTATAACACCCATGGAACATGTTCATCAAGTTTGATTTAGGTCAAGGACATGATTTCCTAAAGGATCGCACTGTTTGGAATTCATCTGATAAAAAGTCAACTGTGCACAAAAGTCAACTTTGATTTTTTGAGATTTTTCACAAAAATGGTTTTTTTACCCTAAAATGATGTTAATATATGATTTGAATCATCATTCATCAAGAAAAATCAAGAAAAGTGGGATAACTTGTAAAAGGGTACCAACTTTGGAGGATCATAACTCTTAAACCACAAAGCCATTTTTCCCCATCCAAAGCTTGATTTGTAGATCTCATTACCCTCTACAAAAGCTTAAAACTAACCTCCCTCCAAATTCCTCATGGATTTTGAGTTATGGAATGATCAAAATCACAAAAAGTGAAAATGTCACTTTTTTCCAACACTTAGTGAAATTTTCACTAAGTCGATATCTGCCTTCACTTTTTCCAAATGTAGGGGGATTTTTCACTTGGATCCAAAAGGTATCAAAACCAAATATGATCAAACAGTTGTTGTATCATATGAGGGCTTTCCAAAATGGCCAAGAACATCACCAGATTCCACTTGGGCCAAGAGATATGACAATGGCAATATGCCTTGCAGAAAACTACTAAGGCTAGGCAGAATTTTGTATTTTTGCTCGATTTGGCAAAATCAGATAATTCCAAGCCTTGTCATCACTTTGGACACATCTGAAGATCAAATATAAAGGTGACAAACACTGAGCCAAGCCTCCAAAGTCCTTGGAACAAGAAGTAGCATGCCAAACCTAGAATTGCCTAAAAAGAGGGACAAGACTCCAATTTTGGATTGGAGCATTCAATGCATACACCATGGTGGCATGGACTAAGCCATTTGCAATTGAATTCAGTCAAGACTTATCCAAGACCAAGGGAACCACAGCCCTGTGCCCTAACCTCTAGTCAATGGCTAGAGGAGACTTGGATTCCAAAGTGCAACCATTGGCCAAACCTCTACTGCAGTTGTCATTCACTATTGATCCCAAAACAAACTTGCTCTACTATAAATAGAGCTCATTTGTGCTCAGTTTGAGTACACCAAAGCCATCAAACAGATGCTTTCCTCAAAATCCCTTTCTCTTGGCAAAAATGCGTTCTTTAGCAAGGTAACTTTGAGTTTTTGAGTTAGAGAGCATTTCCATCATAACTCATGATCCTAACACCTCATAAACATCATATGTAGGTGATCCAAACTATCAAAAGTGACCTGTAACACCAAAATCACAAAGTCACCTCTCAAAACCTCAAAATAGGCCTTTTGTTCATTTTTCAAGCCATGTCTTGATTCAGTCACTTTCCAAACCAGATAAAACCTCAAACACACTCCAAATAACATCCTTGAACTGTCCCAAATGGTTCCCCCCATCTGGAACACCATTTGAGAGAGTTGCTATTTTGGTCATTTTAACCCCTTTTGCAAGAAAGGACCAGTTTGTGTTTTTGCAGGTTCCAGCTGATTCCAACCATCCTCAAAGCTTCTAAGGGATCATTTGAGAGTGTCCAAAGCATCAAACCATTTTTGGAACAAGAAGCTTGGCAGATTGCACATAAAACTCCAAAAGCTCAAAAAGAGGTAAGCATCATGACTTGAACTTTCCAAAATATGCATTGCTTTGAAGTCCACTGATCATACACACCTCATACATGTTATATATGTTATGTTTGAACCAATTCATCATGTAATTCATGCCTGTATCAAAGTGTATCATAGAAAATGCAATTATAGGCCTTTTTCAAAACCACTATCGGGTTTTGAGGAGGGAGTAGGATCTGAAAAAATACCACCACCATTGGATTCCTTGTGAAATTCTAGGCCAGATGCATATAAATTTTGTCCCCAACCATTAAGAAATGAGAAAGTTATGGACCTTCCCGTTTCTTGGCAAAACTTGCCTTGCCTTGCCTTGACCAGGCCTAGAAAACAAGGCATGCCTTGTATATTTGTGGTTTCACTTCAAGCAATGGATGTATCACCACCCCAGTGGTAAGGCGCGCGCCCTATAACCTTGAGGTCGTGGGTTCAAACCCCACCCATGCCATTTTGTGTTTTCTCACATTTTTGCTATTTTTTCCAATATTTTATGTTTTATTAATTAATTGGAAAATTTATAACTCTTTCAATTTTAATTATTTTTTATTGGTTCTTTTTGCAAAAAATCACAAAAATGTTGAAATATTTTATTCCACAAAAAAATTAAGTTAATATTATTTATTTAATATATTTAGTATTTTTGTGAATAAATTCCTTTTTAATGTTTTTAAACATTTTAAAAGTGAATATTTACTTTGAAAATCAAAACCAAGTGAGTTTTAATTAACCTTGTGATTAATCCCTCATTTCTCAAACCTTAAACAAAAATCACGAATGGTTTATTCAAACTTATTTGGTATTTTATTTGATTTTCTTTAAATATTTACTTTTAAAGAATAACAAATTAGGGTTTCTTTGATTTTCACCCTTATCAAACAATTTCAAACACTTGGGCCTCTAATAGAGTGTAAGACCCAATCCTTTGTAAATACAAACCTATTTTTGGGCCTCACTTATTGTATAAGTCCCGTTGTATTTCAAAAAGTTCGACGCGATCATCATCCGTTGAAAAAAACCCTGGGCCTCTCCTCGAGCTATAAGACCCATTCAAAATCTTTTGGGCCTCTATTAAAGTGTAAGACCCAACCCCCTTTGAAAACCAAACCATTTTGGGCCTCAATGCATTGTATAAGACCCACCGCGTTTTCAAAAATCTCGGCGCAATCGCCATTTTCAAATAAATGACCCTGGGCCTCTCCTTGAGTTGTAAGTCCCACCACTTGTACAAAAATAAATCTCTTGGGCTTCTATTAGAGTGTAAGACCCAATCCCCTTTTAACCAAAACTTTTTGGGCCTCAGACATTGTATAAGTCCCCCTGCGTTAAAAGGAAACCTCGGCGCGATCGCCAATAAAAAAACCAATCATCTAGGCCTACCCTCGTGTTGTAAGCCCCATTCTTTTTATTTAAACACTTGGGCCTCTTGAGAGAGTGTAAGACCCATCCCCTTGTACAGAAAATTTCTTGGGCCTCAGTCACTTGTATAAGTCCCTCTGTACAAAACGACAGTGCGATCACTGATAAACATTGGGCCTCTCCTTGAGCTGTAAGCCCCAACATCTTTTCAAAATACTTTCTCCTTTAATTTTGAATATACTGTTGTTTTCAATCTTTCTTGTTGAACAACTAACCAATAGCATGGAAGCTCTACAACCAAGTAAGTGTTTATATGCTTTCTTTATCCGCTTTCATATACATATAACTGTATTGTGGGGCTGTTTCACTGTAAGTCTTCTTTCATAAACTCATATCAACTGTGTAATACTAGTATAGATATTTAGAGTTTCCCCGGTAACTACGTCTAGCACTAAGCCCTGTTGGTTACTCTTAAATAGAGAAAACTAGATCCCCCATAGGATTACCAGACACAGTCTTCCCTCCTCTTGGGGTTAAACAATATGGAGACGTGAAAGGCAGCATTCTCGGTGAACCCTTTCTCAAACTGCCACTCTTAGAAATTGTCAAAGAAACTCTACTCCCCAGAGATGATCTTTTCTCCGTGAATGGCATCTCTTGAGTTTCTTCCAAATTCTCGGACTTTCCTGGCTTGATCTATTCTCTGTGAATAACCTGTCTTGAATTTCTCGGGGTTTGGGGACCTACATGCTTCCTAAAAGTATCCCCGCCTCCTCTTGGGCGTTGTACAAGGACCCTACGGCTTCTTAGAAGTATTCACAGCCTCCTCTTAGGCTTCGTATAAGGATTCTTCCTTCGGGAAGAGAGCCTCCTCTTGGGCTTCGTACAAATTGTCCCTCAGCTTCTTAAAAGTTTCCAGCCTCCTCTTGGGCTTCGTACAAATTGTCCCGAAGACCTCCTAGAGGTATAGGAACAGAAATTAGTCATCTTAATAGAACAGTCTTTCAAAGAGTCTAGATCTTTCTACCGTGAACGTACTATTACTGTTTCTTTAAGCATAGTACAAAAGATAAAACTCTAGACTTAGACAGTCTAATCTCCTTGAAGGCATTCTCAAGTAGGGAAAAAACACCAGTAGACTCGGACAGTCTCCAATACCCTCTGGATTCCCCATTTCCTTAAAGAACAGGAAATAACCCTGATCCTCTGATCAATCCCAAAGCATAGCCTTACCTTTAATCAGTCTCTTTATAAGAACTGATTTTCTCTTTTAACCAACCTACTGGACCTGTCACTCAACTGAAACAGCAATCATTTTAGCCTCTATCTCGGGCTTCGTATGAGATACAAAAAGACTCTCTTGTTGAGTCAATAATCCTTTTAGCCTCTATCTCGGGCTTCGTACGAGATACAAAATTACTCTCTTGTTGAGTATAAAAGACTCTCTTGTTGAGTCAATCTCTCTTTTAGCCTTCATCTCAGCTTCGTACGAGATACAAAAACACTCTCTTGTTGAGTATAAAAGACTCTCTTGTTGAGTCAACCTTTAGCCTCCGTCTTGGGCTTCGTACAAGACACATCTAAAAGTACTCTCTTGTTGAGTCAACCCTTTTAGCCTCCCTCTCGGGCTTCGTACGAGACACATAAAAACACCCTCTTGTTGGGCCAATAGCCTCCTCTTAGGCTTTGTATAAGAAAAAAACCCCGGTTGAGTCAATCAACCTTTTAGCATCAAAATTGTGCCTCGTTCACAGGATACAAACATCAACAACTCCTTTCATCTAATTGCTGTAAGCGGCAAGCCTCTGGATTATTTACATCCACGCCACTGTCCTTCTTTTAGCATGAGAAATTCCTAAGGAAAGATAGCATTGCTCTAAACAGGGTTAAAGTCTTCTCCTTTAGGTTAAAACCCCCTATAAAGGAAATTATGGCATTGCTAGGATTCGCATATCCCGGTTAAAGTAATCCTCCTTTATAGTCAGTCACCCAACAGTCGTGACAAACAGACCCCCTTTAGAGATGACAAATTCTCTCTAAAGTCAACACCCTTTTAGCTTCACATCTTGGGCTTCGAACAAGATACAAATAGACCCTTCAGCTTCACATCTTGGGCTTTGAACAAGATATAAACCACCTTTTCAGCTTCACGTCTTGGGCTTTAAACAAGACACCAAAACACCATTTCCTCCCATAGAATAGGAGGAACTACGATCGCTCTAATTTCCCTGTTTCGGTAAACGGGAATACGTAGGCATAAGATTGAAAGAAAAATCTTAGCGAGCACACTAATCCAAAGTCCCAAATCCCATACCTTCACATATCAATTGAAAAACATCAGTCTTAAACTCCCACCAATCGCCCAGGCACTATTTTAACAAAATAACTTAAGAGAGACCCACAATCTCAATAGCATCTGTAAACCAACAGTCATCTGTTTAAACTCAGTATGCAAGCAGGGTTAATTAGAGACATCTATTTCCCTTCCTTCATCAGCTTTAATAGGATAAAAAATGAATCGAACTGTAGCACCCCAAAAGCGATAATGCTTCGCTACCACGTCCAAAAATTCGCGCTACAGCATGGCTTCCTCTCATCATGTTCAAACATTTTCACTCTCGTTTTTCCATCCTTTTTTACAAAATAAAAGCCTAAAGTGTTCAGTAAAGATCATGGAATTTAACTATGCCATTTTTTTACCCTAAAACTAAACACACAAATCACACGAGAGCCAAAACCAGTGCAACAACAACAAAGTTCAGAGGTTTAAAACTTCAAACACACAAGCCATATCAAGGATGCAATGGTTCATATAACTTAAACAAAATATCATACATATGCCAGCATCAAAGAACAAATCATATCACAACATGCTCATGAGTTTTAAGGTTTTAAAGGCTTACCTCTTGGAGAAAGTCCAAGGCTCCTTCTACAACACTTGTAAATGATAAAAACCACCTTCTGGGACTTTGTTGATCCTTTGAGAGAAAGTGCAGATGATTAGAAGCTTTAGAAAATGCTTGGATAATGCAACCCGATACTTCTTGCTTATGGAGGTTTAAAAATGGCAGGTGGTGATGAAGGTATTACAATTAGGTTTCAGGTGTTTGGATGAACTTGGTGAAGTATTTGGAGATGGTTTGTGGAGTTTAAGAGTGAATGCACAAGTGGAATGAGTGTTTGGATTGTTCTTGCAAATTTGCAAGAGTTGGTGAATGAGAGAATGGAGTGAGTATTCAGCCTTCTTTTGGGGTGAATCTGGTGTGTTTTGGAGTGAAGATTAAGCTTCTATTTATAGGAGAAGTTGGGGACAAGAGGTATGGTCAGAAATAAAAAACTTGCCAAGTTTGCCCTTTTGGAAAGATCTCCTTCGTGCAAGCTGGCAGCTGAGCAAAGTCTTCAAGAGCTCTAGTCATAGACTCTGTGATGTTTGTGTACTGATGGGATTGGAGTAGAGGTCCAAGTTACAAGGAGAAAAGAGCTGCCATGCTTTGGTGGAAAAGTTTCTCTTTCTTAAGATGTCCACTTGCATCAAGTTGATTAAACAATGTTATTTTAAGTGTGCAGCTTGTGGAAATCTTGGCAGAGGTCCTAAACCATGTTAAACTTGTTTCTAAACATCATAAAATGAATGCTTTGGTGATTAGGAGTGGTAATGTACCATTATGCACTAAGTGTGAAACTTGCATTTCAAGAAAAGACACCAAACTTCAACCATTCGAATCTCTCAGCTCACACCATGGATTGAGGAGTTCTACTACTTTTTGGAAAGCCCCAAATGTCCTATAAGACTTTCATGTTCACTCCAAATTATGGATCAAAAGGGATCTTGGTGAAAAATGGAGATGAAGTCAGCTGGTTTTTAAGGCAAAATGTAGTGAAATTTCACTAAGTATTTAAGTGTTTTAAACTTCCAAGCCTTGTAACTTAACAATCAAGCCTCATTTGGATAAGTACCCTCTAATATGTTTTGAATTTCATGATGAGAGCTTCAATTTAAGCTTTGAGTCACAAAATTTGGATGTGTGGTTTGAAAGTTATGACCTTCCTAATTTTGTATAAGGAGTGAATTCTTCCATATTTAGAAAAATTCAAAAACCAAACCTTGCCCTTTTTGCAAGAAACCTTTCAAATGGTGACCTCACATGCTCTAAGTCAAGGATTGAACATGTTAAGATGGGATATGACTTGAATACTTCATTTTGGACTAATAACATCAAAAGTCAGAGGTTTGACTTTTTAGTCAAAACCCTAATTTCCTCAGGAATTCCACTGGATACTCTCTGATGATCTTACTTCTTCAAATATCTTAAAATGCCAATGGATGGCCTCCAAGGATGTTTATGAACATATGGAAACATGGCTCAAAGCTTGGGAACATGCCTTGATCAAAAGTCAAAGGCAAAGGTTGACTTTCCTGACAAAACCCTAATCTGAGGGCAAATGAACTTATAACTCCTTGTACTAGTGATGAGAGTCAGATGCTCTTGATTTCTTGTTGAATAAGACCTCTTAAATATAGGCAAGTTCAATTGGTATATGAACCAATCAAACCTTGACTGATCATGACAAACCTCTTCAGTGATTCTTCAGGTTAAAACCCTAATTCCACAACCTTTGGTCTGATGGTTTCTCTTGATCCAATATCATGAGATCATGGCACATGACTGGAGAAATTTATGACTAGCCTTTAAGAACAACTGGTTGAAACTTTAGAGCCTCAGTTGGCTTTCTTGGACAGGTGATTTTATACACTAATCCCAATCAACTGATGAACACTAATGATGGATGTATGGAGCCAGGAAGAGTCTTAGAAGACCTTAAAACACATGAGAACTTGGTTTATTGCTCTTATCCTCTTTCTTGTGTCAATCCTAATTTTCACAAAAGAAATAAACTCTATAAAGATATGGGTTAGTTAACAATGCATGGATGATTAAAACCTAAATGCAAGTGCAAGATGTTATGACATCTAAGGGGCAAAATTTGGGGTATAACAGTGGCCCCTATTTGAATAACTTTACCGGATGGCACGAGAGATGATAATCCTCGAGGAATCATGGTGAAAGGTATTTAAATATAGAAAACCGTAAATTTTTCCCTTAGATGGAATGCACATGCTAAGGACGGGCAACAGACACGCAAATGCTGACATGCCATGAACTTCTAGTATGATGATATGATGCCACAAATGGTGTTAAATGCAAACAAAAACAAGACACCAAAGACAAAGGGTAAACACCCACAGACGAGCCTCACTAGGGAGGAACAAAGGTTTAGTATCCACAAGCAAGATTCACTGGGGATGTAAGTTAACAACTAATAGAAGAGATTTACTGGGGAGTGACTAAGAAGACACTGGGGAAAAGAAGATAAAGTTTGGGGAACCCACAGATCTTCATTGGAGATAGCAGTCAAAGAGGTGCTCTCCACTGGAGAAAGATATAGGGAGATGGACGACAGGTTCAGATATGACCTGACAACATTGGGGATAACAAAAGGGGAGGCAAGCTCTTTACTGGGAATGAAACCAGAAAGAAGATATGACCTCCACTTGGGATCGATTTGAACAAAAGGAAAGACACCCAACAAACGATTTTCTGGGGATTTCTTATGCTGAAGAGTTCAAACGAGATCTTCAAGAAAAAAACCAGAAAAGACAGAGGCAAACACAAACTCTGCATGCGCCAAATGATGATAATCACAAGGTATTTCAAATAGATATTGGTAATGACCAATCTCAAGATGCCAATAATGATTGAACTTTAGAAAATATGCCAGTAATCACTGGATTTAGGATGCTGATGATGGTCAGACTTTCAACAAAATGCCAGTAAACACTGGACTTTTACAGGGATATTGGTGATAACTAAAACCTCTACTGGGGATAAAATTAAGGTGCCAATAATGATTGGGCTTGGGAATAACATGCCAGTAAACACTGGGCTTCACGATACTGATAATGACCGATATAAGACATGCCATTAAATACTGGACTTTGAGATATACAGTTAAGACTGGCCAATGAAGATTGGGTTTAAAGATATACAGTTAAGACTGACCAATAAAGATTGGATTTAAAGACATACAGTTAAGACTGACCAATGAAGATTGGATTTCACGATACCGATGATGATCGATATAAAACATGCCAGTAAATACTGGACTTTGTGATACATAATTAAGACTGACCAATGAAGATTGGATTTCACGATACCGATGATGATTGATATTAGAACAATGCCAGTAAATACTGGACTTGGGACATCAATGCTGATAACTTATGAGGTAACGCCAGTGAATACCAGACTTACAATAACAAAGAAAATCAAGTTTTTAAACCATGCCAGTAAATACTGGACTTTGACAACCTAAAAACAACCGAATCCTCAGGCAATACCAGTAATCACTGGACTTTATAATACTAAGGCTGATTGGATTTAAAATATTCCAGTAATCAGTGGACTTTAGTGATATCGATGATGATCGATATTAGAATAATGCTAGTAAATACTAGACTTGGACACCAATTATGATTGGATAAAATGCACGGCAGTGGACACTGGACTTTTAACAAATACCAATAATGATTGACTTGCAAACAGAGGTTATATTTTAGATAAGACATTACCGAGGTTGCATAGTAATGACTAGACTTCCTGGGGAATATGCATAGCAATCAAATTTGACGCGTGTAGGTGAAAACCAGATGCAAACAGGACACAGATGACGACTCACGAACTCAAAAGGATTCTTAACTTTGGGCGAGTCACGGGTAAGGAAGGTAAAGACCCACGAGAAAGACACACTAAATGCAAAAATGTACGATGATATGGTATGATGCAAATGTTCAATGACATGCAAGAGACGACTCTGATGAGAGGCGACAGACTGGGGAAAAAGGGGTGGATGGATAACGTACGCCAGATGGTTTAACAGTGTTTTCGTCACAATGAGGTTCGCTGGGGAAGGGCTTGTGATTTCACTAAATCCTCCCAAGAGTCACAGTAGATCATGTTTTCATTGTGTTTTCTCAACAAATTTTTTTATTTCAAAATTTTTCCGCTTTCAAAATCATCATTAAAAAAATAAGTGAAGTTTTGCATAACAAAGAAAAATTAGAGACATGATGAATATCAAACAAAGAATGGTCCAAAATCTGATTTCTTTAGAATGATAACCCGCCAATGGCAAAGTTACATGGAACATTACAATTTGGAAAAATGGCAATAGGAAAAAGGTTTCATCATATTTAATGACCACTACTATCCCTAATGACTAAGAATCCTTCAAAATCTTGCTGCTGATGAGAGCGAGGAAGCTTGAACTTCGTCTTGAATTCCCTGGTATGGGTGACAACCCTTTCTGACTCAGCGAAACACCTTTTGTCCCTAACTTTTGCCTGGACCGCCCTTTCGGGTTTTCAGTCCACCGAGACGCTTTTTTTTGCCTAGGCCGCCCTTTCGGGTTTTCAACCTAGCGAGCTCTTTTATTTTTTATTTAATCCCTAACTTTTGCCTGAGTCTCCTTCATAGGTTATGACCCACCGGGATACCCTTTTTTGTCTAAGTCGCCATTTCTGGTTTTAGACTTTCGGGTTTTTAGGCGTAATATTTTTTTACTGAGTCAGCATTCACAGGGTGTGAGAGTTGTTCACCATCCATTATTGTAAGAATTAAGGAACCTCCTGAGAACACTGTTTTCACGACAAATGGGCCTTCATAGTTGGGCGCCCATTTTCCACGTACATCCCTCTAAGATGGCAAGATCTTTCTGAGTACAAGTTCTCCTTCACGGAATTCACGGATACAGACCTTCTTATCAAAAGCTCTCTTTGTCCTTCTCTGATACAAATGACCATGACACATGGCAGTTAATCATTTCTCATCAATGAGGTTCAGCTGATCATATCTTTCTTGGACCCACTCTGCTTCATCAAGCTTGGTTTCCATTAGAATTCTTAAAGATGGTATTTCTACTTCAATGGGGAGAACAACATCCATCCCATACACTAGAGAAAAGGGAGTTGCCCCTGTCGAATTTTGAACCGAAGTTCTGTATCCGTGCAAAGCAAATGGTAACATCTCATGCCAATCTTTATAAGTCTTGACCATTTTCTGCAGGATCTTTTTGATGTTTTTGTTGCCAGCTTCGACAGCTCTGTTCATCTTCGGGCGGTAAGGTGAAGAATTATGATGCTCAATCTTGAAATTGTCACACAACTCCTTCATCGTTTTGTTGTTCAAATTTGTCACATTGTCCGTTATGATCTTGTTTGGAATCCCATAACGACAGATGATATGATTCTTGATGAAACGAACAACCACTTGCTTGGTCACGTTGGAAGCTTTCGGCTCAATAGCCCCAATCATATCAATGTCGCACATAGAGAAAGGCCAAGGCGACCACAAAACATTCAACAATGTTGGAGGTACATGCACCTTGTCATCATAGATCTGGAATTTGTGACATTTCCTAGTGTACTGGATGCAGTCAGTCTCCGTAGTTAACCACTAATACCCAGCCCTTAAGATCTTCTTAACCATAGCGTGCCCATTGGCGTGAGTACCAAAGGCTCCTTCGTGAATATCGTGAACCAACAGGTCTGCCTCTCATTTATCAACACATCTTAGCAAAACCATATCGTGATTCCTTTTGTAGAGTACATCATTGCTGAGGAAAAACTTGGATGATAACCTTCTCAAAGTTTTCTTATCGAGAGCTGAAGCATTGGCAGGATACTCTTGATTTTTCAGATAGTTCATGATGTCGTGAAACCATGGTTTCCCATCCACCTCTTCTTCAACTAACTGGCAGTAGGTTGTCGCAGTCTTGCTCTCGATACTGATGAGTGGCATTTCATTAACAAAATTAAACTTCCACATTGAAGCTAACATGGCTAGAGCATCAGCTATGTGGTTCTCTGATCGTGGAACATGACGGAAAGTGATCTCATTAAAGTATTGGATTATCTCCACAATATAAGCACAGTATGGGATCAACTTCTCGTCTCTAGTTTCCCATTCACCTTTGACTTGATAGATAACCAGAGAAGAATCTCCACTGACTTCCAAAATCTTAATTCTGAGATCAATAGCTGCTTCCAACCCTAGAATACATGCTTCATACTCTGAAATGTTGTTTTTCCATTCAAAACAGAGTCTGGCTGTGAACGGGGTATACCGACCATCAAGGCTTATCAATATAGCACCTACACCATCTCCACTGTAGTTAGATGAACCATCAAACATCATCTTCCAACGAGAACCAGGTTCAGGACCTTCATCAGGGCCTGGCTCTTCACAATCTTTCACAACCATAATGTCTTCATCTGGGAAATCAAACTTGAGAGGCTCATAGTCTTCCACGGGCTGATCTGCGATATAATCTGATAAGACGCTTCCTTTGATAGACTTCTGAGTGACGTACTGAATATCATACTCTGACAAGAGCATGTGCCAACGGGCGACTCTTCTTGTTTGAGCGGGATTTTTAAAGATGTACTTTATTGGATCCATTTTTGAGATCAACAAAGTAGTATGACATATCAGATACTGCCTCAACGTCTGGAGGCCCATGCTAGAGCACAACAGGTTTTTTCTAGCAGTGAGTAATGGCTTTCGCAATCAGCAAACTTTTTTCTCAAGTAATAGATGGCATACTATTTGCGCCCAGATTCATCATGTTAGCCCAAAACATAGCCCATTGATCCTTCCAATACAGTCATGTATATGAAGAGGGGTCTCCCTAGAATAGGTGGGATCAAGATCGGTGGTGCTTGTAAGTAACTCTTGAGTTTATCAAAGGCCTGCTGACAGTCAGAATTCCACTCTACAGTCTGGTCTTTGCGAAGCAGTTTGAAGATTGGTTCACAAGTAGGAGTCATGTTAGAGATAAACCTGGAGATATCATTCAAATGTCCAAGAAAACCTCTTACTTGAGTCTCGGTCTGCGGAGCTGGCATCTCTTGAATAGCTCACACTTTATTAGGGTCTACCTCAATTCCTCGTTGACTAACAATAAAACCGAGTAATTTTCCTGATCTGACACCGAAGGTACACTTAGCAGGATTCAACCTCAATTGATATTTCCGGAGTCTTTTGAACAGTTTCAGGAGGTGATCCAAATGGTCCTCCTCACTCTGGGATTTAGCAATCATATCATCAACATATACCTCAATTTCCTTGTGTATCATGTCATGGAATAAGGTCACCATAGCTCTCTGATAGGTTACCCCTGCGTTTTTTAAACTGAATGACATGACTTTGTAGCAATAAGTTCCCCATGGAGTGATGGACGTAGTCTTGTCCATGTCGGCAGGGTTCATTTTGATCTGGTTATAACCGGAGAAACCATCCATAAAGGAAAAAACTGCAAAACTGGCTGTGTTATCCACAAGAGTGTCGATATGCGGCAGAGGGAAATCGTCCTTTGGACTGGCTTTGTTGAGATCCCTATAATCCACACACATTTGCACTTTACCATTCTTTTTCATTACAGACACAATGTAGGCCACCCACTCAGGGTACTTTGAGACTGCCAGAAATCCTGCATCAAGTTGTCGCTTGACCTTATCTCTGATCTTGAGAGCCATGTCAGGTTTACTTCTTCTGAGTTTCTGTTTTACTGGCGGACATTCAGGCTTGAGCGGTAGTTTATGAACTACAATATCTGTATCCAAACCAGGTATGTCCTGATAAGACCATGCAAACACATCCACATATTCCTCAAGGAGTTTCACTAACCATTGTCTGACTTCTGCCCCGAACATTGCCCCAATCTTGACTTCCTTCTTGTCTTCATCAGTACCAAGATTGATGGTATCAATTTCTTCCTCATGCGGCTGAAGAGCCGTGTACTGATACTCACACATTTTTGCCAACTCATCCGGGACCTCATAATCTTCTTCTTCCTCATCCTCAGCTTGATAGATGGGTGAATCAAAGTCAATAGTGAAAGTAGGGTCATTGAATACAACAGGTTCGTGGATGATTCTGCATGATGGAGGGACTTATTTTATTAAAATGCACAAAATTGAATGCAAACAGAAAATGTTTTTGGTAGTTTTGAAAAGATTGCCATTTTTTCCTTAAGAGCAAAAACAGTAAATAAAAACAAGAGAGTTTAACAAAACAACATCTTCATTGATTAATAAAATTTGAAAGCGGTGGCCCTGTACAAAATAGTCCAATAGCCTTAGGCACGGCTATGGATTTGAAAACAAACAATGGAAGCAAACATATTACACTGGCTCAGGGAACAATACAGGGATCTCAATAGCTTCCCAATTGCCTAGTGCGGTGTCACACTGAAAAACCAAATGGTTGATGTCTTCATCTTCTTCAGCTCCCTTCACAACACTGACTTGATGTCCTTTGCTGATAAATATTTCCTGGATGGTCTTTGGTCGTGTTGTTGAAGTGGCCTGTTGGCCATGAGTTGGTTTGTATCCTAACCCTTGGTGTTTCTTCCTCTCTTGAACTTCAATAAGCTTTCCCCAACCTTCAAGGACACCTTCTTTAAGGGTAGACTGCATACTCTTAAAAGAAGCAAAAGATGGAACACTCAGGACCAATGACTCTTCAATGTCTAGCATAACAGCATTGGCTATCTCAAGAGCTTGGAAAGAAGTTTCCAAAGCATCTTCATCAGCCTCAATATAACGGAAGGAAGACAGGTTGCTGACCAACAGATCTTCTTCACCGTGTATTATCACCAGCTTTTCACCAATCACAAATTTCATCTTTTGATGCAAGGTTGAAGTCACGGCACCGGCTCCATGAATTCACAGCCTTCCCAGTAGGCAACCGTATACGGGATTAATATCTAACACTTGAAAGACAATATTGAAAACATGAGGGCCAATCAGAATTGGTAACTCAATCTCACCCATTACAGACCTTCTTGAGCCATCGAAAGCTTTGACGATTAGGGAGGTAGGCTTTATTTCAGCTCCCTTATAAGCCAATTTTTCAAGGGTTCTTTTTGGTAATACGTTCAAAGAGGAACATGTGTCTACAAGAACTCTTGCCAAAGTATCTTCTTGGCATTTCATCGATACGTGCAAAGCAAGGTTGTGCTCTCGACCTCCCTTGGGCAATTCTTCGTTGCTGAAGCTGAGAGTATTGCAGGCAGTGATATTAGCGATGACGCTATCAAATTGACCAACGGTGATGTTTCGGGAAACATGGGCTTGAGCCAGTATTTTTTGTAATACAGCCCTGTGAGTGGGTGAGTTCAACAACAAAGATAATATGGAGATTTTTGAAGGAGTTTGGTGAAGCTGGTCCACTACTATGTAGTCACTTCTCTTAATAATTATCAAGAATTCTGCATCCTCTTCATTAGTAACTACCTCTTTCTCTTTATCCTTAGCAGGACAGAAGTAACAGTCTCTTTAGGCACAGTCCTTTGGAAGACAGGAGTATAAACTCGACCACTTCGGGTCATTTTCCCAGTTCCAGCAATATTTGTCACATCTTCAAGAGTGGTTCCCACCTCTTTCCTTGGAACCACCTCTTCATATTTCTTGTTAACCATAGTATCCTCATACCTCCATGGCACAACTTTGGAATTCCTGAATCTGAACGGAACAGGTCGCCTGATGTTTCTCGGTTTTGACATATTAGTGGTGGAAGCAACAATAGGCTCTGATGTACTAAAAATAGGTTTTGGTTTGTTAAAGACAGGGACCACAGAACCAGCCCTTGGTACATTGAAAACAGACATTTTTTATTTTGATTCAGGCAAGTTGAAGACAGGCTTTATCACAATGACTTCTCCCTTATTTACCTTACTGAAAACTTGTAGGAAACCCCCATCAATTAAACTTTGAATATCATTCTACACTAACTGGCATCCTTTGATACTGGTATTGATCTCTTCACAGTTGTCATGGTTAACCTTCACTAACCCAGCTTCAAACAGTTTGGAATGAAAGATTTTGATAGAAGTTTTAATCTCTGATGCATCTGTTATCAATACCTCATCATTTTCATCTTCGATGGCATTTGTAGACCCGTGAGTAGGCAATGGGTTGTTCTTCACATTGGGTTGATTGTCAGCGAAGGATATAACCTTCCTCTCCATCAATCCTTTCACAACATGTTTCAATGCAAGGCAACCTTCTAGGTCATGACCGGCAGCGCCTTGGTGAAACACAGAGTTAACATTGGGATTGTGGAATTGCATGGCCTTTTCTGAAGGGGGGGCCATAGGTCTAGTGACAATTAAACCTTGTTAAACCAAAGAAGGATAAAGTTCCGTGTAAGTCATAGGAATAGGTGGAAATGAAGCTTTGACACCATGTCTTCTGTAGGGAACATTTGATGAAGAAGCTTGTGGCCTCTGCTGTTGTGGTTGTTGTTGAAAAGTTAGAGCACTAGGTGCTTACTGATAACGGGGTTGCTATTGAAATACTGGCGCCTGCTGCGCGGACTGATGATTAAAAGTTGGTGTTACAGCTGCCACATAGTGTTGTGGGGTAAACTGCATGGGATAGATTGGTTGTTGAGCGAAATTTGGAAATGATTGGTGTTGATACATTGGCTGTTGCCACATTGGATTATTTTTTCTTCCCGCCATAATGGCATTGGTTTCTCCCTCCTTCTTTTTGTGGAAGTGGTTTGGAGGTTTCTTGGTGTTGGTACTGTTTGAACTTCCTGAAGAACTGATCACTTTTCCACTTTTCAACCCAGCTTCTACTTTTACACCTACAACAACAATATCGGCGAAATTGGCGCTTACACTGCTAATCATTCATTCAGAGAATTCTGGCTTCACAGTATCTACAAACTAGTCATCCAATTCTTTTTCCAACAAAGGTGGTTCTACCTGTGAGGTCAACTTTCTCCATCGCTGCGTATACTCTTTAAAAGATTCATAATTGTTTTGTGACATACTCAAAATCTGTCTTCGATCCGGTGCCAGATCCATGTTGTATATATAATGCTTTACAAAAGCATCAGATAAGTCCTGGAAACAGTGGATCCTAGATTGGTCCAATGTCAAATACCACTTTGTGGAAGCTCCCTTCAAACTATCATGAAAACAATGGATCATCAACTTGTCGTTGTCCATATATGCAGCCATTTGTCGATAATACATGATCAAGTGTGACTTGGGACAGGTCGCACCTGAGTACAGATCAAAATTAGGCATCTTAAACTTTGGTGGAATTATCAAACCAGAAACTAAACACATATCCCTAGCGTCAGTACTAAAGACATTGCTTCCTTCTATCACCCTCATTTTTCGCAGGATAGTCTCAACACTCTCTTTCAATCTTTCGTGTCGCTCGTCCCCCTCTTCAGACATCTCAGGATAGTCATAAACTGGTTGTGGGTTGTGAAAAACACGGTGTGCTTGAGTATGCACCGCTGACTACTCTCCAAATATAATGCTTTTCTTTTGGATGTTTTAGAGCAATGGTGTCACATGCTTGGTAATGTAGTAAGTGATAAAGTAAAGGTCGAACCCACAAGGAAGTGCAAAGTATTTGAACTACTATGTTTAATTTTCTTTGTTTAAGAGAAGTATGAGCAAGGTAACAGAAATATGAGAATAAAGAGCAAGAGCACACACAATTAACTAAACTAACTTAAAGCTAAAGAGAAATTAAAATATCAGAGAGAGTAGTTGATGAGCTAAATCCATTAGTATAGTTGTTGTTTAAATGCTTTTAGGATGTAAAGTGACGTGCCTCAAAAGGTCAGAACGTGATCTAGTGGTGTTTCTCTACAACATCAAAAACATGTATAACTAGGGCAAGGGAACAAATCTCTAAGTCTCACTTGTAACCCTAAAATACGTCTGGTTTTAATTCTGAAAAATCTTTATGGTCTCAACTTCTTATCTCTAAGCAAGTTGAATTAAGTGAATATCTCTATCCTACTTGATTAACCACTTTTGTTATGAAATCCGCTTGTTTATTGGATCTCTCTCAACAACAAGCTTTTACTTTTTTCCTAGTTGATCACTCTAAGAACCAAGTTTATAGCATAAAAACACATAACAAAATAAGACACTAACCAACACATCATAGTAACATGAAAACAACTTTTATAGTAACTTCATTAGTTTCATCAAACAAAGGTTTAGCTCATAGTGAGCTGAGTACAAACTACTGGAATGAAATTAATAGGAAACATCATCTTACAGAGGGTAGTAAAGAAATGCAACCTAATAATAACTTGGAGATCTCTTGCGTTGGATAAACAACAACAGCTATCTTCAGTCACGACAGTTCTCAGCAGAACGTACAGGTCTCGAGAAAGAAAGAATACTCTCTAATAATACTCTAACTCTTGAAAATAAAAATAACTGAAATTTAAACAATAGATGTGTGTGGAATCTCTTCTCTCTATCTTCAATGAACATGCTCTCTTTAAATAGTGATGAATGGAAGTGGTAGTTGCTTCTTCTTGGATCGTGGGTCTCTTGACAAAATTAAGGTTAGGCCCAAATCAATTCTTCATGTGGGACAGCTGTCCCTCAATCCTTCCTTTGCAAGCAATCTGGTACAGATGTTGGTGGGAGACAAATCTGCTTTTTGCAGACGGCTGGTGGAGCAGAGCAGACTCCTGGTGGTGTTGGTGTTGGGCGCTCTTTGCTGAGTGGTCCCCACCGTACTACCTTTTGCCCTCTAGCTTCTTGATCTTATCCATTCTTTTTGCTCCATTGCTCTCCATAATGCTGCCACGTGAGCCCTAGTCATTCTTGGCTTTTCATCATCAAACTCCAACTCTCTTGGTGAAATGTTTGATTAAACCATCAACTCTCCAAATAGCTCCTCATTCTGCTCCAGAATCTGTCAACTGGGGTCATGCCTCTTCTCATCATCATCTAACTTCCTTTTAGAGCATAAACACAAAAAAAAACGTAAAAGAATCCCATAAAGTGCTTAAAGTGTAAAACACCTTAAACTCATGCTACATAAATGAAATCATGAACTAGAAATGTCACATATATTGGTTTAAAGTAACACACTAAAATAGTGTTATCACTCCCCCAAACTTGAATGATCGCCTGTCCTCAGGTGATGTGACAGTGAAAGACACATGGAAGTGAATTTGGTTCTCAACATCTTCAGTCAGATTTAGTAGGGTAATGAGGCTTAAGAAATTTGAAGGGTAAGGAATCGGTAATTGGTGTAAGTTGCTCAGCTTTGCAATTGTCCCAAAGTTTTGTTAGCTCAAAGGGGAACTGACGTCTCATGTCACGACCCTACTCTTCTAGAAAACAAGCCACATTTTTCTCTTTTTTTGATCCCTCCTTGTGTACTTTCTGGAGTGGGGTCTCTTCTCTTTTGGTTTCACTAGGGAATTCTGTCCTGATTCTCATTCGATATTTTTGACTAACACATTTGGGACCACACTTATCCACTTATTATTTTGTTCTCTTTTTTTTTTTGGCAAAACGTCTCATCTCAGAATCTTCTCATGTGAGTTCAACTGGATATTATGATGAAGACGCTTGTTGTTCCTCCAGTTTCAGGCACAGGAACTTTATTGGTGGCCTTTGCCACTTTTTGCACACTTTTGTGTGTCTTTGTGTGAAGTGTGTCCCTTCTGTGGTTGTCTCAATCATTATTTAAATCTTCTTGTCCTTCCCTTTGTGATTCCTAGGATGTCAACCTTTCCCTTGATTTTCACAATTCAGTTTCTTTTGGAAAAAATTTCTGGCTGGTTTAGGAGACGAGTGTTGTCGTGACGGAGAACATCAGTCTCCTCTATCAAACTCATTTGGTCAAACTCCTACACCTTGCTTTGCTAACACCTAACAACTTTATTCCCCTTTTTTTTATATTCTTGAGCCCAGAAATTAAAATTTTAAGCTCCTGACTTAGTTGAATCCCAACATTCCCTAGTTCTTCCTTATTCTAAGTAATGAATAACACAAATTTAACAAAAGAATTATCACACAAATTGCCACACACATATCATTAAAACAAACATAAAATAGCAGGTCATCATGTTCTGGGAGCGTTACAACATCCCACAAGAAAATTAAAAACATTTGGCTCAAAACACGGCCAACCAAACATAATATCCAAGACATTATCCATGAGTAGAAATAAGACAATAGTCATAGACAGAAATGACAGTAATAGACAGAAACAGTTAATTGCAGAGGGTTAGAATTGGTGAAAATAGGCTGAGTACTGATGCCCTCTCCCAAACTTAGTAAGGACAATGTCCTCACTGTTTAGTGATCAGAGGTGGCAAATCAGTGCTCGCATATTTTCACGTTACCACTTAGGCCCTTAGCCTGGAGCTCTTTCTTGGTGCTTGCAGGGTTTGTTTCTTCTTTTTCTTCTTGGTCTCCTGCACTCTCCAGCTGTGCCAGTAGCAACCTCTTTCCTAGCAGCCTTAGTTGGACTTTTCGCCTTTTGTTGAGGCTGTTCTCCACTTTCCTTTCGCTGCTCCTCTGCAACAGTGTTTTCTTCATCTACGGCAGGTTCCATGACAGGCAGGGGTTCTGGCTCAGCTCTGTTCTTTTCTGTCTCCTCACTATCAGCTTCGTCATCTTCTTTGGTAACTTCCTCTTTTTCTATTTCTGTGGAGGAGTATTATCTCCTCAATTTCTCTGCTTCCTTGTCTTCAGTTCCACCTTCAGATTGCACCATCTCTTCTACAATATCTTCCTTCTCTTCACTTCTTCCTTCATCCTCCTTAGCGGGTTCCTTGTTCATTTTCAAATCCTCTGCATCCTTGTCTACTTCTGACAACATAGTTTCCAAGACTTCATCCTTTCCTGATCCTTCTTCCTCCTGGTCTGATTTGTTCAAGTCAAATTTGTTGGCATTTGTTACAGGGCTGGCAGGTGGTGTCGTGCCTACAGCCGTCTCCTTCTTTTTCCATTCAGCTTTCAGCTTCTTTTTCTTTGGGCTTTCCTCCATTTCTGGAGGTGGAGACGAATAAGCCTTCCTCAGCTTTTTCTTCTTTTTTACTTGGCTTTGACTGGTTTCCACAGACACACCTTTGTTGACCTCTTCAACATCCTTCTTCTTTGACTCCTTGTCTTTCTTCTTCTTTTTGGACTTCTCCTTCTTCGTGAGTTTCTTTTCCTCTCCTTCAGCAGCAACAACTGTAACGCCCCGAATATTTAATTATTTATTTAATTAAATATTTAATTAATTATTTGTGATTATTTGGTTAATTTTGTGTTGAGCAGATTTAATTGGTAAGTTGGTATTTAAGTTGGTTTAGTCGTAGAATTATATTAGAAATAATATAATTAAAATATTATTAATTAATTTCCGAATAATTTATGAATATGTCGATTATGTGGTTAAGTCGGTAAGTTGATAGTCGGGTATAAATTAGTCGGGAAATTAATATCATAAATAATATTAGTTTTAGTAGAATATTAATTAAATTAGTTGAGTTAAATTGTTTGTGAGAAATAGCAAATTTGGGGGTATTATTTAGTAGACCCATTGAGACATATAGTGGCCCATTATTTATTAAGTCTAGTGTTTATATTATGATAGTAAACAAAACCAAAAACCTAAAAAGAAAGGAAAAGTTACGAAATAGTGAGATTAAGGAGAAAAGGCTTCGAGGACAAAAACTTGCTACCGGTGTTCAAACAGTTCCAGAAATTCGAGCTACCTTCGATCCAATCAGGTAAGGGTGGGGTTCGAATTTTATAACCGGGAGAATGATAGTTAGTATGTAGGAATTGGGATTTATATAATTTTTCACTATGTGGTATTTATTAGATTGAAATTGGTATATTATAGAGACCCATTATCATTTGATAGAGTAATTAGAAACTATATTTCTATGCCATAGCCACTGTAGTGGTTTTGACTTTTGAGTTAATCTTTGAAGCATGTTTCTAAGTGGCTTTATGATGTTGTATATAATAATTGAAAAGTGAAGAATGGCACCTAATTAAAGTCATGATATATTAGTTAATTATATATAATATATATATGTGTTTGCAAATGGAAGGAATTAAGAAACAAAAAAATAAAAAAATTTGCAGTATGTAATATATGTTGAACGGGGGGGGGGGGGGGGGGGACTCCACCTTCTCCTCATTGTTATGCGCTACTGTGTGTGTAGCATAGGTTTTGATTAGTTTTTTTTATGTTAATTACAAATGGTCTAGAAAATCCAATTTTTTTTCCTTTGTCTTCTAACCGCTAATGTGTGTGTAGGTGAAGTGCCTAGTGTGTCTCCTTTTAATTAATTAGTTGGCTTAAAATAATATTTTGTTCCTGGCAAGTGTATCTAATTAATATACTATATGATAACAATGTTTTTATAATAATGGTAAAAGTGGGTTGGTAGTGAAGGCTGCTACAGAACAATGTTTCTAGCAGAAAACCAGAAAATAACAGGTAGCAGGCCTTCAGCAGATAGTGATAAATTAGTAGCAGAGTTGATTTTGATGACAATAAAAATTAGTAGCATAATATATTGTAGCAGAAAAATAAATTAGTAGCAGAATTGGACAGAAAACAGTGTCGAGAGTAAAATTAAGCGGTATATTTAGTTGCCCGGAATCGAATGAAAATTTAAGGGAAAGTTCGTAATAATTAGTAGGCAGTGTGGTTGATTTATTTTGTTGAAAAGATGCTGGAAGTTGAAAACAGTAGGAATTTTAGTCGCCCGGTAGAATTAAGCGGTATATTTAGTTGCCCGGAACCGAATGAAAATTTTTGGGGAAGTTCGTATATACGAGTAGATACGTGAATGGTGTTTATTTTTGTCAAATTAAGTGGAATGCGTGGATTTGCAGGTACAATTGATTGAATTGGTTTTCGTCCCAAAATATGAACATGTTTTGGTTGAAGGCTTAAATAGCCAAAATTGAAAGTTGTTTATGTTGTGCTGAGTTGTATTTGTTGTGTTGATGTTGTTGATTGTATGTCAGTCATATGTTGCATACATTGCATTGTTTAAGTTGGCCTTGATGGCATTGATTAAGTTGGCCCTTGAATGGTGTTTATTTTTGTCAAATTAAGTGGAATGCGTGGATTTGCAGGTACAGTTGATTGAATTGGTTTTCGTCCCAAAATATGGACATGTTTTGGTTGAAGGCTTAAATAGCCAAAATTGAAAGTTGTTTATGTTGTGTTGAGTTGTATTTGTTGTGTTGATGTTGTTGATTGTATGTCGTTCATATGTTGCATACATTGCATTGTTTAAGTTGGCCTTGATGGCATTGATTAAGTTGGCCCTTGATGGCACCTGTTTAAGTTGAAAATTGCCTCGATAATCTGGCATATGTTTAAGTTGGGAGTCCTACTCCTAAATGGTACCACATGCATCTGCATAAGTCGAGTCACATTGAGTCGTATTAATGGATTTGTTGTTATGATGAATGTTGATTGGTTGTGATTTGGTTGTTAGTTGTGAAGTGGTGAAACTTGTATGGTTCTAATTCTAATATATTAATTATCATACTTTTGATTATATTATTGGATATCTCACCCTTTCTTTGTTTCGCCGTTGCCTTTATATTGGTGACGTGCAGGTAATCCGGAATGAAGGGAGCCTACCTTCATTAGTTCGAGTCGGTGGTTGTCGCTCTGATACGTAGCACTCGGGGGGATAATCGCGTGTTTTTCCTATTAATTGAATTATGTTTAAGTTGCTGAATTTTATATTGTTTTTATTAAAAGCTTACATTTGAAGTTGTTTTATGTTGGATGAAGATGCTTTAACTATTTGAATGGTAAAGACTTGTTGATTGGGAGTTGTTGTTTGGTTGAATTCAAAATTAAGAAAAATTTATGTTGAACTTATGAATCCGCTACATGAAAGTTAAAGTTGTTATATTTTAAAGACTAAACAGTTTCGAATCAGTTATCCGTAGAATTATATTAGTTATGTATGATTTACAGGCGATTGTATGATAGGTTAAGTTGAAATGAATGTGACATCCTGTATGTTATTATTTTATACTCTGATATTATATAATTACGTTGGGTAGAATCAGGGTGTTACATTAGTGGTATCAGAGCAGGTCGATCCGTCCGGCCAAGTTGTCGAGTCGTAGTGTAGTTTATCAATCGAGTATTGTTAATTAGTTCTAATCGTTGTTTATGTTGCAGTGATAAGTTGAGATGGCTGGAAGGAACGATGCTGCAATGGCTGCTGCAATGCAAGCAATGGCTCAAGCTGTGCAGAATTTACCGAACGCTGGCGAGAATGATGGATCTCGTAGCTTGGCGACATTTCAGAGAGAGAATCCGCCTACCTTCAAGGGCAAGTATGATCCTGATGGAGCGTTGGATTGGTTGAAAGAGATCGAGAGGATCTTCCGGGTGATGGACTGCACTCCAGTGCAGAAGGTTCGTTATGGGACTCATATGCTAGCAGTCGAAGCTGATGACTGATGGCTAGAGACTCGTCAGAGGTTGGAGACTACAGGTGAAGTTATCACTTGGGATGTGTTCCGAAGGGAGTTTCTGAGGAAGTATTATCCAGAGGATGTCCGTGGTAAGAAGCAGATTGAGTTTCTTGAGCTGAAGCAAGGGACTATGTCGGTTACTGATTATGCTGCGAAGTTTGTTGAGCTGGCTAAGTTTTATCCGTACTATACCGGTGATGATGCTGAGTTTTCTAAATGCATCAAATTTGAGAGCGGGTTGCGCTCTAAAATCAAGAAAGCTATTGGGTATCAGAAGATTCGTGTCTTTTCTGATTTGGTCGATAGTTGCAGAATTTATGAAGAGGACAACAATGCTCACTACAAAATTGTTAGTGATAGAAGAGGCAAGCAACAGCAGAACCTTGGTAAGCCTTATGATGCTCCAGCTGGAAAAGGTAAACAGAGAGCGACTGAGGGCAAGAAGACTAGTAGGGGAGATGCTCTTGCTGGCATAACTTGTTTCAATTGCGGGAAACCTGGCCATAAGAGTACTGCGTGCAATCAAGAGGTGAAGAAATGTTTTCGTTGTGGTAAGATGGGGCATACTATGTCTGAATGTAAGCATAAGGAGATGGTCTGTTTTAATTGTGGTGAAGAGGGGCATATTGGTAATTAGTGTCCGAAGCCAAAGAAAGCTCAGACCGGAAAAGTGTTCGCGTTAGCAGGAACTCAGACAGCTAATGAGGACAGACTTATCAGAGGTACATGTTTCATTACTAGTACTCCTTTAATTACTATTATTGACACTGGTGCTACTCATTGTTTTGTTTCTGCTGATTGTGTTCAAAGATTGGGTCTTAAATTGTCTACTATGAATGGAGAATTAATCGTCGAGACTCCGGCTAAGGGAGCGGTGACTACTTCTCTTGTGTGTTTAAGGTGTCCTTTATTGATCTTTGATAAAGACTTTTATGTTGATTTGGTTTGTTTGCCGTTGACCGGAATGGATGTAATCCTAGGTATGAACTGGTTAGAGTATAACTATGTTCATATAAACTGTTATCGCAAGTCGGTGAGGTTTTCTACTCCTGAAGAGGAAGGAGTTGGATTGTTGTCTTTCAGAGAGTTGCAGAAATTGATGAAGGAGGAAGCTCAGATGTTTTCATTGATGGCAACGCTGTCTATTGAGAGTAAAGCAAAGATTAATGAATTGCAAGTGGTGAATGAATTTCCTGAAGTTTTCCCTGATGAAATTCCTGATGTGCCGCCTGAGAGAGAGGTTGAATTCGGAATTGATCTTGTACCTAGTACTAGGCCTGTTTCGATGGCACCGTACAAAATGTCGGCATCCGAGTTGGCTGAATGAAAGAAGCAATTGGAGGAGTTACTTGAAAAGATATTTGTGAGACCAAGTGTATCGTCGTGGGGAGCTCCAGTGTTGTTAGTAAAGAAGAAAGATGGGAGTATGAGACTTTGTGTTGATTATAGACAGCTGAATAAAGTGACAATTAAGAACAAATACCCACTTCCAAGAATAGATGATTTGATGGATCAATTGGTAGGTGCTCGCGTGTTTAGCAAAATCGATCTGAGATCGGGTTATCATCAGATTAAAGTGAAAAATGAGGATATTCAGAAGACGGTGTTCCGAACACGGTATGGACACTATGAGTATTCGGTGATGCCCTTCGGTGTTACAAATGCGCCGGGAGTATTCATGGAATACATGAACCATATTTTTCATACTTATCTGGATCGTTTTGTGGTTGTATTCATTGATGACATTCTGATTTATTCTAAGTCAGAAGAAGAGCATAAAGAACATTTGAGAACAGTATTGGAAGTTTTGAAAGACAAGAAGTTGTATGCGAAGCTGTCCAAGTGCGAATTTTGGTTAAAAGAAGTCAGTTTTCTTGGTCATGTGATTTCTGGTAGTGGCATTGCTGTGGATCCATCTAAAGTAGAGGCTGTTTTAGAATGGGAAACTCCAAAGTCAGCTACCGAGATTAGAAGTTTCTTAGGATTAGCTGGTTATTATAGACGGTTTATTGAAGGTTTCTCTAAGTTGGCACTTCCGTTGACTAAGTTGACTTGCAAGGGCAAAGCTTTTGTGTGGGATATACAGTGTGAAGAGAGTTTTATGGAGTTGAAGAAAAGATTGACGTCGGCTCCGGTGTTGACACTACCTAATCTAGGAGAACCTTTTGTTGTATATTGTGATGCTTCTAAGATGGGTTTAGGAGGTGTGCTTATACAGAATAATAAAGTAATTGCTTATGCGTCTCGACAGTTGAGAACTCATGAAAAGAACTATCCTACGCATGATCTAGAGCTTGCTGCAGTTGTATTTGTACTGAAAATTTGGAGGCATTATCTCTATGGTTCTAGATTTGAAGTATTTAGCGACCATAAGAGCTTAAAGTATTTGTTTGACCAGAAAGAGTTAAATATGAGACAGCGCAGGTGGTTGGAATTACTAAAGGATTATGATTTCGGTTTGAACTATCACCCAGGAAAAGCTAATGTAGTGGTTGATGCTTTAAGCCGAAAGACTTTACATATGTCAGCAATGATGGCTAAAGAATTGGAATTAATTAAAAAATTCTGAGATATGAGTTTAGTTTGCGAAGTGACGTCGCAGAGTGTTACTCTGGGGATGTTGAAGATTAACAATGATTTTCTGGACAGTATCAGAGAAGCTCAGAAGTTAGATGTGAAATTGGTAGATTCGATGGTTGGAATCGATCAGTCAGAGAATAATGATTTTAAATTGGATATGCATGGTGTGTTGAGATTCCGCGATCGGATTTGTATTCCTGATGATGCAAATATGAAAAAGATGATTCTTGAGGAAGGTCACAGGAGCAATTTGAGTATTCATCCAGGAGCTACAAAGATGTACCACGACTTGAAGAAATTGTTTTGGTGGCCTGGGATGAAGCGCGATGTGGCGTAATTTGTGTATGCGTGTTTAACCTGTCAGAAATCGAAAGTTGAGCATCAGAAACCTGCAGGGTTGATGCAACCGTTGGAAATTCCAGAATGGAAATGGGACAACATTTCTATGGACTTTGTGATAGGGTTACCTAATACCTTAAGAGGACATGATTCGATATGGGTGATTGTTGATAGGCTTACGAAGTCGGCTCATTTTATACCTATTAACATCACTTTTCCAGTATCGAAGTTGGCGAAGATTTATATTCGTGTAATTGTGAAGCTGCATGGTGTTCCTTTGAGTATTGTGTCGGATAGAGATCCGAGGTTTACTTCTGATTTTTGGAAGAGTTTGCAAGAAGCGTTGGGTTCTAAGTTAAGGTTGAGTTCGGCATATCACCCTCAGACGGATGGTCAAACTGAGAGGACTATTCATTCATTGGAAGATTTGTTGCGAGCATATGTTCTCGAGCAAGGGGGTTCGTGGGACACCGATCTACCGTTAATAGAGTTCACTTATAATAACAGTTACCATTCTAGTATCGGAATGGCACCTTTCGAAGCGTTGTATGGTCGGAGATGTAGGACTCCTTTATATTGGCATGAATCCGGAGAAAGTATAGTGCTTGGACCGGAAGTTGTTCGAGAGACTACTGAAAAGGTGGAGTTAATCCGAGAAAAGATGAAAGCTTCCCAAAGTAGACAGAAGAGTTATCATGATAAGCGAAGGAAGGATTTAGAATTCCAAGCTGGTGACCATGTATTTTTTAGAGTCACGCCTGTGACTGGTGTCGGACGAGCTTTGAAGTCTAAGAAGCTCACTCCTCATTTTATCGGTCCATATCAGATTTTGGACAGAGTTGGAAAAGTTGCTTATCGGGTGGCATTACCGCCAAATCTTTCGAATTTGCACAATGTGTTTCATGTGTCACAACTCCGGAAGTACATTTCAGATCCATCTCATGTGGTTAGTATGGATGACGTGCAAGTACGGGAAAATCTTACTGTGGAAACGATGCCTGTACGAATTACGGAACGTGAGATGAAGACCCTAAGAGGAAAGGAAATTGCATTGGTGAAAGTTGTCTGGTTGGGAACTGCTGGAGAAAGCATGACATGGGAATTGGAGAGCAAGATGCGAGACTCCTATCCCGAGTTGTTTGAATCAGGTAAATTTTCGAGGACGAAAATATTCTAATTAGGGGAGAGTTGTAACGCCCCGAATATTTAATTATTTATTTAATTAAATATTTAATTAATTATTTGTGATTATTCGGTTAATTTTGTGTTGAGGAGATTTAATTGGTAAGTTGGTATTTAAGTTGGTTTAGTCGTAGAATTATATTAGAAATAATATAATTAAAATATTATTAAGTAATTTCCGAATCATTTATGAATATGTCGATTATGTGGTTAAGTCGGTAAGTTGATAGTCGGGTATAAATTAGTCGGGAAATTAATATCATAAATAATTTTAGTTTTAGTAGAATATTAATTAAATTAGTTGAGTTAAATTGTTTGTGAGAAATAGAAAATTTGGGGGTATTATTTAGTAGACCCATTGAGACATATAGTGGCCCATTATTTATTAAGTCTAGTGTTTATGTTATGATAGTAAACAAAACCAAAAACCTAAAAAGAAAGGAAAAGTTACGAAATAGTGAGATTAAGGCGAAGAGGCTTCGAGGACAAAAACTTGCTACCGGTGTTCAAACAGTTCCAGAAATTTGAGCTACCTTCGATCCAATCAGGTATGGGTGGGGTTCGAATTTTATAACCGGGAGAATGATAGTTAGTATGTAGGAATTGGGATTTATATAATTTTTCACTATGTGGTATTTATTGGATTGAAATTGGTATATTATAGAGACTCATTATCATTTGATAGAGTAATTAGAAATTATATTTCTATGTCATAGCCACTGTAGCGGTTTTGACTTTTGAGTTAATCTTTGAAGCATGTTTCTAAGTGGCTTTATGATGTTGTATATAATAATTGAAAAGTGAAGAATGGCACCTAATTAAAGTCATGATATATTAGTTAATTATATATAATATATATATGTGTTTGCAAATAGAAGGAATTAAGAAACAAAAAAAAAAATTTGCAGTATGTAATATATGTTGAACGGGGGGGGGGGGAACTCCACCTTCTCCTCATTGTTATGCGCTACTGTGTGTGTGTAGCATAGGTTTTGATTAGTTTTTTTTTATGTTAATTACAAATGGTCTGGAAAATCCAATTTTTTTTTTCCTTTGTCTTCTAATCGCTAATGTGTGTGTAGGTGAAGTGCCTAGTGTGTCTCCTTTTAATTAATTAGTTGGCTTAAAATAATATTTTGTTCCTGGCAAGTGTATCTAATTAATATACTATATGATAACAATGTTTTTATAATAATGGTAAGAGTGGGCTGGTAGTGAAGGCTGCTACAGAACAATGTTTCTAGCAGAAAACCAGAAAATAACAGGTAGCATGCCTTCAGCAGATAGTGATAAATTAGTAGCAGAGTTGATTTTGATGACAATAAAAATTAGTAGCATAATATATTGTAGCAGAAAAATAAATTAGTAGCAGAATTGGACAGAAAACAGTGTCGAGAGCAAAATTAAGCGGTATATTTAGTTGCCCGGAATCGAACGAAAATTTATGGGAAAGTTCGTAATAATTAGTAGGCAGTGTGGTTGATTTATTTTGTTGAAAAGATGCTGGAAGTTGAAAACAGTAGGAATTTTAGTCGCCCGGTAGAATTAAGCGGTATATTTAGTTGCCCGGAACCGAATGAAAATTTTTGGGGAAGTTCGTATATACGAGTAGATACGTGAATGGTGTTTATTTTTGTCAAATTAAGTGGAATGCGTGGATTTGCAGGTACAGTTGATTGAATTGATTTTCGTCCCAAAATATGGACATGTTTTGGTTGAAGGCTTAAATAGCCAAAATTGAAAGTTGTTTATGTTGTGCTGTGTTGTATTTGTTGTGTTGATGTTGTTGATTGTATGTCGTTCATATGTCGCATACATTGCATTGTTTAAGTTGGCCTTGATGGCATTGATTAAGTTGGCCCTTGATGGCACCTGTTTAAGTTGAAAATTGCCTCGATAATCTGGCATATGTTTAAGTTGGGAGTCCTACTCCGAAATGGTACCACATGCATCTGCATAAGTCGAGTCGCATTGAGTTGTATTAATGGATTTGTTGTTATGATGAATGTTGAGTGGTTGTGATTTGGTTGTTTGTTGTGAAGTGGTGAAACTTGTATGGTTCTAATTCTAATATATTAATTATCATACTTTTGATTATATTATTGGATATCTCACCCTTTCTTTGTTTCGCCGTTGCCTTTATATTGGTGACGTGCAGGTAATCCGGAATGAAGGGAGCCTACCTTCATTAGTTCGAGTCGGTGGTTGTCGCTCTGATACGTAGCACTCGGGGGGATAATCGCGTGTTTTTCCTATTGATTGAATTATGTTTAAGTTGTTGAATTTTATATTGTTTTTATTAAAAGCTTACATTTGAAGTTGTTTTATGTTGGATGAAGATGCTTTAACTATTTGAATGGTAAAGACTTGTTGATTAGGAGTTATTGTTTGGTTGAATTCAAAATTATGAAAAATTTATGTTGAACTTATGAATCCGCTGCATGAAAGTTAAAGTTGTTATATTTTAAAGACTAAACAGGTTCGAATCAGTTATCCGTAGAATTATATTAGTTATGTATGATTTACAGGCGATTGTATGATAGGTTAAGTTGAAATGAATGTGACATCCTGTATGTTGTGATTTTATACTCTGATATTATATAATTACGTTGGGTAGAATCAGGGTGTTACAACAACTGGTTCAACAATCCCTAAAATATGGTCTGGGAACTCTGGGGCCTTCAGCATGTGAGATGGGGCTTGTATGGCCCATATTTCTTCTAGCCATTGCGCCTTGGCCTTTTGGTATGCAAAGTATGCTTGTTGATATTTCTGCATCTGCCTTAAGATCTCCATTGCTGGGTCTGGTTGCTCCCCTGCTCCATATGATTTTTGACTTGTTGTAACTGCTCTCTTCCTTGATCCCTTGGGCTTCATGAGTGTCATGATTAGTATCTTGTCCAGCGGATGTTGTGGGGAGCCAAAATTGTCTGAGTCATACTCAGACACACCATGTCTCTGACACAAAGTTGTAATCAAGCAAGGGAAATAGTGCATCCCTTCTTTCCTTTTGGAACAAGCATGGATTTCCTGTACTATGATCTTCCCAACATTTACGGGTCTCAACCCAGTGATACAATGTAAAAGTACTAGATTTTCCCTAGAAACCGTCTCATTGTGAGCGGTTGGCTTGATAGAGTGCTTTAAGAACTGATACCATACTTTGACCTCCGGCCTGAGATCCATTCTCTTAACTGCTTTATCCACCCATTTGGCACCCGGGGCACACAAAGATTCCAGATATGCATCATACTCGTCTTCTTGAGATCTTAGTACCAAGTTTTGGTACTCATCCTCCATAGCTTCCAGTTTGAAGTAGTAGTTGATATTTGACTCAACATACACAACTTTTGTCCCTCTTATGATAACCTCCAATCTTTTGTGTCCTGGATCAGTGAGATTTGCATAGAACTCCTTGACTAGGCTCGCATTGTATACACCAGGCTGCTTGCACAACTGTTCCCATTTCAACTTTGAGATTGTAGTTCCAATACCTCCTGGTAGTCCCAGGTTTTCATCAGTTGTATCCATTATGAAACCACGCTCAGCAAAAATACTCATTTTGCTGAAGTGCTCCATGTAACGCCTGTGTGCTTCTTCATTGACAAAAATCTCCTCTTCGTCCTGACTTGATATGTCAATAGTAGGGGTGACATTCTTCTTTGCAGCTGCTTTGTAACGGCGGCCGGTTTGTGGGTCTCGTGCCATTTTTTCTTGAGTGAAGGAGGAAAAAGGGTGTGAGAATTTTTTTAGGGTTTCAGATAAGAAGTTGAAATGAAAGGTGAAGTGGTTTTTGTCTGAAGGTTTGTGTATAGGTAAAAGTGGGGGGAAGTTGTAAAGATGGTTGGAAAAAGTTTTTAGGAAATAATAAAATAAAATGTTTTTTGAAAGGTGGAGAGAGAGAGATATTTTTCCGTTTTTGTGTTTCGTAGGGCAAGGAGTGGAAAGCCCTAGGTCTGACACCTGAAAAGACATATTTTAGTGGGTTTGCGTGTTTAGGTGGCTGAGGTGTCTGACGTGGCAGACCTGGCCATCATGACACTGCTATCACACAAAGCCCAAGACGCTTACTTCCTATGATGCGTTTCATTTCTCTCTCATCCTCCTTAAACACAACGTTTCATTTATTTTCTGATTTTCCAAAAGAAAAATAATCAACGCCAACTCAGCATTATTATTAATCTCATTGGACTTAGGAAACAAATTGTATTCCTTTAATCTTTTCCAATACTCTAACTCCACTGTCCTTGTGTTTGTTGCTGGCATGTCTAGTCTTGTCATGAGTTGACGCCAGTAGAACACATCATGATCCTGTACAAAACAAAAGAAAAAATTGCATAATGCTGGGCTGCCTCCTAGTAGCGCTATTTTAAGGTCTTATCGCCTGACCAACAAAAAAACCATTAATTAATAAAATGGAGAGCATCTCGTGTGTTACTTGAGGACTCTCCAAGGTAAGCTTTGACCCATTGGTCGTTAACCTTAAATTTCTCTCCATTTTTCTCATTCAACAATTCCACAGCGCCATGGGGGTAAATCTCCTCTAAGATAAAGGGTCCAGACCATCTTGATTTTAATTTTCCAGGGAATAGCTTCAGCCTTGAGTTAAAAAGTAAAACTTTTTGGCCTTTCACTAATTCCCTCTTCTGGCATTTCCTGTCATGCCACCTCTTAGTCTTTTCCTTGTACAATTCAACATTCTCGTATGAGAACAACCTATGCTCATCTAACTCATTTAATTGGAGCATTCTAGCTTGGCCAGCATTTTGAATATTAAAATTTAATTGCTTCACAGCCCAAAATTCCTTATGCTCCAATTCAATGGGTAGATGACAAGCCTTCCCATAGACAAATCTATATGGAGACATGTCTAAGGGGGTTTTATAGGCAGTCCTATACGCCCATAGTGTTTCGTCCTAGTGTTTGGACCAGTCCTTTCTTGTGGGGTTACTTTTTCCAAAATTCTCTTGATTTTTCTATTGGACAACTCCACTTGTCCACTAGTTTGTGGATGGTAGGCTGCAGCAACCTTATGCTTAATCCCATATTTTGCCATTAAGTTTTCAAAAAGTTTGTTGCAAAAATAGGATCCACCATCACTGATGATAGCTCTAAGCGTGCCATGTCTTGTCAAGATGTTCTTGAGCAAGAACTTAGTTACAACCTTGGCATCATTGGATGGCGTTGCTACTATCTCAATCCACTTGGACACATAGTCCACAGCTACAAGGATGTAAAGATTTCCAAAAGAGGGAGGGAATGGTCCCATGAAATCAATGCCCCACACATCAAAAATTTCCACTTCAAGAATACTAGTGAGCGGCATCTCTTGTCTCATGGACACATTTCCAACCCTTTGACATCTATCACATCTCTTGGTAAATTCATGAGCATCTTTAAAAATGGAAGGCCAGAAATAACCTGATTGCAGCACTTTTGCTGCAGTTCTGACTCCCCCAAAATGTCCACCATATGGGGCTTTGTGGCAAGCTGATAAGATCTGGCGTGCCTCCTTATAGTCAACACATCTCCTTAGCAACTGGTCTGGACACTTCTTGTACAGGTAAGGCTCATCCCATAAATTGTTCTTGACAGTGTGAAAGAATCTCTTTTTCTGTTGGAAGTTGAATTCTGGTGCCACGATTCTGCTGAGTAAGTAATTAACAATGTCAGCGTACCAAGGAGCCATGCCATCAGTAATCAGTAATAGCTTCTCGCCCGGAAAACTTTCTTAGAAGTCTCCACTGTTTTGAGGTTGCACTTCTTCTGGAAGTCTTGAGAGATGATCAGCAACTGAGTTCTCTACTCCTTTCTTGTCTCTTATTTCCAGGTCAAACTCTTGTAAAAGAAGCACCCAACATATGAGTCGCGGCTTTGCATCTTTTTTAGCAATCAAATACTTAATTGCTGCATGATCCGTATACACAATGACTTTAGTTCCTACCAAATAAGGTCTGAACTTATCAAAAGCAAACACTACTGCCAGCAACTCCTTCTCCGTGGTTGTGTAATTGATTTGTGCTTCTATCAAAGTTTTCCTTGCATAATAAATAGTGTGAAACACTTTGCTATGCCTCTGGCCTAGAACAGCACCAATGGCAAAGTCACTTGCATCACACATTAACTCAAAGGGCTTGGACCAATTTGGAGTTTTGACTACAGGTGCAGAAATAAGATCCTTCTTCAAAAGATTGAAAGATTTAAGGCACTCTTCACTGAAGACAAAAGGCGTGTCATGTTGCAGCAGTTGGCATAGGGGTTTAGTGAGTTTTGAAAAATCTTTTATAAACCTCCTATAAAATCCAGCATGCCCCAAGAAACTCCTAATGCCCTTGATGTTGACTGGTGGGGGTAGTTTTTCAATTACCTCCACCTTTGCTTGATCTACCTCTAATCCTTCTCTTGAAATTCTATGACCAAGAACAATTCCTTCTTTTACTATAAAATGGAGTTTCTCCCAATTAAGGACTAAGTTGTTCTCTTCACATCTGGCCAGCACCATCTCCAGATTATTTAGACAATCATTGAATGACTCACCAAAAACTAAAAAATCATCCATGAACACTTCCATGAAATTCTCTATGATATCCGAGAAGATAGCCATCATGCAACGTTGGAAAGTGGCTGGTGCATTACACAGTCCAAACGACATCCTTCTGAAAGCGAAGGTGCCATAAGGGCACGTGAATATGGTTTTTTCTTGATCTTTCGGAGCTATTACAATTTGGTTGTTGCCCGAATATCCATCTAAGAAGCAATAATACTCCTTTCCAGCCAATCTATCCAGCATCTAATCAATGAAAGGCAAAAGAAAATGATCCTTCCTTGTTGCCTTGTTCAACTTCCTATAATCCATGCAGATTCTCCAACCAGAAACTGTTCTAGTAGGATTAAACTTATTCTTCTCATTGACTATCACTGTCATGCCTCCTTTCTTCGGTACACAATGGATTGGACTTACCCACACACTATCAGAGATAGGGTAGATAATTCATGCGTCTAACCACTTGATAATCTCCTTTTTTACAACCTCCTTCATGATAGGGTTCAGCCTTCGTTGACTCTCAATGTTATTCTTAGCATTCTCTTCCAACAGAATTTTGTGCATGCAAATTACTGGGCTGATTCCCTTGATGTCAGAAATCTACCATGAAATTGCCTTCTTGTGTCTCTTCAGTAGTGAAATCAGTTGCTCTTTTGCTCCTCTTGCAGATCTGTAGCAATGATAACTGACAACTTCTGTCCTGCCTCCAGATATGCATACTGTAAATGCTCCGGAAGTTGCTTAAGCTCCAATTCAGGGGGTTCTTCGATGGAAGGTAGATGCTTTTTATGAGCAACAGTGGTGGATTCTATCACTTCCACATACTCTTTCTCTTGCTTTGGCATTGGACCATAGATGATTTCATCTTTTAGCCCTTCATCTTCCACTTTTCCCAACTCAATTTTCAACACATCATTAGACTTTAGAAGGTTTTTATGAATTAAACCTTCCCGGCTAGATATCATAGAACACTCAGCCACCTCCTCTTCTGGGTATTACAAGGCATTAAGTATGTTGAACACTACCTGCTGCCCGTTCACCCTCATATTGAGTTCTCCTCTCTCTACATCAATTAAGGTTCTTCCCGTTGCTAGGAATGACCTTCCCAACAAAATGGGTGTCTCCTCATCACCTTCAAAATCCATAATGATAAAATCAGCAGGGAAGACAAACTTTTCAACCCTTACCAGCACATCTTCAATCTTTCCTTGTGGGTAGCAAATACTCTTATCTGCCAGCTGCAAGGTAATGGTTGTAGGCCTGGCAGCACCTATCCCCAGCTTCTTGAATATGGATAGGAGCATGAGATTAATGCTGGCCCCTAAATCACATAATGCCTTCCCACAAAAGGTGTCTCCAATGGTGCATGGAATAGTGAAACTTCCAGGATCCTTCAACTTGGGAGGGAGTTTACCTTGAACTAATTGACTACACTCTTGCATAAGTGCAATCGTAGCAAACTCTCCCACCCTTTTTCGCTTAGTAAGTACATCCTTCATGAACTTTGAGTAGCTTGGCATTTGTTGAATGGCTTTAATCAATGTTATATTGATCTGAAGCTGCTTCAAGATCTCCATGAACTTTGAAAATTGTTGCTCTTCTTTTGCCTTTTTGATTCTTTGTGGAAAAGGGGATGGTGGTCTTTCTTGCACAAACTTTTGCTTCTTGTTGGCTTCAGTGATGACTTCTTGATTTTCTGGAGGAATGTAATCTTCAGTAAGTACATTATCTTTGTGCTTTTGCTGTTTGGATGAAGACGGTTCTCCATCATTGTCTTTTACTCCAGGACTGTCGGGCTTAGACACAGCAGTACTTGACTCTTTACTCTTTGTAATGGCCTCTTCAATTTCCTTGCCACTTCTTAGCTTAAGAGCTTGGCAAGTCTCAACATTTTTCACTCCAGCTTGTGTGTTAGGAGTCTCAGTGGAGCTGGGAAGATTTCCCAAGTTTCTTGAACTTAGAGCCATAGCAATTTGGCCCACTTGGTTCTCCAAGTTCTTGATACTTACTCCTTGTGCTTGAAATTGATTCTTTGCTTCTTGAATGAAGGACTTGAGAACATTTTCCAGATGGTTGTTTCCTTGATTACCCCCAGCATAAGTAGGGTTAGAAAAACCAGGTGGAACTTGTGGTGTAGTTGCTTGTGGTTTAGGTTGATTTTGATTGTTACTCCAAGAAAAATTAGGATGATTGCGCCATCCTGGGTTGTAAGTGTTGATGTAGGGGTTGTTGTATCTGCTGTTGTTGTTGGGATTGCATAGTTAACTGAAATAGGATTTGCAGAACATTCTTCAAATAGATGTGGTCCTCCACAGTAAACACAGGCAACCTCAGAAGCGTCGGTAACCACCTTAACAGGGTCAGGCTTTGTCACTCCAGGATTCATCAGATTCTTCATCATTTGGTGGATCTGAGCCACTTGAGAAGTAAGAGTTGTGGTCTCAGTGACTTCATGAACTCCAGTAGGCTTCTTTTGAGTTGAACTTGAAGTGGCCCTTGTGACTGGACATTGAGAAGTGTTGGTGGTAATGCTCTCAATAAACTTGTAACCATCATCATAGGACTTAGACAATAGAGCTCCACCACTGGATGCATCTAACATATTCCTTGAGGATGGAACTAATCCATTATAGAAAGTCTCAAGTTGTATGCAGATGGGAATCCCATGATGTGGACATTGTCTCAACAACTCCTTAAATCTTTCCCATGCGTCAAACAACGTTTCATCATCTCCTTGCCTAAATGAGGTAATCTCATTTCTCATTTTTGCATTTTTGGAAGGAGGAAAATACTTGGCCAAAAAGTTTTCTGCAAAGGCATTCCATGTAGTAATGGAATTTGGTTCTAAAGAATTAAGCCAACTCTTGGCTTGATCCCTTAGAGAATATGGAAACAGCCTCAACCTAAAGGCATCCACTGACACGTCAAGAATCTTGAAGTTGTCAGTAACATCCAGAAATTGTTTTAGGTGCAAATGAGGATCTTCATAAGGAGAGCCTGGATATTGACCAGTAGCTTGTAACATTTGGAACATCATAGGCTTGAACTCAAACTGTGGTGCTGTGATGGCTGGCCTAACAATGCCAGTATTCATTGCATTAGGATCAAATACAACATAGTCCCTGATATTGCGCGCTCGGTCATTGGCAATGCCAATAATGTCTGGCTCTGCCATGGTTGCGTTTTGTAATGACTCGTCTGAAGAAGACAGTGAACTTTCTTCGTCCGAATTCTCCTCGTACACTACTCCTTCAGGTTCAGCCACAACTGAGGTTGAGGAATCTCCAAATGTTTGCTGAGCACGTAAAAATCTTCTTCGTGCTTTGAGAATTCTTTCAGGTTCAGGATAACCATTGTAAACTGGTTGTAACGACCTGCGCATGCAATAGCTTAAGCTTGTCGTATCGCCAAATCACAACAAACGTTAAAAGCTTAAATACAATCTTAAACAAAAAAATAAATAAATATAGTTTTTAAAACTTTTTCACTTCCCCGGCAACGGCGCCAAAAACTTGATTACTCTCCAAATATAATGCTTTTCTTTGAATGTTTTAGAGCAATGGTGTCACATGCAAGTATACATGCTTGGTAATGTAGTAAGTGATAAAGTAAAGGTCGAACCCACAAGGAAGTGCAAAGTATTTGAACTACTATGTTTAATTTTCTTTGTCTAAGAGAAGTATGAGCAAGGTAACAGAAATATGAGAATAAAGAGCAAGAGCACACACAATTAACTAAAATAACTTAAAGCTAAAGAGAAATTAAAATATCAGAGAGAGTAGTTGATGAGCTAAATCCATTAGTATAGTTGTTGTTTAAATGATTTTATGATGCGAAGTGTCGTGCCTCAAAAGGTCAGAACGTGATCTAGTGGTGTATCTCTACAACATCAAAAACATGTATAACTAGGGAAAGGGAACAAATCTCTAAGTCTCACTTATAACCCTAAAATACGTCTAGTTTTAATTCTGAAAAATCTTTATGGTCTCAACTTCTTATCTCTAAGCAAGTTGAATTAAGTGAATATCTCGATCCTACTTTATTAACCACTTTTGTTATGAAATCCGCTTGTTTATTGGATCTCTCTCAACAATAAGCTTTTACTTTTTTCCTGGTTGATCACTCTAAGAACCAAGTTTATAGCATAAAAACACATAACAAAATAAGACACTAGCCAACACATCATATTAACATGAAAACAACTTTTATACTAACTTCATTAGTCTCATCAAACAAAGGTTTAGCTCATAGTGAGCTGAGTACAAAATACTGGAATGAAATTAATAGGAAACATCATCTTACAGAGGGTAGTAATGAAATGCAACCTAATAATAACTTGGAGATCTCTTGCATTGGATAAATAGTAACAGCTCTCTTCAGTCACGACAGTTCTCAGCAGAACGTACAGGTCTGGAGAAAGAAAGAATACTCTCTAATAATACTCTAACTCTTAAAAATAAAAATAACTGAAATTTAAACTATGGATGTGTGTGGAATCTCTTCTCTCTGTCTTCAACGCACAAGCTCTCTTTAAATAGTGATGAATGGAAGTGGTAGTTGCTTCTTCTTGGATCGTGGGTCTCTTGACAAAATTAAGGTTAGGCCCAAATCAATTCTTCATGTGGGACAGTTGTCCCTCAATCCTTCCTTTGCAAGCAATCTGGTATAGATATTGGTAGGAGACAAATCTGCTTTTTGCAGGCTGGTGGAGCAGAGCAGACGGCTGGTGGTGTTGGTGTTGGGCGCTCTTTGTTGAGTGGTCCCCACCGTACTACCTTTTGTTCTCTAGCTTCTTGATCTTATCCATTCTTTTTGCTCCATTGCTCTTCATAATGCTGCCACGTGAGCCCTAGTCATTCTTGGCTTTTCATCATCAATCTCCAACTCTCTTGGTGAAATGTTTGATTAAACCATCAACTCTCCAAATAGCTCCTCATTCTGCTCCAGAATCTGTCAACTGGGGTCATGCCTCTTCTCATCATCATCTAACTTCCTTTTAGAGCATAAACACAAAGAAAATGTAAAAGAAGCACATAAAGTTCTTAAAGCTTAAATCATGCTAAAACAACTTAAACTCATGCTACATAAGTGAAATCATGAACTAGAAATGTCACATATATTGGGTTAAATTAACACACTAAAATAGTGTTATCAACCGCTGACGGAGCAAAAGTTGGGATAACTTGAGGATTCTCATTACCCATAGGAACAGTTTGTTAAGTTGTGGTAGGAATTGGTGGCGGCACAAAACCGGGAGGCAACCCAAACGGTGGTAAGAGATCAGTGTTGATATTAGTAGCAGGCTCCCCGGCTGGAGTGACAATTTCAGAGACCACGGTGGCCTGAGTGTCCATTTTTCCTTTAATAACCTATAAAACTTCCATAATCTGCCCCATACTTCCTCGCAGATCATTCAGTTCATTGTTTACTCTGTCCATATCAAAGTCGTGTTCAGACATCCTTTGGCGAGCTTGGGCTCGTGTGTTGTATCGGCGTTGAAGATTCAGCGTGACGGTTTCTAAAGAGAAGATCACAGAATGAGACACGACAGGAAAGAAATGCATATGTTATGACATGAAATGATGCAAAATGCAAATATAAATGCGAGAAAAATCATCAAGGAACTAAAAAGTTTGCAAACATTATAGATAGAAGGATATTTCTCAAAACAAGCTCTTTCATTAGCAAATTTTGCGAATAGTACAACATGGGTGATACACCCTCAAGGTTCATTACATAGATAAAAAAAATAGGAAATACAACATCAAAAGAAACTAGAAATCAAACCCACTAGCAGACGGTCACTCCTCTCCATTGAGCTCCCTTATGAGCTTGTTGATCTACTCTTGCATTTTTGCCTTATCAAGGGTCAGCTCTTCCATTGCCTTCTTCAACTTCATCTCCTCATCTGTGGGAGGCTTATGACGTGGATAAGGCATCCTCATCACAAGAGCCTTCTCACGAGACCATTTTAAATAAGCCCTAGTGACGGTACAGTCAGGATTCCCCATCGCGGTCCACCTCTGTCTGTATATTCAATGCCAGGCGCGTGTAACTCTGAGCATGAACTCAGGATTCTCTCCTCCTTCAAGAAAAAGCCTCTGCAGATCACCAAGATTAGGTATCTCCTCCATTGGATGGCCAAGCTGTCGTCGACCGAGAACGGGATTATAGTTTATACAACCTCTTCTGCCCATAAGAGGTACATTGGGGAAGTCCCCACAGCTATGAATCATGAGAATTCCCTCATAGATTGGGTCGTACCACTTGATGTCAGCATGAGTGAGCTCCATGAGCTTTTTGGACCACATGGTACCATCTTCCACATCCCAAAAGGTTGCAGTCCTGGGTAGGTGCGAAATAAACCACCTATACAGGAGAGCAACACAGCAGACAATTTGTCCTCTATCTCGCATATACGTTGAGTGAATGGCATGATAAGTATCAGGCAAAAGGGTGGGAATTGGGTTCCTGAGCATGAAGATTTGAATAGCATGAACATCAACAAATTCTTTTGCATTGGGAAATAGAAACAATCCATAAGCTAGCAAGGCGAAAGTGGAATCAAAGAGTGCAACATTCTTTCTATCAGCAAAGTGACGGGCTTTCTCGAACAAAAACTGAGCGGGTAATCCAATAAGTCCCCCTTTGATGGTCAAGTGGGTTTGAATGTCAGACAACCTAAGTTTTGTTCCTCTGGCAATGTCTTTTGCATTGACCTCGTCCTCTAAACCGGAGAATGGAGAAGAATCATTGACAGGGAGACCCATCACAACAGAGTATTCTTCCAAGGTTGGTGTCAGTTGATAATCTGGAAACACAAAGTAGTGATCAAGAGGATGGTAAAGCTGAACCAAAGTCTCCAGTAGTCCTTCAATCCTTTGGAGCCACAGCAATGGGAGGATTCTTCCATACTTCAATGAAAAAGCCACTGGATACTCAATCAATCTTCCCAGCTCCTTCAGTTGCTCAAGATCGGGAACCATGAAGGTGTACGACCAAGTTCCTTTTCTTCCAAAATCCATCTCTGCAAAATCTGCAAAACAAAACTTGTTCCTTGATAGTTTTAACCAAAATGTAAGGTGTAATGTGAATGCAATTGGTTTTAAGGAATTCAAGAGAGACAATTTTCAAAATAAGTTTCACTTCATTAAATATTGAGAAAAGTTACAACTTTCAAAGTACATCTCAAGAAGCCCAAAATACAAAGAGATAAAAAGCAACAACTAGGCCTAAAAAGTAACTCTATCTAGGGATGCTCCACTTCTCGCCTCCTCTTCTGTCTCTTCAGCTTGTCATTCTCCAAGATCAACTTGTCAACAATCCCTTTCCAAGCGCCAGATGTCGGTGGAATACTTGAATACTCATGAGTGCTAGGAGTGGGTTGCGTGCTAGAGAAAAATAAATCTCTTGCGCCACTGGTCTGTCAATCACACATCTTTCAAGCAACTCAATTAAATCATCTTTCTCTTTCATCTGTTTCTTCATCTCCATCTTTTCAGCATAGATGGCGTGGTATTTCCCTTCCCACGTGTCTCTCTCAAGTTTCATCCTTGCTAGAGTTTCTTGGTATTCTTCTATGCGCTCAATAGGAATGATGGAAGGAGACACAACAGTAGGCTGAGGAGGTCTCTCGAGGAGATATGGCATCTTAATATCACGAGCTCTAGATCGAACCCATCGAAGGAAAGGTTCCAAGGCCACACAGTTTCTCTTTCCTAAGTCATCCTTAGTTCTTTTGTGGAATTTTACCCAAACATTCAAAACACTGTTCTTGGTTTCTGTACTGGCTTTCTCATTAAGATAAAAGAAACCGGACAAAAGGATATTCTTCGGCTTTTCATCCATAGGAAATCCAAACTGACGTCTAGCTAGAATGGGGTTGTAGTTAATCCCACCTTTGATACCAAGGAGTGGTACATTGGGGGAATGGACCACAACTATCAATGATGACTCCTTTGTCGTAAGCTGAATCGTACCAAAAGATATCAGTATGGGTGAGAGATATGATTCTCTGAGACCAACGAAGTTTGTCTGGATTATCGTTGAAGTGTGATATTCAAGGAAAATGAGTAACAAACCATTTGTAGAGCAAAGGCGCACAACATGAAATGGTACCTTTTCCTTGGAAAGTCCAATGATGGATGGAGTGATAAGTATCACCAAGCAGCGTAGGTACATCGTTTCCACTTAAGAAGATCCGCATGTCATTGATGTCAATGAATTCCTCAATATTAGCAAACAAGACCAAGCCATAGACAAGAAATGCAAAGATTGCTTCAAAGGCCCTCATACTGTTCATCTTAGCTAGGTAAAATGCTTTTTCAAACAAGAATTTGGAAGGTAGACCCTTGATCCCATTTTTGGTGGTGAGGTGAGGCTTGACCTCTGATACTTCTAGGTGGATAGAATCAACAATTTCCTTTGGTGAAGGAATCTTCTCTTGACTACTGAAAGGCTCTTGTTTTTTCACAGGTAGACCAAACCAATAAGAATACTCTTATAATGTCGGAACAAGTTGGTAGTCGGGAAAAGTGAAGCAATGGTAAAGAGGGTCATAAAACTGTACCAACGTGTCAAGAACACCATCTTTCATCTTGGTTCTGAGAATACCAATCAATCTTCCATACCGTTTTCTGAAGTTTTCAGGGCAAGATACCAAGGTTGCTAGCTTCTTCAACTCTACCAAATTAAGCTTTTTGAAATTGTACTTCTTAGTGTTCCTTTTCTCAATATCCATGATACCTCTGATTTATAAAAGAAAAGACGACTGAGTTCCTTAAAACCAAAATGGATGCAATAAGATGTATGCAATGCATAAAACACAAGCACAAACACAAACATATGTTCACACAATCAACAGCGCACAAGTCCTAGGTTTAGGGGTCTCATGCGTGGAGTCATGGTCTACCCATCCCAATAGGTGTGTATTATGGTTTCATCAACTGTAGAACAAGGTTCTAAAAGTTCTCAGAGTCATAAATAAATCCTTTGGATATTATCGGCCTACGTGACTACTAACGCGGGTTAATAATACTCTCAAGATAAACTCATCTGAGTGTAGTATCGCGTATCAACTATTTGGGACTACTCCCTTATAGCCATCCCACTACATCCTAAAAAGGCCAAGTGGGGTAAGGGTAACTACGGTCCTCAGTCTCACGGACTCCCAGGTCGGAAAGAGTGACATCAATATGACTACTCACATCAGACATCAATAATCCCAAAGGGCCCTCAACTGAGTATGGTCATCATATGCCAAACTTGTTAGGACTACTCCCAACAGCTGACTATTGATTACACCACAATCCTATCATATATGTATCTCAAGTTCGGGTTAGGACTTATCTTACCACTCACAAGTAGCACCCTGCCAAACAGAAGAAACCAAGCAACAGACAGATATATACAGATATATACAATCAAGCAAGCAAAACATATAACACAAATAAAAACAATGCGGGCTTAACCCTCTTAGGTGTCCCCAGTGAAGTCGCCATTTCTGTTGCGGTGAGAATCAGATGTTAAGCTATTAATTAACTTGAATCACACATCTTTAAAATTCACCACCGAGCTTTTGCGCCATGTGTAGACACGACTAAGAGATCGGGGGGTTCAGGGGTTGGTTATACTAAGGGAAGGTATTAGCACCCTAAGTATCTGTAGTACTCTACAGGAACCTCTTGTTTGTATTTGTGTTATGTTATGTTTGCTTGTTAAGGAAATCTTCTAAAGGTAAAGACCTATGGTGAAGACCAAAATGCTAAAGGTAAGGACCTAATGGTATGGATGAAGACCTATGGTGAAGACCAAAGTACTAAGGGTGAAGGTAAAGACCTAGGGGTATATACTAAGTATCCTCGCCAAGAAGTCACATCTTGTGCCTACGTATCCTGACTAAAAAATTAGAGCAACCATAGTTCACCTAACTAAAGGTGAGGAACCAATGATTATGGCCAAAGTTCCAAAGGGGATGAGTATGATACTCATATAGAGTTGAAAAACTCTCTAAGTCTAAGTTGTAAAAGGGGAAGTGAATACTCATGATGATGAGAATAACATAGAGTTGAATAACTCTAGCTTATTCCTAAGTTTGAATGTCTCTAATAAGGCCAAAGGGGAAATGAACATCATAATGATGATGCTCACATAGAGTTGAAGAACTCTAGGTGAATCCTAAGTCATGAGGTAAGTGGCTCTAATAAGGCCAAGGAGGGATGTAAGCAACTATGATGATAGTGCTCACAAGAGGGGAACCTAATGAGGTTTGAGGGGAGAAATGGCTCTAATGAGGCCAAGGATTGATCCTAATGAGGATGAAGGATGGCTCTAATGAGGTCAAGATGGTAAATGAACTATCTATGACTTTGAGGTCAAATAGAGAGTCTTTCCTTTGGAAGGAGGGGAACAAAGAGGTTTTAAGGAGGATTAAAGTATGAGTAGTAAGATAATGAGAGTTTAAGAACTCAAGTGGATAAACATCCAAGGAAGGTAATAGTATAAATCAAGAACATGTCATATATAACATCAAAATGTCAAGGTAAACAATCCATGTGAATTACCTCTTAGCATGACAAAGTGTAATGAAATGATGCACACAACTTTAACATGAATAAATGTTCCAAATAACCAAGACACAACCAAAGCCAAATCTTACTTTCAATTTACAACATTTAAGAATGTGTGTGTGAAGTGTCATACAAGTTGGGCAAAGATAGCCATCTCAAAGTTACAACTTCAAGGTGAGTAACAAAGGTATTAAGTTTAAGAATCGAGGGTCGAATAATGAGCCATAAACCTAAACAAAAGACCTCATTCAAGGTCAAAAGCCAGCCTTCAAACATCCCTCTAATGTATCCTAAGACACTTTGGAAATTTAGTTCAAGAAGATAAAGAGAAAAGGGTTTGTTCAAAAGAGTTTCAAAAACTAGGTCAAAATTACCTCTAATTTTATAAAATCAGAAATAATTATTAAAATTAAATAAAAGTGAAAATAAAAATTTCAGAAAATTAAATTAAACCTTGAAGTGTCATCATGAATTTATTTTGGATTTTTTAATCATTAGAAACTATTTTTAATAAAACAGATTTGAAAAGGAATAAATAAAAATAAACAATATTTGGCAAGAAACAACAAGGGGGTGCATTAGTAATCTGAAAATGAACTAAGGTTAATTGGTATGCGCACATGGGCCTTTGGCAGGGAGGGTGCAATTAGAGAAAAACATAAGCCCAAGTCCAAAAAGAGTGAAAACAAAAAAGGAAGAGAAAAAATGCTAAAAGGGTGTCTGGGGCTAGGGGGATTCGAACCCCAGACCCCTTGGTTTCACACGCAATGCTCATACCACTGGGGTGGCTATACATCTGTTGTATAAGCCACCCACACAGCCATATTTTCCATGAGCGAAAAAGGAAATGGCCAGCTACAAACATACGTGAAATGTAACATGGATACACACTAATAACATGCTTCAACCGGTCAACTAGGTTTTAAGTTACTACGCGACAAAAATGCACCCAGCCACCCCCACACTGCCACGCATCATCTTCTCCCATGCATACGTGAAACAAACCTGAAACTTTCTCGTGAAAAAAAAAAAAGAAATACGCATGGCTTCCACTCATCTTGTTCAAACATTTTCACTCTCATTTTTCCATCCTTTTTAACAAAATAAAAGCCTAAAGTGTTCAGCAAAGATCATGGAATTTAACTATGCCATTTGTTTACCCTAAAACTAAACACACAAATCACACGAGAGCCAAAAGCAGTGCAACAACAATAAAGTTCAGAGGTTTAAAACTTCAAACACACAAGCCATATCAAGGATGCAATGGTTCATATAACTTAAACACAATATCATACATATGCCAGCATCAAAGAACAAATCATATCACAGCATGCTCATGAGTTTCAAGGCTTTAAAGGGTTACCTCTTGGAGAAAGTCCAAGGCTCCTTCTACAACACTTGTAAATGATAAAAACCACCTTCTAGAACTTTGTTGATCCTTGGAGAGAAAGTGCAGATGATTAGAAGCTTTGAAAAATGCTTGGATAATGCAACCCGATACTTTTTGCTTATGGAGGTTTAAAAATGGCAGGTGGTGGTGGAGGTATTACAGTTAGGTTTCAGGTGTTTGGATGAACTTGGTGAAGTATTTGGAGGTGGTTTGTGGATTTTGAGAATGAATGCACGAGTGGAAGGAGTGTTTGGATTGTTCTTGCAAATTTGCAAGAGTTGGTGAATGAGAGAATGAAGTGAGTATTCAGCCTTCTTTTAGGGTGAATCTGGTGTGTTTTGGAGTGAAGATTGAGCTTCCATTTATAGGAGAAGTTGGGGACAAGAGGTATGGTCAGAAATCAAAACTTGTTAAGTTTGCCCTTTTGGAAAGATCTCCTTCGTGCAAGCTGGCAGCTGAGCAAAGTCTTCAAGAGCTCTAGTCATAGACTCTGTGATGTTTGTGTACTGATGGGATTGGAGCAGAGGTCCAAGTTACAAGGAGAAAAGAGCTGCCATGCTTTGGTGGAAAAGTTTCTCTTTCATAAGATGTTCACTTGTATCAAGTTGATTAAACAATGTTATTTTAAGTGTGCAGCTTGTGGAAATCGTGGCAGAGGTCCTAAACCATGTTAAACTTGTTTCTAAACATCATAAAATGAATGCTTTTGTGATTAGGAGTGGTAATGTACCATTATGCACTAAGTGTGAAACTTGCATTTCAAGAAAAGACACCAAACTTCAACCATTCGAATCTCTCAGCTCACACCATGGATTGAGGAGTTCTACTACTTTTTGGAAAGCCCCAAATGTCCTCTAAAACTTTCATGTTCACTCAAAATTCTGGATCAAAAGGGATCTTGGTGAAAAATGGAGATTAAGTCAGCTGGTTTTTAAGGCAAAATGTAGTGAAATTTCACTAAGTCTTTAAGTGTTTTAAACTTCCAAGCCTTGTAACTTAAAAATCAAGCCTCATTTGGATAAGGACCCTCTAATATGTTTTGAATTTCATGATAAGAGCTTCAATTTAAGCTTTGAGTCACAAAATTTGGATGTGTGGTTTGTAAGTTATGACCTTCCCAATTTTGTACAAGGAGTGAATTCTTCCATATTTAGAAAAATTCAAAAACCAAACATTTCCCTTTTTGCAAGAAACCTTTCAAATGGTGACCTCTCATGCTCTAAGTCAAGGATTGAATATGTTAAGATGGGATATGACTTGAATACTTCATTTTGGACCAATAACATCAAAAGTCAGAGGTTTGACTTTTTAGTCAAAACTCTAATTTCCTCAGGAATTCCACTGGATGCTCTCTGATGATCTTACTTCTTCAAATCTCTTAAAATGCCAATGGATGGCCTCCAAGGATGTTTATGAACATATGGAAACTTGGCTCAAAGCTTGGGAACATGCCTTGATCAAAAGTCAAAGGCAAAGGTTGACTTTCCTGATAAAACCCTAATCTGAGGGCAAGATGAACTTGTGACTCCTTGTACTAGTGATGAGAGCCAGATGCTCTTGATTTCTTGTTGAATAAGACCTCTTGAATATAGGTAAGTTCAATTGGTTGATGCACCAATCAAACCTTGACTGATCATGACAAACCTCTTCAGTGATTCTTCAGGTTAAAACCCTAATTCCACAACCTTAGGTCTGATGGTTTCTCTTGATCCAATATCTTGAGATCATGGCACATGACTGGAGAACTTTATGACTAGCCTTTAAGAAAAACTGGTTGAAACTTTAGAGCCTCAGTTGGCTTTCTTGGACAGGTGACTTCATACACTAATCTCAATCAACTGATGAACACTAATGATGGATGTATGTAGCCAGGAAGAGTCTTAGAAGACCTTGCAACACATGAGAACTTGGTTTATTGCTCTTATCCTCTTTCTTTTGTCAATCCTAATTTTCACAAAAGAAATAAACTCTACAAAGATATGGGTTAGTTAACAATGCATAGATGATTGAAACCTAAATGCAAGTGCAAGATGTTATGACATCTAAGGGGTAAAATTTGAGGTATAACATTTGGGCTTTGAATAAGACACCAAACATCTTTCCTCCCATAGAATAGGAGGAACTACGATTGCTCTGATTTCTCTAATCTCTTTACGGGAGTACGTAGGCATAAGATTGCGAAATCTTAGCGAGCACACAAATAAAAAACTTTAGGTCCAGATACCTTCCCAAAAAACAACAGCAAACCCGAAAACAACAAAAACATTCTCTCAACACTCCAAAAGGAGAACCTTTCCCAAGCCACAGCAGATAAACACGAAAAAACATTTTAAGTTAACAGAAATACATGCAAAAGAAGGTTCCTATGGATTACCATAGATACACTGGGTGTTAATTAGTTCCCTTTGTATAACCAGACCCCGGTCTCCGATCTCTTAGCATTTGTTAAAGAAAACATTTGCGTGCAGGGTTAGTTTAAGATATCTTCCCCCAACTTCATAGGATAAATACAGAAATCATAAAGTAGCACCCAAACCAATTTTGCGGTAAGGTGGTCGCGTCACCAACAAAAACCGAATGCTATAGTACCATTATGGTGTTTGTTTTATTACAATTTGTATTAGAATGTGGACCAATCTTAAACACATCATAATTATATCTTTGGAGTAATAACTACTCCCTCTGTCTCATAAAAAATGTCTCATTTGTACTTTTTCTTTGTCTCAAAATAATTGTCAATTTACATTACCAATACAACATTTATTATTATTTTTCTACTATTATACCCCTGTGCACTAACTTTTACTTTATTCAACAACTCTATTAACTACATTTAATAAGGATATTATAGTAAATGATATCTGTTATTTTTTTAAAAACAATACATCTAATCATTTTCTTAAGAAACGTGCATGACTCAAATAAGACATTTTTTATGAGATAGAGGGAATAGTATCATCATGTAACCATAACATGTAATGTTCACTGGGGCTAGTTATTTTTTTTCTTAATCATAAACATGTTTATCTCCTTGCTCATATCACCTATCAAACACATATAAAATTACTTTTTTTTTTACCAATAATTAATGGTATTTATACTTAAGATTACCATAATACTTACGGGATTAGAAGCTATCAAAAACTAAAGTTTAGGACACTTAAAATCCGAGAAAACACTCATCTCAGTCAGTATTACAGACTGTTTGTAATACTCCCTCCATTCTTTTTTATAAGCAAATTTTGATTTTTTAAGTTCATTCAATAAATGATGTATATGAACTATATATAGGTTAGATGTATTAATTACTTAATGAATCTAAAATTTTAAAATTTGTTTATAAATAAGAATTGAGGGAGTATTTATTATGATCGTAACATTGAGACAAACAATATTATGGTTTGTTTGTGATATTTATTACGATTGTAATATTGAGACAAACAATATTCCTGGCTGTTTGTAATATTTATTACAGTCGTAATAATCCCAATACCCCAAAATATTGCACCATTTTTATTTCTCACACATGGGACAACTCAAATTATGACCATAATAATTCCCCGACTTGATGATTTTTTCATCCTCACATTGATCAGTCCAACCAACCCTCATTTTCCTTCAAAGTGCCTTATGCAAGGTTTTTGGACATCAAAACTTAGAAAAATCACTTTGTTTTCTTTTCAGTCAAATAATAAAAGTAAAATCACTTTGAAAAAACGGTTAAATAGATGAACATATATTTTAATCTTCGAGCTTTCAAGATACAGTTTGCGGCACTTTGATCGTTTTAAATCTCATTTTTTTATAAACGAGACTGGTTTAAAAGGAGTTAATCGGATGAACATCCTTTTAATCCTCGAGTTGTTCTAGCATGACATGCATAACCTGTTTGTTATAACACTCATCTTCCTTTACAAAATAACTATTTTCAAATCAACAACTAAATTAATATTTTTCACACTTAATTTACTTTTTAATACGAACCAACAAAGAATGGTTTTTTTTTCACACATTAACGTGATAATTTTTTATCTACTTTAACACATTCTATTCATTTTCTTTAAAATCAACCAATTTACAAATATTTTCTACTCAAAAACTACGTAACTTTAAATTCTCTATTGCATTAGGAGATATGTAAGAACAAGATTCAACTCTTGTCAAATACAATAATAAAAAGCCCATTTTTTCCCTTTTTCTTGTAAATATGTTATATTTTGTATTTAATGATAAGAAGAGAAAAAATATAATAAAATTAACAACATCTTTTGCACAATTAGTTAGAGGTAACATTTTCTTAAACTGATATCGTATGATGCTAACACGTTCTCTATGAATAACGATTCTCAAACTTAAAATTTGGTTTAAAAAACCATTTTTTATATTAAAAAGATTTTATCAATGTTTTTTTTATTTAAATAAACCTTGATAGGAACTTCATTGTAATTGGAGTACCCTCGATTATTTTATGCCACAATATGTACAATTGAAAAGCTTTCGTTGTAGACACCAAATATGTTTATAAGTATCTAATAAATACACAAAAACATTTTGACGAACACTAGAACATGTTACACAACGTGTGAGTAACGAATAGGAGAACTTGACATTTTCAGCAATCACATGTTTTAATTTTGCGCGAAAAATCTAATAATCATTTCCATAAAAATTTCGTAATTGACCCTAAACCATTTAAACTAATCATACAATAACTTCAACAATCTAAAATAAATCTTAATATTTTAAATATGAGAATCACTAAAATAAGTTCTCAGCATTTCACATGGTTATTGCAGCTACAAGGTTGGCTATAACGACAAGTCTATTATTTTAATAAGCCACAATGAAACATTTTAGGTACGTCTGTGAATCAAAGAGGACCACAATATATTCCATATTTCGATTTCCAAACGTTTCTTCATATATAATGATGCTACAACTTGGAGTGTAGAATCAATGTAATTAAATGAGAATTGAGAATCATTTTCTGCCATGACACGTACAATTAGAGACTCTGGTGGTTGCATTATTCTCCAAATTAATTTCTTAATTATTTTGCCAATAGGATCCTATGAAGTGATCACGTGGTTTGATATTTTGGAGGAGGAATATAGAGGTCTTATTGATAGCGAGGTTATGGAAAACTAAAATAAATGTATGTTGATTAATAAGATAAATTCTGTTTTATTTATTAAAATATTTTTAATCTCCTTAAAACATGTTTCATGAGACTAGAGAGTACTAGTACTATCATGTAACACGTTTTGACCCAATACAAGGCGTTTTATGTTTTCCAAAATTGGCAGGAGGCGTGTTGATAATAAGTGTTGAGAACAGAATGAAAACAATCAATATGGACTTAGGTTTCCCTTTCATAATAAACAAGAAGAAAACAATCAATTATATACACAAAGGTTATCAAATCAGACTAATTTCGATGAACCTTGGACTTTTTATAATCGGATAAAAAAATATATTGTAATATAAATTCAAGAGTCCGGTCCTATACAAGTTTCAAATTAAGGCTATTTTTATAAAAAAAAATTATATAAAAATTAAAATAAATATTTCAAAATATTTATCACAAATACAATAAAAAAATATTATTTTAAATATATTACTTTTTAAGTACTATATTAACTTTTATAAATACTATAATATATTTTTTAATATAATACACATCAAAATTATATAAAATAATACTTAAATACTTAATATAAAAGAAATGAATAGAATATAAAAAAATTGTGCAATAAAACATAAATCAATTAAATATTATTTTAATTATATTAATGTATATTATTTAAAAGAGATAAAATGTAATAAGGTAAAAAAATTAGTGTGTTGTTTTGGTGTGAGACCACATAATATTAATAGGGGCGTAATCGGTTCGATTTGGACTGATTTTTTGTCAAAAGAATGTCTGAACCGATGATATCTACATCATTTTGGTTTGGTTTGGTTTTTAGTATTTTCCAAAAATGAAACCGATCCAAACTAACCGGTTTGGATCAATTTGGTTTGATTCGGTTGATCGGTTTACAATATTTTTTTAAACATTATATTCATCAGTGTATTTTTCACTATCGTGCTTTTTGGTGTATTTTTTACTATTACTTTTTAAAATAATACATCTCATGCTCTATTTTATCAAACAAATTATAAGTTGTTCTTAATTCATATGAAACAGTGACATGATTTACATTGCATCGTGAAATTAGTTCACGATCAAATATAAAAATTGGAACTTGACATCAGAAGGTTAGGAAGGAATTTGAAAGCATAACAAATAGAAGACATAACAACAAAAAATTTCATTACACATAAAGTAACATGTTTCACACCTCAAACACACATCAAAACTATTTTGTAACAAGACTAGAAGGAATTTTGTTAAAGAAGAAGAAACAAAAATGTTTAAAAAATATGAAAACTAACGAAGAGAACTTGAACACGAAGAAGATGACCATACCATATCAGAATGACGATAGAGAGAGCAACAATGGTGGCAGACAACGAGAGTAACAGTTTAGTGAAAACAAGTTTTTGTGACTTATAGTTTCTACTTTCTATGTTTTAAAGTTTGGTTTTAAATGTGTGTTTTGTTGGAACGAAGGAAATGTAAATAAAAATGGAGAATGGTTGGAACTATACAAAATTTAGGCATAATGATGGGTGAAATAAAAGATTTAAAGTGTAATTATAGTCATTGGTTCGGTTCATCAGTTTGGCAGTTTCTAAAAATTAAAATCGAGAACCGAACCAAATCATAACGGTTTTCATTGGTTCAGTTCGGTTTTGAAACCGAACCAGAAACAATTTTTTTTCAGTTTGGTTTGGTTTGAATTTTCAATTTAATTAGTTTTTTCTGATCCGCTTACATCTCAAAATATATATTTTAAAAATATTTTTCTGATCCGCTTAAAATATATATATTTTTTAAAAATTTATATTTATGCGAGTCTAACGGACTACCTGCGGCCTATTCGTGCTACCCTAATAGATAAACAGATTTTTTAGGATCCGGATAAAAAAACTTTAAAAAATATAGACTCTATTTTTAAGATCCAAACTCTATAATTTTCCAGGTTTAACGAATCAATGCATATGAACTAGCTCATTTTAACGTCTATAATATGCACCAAACGACTCTAAGAGGTATTGATACAATCACACAGAAAATAAAGTTTAATCTCCATATAATGTTAAGAATATTTTACCACTATATCCTAATTTCCCTCCAAAATCTCTATATATCCCATTTTTTCTTCAAAATCTCTACATATCTTTTTTTTTTCATATATCTCAATACACTCCGGATTTAAACAAGTTTTTTTTTACATTGATCTGTTATTGCTAACGGCGGCCTCGATATTAAAATTATACCTGTCAAATGTAATTTTGCGCCTTCCAATTCCTTATTTTTTAAATTTATATATATTGATATATAATAAATATTCTATTATTTAAAATAGGGTTAAATATATTTTTGGCCTCTATAAATATTTCATATTTCATTTTTAGTCGCTATGTCTCTACAAAAATTTTATGTATTCAGTTTTAAGCCTTACTATTTTCTAAAATTTTGAAAACTATTTAATTACTCCTAAACTTTTAGATTTTTAAATAATTTTTTTCATACGTGTTCATATTACTATAAAATATTTTTTTACCAAATTATATACATTTTTAAAATGAGAATAATTAAATATGAATTTTTTAAATTTCAAAAGAAAATGATAAAAGTAATGAAAATCTTGACTTATAAATCAAATTTTGAGTTTCTTTTTTTTTGAGAAACTTTTTATAAATTTCTAAACATATCTGCAAAACAATCATTCAAAAATACATATTGGTTTAACAGTAAGAACTAAAATTAAGTGCATAATTATTTTGTAGGGATCAAAACACGCTATTTTTTTATAGAGACCAAAAATATAATTTGGTAATTTTATAGGGACCAAAAACATATTTAACCCTTTAAAATAATAGTATAATAGTTTATTAATCATCAAAATCAATAAAAAAATAATCAATTTAAATAATTAACATATAAAATTGATTATCTACCAATTTTTATCAATTTAATAAATTAATATACAACAACAACATCAACAATCAAAACATTATCTTACTAAATTGAATCAACTATATGAACAAACTTTCGTCATAAGTTCTATCAATCACTATTTTTTATTCAAATATTTAATTTCGAGATCTTTCTAGATAACTTTTTTTATAATTTTTTAGATTTTTCTCTATCTTTATATGTGTGGGTTCTTTCTATTTGATCTATTCTCCTTACTACAGAATCTACAATATGTCTTCTCTCTACATGCCAAACCACTAGGAGATTCTGAAGGGAGTTCGAGAGGAGCGGTGGCACAGGACACCAGCTTTTGGCAACCATATATATATATATATATCATATTCTGGACTGGGCCGAGGCTGGCCAACAGTCTAGCAGGCCCAACCCATACTGCCCGGGGAGGCCCAATAAGGCAAGGTCCCTCTGCGGACACGCGACTGCCACGTGCTAGCCACAGTCTCGCTGGGCAGTCGGGTATTGTCGGGCACCTTGGTCAATAGGAGTCGAGGACGTCTCATCCCGCTGATATGTGACTCCTCGACGAGCTAACCTCTCCCCCGTGAGCATGCTACTCGTCCCTCCTCGACGGACAGTATCGCCTCCCCGCGAGGCCATGCCCTTCCTACGGGCTTCACATCTCCTCGACACATAAGGTTCCTCCCCGCGAGGAGCACCCAACGGTCCACCCCGCGTGGACACGTTCCAAGTAACCTCCCACTTCCGAAAGATTCGGTCTGCCCTACTTCCGGAAATCTAGGAGCAGTTACTCTAGGGCGAAGACCACGTGCTGGTCTTCACTACTACACGTAAGCCCTAGCAGTTACTTGGAGTGGGCCTGAATGATCCAGCCCATTGCAGGTAACCGTTGGCCCCGCGCTGGGGGCTCTCTATAAATACCCTCTCATTTGAGAGGGTCAGGTTAGACACTTTCTTCCTACCATTCTCACTTTCTCGTATTTGCTGATATTCTGTACACTCTCTCACTTGAGCGTCGGAGTACCTTGCAGGTACACCCCCCCGCCGTCTCTCACCATCACCGGAGCTGCCGTTCCAGACGCCGTTGGCCACCATCATTGTCTGATCCAGGTACGATCAGTGGCGCCGTCTGTGGGGACAACATAAGCTTCCCCGTTTCTCTGTTCGATAAACCAAAGCTTTCTCCGTTCAACAACTAGCATGGCCAACCCGTCAGCGAATCAAGCCTTAGACAACGTCATTGCCCAGCTCACTACTGGCAACCACGTCGACAACAACGCTTCCCGACCCGTCGTGGAGAACGACGTCAGAGACGGACTCACCGCCTCCCCGTCTTCCGACGAAGTGGAGTACGAGACAGCTCACCAAGACGGACAGGAAACAGTCCTCCAGCCCGTCTTTCAGCTCGTGGACCCGCTGCCAAATGCGGATCCGAGCACCGCCGCCTTGTTTGCGTTGGTCAATCAGACCAACCAGATGATCTTCAACCAGAACGTCCGGATCGAGGCGCTGGAGAAAAGTCGTGGTCGATCTTCCCCGCGAAGGCACCGACCACCGCCACTTCCAAGACGTTCACCGTCCCCGGGGGAATCGCGAAGCCCTTCCCCGGTTCCCAGAGGTCGCAGGCCACGCTTAGAGCGTTCACAGCCGGAACAGCCTCAGAAACGCCACCGCTCCCCGCCACCGAAGGAACCAGTTCGCTCCTCGAAAAACAAAAGGAGCAAGTCGAAAATCGAGGATCCTAGAGGATGTCCAAGAAATCACTCCCCGAGACGTCGCGATGTTCATGGGCGACACTCCCCATCCGTGTCCCCGGGAGCAAGCGAGGACGACGACTACCGGACCCCCCTGGCCAGGCACATCATGGACGCCCCTATCCCTAAGGGCCTGGAGAGACCCCCATCCTTAGGAACCTATGACGGGACGTCCGATCCTGATGACCATGTCGAGAGTTTCGAAGCTCTCCTCGATTTCAGGAACGTCTCCGGCGCCATCAAATGTCGACTATTCCCTACGACTCTTCGAAAAGGGGCCATGGCTTGGTATAAAAACCTAGCTTCTGAGTCAATTACGTCGTGGAAGGTCCTGAGGGAACGCTTTCGAAAACACTTTACGGCGTCTCTTCGACATCCGAAGACGATTGCCTCCCTAGAAGCCATCTTTCAGGGGAAGGATGAACCTCTCCGAAGCTACATAGAGAGGTTCAACAAAGAGGCAGTCGAGATCCACGTGACCGACCACATCAAAATGTACCTCATCATCAAGGGTTTGAGGATAGGATCCAAGTTCGCAGAATCCGTCGGGTTGCACCGTCCCCGCAGCTTTGAAGGCCTCCTCGAGAGGGCTCAGTCGCATATTGAGTTCGAGGAAGCTGAGGCTGCGCAAATTGCCCTCGACTCGAGGCGCAGAGAAGGCCCCCGCGGCAACAAGGAAGAAGACTCCCTTCCACCCAGGTGAAGTGGAGACAAGAGAAGAGGAGACTCCCCTCCACCCAGGCGAGGCGGAGAAAGAAAGAAAGAAGCCCGGACCAAAGAGCCCCGTGAATCACGGGGACCGTCTGGTCTTTTCAAAGATTACACACCGCTGAACGTGTCCCGCTCGCGCATTTTCAGCGACTGTGCCAATTCGGAGTTCGTCAAAGGAGGAATCCGCTTCCCGAAACCGACGACTTCCAAACCAAACGCTGACAAGTCCAAGTACTGCCGGTTCTATCGCAATCACGGGCACGTTACTGAGGATTGCGTCTGATAAGTGCAAATTGTACCTATTTTTGTATATATGTTTTGTTGCACTTATCGATTCTTTTTGGTAAATATCGTGCGAATAAAACCCAATTTGTTTGTAAATACGTTTACTTTACGTTTTCGGTGTATAGTGCGTTACCGTGTAAATATCATTGAGTTTAATCGATTTTCATTTATTTTTGTAGGTGTTTCAGCAATGGGATATTTCCATATTCATAAAGAGCATTGAATAAGCTTTCCAACGCTTCAAACCGTGCGTCAATCGGAGTTACGGTTCAAGAGTTATGAAGAAAACAAATTCTGGTTTTCTGTCATGCTCGCTAGGCGAGCCCCCGTAGCGAGCACTCGCTAGCTTGTTCGCTAGGCGAACCGGGGCGAACGAAAAATTCCAGAATCGTGAAAAAACTCAGCAGAAAGGCGGTTTACGTTCGCCTAGCGAACGGGGACTCGCTAGGCGAACCTGGAAATGCAGAATTGCCCATTTAAGCCATTTTTCATCATTTTTTAGTTATGGGTTTGATATTTTTAGTTCCAAATCCATCCAATAGCATTTTTTGAGTAGAATTAGGCTAGAAAACACATTGGAGCATGAATTAGGATGATCCGGAGTCGAATCCTTCATCAATCGGAGCCGACAACTTTTGAGATGTTTGGTTTTTCTCCATTTCTTCTCTATGTATTTCTCTATTTTGTGGGTTATGTTTGTATTGTTACTCTAAACCTATGTACATGTATTGATCATGGTTGTATAATATATATGCTTTACAAATCATTATCGATGTTTTCCTTTATCTTTTTGCATTTATGTTTGGATTTGTGTTGTGTTAGAGATAAACATCATGAATCTTGATTAAGGATGGATATCTATTGTCTAGACTCTAGAGATAGATTTAGATAATAATCTTTATGGTGTCGGAACTTAACGTCTTCCGTGTTTCGAGGCGTCGTGCGCGAGAGCGTCTACGAGAGTAATACGGTTGCTCTCTCAACTGTGCGTTAGACATAACCTTTGTTGTGAGCGATACGTGATGATTTTGATGAGTATTGTATGTTGAATGCAACCGATCGATAGGTTTACATTTGTTCTGAGTAGTGTATATTCATGCTTGATAGGTTTCTTCTCTTCAAAGAATGTACTCTTTTTATGTTCATCTTTACTTTTCTGTTTGTTTTTACTTGTAAACCATTTTAATCCAAACTCATAAACGCGAGAGATTGTCGAACGACATTCTTTCCCTCGAACCGATCTCTGTGGACACGACATAAATCCCGGAGGGAATTCTTTCCGAAAATAAATATTTTTGCTTGCTTGCCCTATTCTGCAACCAACAGCGTCCACCTCAAAGACGCCATCGAGACGCTGATTAAAGAGGGGTACCTGAAGAAGTACGCCAAGCAGCAAGAGGCCCCCCGCCCCAGCGGCCAGGAGGCCCAAAACGTCAAGGAGTCAACTCCCTTTCCCAACAACGGATCGCTGCAGGTCACGTTGAGCATCACGCGGCCCGAAGACTTCGGTTTTCCTGGAGAGCTCGATAGCCCAGAAGCTGTCCGAAACATGTGGAACAATTTCCCAGTAGAGGACTCGATAAGTGCCCGCAGTACCTGGGAGTCCTTTCCCCAGGCACTGGTCATATCTGGCGGAGCCCCTGACCGTTTGACCGTGGGGTCGATAAAGAGGAAGTTCGACGAACTGAAGGCGACAACTCCTCGAGCGCCTACTCTCGAGCGAGTCAAGGGAAGATCAAATTTGATCACCTTCTACCTCGAGGAACTTCCCGGTGGGGCACCGAACGCCAACATCCCCCTCTTGATCCGGGCACAGATGGCCAACTTTGATGTCCATATAATTTTGGTCGACTAGAGGAGCTCGGTGGACATCATGTACGTCCACCTCTTCGAGACCCTCCAGCTGACCAAGCAACACTTGTCCCCATACGTGGGATCGGACCTGCAAGGCTTCAACGGCGCGACCACCCAACCATGGGGTTTCGTTGAATTGATGGTCACCTTCGGGATTGAGGAAACTGCCCGACAAGTGAAGACGCATTTCTTAGTGGTGGACTGCCCGTCCCTCTACAACTGTATAATGGGGAGGACCACGCTGGCGGAGCTAACGGCAGTGCCATCAACGGTCCACCTGAAGATGAAATACTACACGAAGCGCGGATGTGTGGTCACTCTCCATGGGGACATCAACGCGGCCAGAAGGTGTTTCGACGCAACAATCAGGGGTCTGATCGTCGTTGGCGGCATCAAATCTAAGACTCAGGCCGAGACACCTTCAGACGTCGTACAGGCTCCACTACCGCCGGTCAGTGCGGTCGACCTTGACAGCCGATTTCCCGGAGCGCAGAAGGAAGCTGATGGCGAGGATCTCCCACTTGAAGTCAACGTGCAGCCTCTCCACCCAACGCTCCCCGTCCCAGATGGAGATTTCGAGCTGGTCCCACTCGGCGACAACCCAGACCGAAGCGTGAAGATCGGCTCTGGACTCCCCGACCTAGCGAAAAGGCAACTGAAGGCGTGCCTCCGAGAAAATGCAGATTTGTTCGCCTGGAATGCTGCTGAGATGCCCGGACTGGACCCTGAAGTAGCTTGTCATCAGCTGACTATAGACCCGGCCGCTAGGGCCGTATCTCAACGTAGGCGTAGGCAGTCTCCGGAAAAAATGGAGGCTGCTGAAAAAGCTGTAAAAGACCTCCTAGAGGAAAATTTTATTTCTGAGGCCAAGTACACAACTTGGCTCTCAAATGTTGTACTGGTTAAGAAAAGTAATGGAAAATGGAGGATGTGCGTTGACTACACGGATCTTAACCGGGCGTGCCCGAAGGATTCTTATCCCTTACCTAACATCGACCAACTAGTCGATAATTCTGCAGGATTTAAATTACTATCTTTTATGGACGCTTATTCGGGGTACAACCAAATCCCCATGGACGAGACCGACAAACGACATACAGCCTTCATGACCGAATCGGGCAATTACTACTATAACATAATGCCCTTCGGCTTGAAAAATGCGGGCGCCACCTACCAACGGATGATGAACAAAGTCTTCTGGGCAGATATCGGCGATGTGCTCGAGGTTTATATGGACGATATGATCGTCAAATCTACGGAGGAAGTCGACCACGCCGCTCATCTCCATAAAGTGTTCGACACGGCAAGGAGATGTCGCATGAGGTTCAACCCCGACAAATGCACCTTCGGTGTTCGTACAGGGAAATTCCTCGGCTTCTACCTCACGGAGAGGGGCATCGAGGCGAACCCCGACAAATGTAGGGCGTTCTCCGAAATCCCCACACCAAACTCGAAGAAGTCGATCCAGTCGCTTAACGGAATGCTGACGTCTCTCTCCCGTTTCGTAGCCAAATCCGCGCAGTACGCACTCCCCTTCTTCAAGCTTCTCCGGCAGAAGGCGACATTCGAATGGAGTGAAGAATGCGAGCAAGCCCTCCTCCATCTAAAGCAAGTCTTGTCTCAACCCCCGGTCTTATCCCGACCAGATATCGGGGAAACACTTTTCTTGTACCTGGCCGTCAGCGGCGAAGCAGTAAGTGCTGTCCTTATACGGGAGACTCCCGACGGACAGACACCAATTTATTTCACGAGCAGAGCTCTTCAGGGCCCCGAGCTCAGATACCAACAGATTGAAAAGGTCGCCTTGACCCTCGTATCTGCAGCCCGAAGATTACGTCATTACTTCCTGGCCCACACAATCATGGTAAGAACAGAGCAGCACATCCGACAGCTCCTCAGTCGGCCAGATATGGCGGGGAGGATGCTCCGGTGGTCTCTCGAACTATCCGAGTTCGACCTTCGATACGAAGGAAGAAAAGCCCTGAAAGCCCAAGTACTGGCCGACTTCGTAGCGGAAATGACCGTCCCTGAATCCTCGACCAATGGCTCCCAGAAATGGACGATTTATGTCGACGGGGCCTCCAGTACGAAGGGAAGCGGAGCGGGCATTATCCTGGAAAACGAGCAGGGCATCCTGATAGAGGTCTCCCTTGAACTGTATTTCAAGACATCGAACAACCAAGCCGAATACGAGGCCTTCCTCGCGGGACTTTGGCTTGCGGAAGACCTCGGCGCAAAAGAGGTCAAAATCTTTACAGACTCCCAGCTCGTGGCATCACAAGTTCGGGGAGAGTTCCAGGCTAAAAACGTCAGTCTCATCGAGTACCTCACCTTGGTGCAAGAAAATTTGAAGAAATTTATCTCCGCGGAAGTAGCTCACATCCCGCGCGAGCACAACACTCGGGCAGACGTACTCTCCAAGCTTGCGAGCACTAAGAAAAAAGGAGGGAACAAATCAGTTATCCAGGAGATATTGACCCAACCGAGCATAACCAAAACCGCGCCGACCACAGAAGTCAACGCAATCGGAGACGCCAACTGTTGGATGACCCCAGTTCACGAATACTTGACGACGGGCAAACTGCCTGACGATCCTAAGGAAGCAGGGATAGTCAAGAGGCGGGCATGTGCGTATACCATCGTCGAAGGTAAACTATACCGTCGAGGATTCTCCATTCCCTTACTCCGGTGTGTCGAAGAAGGCAAAGTTTCGGGGATCCTCCAAGAAATTCACGAAGGAATCAACGCCCAACACCTAGGCGGCAGGTCCTTAGCCCGAAAGGCACTCTGAGCAGGGTATTATTGGCCCACTATGCAACATAATGCAAAGGAGCACGTTAAGAAATGTGACCGCTGCCAAAGACACGGAGACATGCACCTCGCTCCTCCAAACGAGCTTAAGTCATTGTCGTCCCCGTGGCCATTTGCGTGGTGGGGAATGGATATCCTCGGACCTTTCGTCATGGGGTCATACCAAAACAAGTACCTCATAGTCGGGGTGGATTACTTCACGAAGTGGATTGAGGCCGAGGCACTAGCCAAAATAACCGCTTTCAACATACTCCGTTTCTACAAGAGAAACATCCTCGCTCGATTCGGGGTGCCCCAAGCCATTGTCACGGACAACGGGACGCAGTTCACCGACAGGAACTTCCAGGACTTCTTCGCCAAACTGGGCACAAAACAACACTTCACGTCGGCCGAACACCCTCAAACTAACGGGCAAGCCGAAGCAGCGAACAGAGTGAAACTCCGGGGACTTAAGCGACGACTCGGCGAGGCCAAACAACGGTGGGTCGAGGAGTTGCACAGCGTCCTCTGGGCGTATCGAGAGACCCCGCACTCCACGACCGGGGAGACCCCGTTTCGCCTAACGTATGGAACCGAAGCGGTTATCCCCGTCGAGATCAGAGAACCCTCGAGGAGAACAGAAGCTCCCCTCGACGATGAAACGAACGACGAAGCTCTGCGCGAGGAACTCGATCTTGTCGATGAGATAAGGACCGGTGCTTCCCTCCGAGAAGCCTCTTTAAAACAAAAAATAACTTTGCGTTATAATGACAAAGTTATCAAACAAGACTTCCAAGTAGGCAGTCTTGTCCTGCGAAGAAATCAAAAAGATTCGCGCGAAGGAAAGCTGGCCGCAAACTGGGAGGGCCCCTACCGCGTCACTGCTAAGACGGGGACGGGTGCCTATTACCTCGAGAACCTACACGGGGAACAACTTGTTCGACCATGGAATGCTGAGAAGCTCAAGCAATACTACAGTTAGACACTGCCCGGGGCAGTACAACGTCGCGACCACGGGGGCGTGCAACAGTACATGCGCGACACCTCTACATAATACACGACGGCCAAAAACCACGGAGTGTGTGCGTGGGACTTTTTGGCCCGGCGAGGAGACCTCAACCGAGCTCCTTCGTCGACGTACCAAATAGGCAGAACACCCAGCTCGCGATGGGAAGTTCACGCCGCGAAGCTAAGACATCGACCGCTCTCTTAGCCTCGTCGAAGGTCGGAGTACAACCCCTGACTGCTCGGATAAGCTCTCTTCGCAGTCGAGCATCATCAAAGTCGAGCACAAGCCCAAGGCGCCAGTCGTATCAACTACTTAGACAATAATAAGTAATGCATAAAATATCACACACAAGCAAAATTAATAAAGAGACACAACGAAGTATGAAAATCGGGCAAAGCCCATTGTACGAATATTACACATATAACCCCACAAAGCGGGCAAAATAACCATTGTGCGAAAAGTACATCAAACAAGCCCACAAGCCGGGCAAAAACAAAATGGCACGCAGGCCAAGCAAACTATGTCCCTACTCTGCAGCAGTCTCGGTGGCGTCCGACCCACCTCCCTCGTTGGCGTCTTATCCTTGTCCGGGCGGAACTATTCGGCCGTCGACCACCTCGAAGTCAACGTCCGCCCCATCGGTCACCAGGCCGGGGTTCAGGATCTGGAGTTGCGCCACTGCGTTTCAGAACCCTAAGCCCGCAGTCTCAAGAGCGTCATCCTCGGCCAGACGAATATCCTGCTCGAGTTTCCTGAGTTGGGCCACCAACGCTGCTCGAGTGGTTAGGAGCCTGTCTTCTTCGGTTTCACCTTCAGTTGGCCGCACAGCAGCCTCCAACTCGGTGACCCTCTCCTTGAGCCGCTTCTCCTCTGCCTCCAGTTCGGCGATGCGGGCAACGTGACCTCTCTCCATTTCCTCGACTTCCTTCAGTATTTTCTCAGCCCGCTGCTGCTGCTCGCCTTGTTCTTTGTTTAGGTCCCTGCACTCCTTTAACTCATTGCGCAGTTCGAGCATCTCAGCATCCAATTTCTCGAGCTTTTCTTGCAGTCGAGAAAACTCAGCAACAGGGCGAGTCTCGTCGTTCAGGACAATGGCGGTCGAGCAAAGCCGCATAACCGCGGACAAATCCTCGAAGATTGTCTTCCTCCTCGCCTCCGCGGCAGCTCCCAGCACAGCTTGGACTTCAGAGGGAGGGACGCGGGGATAGATGACCTCGGAGAAGAAGCTAGGCTTTTGATGGCATGGTGAAAGTGCAAACCTTGAAGGAGGTGGGGGACTGTCTTCATGGCCCAGGTCGACGATCTCCACGCTCGAAAGTCGTTGCCGCTTTGGAGTCCCTTGAGCACCCGGAGACTGGCTCCCAGCAGGAGGTGTCCGCCTCTCTGAAATCTCGGACACAGTGGCAGCAGGCTGAGACTGACTGGAACCTTCCGGCATGGCGGCCGAGGAACCACCCTCAGGCGTGGCCCCGGAAGGAGCGACATCTTGACCCTTCGAGCGAGACGCCTCCACCCGAAGCTGCTCTTCCCTAGCCCTCTTCGCCTTCATTTTCTTGAATCTTTCCTCGGCTCCGGCCATTTTTCCTGCAAAAAGAAAGAAAATGTTAGTAAGGCAAGGAATGAGAGGAACTCAGATGCGAGGAATGCTTAGATCGTGGATGTTTTCACCACCTAACAACTCGATGGCCTCTTCGTCGGAGAAGGTCTCGAGCAGAACGCGGGTGTTGATCAGACGGCGCTGTTTCTTCACCTGCCCGTCTGCTCCCATTATGGGCTGGCCGTCCAACGTTTCGTGCTGAGCCTCGTTGAAGCTCTCGACGAACGCGACGATCTTGTCGTAAGCTTCCCGGTCCTCGACGACCAACTGACTATGCTTCACCTTATATCTTTCGACCCCCTTCTTGAAGTGTTCCTCCGTCCAGTATAGGGGGAACCTCGGCTCTAGAACCTCCTCGGAGACACCGTCGACGTCGCGAGTGACTTTCCGATACAACGAGTATACGGCCCCGACGGTGACCGGCTTCACGAAATAATAACGGAACTTGAAGTCCCGGATAGAGTCTAAATATGTATGAAACAAAGCTTTGCTCTGCTTGAAGGACACTCATCCATGTCGTCCACCTGATGACGACCTCTGTAGATGGAATATCCGAAAAAAGAGGGACGTCGTCGGGACGATTGCTAAATGCTTACAGACAAGCTCGAAGGCTCGGATAAAAGCCAAGGAGTTCGGATGAATTTGTGAAGGGGCCAGCTGCAACCAAGAGAAGATTCCCTCTTGTAAGTCCGTGAAGGGCAACCTCCACCCCGCCTGGTTAAACATAAATTCATACAACGGGATTCGCATTCCCCGATAAGGCTGGCATATCCGATGATGCTCCTCTGGACGGAAGACCTTCCAAGATTTGTCCGAACCAATGAGCCTGTGCTCGACAGTGCAGAACGCGTCGTCCACGTCCTTGTAGGCGAAGATTGACGACATCTCCAGGGCTTCTTTACAGACCCACCCTTCGAGCGGGCGCTCCCGAGCGAAAGCCATGGGGGAGTCGGGTTGGTCGTCGTCTTCTTCAAATGATCCTACGGCCACCTTCGTAGACAAATCGTCCATTTACCTGAAAACCAGAAGGAAACGGTGAATTTGATGGGTCGTATCAAATTCACCCCTCCACCGCTGTTCAAGCGAACGGGCGAGGAAGGGGCAAGGCTCTCTCGGTTCCCTGACATAACCGGCCGAGGATCGACATGTTCGCCGGGGAACTGAGAGAACCTCCCCGGAAGATTCTGCCTCGTGTCCCCGTGACGCTAAGGAAAGAGAGTAACTGTTGGGGACCCCGAGACATTCAACGGGTCCCCGACATGTTCATCCCTAGTTCCCGAAACATTCAACGAAAGCGGGTGAAGTTCTTAGCACCCCCTCTCTCAACAACTAAAGATTCCCGCCACATTCGCCAGGAATCCTCACATTTCTCATGAGAACATCATCAGTTCATCAAGGAAATGCCTTATACTAGATGAAATTAAAGAGAAATGTAAGAAAAAAGGTCGATTTCGAAGCAAGTACCTTGTGAGTAGCGGTTTAGGGTTCCGGCACGGAGTTTCCGACGGCTTTACGGCGGAGAGCGACGGTTGTAGGTTCCAGGCACAGAGTGTCCGGCGGCTGACGGCGGCGATCGACAATGGGAGAGTGTAGAGAGAGAAGAAGAAGGATTCTTGAGAGAGAAAGGCAAAAGTGAAAAATGAACGAGGGGAGCAGCTTTTTATAGGCGATTCTCGCGGGACTCGAGGGGCCTAGGGCACTCAAGTGCAGTACCCTAGCCAGCCGCCCTACCCTCCCTAGGTAATAATGGCAGGCGACACGTGGCACGCATGTAGCTGCGCGTCTTCCCACGCGTGTCATTCCAAGTTCCCCCAACGCTTTGGATCTGAAACTCCTCATCTCCCTGGCGTGCCGACCAAACGCGACTGAACGATCCCCGATGTATGTGCGACCGTACGTACGTCGACCACGAAGATGGCTTCCTCGGCTCCTCTCTAGGGTTATCCCCGACGTGCCAGTAAGCCTTAAGTCATTACTCTGACGACTCCGAGCAACGACTTGGGGGGCTCCTGTTCTGGACTGGGCCGAGGCTGCCCAACAGTCGAGCAGGCCCAACCCATACTGCCCGGGGAGGCCCAATAAGGCAAGGTCCCTCTGCGGACACGCAACTGCCACGTGCTAGCCACAGTCTCGCTGGGCAGTCGGGTATTGTCGGGCACCTTGGTCAATAGGAGTCGAGGACGTCCCATCCCGCTGATATGTGACTCCTCGACGAGCTAACCTCTCCCCCGCGAGCATGCTACTCGTCCCTCCTCGACGGACAGTATCGCCTCCCCGCGAGGCCATGCCCTTCCTACGGGCTTCACATCTCCTCGACACAGAAGGTTCCTCCCCGCGAGGAGCACCCAACGGTCCACCCCGCGTGGACACGTTCCAAGTAACCTCCCACTTCCGAAAGATTCGGTCTGCCCTACTTTCGGAAATCTAGGAGCAGTTACTCTAGGGCGAAGACCACGTGCTGGTCTTCACTACTACACGTAAGCCCTAGCAGTTACTTGGAGTGGGCCTGAATGATCCAGCCCATTGCAGGTAACCGTTGGCCCCGCGCTGGGGGCTCTCTATAAATACCCTCTCATTTGAGAGGGCCAGGTTAGACACTTTCTTCCTACCATTCTCACTTTCTCGTATTTGCTGATATTCTGTACACTCTCTCACTTGAGCGTCGGAGTACCTTGCAGGTACACCCCCCCGTCGTCTCTCACCATCACCGGAGCTGCCATTCCAGACGCCGTTGGCCACCATCACTGTCTGATCCAGGTACGATCATATATATATATATATATATATATATATATATATATATATATATATATATATAACCATTAGATTTTAAAATAAATGGTGGAGATTATGTGTTAGTTTTTTTCTCTCTCTTCCATCATTTATTTTAATAATGGAGAAGAGAGAAAAATAAAAACCACACATAATTTTTACCATTTATTTTAAAATCTAATGATTTAGATTCATTCTCATGTTCTCATATAAAAATGACATTCTCATAGAATATGCTCCTTATATATAGGACACGTATCATATGAGAATGTTATTTTTATGTGAGAACGTAAGAATGAATATGGACCATTAGATTTTAAAATAAATGGTGGAGATTATGTGTTAGTTTTTTTCTCTCCTCCATCATTTATTTTAATAATAGAGGAGAGAGAAAAACAAAAAACACACATATTCTTCACAATTTATTTTAAAATCTAATGATTTACATTCATTATCATATTCTCACATAAAAATGGTATTCTCATAGGATATGTTATATATATATATATATATATATATATATATATATATATATATTAACTTATAGAATAATATTAACTATTCATGTTACTGTTGCATCCGCTGAGACGAATCTTTCAAAAATAACTTTGCTAAAATCTTATTTGATATAGTCAATATCGCAGATTAGATTAAATAGTCCTGATTTGATTTCAATTGAATATATTTTTTAAAGAATCTTGATTTTTATCAGATTATTGGTGATTTTGCAGCAAAAGAAATAAAAATTAGGATGATGATATTCAAAGGTTAATAGTCGGAGGTTACAACTAGTGTCGGAATTGGAATGCTACTAATATATGTTCGAATTGATAGATACATTATAACTACTTTTGTCATAATTTTATTATAGTTTTGATTTGTTGTAAACTTTTCAATATTAATGTAATTTTTTTTAACTTTTTTTTACAATTATATATTTATAATTATATGACTTATAAATCCGGTAAAAAAAACATTATAAATTAAGAAAAAGAGCACCAAATTCATAACTTTTTCAGGGCATTCAAAATCTCGGGACGACCTTACAAACCACCTAAGTCTATTTCCCTAATATTTTCTACTATAGATGTTACCTAAACACTCTCTCAAATATTCATATTTCTAATCTTATATTCTCTAATCTTAGAACACATTCAACACAACTTCCTCATCTCTACTACATTTATTTTATTCTCGTGTTGATTCTTAACAGCTCAAGACTCTATCCGGTAAGACATCACATGTCTAACAGCACTCCGATACAATTTCCATTTAATTTGAGCCGTACATTTGTGTCATATAAAAGCTCTGAACCCCTCATCCATTTCACACATTCAACTTGAATTTGATAGTTTACATCCCATTCTATTTCTTTATCATTTTGTATTAGTGACTCAAGATATTTAAACCGTGTGACTTAGGAGATTATAAGGTCTCAAACTTTCACCTCTAGGTTAGAGACACTTCATCTTTTGTTTAACTTGCATTACATATAATCCGTCTTACTTTTGCTTAGAAGATAGTCGTGTGTTTTTAAATTTCGTCTCCGATCTCCAACCTTTTATTTAAATCCTCCTTTGACTCTTCAACTAGAATTATATCATCTGCAAAAAAAACATATATCTCGGTCCTAATTCTTGAATGTGTTTTGTGAGTATATCCAAAATTAAAGTAAAAAGATAGATGCTTAGGATTGAACATTGATGCAAACATATTGTAATGGGAAAATCGTCTATCTCTTTTTTATTAATTTTTTTAAAAATATTTAATAAATGTTTTATGCTTAAAGACCACAACTTCATTTTGTTGTAACCTTGATTTTCTTAGTATAGGCCTGCCATTCTATTTAGCATACGTATGTGGTTAATCGTGTATAAATACAAATCTCTTATCAGGAATTTGTGCACCCGTCTTTCTATCTTATAATAATGTTTATCTTCTATTTTTCAAACATGACTACTAATTCTTTTGTGTTTTTTTTATAAAGGAATAAGGATCAACCAAGGATTCACTTAGAGGTGGATTAAAATTTTCAATAGTTGGAGGCATGTCCAAATAGATGGTTAAGACATCACCTAGTTATCAGGTCAACAAAGGTAAAAAGAGTAAACCTCTACACCATATACATATCAATTAAGGATGATAATCGAAATTTATTATTGGATTGGGAGCATGTTGAAAGTGATTTAGATATTTCATGTATGTTTATAAGCAGTATAAGAATCATAAACTAAATTTTTTTATTGTTTTGGTGTATTAACTTCTTAAGAAACACTTTAATTTTATGTGGTTGTTAGTATGTTTTTCTTTTGAAATGGTTTTGTGTTGTAATTGGATGTTTTAATTAATATTGTGAGATATTGGATCGAACTCTAGTGTTGTTGACGTGGATGTTGTTAGCATGGATAGCTTGCATGTTTCGATAGGAGACAAGCATGAAGTTGAAGCTGGTTCACATGCTGATGACGAAGTTTTACATGCTGTACTCGAAATTAGTTCTAGTATGTAATGTCGAATCGGACCTTGTGTTTTGGATCCAATTGTTTAGGTTAGCTTGTCATTTAAGTTAACTTAGTAGCCTATAAATAGGCCAGATCTCTTAGGTTGTTGAGAGAGGCCAATTGTTGTTATTCACTTGTAATCATTTGTACCCTAATTGAGTAAGTGAATAGAAAACAATTTGCCCAATCCCATTCTTCTTCTTTCTTCTCTCCCTCTTTGTTAACCTAACTGTTTCATTGTTCATCAAGAAACTCCATTTATTAAACAAGAATTTGTTAATTGGTATCGTTTGTTACAACAAACTAGTGCGGTGAGCGTGGAGAAAGATCTCGTCAACAAAGTTTGAAATTGAGAAGTTCACTGGAGTTAATAATTTTGGTTTATGGCGCTTAAAGATGCGAACCCTTCTTGTTCAACAGGGTTTGCTAGAAGCGTTAAAGGGAGAAGACGCAACGGATGGTACATTCACGGAGAAGGATAAGACAACGATGATCGAGAAAACCCACAGTGCCATTGTTCTAAGTCTTGGTGATAAGGTTCTCAGGCAGGTTTTGAAGGAGACGACGGCAGCTGGTGTTTGGTTGAAACTCGAAGGATTGTATATGACAAAGTCTTTGGTGAATTGTTTGTACTTGAAGCAAGCTTTGTATTCATTCAAGATGAATGAAGACAAAGTGTTGACGGAGCAGCTGGATACATTCAGCAAGCTATTTCTTGATCTTGAAAATATTGATGTTACCATCAATGACAAAAATCAAGCGCTGTTATTGCTATGTTCTTTACCTAAGTCACATGCTCACTTCAAAGAAACCCTCTTGTATGGAAGAAAGTCCCTGACCTTTGAAGAAGTTAAAGCAGTCTTGTATTCTAAGGATTTGAACGAAAGAAAGGAGCAGAAACCATCATCAGTTGGCGAAGGGTTGTCGTTAAAGGAAAATTCTCGAAAAGAGATGGTAGGTTCGAGAAGAAGAAAGGTAAAACTCAGTAGAAGTCTTATGGTGGTGATATTTCTGGTATTAAGTGTTATCACTATAAGAAGGAGGGTCACACAAGAAAGATGTGTCTTGAGCGTCTGAATAGTCATGAAGGTAAGGACAATGGCAATGCAACTATTGTGCAAGATGATTATGAATCATCTGATGTCCTTGTAGTGTCGAGCAACAACTTTTGCAAAGAGTGGATTATGGATTTAGGATGTACTTGGCATATGACTCCAAACAAGAATGTGTTTGAAGAACTATACGATCAAGATGGTGGATCATTGTTGTTGGGAAATAATAAAGCTTGCAAGATTGCAGGTATTGGATCTGTGAGATTCAAGCTCCATGATGAGTCAATAAGGCTATTGACTGGTGTTAGGTATGTACCCGATCTTAAGAGGATTTTGATTTCTCTTGGTGAATTCAACAAGAAAGAATATGTCTTCAAAGAAGAGAAAGGTATCCTGAAAGTGATGAAGGGGTTGAAGGAAGTCTTGGGAGGCATAAAGAAACAAGGCTTGTATATCCTTGAGGCTGAGGTTGTAAGTGGTTCAGTAGATTTTGCATCCACGAAACCAGTGTCAAAGACAGAATTATGGCACATGAGATTGGGTCATGTCAATGAAAGAGGCCTGGTCGAACTGGGGAAACAGAACATGCTAGGTGGTGACAAAGTTGAGGAATTGGAGTTTTGTGAACCTTGTGTACTTGGCAAATCCTGTTGGGTGAAGTTTAACAAAGGTAAATAAAGAACACGTGGATCCCTTGATTACATTCACGCGGATCTTTGGGGGCCTACAAGGTATCCTTCACATTCAAGTGAAAGGTATTTTCAATCCATAGTTTATGACTATTCCAGAAAGTTATGGGTATTCATTCAGAAGACTACGGATGAAACTTTTGAGAATTTCAAAAGTTGGAAAATTTTGGCCAAAACTTAAACTGGAAGAAAGGTCAAGCAGAGGTTGAGAACCGACAATGGCCTTGAATTTTGTAATGTAGCTTTCGACAGTTACTGTGTCGAGTCTAGGATTGCAAGGCATAAAACTGTAGCAGGTACTCCTCAACAAAATGGCTTAGCTGAGAGATTCAATCAAACAATCCTTGAAAGGGTTAGATGCATGTTGGTTAGTGCTGGATTGAAGAAGGTGTTTTGGGCGGAGGCTGTTTTGACAACAACTTATATGATAAATAGATGTCCCTTGACTGCCTTGGGAAGGAAGACACCTAAAGAAGTTTGGTCGGGTCAATCACCAAATCTCGACAAACTGAGAGTGTTTGGCTGTTTATCCTATGCTCACATTAGGCAAGACAAGGTCGAACCTAGAGGCTCTGAGATGCATGTTACTTGGATATCCTGAGGGAGTAAAAGGCTATAGGTTGTGGTGCCTAAAACCAGGTCACAGAAGATGTATCACAAGTCGTGATGTAGTGTTTAATGAAGTCGAGATGGAGTTCAAGAAAACTGGTGACGCTGGTCAAAGTGCATAAATCTCTGAAGAGGAGCTGGAACAGGTAGAGATTCCTATTGAGGTGGAGCATAGTGATGCTGAAGTGCATAACCCAGATGAAGTCGAAGAGAAGAGCAAGTTGCTGAAGAGAATGAGGAAACTGTCGATTACTACCTACTGGCAAGAGATAGGTCGAGAAGAGTCATCAAGCCACCTCAGAGACTTGGTTATGCATATCTTATAGATTTTGCCTTAATCTCTGCAAGTGAGGTACTTGAGGAAGAACCTATAGACTACAAGGAAGCTATGAGGAGTCGAAATAAGACTGAATGGCGAAAAGACATGGATGACGAGATAAAATATCTTCATGATAATAATACTTGGGAGCTGATTGATAAACCTGCAGGAGCCAGGTTAGTCACTTGTAAGTGGATTTTTAAGGTCAAGGAAGGGATCGAAGGAGTGATGTCGAAGCGCTTTAAGGCAAGGTTGATTGCTAGGGGGTTCAGTCAGAAAGAAGGTGTCGACTTTAATGATATGTTCTCATCTGTTGTAAAGCATAGACCCATTAGAATGTTGTTAGCCATGGTGGTGAAGTTCGACTTGTAACTTGAACAAATGGATGTGAAGACAACCTTCTTGTATGGTGATCTAGATGAAATAATCCTGATGCGGCAACCTGAAGGGTATGCAGAAAGGGATAAGGAAGATTATGTGTGCAAGCTGAATAGGTCTTTGTATGGCCTAAAATAATCTCCTCGACAGTGGAACAGGATATTCGACAAGTTCATGGCATACATTGGTTTCACTAGGAGTCAGTTCGATCAGTGTGTTTACTTCAGATTTTGACCTGGAAACTCACTTGTTATTTTGTTTCTTTATGTGGATGATATCCTCATAGCTAGAAATAGTGCCAAGGATGTAATGGAGGTGAAGGCCGAACTCAGTACGAACTTTGAAATGAAGGAACTGGGAGCTGCCACCAGGATTCTTGGGATTGACATTCTGAGAGATAGAAAGTCGTCAAAATTATGCTTATCTCAAGAGACATACCTACGGAAGATTCTCGACAAGTTTGGTATGTTGAATTCAAAGCCTGCTGTGACTCCGACAAATCCTCAGTTTAAGCTTAGTACTACTCAAAGTCTGAGTACTGAAGCTGAAAGAATCTATATGAGTAGCATTCCATATGCTAGTATAGTAGGTTCTTTGATGTATGCTATGATCTGTACGAGGCCAGACATAGCGTATGAAGTGAGCCTTGTAAGAAAGTATATGGTCAATCCTAGAAAGGCGCACAAGCAAGCTTTAAAGTGGATTCTCAGGTACATAAATGGGTCTTTGAGAAGAGTCTTGATTTATGGTGGAGCCTGTGGTGATGATAGGAAAGTAGAAATCGAAGTATTTGTCGACTTTGATTATGCATGTTGTATGGATTCCAGAAAATCTATTTCTGGATATGTGTTCATTATGTTCGGCACGACGATAAGTTGGAAATCGACACTTCAGACGGTTGTTTCCTTATCAACCACTGAAGCAGGATATATTTCCCTCACTGAAGTTGTGAAAGAAGCATTGTGGCTTAAAGTTTTTGCAAAGGAGTTGGAACTTCAAGGTCGAGTTATCACTGTTAAATGTGATAGTCAAAGTGCAATATACCTGTCAAAGAATTCAGCCTATCATGAGCGAACCAAGCACATCGATGTAAGGCTGCACTTCGTCAGAGAGATAATTGAGTGTGGAGAAGTCCAAGTGCTGAAGATTTCTACTGATGACAATGTTGCTGATATGATCACCAAGACATTGTCGAGCTGTAAGTTTTTCCACTGTATGTAGTTGATAAAGCTGCATGATGAAAGCTAGATTATTCCTTGTTATTGTAGAGTTTGTTCCAAGGTGGAGATTTATGAGATATTGGATCGAACTCTAGTGCTGTCGGCAGGGATGTTGTCAGCAGGAATAGCCTTCATGTTTCGACAGGAGACAAGCATGAAGTCGAAACTGGTTCACATGTTGATGTTGAAGTTTTACATGTTGTAGTCAAGGTTAGTTCTAGTATGTAATGACGAATTGTAATGTCGAATTGGGCCTTGTGTTTTGGATCCAATTATTTAGGTTAGCTTGTCATTTAAGTTAACTTAGTAGCCTATAAATAGGCCAGATCACTCAGGTTGTTGAGAGAGGCCAATTGTTGTTATTCACTTGTAATCATTTGTACCCTAATTGAGTAGATGAATAGAAAAACAGTTTTCCCAATCCTATTCTCCTTCTTTCTTCTCTCCCTCTTTGTTAACCTAACTGCTTCATTGTTCATAAATAAACTCTGTTTCTCAAACAAGAATTTGTTAATTAGTATCGTTTGTTACAACAAATATATATTTATAAATTAATGTAGAAATAAAATGACATTTGGTTAATAATAAATTTTATTAACATATAATGACTTAAAGAAATTCACATGTCTAATTAGAACTGGTTCTAACATTGGGACACCATTTATAAATTTAACCAGTAAGACGACATAATTTAAATGTTTTCAAGTATATTAGTTGTGTCCATTTCTATTCTAATTCGAATGTTGTTTGAACGACCTTTCTTATTTCTACTCATATTTTTATTATGGAAAATTATATCTCATTGATAAATATGTCAATATTCATTGTTGGGTACAACTAGAAAGCTTTTGTTGTAGACAATGAATATGTTTACAACTTTGTTAATGTCTGATAGATGCACGAATATAACTTTACAAACACTAGAACATGTTGCCAAAACATGTGAGCAAGGAATATAAAAACTTGAATTTTTTTCATAATTGCAGCACCCGTATTATAGGTCGACCTTGTAATGTTCGATTGGTCGTCCCTCATTGTTGTCCATAGTTTTTTGGACACTGAAATAGTAGTTTCACTACTACACAATATAACTTTGGTAATAATATATTACTACGGTCGTTCAATCAACAATACTAATATCTAATTTTTATGATCTTGGATTTTTTAATTATAAGACTTTTCATCACGGTTAGATATATCAACCATGGTGATAGATGAAAGGTTACACCCTTCGAATCTCAACACCAAGAATTTTCTATTTTTTCATTAGAAAAAGGGCTTGTCCTTATACTCTTATATACATTTTAAAATTAAAATACCTATAAACAAGCTGATATTTATAAACAATGTTCTTGTAATATCTCATATCTTTGTAAGTGCTTTGTTCCTTGTCAGTTGAGACAAACTGAGTTCCTAAATGCTCTATTAGTTGTCAATTGTTGTTAGTTGAGACAAATAGAGTAAATAGTGAACTCAAAAGAGATTAATTCTTACTCATTTCAATTGGTCTTTACTAATTGGTAAAAGAAAGGACATTTTGGTTTGTTATATAGTAAATTGTTACTAGGAGATAAAATCCCAATCAAGATATTTTCTCTTCACTCAATCTACCATTCATATGCCATTTTTATTAGTAAGGAAATATAAAAGGAAATAAGAGAAAGAAGAGAAGAAAAGAGAAGAAAGAGGAGAAAGATAGAAAGCTTGGAGGAAGAAGAAGAAAACTTGGAGAAGAGGAAAAGCTTGATCAAGAAGCCAATCCACTCAATTTCTTCATCAATCATCTTCTTTAAGGTGGATTCTAGGTAGTTTAGCCTTTGGGGGAGAATTACATGAGATGGGAAAACTAGGGTTTTATGTATTTTGTTATGATCATGTAAATTGGTGTTGATGCATGTTCTACTTGTTGCTTGTATGCTTGTTTGTGATAATCCATGTTATTTGATGTTGTTTTGGTGTACAAGGTGTTATATGTTGTTGTGGTTGCTTTTTCCCCTTCCTGTTGTATTTCTTCATTGGTTCTGATATATCATCCTCGCTAGGCGAGGGGATATCTCGCAAAACAAGAGTCCATGTTGCTAGGATGTGATGTTCTATTATTCACGCTAAGCAAGATGAGTGTCTTGCTAAGCGAGGCATCGCTTGAAACTCGCTAAGTGAGGAAGAGAAATTCTCCAGTTTTGGATTTTCTATTTAGTCTCGCTTGGAGCTCGATTGAGCCTCACTGAGTGAGATCTCGTGGGAGGCTTGCCGAGTCTCGCTAGAGAGAATGCTTTATTTTGAGAAAGTTGTTTATTTCCCTATTTCCACCATAAAGTGGGAATCATAGTTCTGATTGACATGAGGTAGGATACGTTGGAATAATGTTAATTTCATGGTATGGAATACTTGGATATGTTATAACATGGTGGGGTATGGTTGGAATGGTAAGAGGTTGAAGAAGAGGGGTTTAAAGTGATACTTTGGAGATTTATATTCTGTCATTTTCACTTAGTGACTGCAATTCTCGCCCACCGAAATCTACAGATATGAGAATTCTAGCACCATTGGAAATAACGTATCTTGAGTTTCATAACATAAAATGAGACGTGGTCGAATGCATTAGAAATCTTATTTAAAGGTCTAATTGATGATGATGCTTGTTGATACTTATTTTCAAGTTTTCTCTTAGTGAATGGATTATATTTTCCTTTGCTTATGTGTGCTTTATGAATTATGTTATAATATAGGGTTAATACCCTTTTTAGTCTCTTACCTATACCTCTGTGTCTATTTTGGTCCTCTTTCTTTTAAAACGTCCAATTTGGTCCCTTACATTGTCAAACAAAATCAAACAAGTCCTTTCTGTCAAATATTGATAAATGGCGTTAGAAATAAGGGATGTGGCAACTGAGGTGGCAACTGAAAGGACGTGGTAGTTGTGGTGGCAGAACTATTTTTTATTATTATATTTAATAATTAAATGTTTTTATTAATTTTAATTATTTTTTAGAAAATCTATTTAAATTATTTTTCACAAACTTTAATATAAAATATTTGGGCCTGAAGCCCATGTTCTTTACATTAGCAGCCCAATAGTCAAGATTTATTCTTAGAGTGTGAACAAGTGCTTTATAAACACTTAACTTTGTTGTTGAATATTTGATGTGGGACTTCAACTATTCTTCATACTGAATTGTTGCCATGAAAGCTTCATAGAAAATGCAGTTGCCAAACATTGTTTCCAAACATTGCCACTGCAATAAAAGTTACTCCAATAGACATCAACCACTGCAACATACCCCAAGAAAGCTTCATAGCAAATGCAACATACTCACAATAGACACCCGCCTTCCATTTACATCGCTGCTATCAGTTTGCATCACAGCTGAAAAAATGAAAGGAAACATAAAACTTTAGTTCATAATCACAGTTTGTTGTTATTCTATGAGTATAGATTTACCAAAGATATGGGTAGAATTATAGAAGCCATTTTCTATGGCATCATAATTAAAAGTGTTAATACTCTTATATAGAGTGAGTTAAAATTAAAAAGAAAAACAAAATCAAAGTGAGTTCTTAATCAAATACTTGTATCACTATCTATATTGTTAATAGTAGTGTCAGAGTAAGTTCCATTTCCTGAAAATGATGGTTTATTTTCTATCTTTTTCATTCGACCAAGCAAATATGTTTTATCTGCTTTAAAATTTTTGGGTTAATAGTCATTTACCCCCCTGCAATATAGGCGACTTTTGATTTACCCCCCTTTAAAAAAATAATTTTGGATTACCACCCTGAAATTTTAAAATTCTAAGTCTTTTGCCCCCCAGGTAGAAAAATTACCCCCCTGTAAATTTTTTTTTTTTTAATTTACCCCCCTGGTTTTTACACGCTTAGGGGGGTACCCCAAAATTTCAGGGGGGTAATCCAAAATTATTTTTTTAAAGGGGGGTAAATCAAAACTCGCCAATATTGCAGGGGGTAAATGACTATTAACCCAAAATCTTTAACAAGCTGATTAGATTGATCCCTGATTTCTCTTATTCATTGATCCTGAATTAAGGAGTATTATAACCACCATTTTCTTCTATTAAGCAACCATATTTGTTTCTGTAAAACTCTAATTCCGCTTCTAAAGCTCTTAACTCTTCCTCTCTTTTGAGAAGCATTTCGTTACTGCAAAGCTTCCATTTACTTTGCCAATGATGAATATTTGAAAATGAGATATTTTTCAATTTCATTAATCAAAGACACATTTACTTGGATACAATCTCCAACATTAAGTTATTTAGGGGTGAAATGAAGGTAAATGTTATAGACTTAGCGAATTTTAGAAGGAAAACTGTTGAGTCCTTCAATGATTACATTAGTATATTTAGACATATGAATACAAATGCCTTACTGGTATTTCCAAGTATGAATTAGTCCAAAATAAGATCTTCCAGATGAGAATACTTATACATCTAATGATGACAGGGACAAGAGTCACTAATATCATCTAGATCATCAAAGGCTTCTTTTCTAGATTCTTCATTACCATAGCTTTTTTCACCAAAGGCATTATTGATATATGCAGTTTCTTTAAAGGATTTTGATTTGCTTACATCATTCTCTGATACTGATATTGCAAAGCTTCCATTTACAATGCGACTTTCTCAGCCTGTAACCTTGTTATCATAGCCATTGTGTTATTAGCAACAACTTCCATTGGCAACTGCATTTTCTATGAAGCTTTCATGGCAACAATTTTCAGTATGAAGAATAGTTGAAGTCCCACATTGAATATTCAACAACAAATCTGAGTGTTTATGAAGCACTTGTTCACACTATAAGAATAAATCTTGACTATTGGGCTGCTACTAAAGAACATGGGCTTCAGGCCCAAATATTTTATATTAAAGTTTGTGAAAATTAATTTAAATAGATTTTCTAAAAAACATTAATTAAAATTAATAAAAACATTTAATTATTGAATGTAATACTTAAAAATAATTCTACCACCTCAGCTGCCATGTTCTTTTTGTTGTCACCTCAGCTGCCATGTCTCTTATTTCTAACGCCGTTTATCAATATTTGACATAAAGGACTTGTTTGATTCTGTTTGACAACGTAAGAGACCAAATTGGAAGTTTTAAAAGAAAGAGGACCAAAATGGACCCAGAGGTATAGGTAAGGGACTAAAAAGGGTATTAAGCCTATAATATATTTGCATTGAATGAACAATAATGTATTAAAACCTTTGATAATGAGTGAGGTAAAGCTAGGTTGATAACTAGATGAATGAATTAGTAAGAAAGACTTAGGTTATGCTTCATAACTTAGGTTCTGATACTCGAACGTGATAGGTAGCTCGGTGGTACCCATGAATGAGTGATCGCTTGAGACGAATCGTTCCATCTACGAGAATTACGGATATTATAGATGGTGAACAATGGTCTAGTTGCGAGACAGTGGGATTTGTATGGAAACATGTTGTGTTATAGTGATTGTTGAGAATGATCATGTTATCAAGAATAACCATTATTCTTGTTTATCCAGAGTTCGAGACTTATATAGAACAATAACTAAGAAAGGTGAATCATTGAGACGAATTACTATGATTCCGTAAAAGCGTATTCCATTAATTGGAGACTAGGACTACCATTGGCCGTATTTGGTGGATTGTGTAATCCGTTCAATGGAGGTCGGGTACTGTCGTTGGTCATATATGATGGATGATTTAGTTGATCTTTGTGATCGGGTTTGGGCTAATCACCCTTGTGTTACATGCAAGTACGAGTATAGTGATTCATTGAGTTATGAGAACTCATGTTGTGTGTTTCCATACGAAGCATAAATTCCCTTAGATGCTTAAGTCTTTGTTCTATTGTGTAAGTATGCACAAGTAGGACGAAGTTGAATGACTTAAGTTAATAATCGATAAGAAATCCCTTAGAGCCAAGTGGATCCATAAGATATGGGAACTCTCTGATATCATTATCTCACCCCAATATTATTGTTGTTTTTCATGTGGTTCTTTGCAGGCTACATGCAAGAATAAGCTTGTCTAATAATGTTTCGAAGACTTTTGTCATCATGATCTTCCGCTGTGGATTATGTGCATCTGTGGATATTGTACATAAATATTAGTTTTGATTAGGCACTATTGTATATCATGTGCCACAGTTGTATATTTTCTTTTTAGACATGCATATATATAATGATTATGTTAGGCACTTGTGTTGTATCAGCACCAATTAACACTGCGCATAATGTATTTTTAGATGTATATTATATAGGGTGTTATAGTTCCCAACATATGTCACCCTCACAAACATTATGATAGATAGGGTACGAGTTTCTTTAAAGATAAAGTTACTTGACCTGATAAAATTTGTTTGTTAGACGAAGGCGACTTATCTAGAGGGGGTGAATAGATCCCCAAATAAAAAACCTTTACAAAAGTGTTTTAAAAAACGATGGCTAGGAGAAGTAACTTCAATCGATTCGTCTAAACCAAACCACTATCGAAAAGCTCAGATATGCGTATGTGAAAACCAATAGAAGATAATGATAAACTATTCAACCAATACGATTCAATCACAATCTTTTAAAGACTACTCAATAAGCAATGCTATATCCAATGATAATTCACACAAAAACACTATAGAGGCAAATTATCGAACACCTTGTGTGCAATCGATTTTGCTTGGAAATTTATATGGTTTTGTTGATCTTAAAATCCAATCACAATCAAAAGGATTGTGATCCACTAAACAAAAAGTTTATCAAATTGTTTTCAAAAGAGTTTTCCAAACGAATTAATTGCACAAGTGATGAACAGAATAATTTGTAAACGAAATATAAAAGAGATAGAGAGAGGAAGTACACAAGGATTTGTTTAGGAAGTTCCCCAACCGGACTAGCTATGGGTACATCTGCCCTCAATTCCAACTCAAATTGAGATAGTGTAATTAACCTTACTTTGCAAATTATAGTTTACAAGAGAAATGTAGCAATGCAACCCTACAAACCCTAAGTTTGATGTTGATCCTAGAAATTTATATTCCCTTGATCTGAGCTTAATCAAGTCATCTAACAATTTCAATTCGATTCACCGTCTCACGCTACTCTTTTGCATGAACCGCAACCCTTCAAAGCCTTCACTCGATTGAATTTGAATTGCGAATTGTTATAACCCAAGATTTACCAAGATAATCCACCGTCTCACGCTACTCCTTTGCAAGAACCGCAAATCTTCAAAGCCTTCACTCGATTGAATCCAAACTTGAGTAATCTTGTCCAAAACCTTCATATCCCCACTTTGATCTTAAAGGAAAACCCCACCTTGGTTTTCTAATTTAAAACCCCTCTAAGATCTCAACCCAATTTACAATACCACAAACTAAATTATACCTTATCAACTTGATTCTAGATGGCACCCAAATAATGAATGATTATGTGTACTTTGTTTGTGTATATGCGTAAAACCAAGGTTGAAAATGATGACGACTCTTAGTACGTTCCAGGTTTCGTTTATGATTTTATCAAAATCATTGAAAATAAATTATGCATGTATGAAGTATTTGTATGCATGCATGTTTGAAAGCAAAAGGAATGCAAAGGAATTGAAAAAGTTGAGAATTTTTGGAAAGTTTTATTTCACAGCCTGACCTATGAAAGCCATGTGTCGACCTATTAGAAAGCCATGTGCCGACCTGTATAGATCATGCGTCGACCTGTAAAGGTCATGTGCTGACCTGTAGAGGAGGCACATCTAATAGAGCCCATATGCTTTAATAATGCAGTGAATGTGTCAACCTATGAAGTGGATGTGTCGACATATAGGAAAATTTTTTCTTATATGTATCAACCTAAAGGATACGCGTGTCGACCTATAGATTGATTTTTCACAAAAAATATTTTTGATGCATTTTTTATACATGAAACCTTTTTCAACTTGTTTCCAAATGATTTTATGCTTCCTAATGCTAAGATGCACATTTAGAATCAGATGATACATTCCAATATACATCAACGCTAAAGTATCTTAGTTTTGACATCATGAAAAATAAATCTAACGGAAAATTTCACTCACATACTTCTCCTTTTTTATGATGACAAAACTTGTCATGATGCGTTTCATGTCTTCATGAAAACTCCTCCTGAATGTATGCATCCCAACTTCGTCTTGCAACATGCTTCTCCCCCTTTGATACCATTAAAAAGAGACAAATCAAGCTATGAGAAGTATCTTATAACACGCATAAACCAATATACCACAATAAGACGTTTGCAAAAGGAAGATCATCAATACCACAACACTCACATAGAATGATGTACATATTGTAAAAAGAATGCCTAACCATAAATAATAGCATATAAAGCAACAAAACAAACATGATTGTCACATCTTATGCCAAATAACATACAATAACCATGAAAAATAAAGGATACAATGTAATAAAAAACTCTTGAGTTGCTACAAAGGCGACACGATTATGTGACATATGCCTTTGGTGCTCCCGGAATGCTGCACACAAATGTGCTCTAGTAAGGTGATATATATATTTACCACCACTCAAACCAAAAACAAAGATGTTATCATAACAATGACACACTACAAGAATTTTGCTAAAATTATAATATGTTCAAACATATTTCATGCCAGAATAGATAAACAAAACTATCACATATATCATGTAAGAACTTAATAATAGAGAACAAACTTATACACAAGCACCATATTTCAAGTATGGAAATAAAATTAGCTTGAAATCATAATAAGCATATAATTTGAAAGACATCAATTAAGATTTTTGGAAGTGAACAAGCACGATATATTTCATACATCAAGTATATCAAGTATATGGAACATTGATAACATGCAAAAGTAAAAAGCTTACTTTCAAAGGGAGAAAATGGAACAATATTACCTCGCTTAGGAATTGATGAGAGATGCACTTGTATGTAATTTCACTTCCAAGGAATGTTAAATCAAGAAAATATAAAGTGCATGCAACAAATCATATTTAGGTAAGATTTGAGATATCAGGTATCTCCAATTCCCTTCGAATGTTGAAAAACGGTTCGATTGCAAGAGGTTTTGTAAAAATATCCGCAAGTTGATTTTTGTTATCAACGTGCTCAAATATGACATCCCCTTTTTCAACACAGTCACATAAGAAGTGATGACGAATCTCAATATGTTTAGTGCGAGAATGTAGCATCGGATTTTTGGTTAGATTAATAGCACTAGTGTTATCGTACATAATAGGATTACATTGTAGTTTAATGTCAAAATCAAGTAGTTGTTGTTTGAGCCACAAAATTTGAGCAGAACAACTACCGGCTGCGACGTATTCTGCCTAGACAATTGACAAAGCAACATAAACTTGTTTCTTGCTATGCCAACTAACTAAGGAGTTTGACAACATGTGACAAGTTTCATTAGTAGTTTTCCTATCTGATTTGCAACCGGAAAAATCGGAATCGGTATAACCAACCAAATTACAACTGCTCTCCTTGGAATACCAAAGCCAATACTTAGATGATATCATCTCAAACTCACCTTGCATAAGCTTAGAAAACTCCTTGACTAGTTGTATATTAGTGGAACCAAAAATGATATAATCAACATAAACTTGAACTAAAAGAATATTTTTTCTTTTACGCTTAATGAAAAGTGTAGTATCTACCTCCCCTCTCGAGTATCCTTGATCTATTAAGAACTTACTAAGTTTCTCATACCAAGCCATAGGGGTTTGTTTGAGGCCATATAAAGCTCTTTTTAGTTTATAAACATGATTATGATACTCATGATTTTCAAAACCGGGAGGTTGTGAAACATACACTTCCTCATTAATATATTTGTTAAGGAAAGAACTATTTACGTCCATTTGATATAACTTGAAATCTTTTGAGCAAGCATAATCTAGTAGAAGGCATATAGCCTCGAGGCGAGCAACCGGAGCATAAGTTTCCTTATAGTTAATGATCTCCTTTTGGTAATAACCTTGATCCACTAGTCGGGCTTTGTTCTAAGTTATCACTCCATTTTCGTCGAGTTTGTTCCTAAAAACCCACGTAGTGCCAATGACATGATGATCCTGTGGATGAGGGACAAGGTTTCATACATCATTCATTTTAAACTGGTTTAATTCATCTTGCATAGCCATAATCCAATGCTCATCAAGTAGGGCATCCTTAGCATTTTTAGTTCAACTTACAAAACAAATGCAAAGTGATAACAAAAGTTACTTATCTTGGAGCGTGTTGTCATGCCTTTGGTGATGTCTCCAAGAATGTTGTCGACTGGATGATCCTTGGAGGTTCTCCTAAGCCAAAGGAAAATTGTCCACTACAGCTAGACTTTCATCCTTCTTCTTTTCAAAATCGTTATCTTCTTCTTTCTCTAGTTCCACCTCTTTAAGCTGATTAATTCCTTATTCGGGTCCTTTGAGAATGTCTTGTGAAGATACACCTAGAACATGAAAAGAAACACATTTCCCGACATTTCTCGGGTAAGACTCATCAAAAGTGACATGTATAAACTCGTCGACAATAAGTAATCTTTTGTTATAAACCCTATAAGCTTTGCTCTATTAAGAGTATCCAAGGAAGATACCTTCATTGGCTTTCGCATCAAACTTTCCAAGATTATCCTTTCCATTGTTTAAAACAAAGTATTTCATGCAAAAACATAAAGATGTGATAAATTAGGTTTTCTACCATTTAGTAGTTCATAGGGAGTTTTTTCAAAAATAGGACATATTAATATCCTATTCAAGACAGAACATGTCATGCTAATGGCTTCGGCCGATAAATACTTTGGTAGATTACCCTTATTGAGCATAGTTCTAGCCAACTCCTATAAAACACGATTTTTGTGCTCCACAACACCGTTTTGTTATGGAGTTCTTGGAGCGGAAAAATTATGCTCAATGCCATGTTTATCAGAGTAATTCTCAAAGAGGTGGTTTTCAAATTCACCTCTGTTACCGCTTTGGATAGCAACAACTTTTAAATTCATCTTGGTTTGGGATAATCTTACAAATTGAGTGAAAGCTGAAAAGGTCTCATCTTTACTATGCAATTACATGACCCAACAAAATATCGAGTAATCGTCTATAAATACAAAACCATAGTAGTTACCATCTATGATTTTGGTCCGTGAGGGACCAAATAGGTCCATATGAATATGTTCAAGAGGTCTCGAAGTTGAAATAATGTTTTTCGATTAACATGAGACTCTTGTTTGCTTACCCATTTGGCATGCATCAGATGGTCTTTTGAAAACTTTATTTTTGGTAAATCTATTACTAAATCTTTTGAGGTCACCTTGTTTATTAAATCAAAGTTGATGTGACTTGGGCGTCTATGCCATAACCAAGAGTATTCACTCATGGTGACAAGACACTTAGTTCCGATCATGGATACATAATCTAGATTAAGAATATATGTGTTTTTTACCCTTGAGCCCTTAAACATACAATCATTCTTTTCATTGTGTTAAAATATGCAACAAGTTTTTGTAAAAGTTACTTTAAATCCATTTTCACAAAGTTGACTAATGTTAAGAAGATTGTGTTTAAGACCTTCAACTAACATAACATCAGAGATAGTAATAGACGAGGGATTACCTACACTAATTTTTCCAAGTACTGTTCCCTTGTTGTTGTCTTCATAAGTAACAAAACCCTTCTTCTTTAGCAAAAAGTCAATGAATAGAGAGATGTCATCCGTCATATGCCTTGAGAATCCACTATCGAGAAAACACATATTCTCCGTAGAGCCAAGACATTCAACCTGTAGGATCAAACAAGAGTAATAGGTACCTAATTTTCATTGGGTCCTTGATAGTGAGGGAAATCAAGGTTGCATTTGGGAAACCATTGAAAAGCACCTTTAGGAACACAAAGTCTCCTAAACTTGCATTTTTCAATAGTGTGACCCTTTTTACAACAATAGTGACAAGATAGATTGTGATGAGATTTACTTTTACAATTTGAAACCTTTTGAACATATTTATGCTTTTTATATGAAGGATTCAAATATCGTTTAAACTTTGATGAATCAATAGCAAAAGCAACCTTTGGTTGTAATGCCTTGTCCAATTTAGCTTGAAGAGTATTTATCTTTTTTTGTCAAATATGACAAGTTTCACAACCGAACCATAAAGGTTCACCATTCTCGCTCTTATCTTTTTGAACATATACTATAAATTGCTTAAGAGCCTCCGTTTTCTTTTCAGTTTCTAAAACTTTAGCTTCTAATTGTGCAAAAATTCTTTTGTTTGAAGCTAACTTTTTAAAGGCGTCTATGGCTTCTCTTTGTAGATTTTCAAAAGCTTTTTGCAATCGAGAATAAGACAATTTATTAAAAGATTCAAGCTTAGAATGACTTACATTTTTATTCTTCTTTTTGTTGGCCATGAAGCAAATTTTAGCCGATTCAATGCTTGAACTTGAGCTTTCATCAATTGAAGATTCATTTTCACTTTCCCAAGTAACATAGGCTCTTCTACACTTGCTAAATTTTTTATGATGGCTTTTCTCTTTGTCTTTCTTGATCAATGGATATTCCGCCCTATAATGGCCTTCATTTCCACATTCATAACATGAAAGTCTATATTTACCTTTCTTATTCTCATATTCCTTTTAGGAGTTCGAAAGCCTTCTAAATCTCATTAGGTTCTTGTCGGAGTGTTTAACTTCATTTTTCCTTCTGAACCTATTGTACCTTTTGACAAACAATTCCATTGATTCACAATCACTTTGCTAATTGATTAAGGAAATTGAACTTGAAATCTTTAGAGCAATAGACCTCTTCTCTTCTTCCTTGTCCTTACCTTTCTCTTTCTTCATCTTTTTTTCAAGCTTATTTTCATGTTTTTTCAAGCAAGTGAGTTCTTGCTCATGTTCTTCTAGCTTGCCGAATAAGGTTGTGAGATCAAGTGTTTTAAGATCATTCTCTTCTTTAATCGCGGTGACCTTGGGTTGCCATTCCTTATTAAAACACCTTAAAACTTTATTAGTAGCTATATCATTGGAGATAGGATTACCTAGAGCCTTCAAGCGATTTATGAGATGTATGAACCTCTTTTGCATGTCGGCATGCTTCATGCAAAATATTTCAAACTCTTGATTTAACATATTGATCATAGCTTGTTTGACCTCATTAGTTCCCTCATGGGCAACTTATAATGCATCACACATAGCTTTGGCGGTCTCACAATGAGAGACACGATAATATTCATCAACACCAAGTGTGGATATGAGAATATTTTGTGCCTTCCAATCATGTGACCACAATTTCTTATCATTATCATCCCATTGTGCTTCCGATTTTGGTATGACGACGCCTTGAGCATTGGTCACTGTAATTTGATTTGGACCATTGATGATGGCGTCCCATACACCATTATCAATCGAGTTGATATGGATACGCATATAGGCTTTCAAATAGCCATAGTTTTCAATGGTGAATATTGAAGCTCTCTGTACGCCCCTTTAGGTTAAGGTGTCCCTTTTCTAATAAGCAAATATTGAAGCACGAAATTAATCGCAACTCATGATAACCACTTGTCAGACGAAGGAGACTTATCTATAGGTGGTGAATAGATCCCCAAATAAAATTTCTTTATAAAAAGTATTTTAAAAACGATGGCTAGCCGAATTAACTTGGATCGATTCGTCTAAACTGAACCACTAAGTTTACAAGAGAAATGTAACAATGCAACCCTACAAATCCTAAGTTTGATGTTAATCTTAGCACTTTCTTTTCCCTTGACTTGAGTTTGATCAAGTCACCAAACAATGCCAATTAATTCATTGTCTCACGCTACTCCTTTTCAAGAACCGCAACCCTTCAAAGCCTTCACTCGATCGAATCTGATTTGCAAATTATTATAACCCAAGATTTACCAATATGATCCACCGTCTCACGCTACTCCTTTACAAGAACCACAGATGTTCAAAGCCTTCACTCGATTGAATCCAAACTTGAGTAAACTTGTCCAAAACCTTCAAAATCCCTACTTTGATCTTGAAGAAAAACCCCACCTTGGTTTTCTTATTTGAAACCCCCTAAGATCTCAACCCAATTTACAATACCATAAGCTAAATTGGACCTTATCAACTTGATTCTATATGGCACCCAAACAATGAATGATTATGTGTACTTTGTGTGTATGCATAAAATCAAGGTTGAAGATGATGACGACTCTTAGTATGTTCCAGGTTTCATTTATGATTTTACCAAAATCATTGAAAATAAATTATGCATGTATGAAGTATTTATATGCATGCATGTTTGGAAGCAAAAGGAATGCAAAAGAATTGAAAAAGTTGAGAATTCTTGGAAAATTTGGTTGCACAGGCCGACATATGAAAGCCATGTGTCGACCTGTTCAAAAGCCATGTGCCGACCTGTATAGGTCATGCATCGACCTGTAAAGGTCATGTGCCGACCTGTAGAAGCGACACATCTAACAGAGCTCATAGGCTTTAATAATTCAGTGAATGTGTCGCCCTATAAAGCGGATGTGTCGACACATAGGAAAAAAATTTCTTCTATGTGTCGACCTATAGATTGATTTTTCACAAAATTTGTTTTTGATGCAGTTTTGATACATGAAAACTTTTTCAACTTGTTTCCAAATGCTTTTATGCTTCCTAATGCTAAGATGTACATTTAGAATCAGAGGATACAGTCCAATATACATTACCGCTAAAGTATCATAGTTTTAACATCATGCAAAATACATCTAACAGAAAGTTGCACTCACATTGTTATCATGTGATCCCATAATCAACCTTTGTCAAATAATGTTGTCCATTGTTCTACAAAAATATTGTCGACCCACATTAAAGAACGTGCATTTATTATGAGAATTTCTTTGCGATAGTACTTGAAATTGGATGGGTTAATACATACCTTGATTTGTCATAATACTTAATATAAGTATAGAAATAGGCTAAATTACATTCAGGGTCCTTTAAGTTATTTAATTGTAACACTTTGGTCTTTTATGTTTGTTTTGCTTCAAGTAGGTCCTTTAAGTTATTTTAAAATATCAAGTTAGTCCCTTAAGTTGTTTTTGTAACGCTTTGGTCCCTTTTTTAAAAATCTCCGTTAAAATAAATTGCAAACTCATACATCATTTCAACTGGTTTTTCGCGCTGATCATGAATATGCAATCAAATTTATCAAACAAGTTACGATTCATGAGAATTAGTTAAAAATGGACGAAATACATAATGAAAAAATTATCGATCCGACCAAAATACACAATAAAACGCAAAACTAGTTACATATTCGTGATAAGTGCGAAAAACCAGTTCAAAAGGTATATGAGTTTACAATTTATTTTAACGGAGATTTTTAAAAAAGGGACCAAAGCGTTACAAAAACAACTTAAGGGACTAACTTGATATTTTAAAATAACTTAAAGGACCTACTTGAAGCAAAACAAACATAAAGGACCAAAGTGTTACAATTAAATAACTTAAAGGACCCTGCAGGTAATTTAGCCTATAGACATATATATGGAGATTATAATTTAAATTGTTATTGATTACACTAAGAAGTTAATTTTAGGCTAAATACAAATTTGTATCATTTATCTCTGATTCATGGTCCAATTTGGTTCCTTGACTTTTTAAAATACCGTTTTAGTCCTTCAACTTTTTAAAATGTATCACGTTGGTCATTTACGTCTAATTTGTTAGTCAAATTAAACTGGGTAGCTATATGGTGCAGATGTGTATGCCATATGGATTTGTCAACTGAATCGTATATGCCAAGTGGAACCTCAACTTTTAGTGACCATTTATTGTCTCTAAATTTGTCACAATACCAAATTTCTTTGTGACATTTCATCAAACACCTTTATTATATTGTATTTTTTTTTTGGAAAATCTACACTGTATTTTTCTATATATACAAGAAGCAACCAAGGAGAAACCATCCTTGGCACAGTGAGTATCTCAACATTGATTTCCAGTAGCTTTAGTGAGATTTAGTGATAGTTCTACTTGAATGTTTTAGGTGATAACAATTGGTCCAAGTCTATGGATGATGAAGGCAACGAGAAACCATTATCCATTACACTCGATAAACCAAGATCCTTATCTAATCTGAAAAAGAAATAAATAATTTTGTGAATACACATGTATATGTTAATGTTAACTCGAAATTGAATAATTAAAAAAGTTATTTTGAACCTTCTTACCTTGCAACGATCAAACAAAGTTGTTCATGCATAATTTTAGATAGAATTTCCTTAACTTGCAATTGAAATATTGATTATCCAACTTGATAAAATTTAGATAAACAATGGAAAAATACATTGTATAAGATATAATAATATTTTAAAATATGTAACGCAATGCGTTAACTGAAAACTTACACAATTCAATTTTATTTGCGCAAGACATGGTCGCCACGAGGAGTGAAAAAAACTGGTTTTCCTTAGTTGATCCATTACCAAACTATACCAATTTAAAAATACCCAATTTATTTGTTAAAAAATCTATTTGAATTCAATGAAACCCAAAATCAATAAATCAGATACAAATTTGTGAATTGGTTTATAAATTGGTTTACTTTCTCTTTCATTGAAGCAAAGTCAGACGTTTCTCACTCCAAATCACTGTAACTAATTGGGTATTTGAGTTTTTCAATTCTTTTTATGTGAATCAATTTACATGTCTTTCTCAATTGTATTTGTGATTGTTTTGAAATTTTTTTCTTTTATCGGTAATGTTGACGGAACTGACAACATTCAAAGGCGGCGTTAGTAGAACCGACAAATATTTTTGAAATTTTTGTTGTTGTTTTTATTGATAATGTTCACGGAACCGACAACGCTCAGAGGCGACGTTAGTAGAACCAACAACATTCACATAAAGGATGGTTTGCAGTGTGTGTGTGTGTGCAGAACCGACGATCTTCACAGAAACGATGGCATGCGGCGTTTGCGAAACGACGAAACCAATGTTATTTACAAAAACGATGACACGTGGCGTTGGCGTAACTGACAACATTTACATAAATGATGGTTTCAACATCGTTTAATGGGAACTATTGTAGTGTTTATTATTACTTGAGATATTTGATTGAAATCTGTGTTTTAATAAAAACTAGTTTTAAACTGAATCAAAATCGATTTCAATCCATTTCCTAAACATGAACAAGTTTTTCGAGATAATGATTTGGTTTTTAAACCATAACAAAAAAAAAATGATTTGGTTTTCACGGGTTGATTACCATGCACAACCTTAGTCATCACCAATTTCTTTTTGACTTGTTTATTAGTCAGGTCCCTCTTTCTTCTCTAGGACATTTATATTGAACGAGGTGATCTACAACTCCCCTCTAAAACATACAACTCAAATCTCTCCTCAATGACAATTTGTTGCCCAAAAGAAAACGATGTTATTTGCAATAACATGTACATTAAGGGTGACAAAATGGACTGTGGCCCGCAGGCTCGGCCCGCGCACCCGATAAAAAATGGTGGATTGGGATTTTGTGTCCGTCTACCCGCTTAATCCGCCCTGCCTTAAGTCCGTCAAAAAAAAAAGAGTGGGTTAGCTAGCAAGTCTGCCAACGTAGTTATCAATCACTCAATTTTTTTTTATTGATTGAAGGTTAATACTTAAACTATACTTTGCAATACTTGTTGAAGATTCTATTTTATACATTTATTTGTGAATATATGCAATTTTTTTTTAAGTAAAATTTGTTAAAAAGATGCTCTAGAGAAAAATTGTTCTAAAAAAAAGTAAAAATTCTAATTGAAATATAAAAATAATCCTATTAATCTATTAAAAAAATTATTGAAAATTAAATAAATAAATAGACGGGCAAGTCTGCCTCCCGCCATCCTGCCACCTTGGCGGGGCAGGCTAGATTTTTAAGTCCATTTTTAGTGGGCGGACTTGCCTGCCCCGCCCTTTTTTTTGGCGGACTTATGCCTTAAATGCATTTTTGGTCTCCTTATTTTGATTTTTTAAACTTTTAGTCTCTTTTTAAAAAAAATCAACTTTTTTATTTCTGTATTCAATATTTCTTGGATTTTTTGTGATCCCCCTTCAAATTTGCATAGTTGACATAATGATGTGAAGTTGAGTTAGTAGAGCCAGGTGGCGCCACTTCACACAATTTCTCCATGTCATATATTTAAAAAATAAAAAATTCTTTATAATAAAATAAACTATTAAATTTAAAATTAAAAATAAAAAGTTGAATTATTTATATTTTTAAAAAATAATGAAATTATTTTGATTTAATATTTTTATAGAATTTTAAGTAATTGATTAATTATATAAATTTTGAAAAATTATTGAATGATAATGTACTATATAAAATCAGTTCAGCTGGTGGGATTCAATACCATACGCTTATGCTACTTCATTATACAAATTTTGTACTCAACTTTGTATAAGCATGTATGTATTTCTAGAACGGTAAAATATTGCAAAATCAAAACTACGGTATCACCTATGAACTCATCTCTATCTTTGTGATAACTTAACTTGCAAACCATCTCTATCTTTGTGTTAAAAGTGAAATGTTTACTATCTGTGGCATCTTTATTATAACTTGAGCTGCAGTTCAGTTTTGATTCCGTCTATTTAAAAATTTCTACTTTTAACATTATTATTTAATAATTACTCAAAATTTATATAATAAATTAACTACTTATTTAAAATTTATATAAAAATATTAATTCAAAATATTATCATTACTTTTTTTAAATATAATTTTTTATTTTTTTATTTTTAAATTTAATAATTTATTTTAATCTTAAATAATATTATAAAATCAATTTTTATTTTTTAAATATATGATATAGCGAAATTGTGTAAAGTGGTGTCACATAGGCTCTGCCTACTCAATTCCACATCATAAAAAAAGCCAGTTATGCAAGTCAAAAAATAACCATAATAAACATAAGAAATATTGAATAGAAGAACCAGAAAGTTGATTTTTTTAATGGGACTTAAAAAAAAAAAAAAAAAACCTAAAATAGAGAGACAAAAAATGTATTTGAGCCAAAAATATTAAACAGAAACCTCAAATCTATATAATTTTAAAAATTAGGAATATTTAGTTTGTTGCAGTTGAAATCAAAAGATACATCAAAGTGTGCCAGAGATATTTATCTCTTGAGGTAACACTGGTGTATTTTTAGTTGGTTAATATTTTCTATCAAAGTGTGCTAGAGATATTTATCTCTTGAGGTAACACTGGTGTATTTTTAGTTGGTTAATATTTTCTGTTACTGTTAACAATAACTCTGTTACACTTACACTCTAGCTTATTGGTTGGGGATGTTACATTTAGAAGTTAACTCTAACTGTAACAGTTAGTTAGGTTAGTTCTTCGTATGTATATATACTCTTAGTCACCCATTGTACGGTCAACACATTAATATTATTCACTACTGCATCTTCTAGCTCTGTATCAATCTTTTTCACAGAGATGAATCTTAAAGAGATTTCACTCTAACATGGTATCATTCGCTGGTTTCGATCTTCCTCTATCTCAGATCTCTCTTCCTTGCTGATAATCTTTTTCTTTTCTTTGGTGAATCTTTCCATGGATTCAGAAGAATCTCAAGATTCAGGCGTTAAGAATCCTTCTCAATCGCTAGGGTTTTCCAATGTTTTTTCCAATTCCAAATCCAACAACACATTTGGACCAAAGCTTTCGATCAAACTACAAGATAATAACTATCTTCTATGAAATCATTAAGTTGAAGGTGTTATTCTGACACAAAAGATGCACAAAGTGGTTGTGAATCCATAGATTCCTAAAAAATTCAATTCAGTTCAAGATCGCGTTTTAGGTACGTTTTTTGACGAATATGAAGCATGGTTGGTTCAAGATCAAGTTGTGTTCATCTGGATGTTATCTACGATCTCTGAATCTGTGCTACCTAGGGTTCTTTTGTGTAAACATGATTATGAGGCTTGGGACAAAACTCACCAATATTTCAATGCTCAAATGAAAGATAGGGTTCGTCAGCTTCGAGTTGAATTGAAATCAAAAAAGAAAGGGAACGAATCGATTACTGAATTTGTGTTACGCATCAGAGCCATCGCAAATTCCCTTCTAGCTGTTGGTGATTCGATTTCTGAACAAGACCAAATTGACTCTATTCTCGATGGAATCCCAAAAGAATACAATCGCTTTGTTATGTAGATGTGTAGGAGCACTGAATCACCTTCACTATGTGATGTAGAGGCACTACTGTACGTGCAAGAAACTCAATTGGACAAGTTCCTCCAAGAGCTAGATGTGTCCACGGTTGCCGCAAATATAGCTCATACAGGTCAAGCAAACCACCAGTTCGAGAGGAACGTTTTCTCACAATTGTGGCAGGGGAAATCGCTTGACTCGGGGAAAAGGTTGTGGCAGAAGTCGTTCTACCACTGGTACGACTGGAAATTTCCCTACCTGTCAGTTTGTAGTTGATTGTTGGCACAGGTATGATGAGTCCTTCATACCTCATAGAACAACGAATAATTAACCCAATAATGCAGGCAACTTTGGCACTACACAAGAACAAGCACAAGATGATCTCAAAACTCTTAAGCTATGGAAATTGTAGCTACAACAAGCCAGCCTTATGCCTTCACTCAGGAGTATTCCCTTCCTTCACATTTAGAATCTCAGACCTAGTTTGCTGATTCAGGTGCCTCTCACCACCTTACTCCCTTTGATTCTCACTTATATAACCTCAAGCCCTATTTAGGTTCTAGTAAGGTTTATGTTGGTAATGGTCAATTTCATGCTATCAAATGCATTGGGTCTCTTACCTTTTACTCTAAGTTTAACTCTAAACATAAGTTAGTGCTTGACAATGTTCTTCATGTGCCCTATATCACTAGGACCCTACTATCTGTCTCCAAATTTTCTGTTGATAACAATGTTATTTTTGAGTTTATGGCAAACAAATGTCGTGTGAAATGTCAGGTTTCTAAACAAGTTCTTGTTGAGGCTTCCTTGATAATAGTGGCTTGTATTGTCTTCCCAAGTTATCATTGGAGCTCTCAGGGTTCAATTCTTTAAATAAAGACTTGCCTACACAGCTTAATGCTCAAGGCTACACTGCTGTCAAGCCACACCAATTTCAATTCTGTCAAACAAATTCTCAGAAAGTGTAATGTTTCTCTACCTAATAAACATGATTTTTTGTTGTGAAAATCTTGCAATATAGGCAAAGCTCATAGATTACATGCTACTACTTCAACTACTGTCTATGATAATACCTTTGATATTATTTATTCTAACTTGTGGGGCCCTCTCTTAATCCCTCTAGTTCTGGCTATAGATATTACATTGCCTTTGTAGATGGTTATACTAGGTATACTTGGTTGTATTTTCTAAAACAAAAGTCAGAAGCTCTACAAGCTTTTAAGCTATTTCAAGTGCTTGTTCAAACTCAATTTAAGACAACAATCAAGTCAGTCCAATCTGACTATGGAGACCCTTCTCCAAGTTCTTAGCATACCTAGGCATAAGTCACAGGCTTACCTGCCCACATACATCTCACCAAAATGGCTCTGTAGAAAGAAAACACAGACACATAGTTGAAATGGGCCTCACTCTATTTGCTCACTCATCCATTCCTGTCACCTATTGGGATCATAGTTTTGCCACTGCAGTTTCTTTGATCAATATGTTACCATCATCTTCACTCACTAAATTTGATTCACCCTACCATGCTCTTTATAACAAACAACCTAATTATAAAACATTGAAAGTGTTTGGATTCTCATGTTTCCCATTGTTGAGACCTTACAACAAAAACATGTTTCAGTTGAGAAGCTTAGAGTGTGTTTACTTGGGTGTGTCACATCAACATAAGGGGTTCAAGTGTCTAAGTAATGAAGGAAAATTATATGTCTCCAAAGATGTGATTTTTCATGAACAAATCTTTCCTTTTCCTCAAATGTTTCCATTTGAGATCACCAATATAGAGTCTTCTCAGTCCACACATATGCTGGCTCCTACTAAAGTGATGTCTTTAAAACCTCTCATTCCCACTAGTGGTGTTTCGGGTGAGGACTCATTTAGGACTCCTGTACCTAACCCTATTGAAAAGTCTCAGTCACAAAATGTACTCATTTCCCCATATAACTCTCCAAATGCTAAAGACCTGTCTAGTCATAACCAAACTGTCAATGTCTCACATAGTGCAGACAATGTCCTTGCACCCACTGTACCTCCTACTAACCAGCCTGTAAATGTGTCCTATACTAAGGACAACACTAGCACTGCCACAACTCAGCAGGCTGTCAATTCATATAAAAATCAGCAGGATGTCAAGTCAAGTAATAAAGCCAAAAATCATGATCTCACATGTGTTACACATGTCAGTCTATAGGATATAACAAGCATTCATTATCTAGAGGATAATCCCGTTTCTCAGTCCAAAGTGACTCTAAAACACAGTGCAGAGCAAAGGTTTGGCCCCATATATGACAACTCTAGCTGGCCCTTACCTTTATCCAACTCTGATGGGTCTTTATCACCCTCGTTTCACAGTGTTAAACCTAGTTCTCCACTTCTGCATAATGATCACCCCATGCTCACTAGAGCCAAAACGAGGAAGTCCAAACCTAAGGCCTTTCTAGCTCAAACTCATTCCGAACCTACTAGTGCTAAATAGGTTCTTTCTATTCCATAATGGGCTAAAGTTATGCAAAGTGAGTATGATGCTTTGATTGCTAATGGCACATGGACCCTTACTACTTTACCCTCTCATAGAAAATCAATTGGGTGTAGATGGGTTTTTAAAGTGAAAGAAAACTCAGATGGGAGCATACAAAAATAGAAAGCAAGACTTGTTGCTAAGGGATGCCATCAAGAGCAGGGTTTTGATTTCACTTAAACTTTATCTCCAGTGGATAAACCAACCACAATTAGACTCATTCTTACTCTTGCTCTCACCTATAAATGGGATATTCAACATGTAGATATCAATAATGCCTTCCTGAATGGTATTCTCCAAGAGGAAGTATACATGACTCAGCCCCTGGGTTTATTAGTGCTGATAAGTATTTGGTGTGCAAGATCAAAAAGGCAATCTATGGACTCAAGCAGGCACCTAGGGTCTGGTATGAGAAACTTACACAAGCATTAATTCAGTTTGGGTTTGCTCATTCAAGGTGTGATCATTCTTTGTTTGTGTATTGTCACCAAGGGATTTCTCTCTATGTACTTGTCTATGTTGATGATATTCTGATAATAGGTTCAAGTACTACTCTCATTCACAAACTGATTAACAAGATGCATGTCGAGTTTGCCTTGAAGAAGCTAGGTCGACCATCATACATTCTAGGCATCGAAGTTAGTCATCAGCAAAATGGTTCTTTGTTGCTAACTCAAACCAAATACATCAGGGACTTGCTGACACGGGTCAACATGGTGAATGCTAATGGAGTGCCTACCCCCATGCTCAGTACCTACAAACTTAGTAAGCACACCTCTGCACCATTTGTTGATTTCTCTCTCTCTCTCTCTCTCTCTCTCTCTCTCTCTCTCTCTCTCTATCGCTCAATTGTTAGAGCTTTGCAGTATGTATCCTTGACTAGGTCAGATATATCATTTAGTGTGAACAAGGTCTATCAGTTTATGGCATCTCCTCTTGAGGCACATTGGTCAGCTGTTAGGAAGGTTTTTAGGTATCCAAGTGGTACCATTTCACATGGCCTGCTGTTATCTCCATCTCTTTTAGACCAAAAGTTCTATCTTCGTGCCTATAGTGACTCGGACTGGGCGAATGACCCTGATGATTAACGGTCAACCTCTGGAACGTGCATTTTCTTTGGTTTTAATCTCATATCTTGGAGTTTCAAAAAGCAGTCTTTGGTTTCATGTTCGAGTACTGAAGCTGAGTATCGCGCCTTAGCACACACCTCCTATGAATTATTGTGGATTGAATCGCTCTTGACTGAACTTTGAGTGTCGTTTCATACACCAACTATCTTATGTGACAATATGAGTGTTGTCTTAATGTCCCATAATCCTGTCTTACATGCTCGCACGAAGCACGTCGAGCTTGACACACACTTTTTTTTATGAGAGAGTCACCTCTAAGAAGTTGTTGGTTCAACATGTTCCCGCTATGGCACAAATTGCATACACTTTGACCAAACCATTGGGAACTGCAGCTTTTCAAGATTTGCGCACCAAACTCAATGTCACTTGTATCCGTCATCCACCTTGAGTTTGCAGGGGGTGTTAGAGATATATATCTCTTGAGATAACACTGGTGTATTTTTAGTTAGTTAATATTTTCTGTTACTGTTAACAATAACTCTGTTACACGTACACTCTAGCTTATTGGTTGGGGCTGTTACAGTTAGAAGTTAACTCTAACTGTAACAGTTAGTTAGGTTAGTTCTTCATTTGTATATATACTCTCAGTCACCCATTGTATGGTCAACACATGAATATTATTCACTGCTGCATCTTCTAGCTTTGTATCTTTTTTTTTATAGAGATGAGTCTCAAAGAGATTTCACTCTAACAAAGTGAATATCAGACCACCACATGAAATTAGTAACTAAAATGCCAAGGTTAGCTAACTTATCTGCATAATGGTTCTCTTCCCTATATATGTGGGTTGTCAAAAAAATTAAAATTCTTAATCTTTATCATACAGTTGTTCCATTTGTTCCTTAACTTCCAAGGCATTATAGATGATTTACTGTAGACTTTAACTAATAATATTGAGTTTGTCCCTGACCATAAATTAGACCAGTTGCATTTAATAACAACTTCCATTGTCAAAATAACTCCCACAACTTTTGCAAAAAGCGCATTATTTGAAGGCAAGTTGCAAGCAAAACTACCAATGTAATCACCAAAATGATTTCTAAACAAACTACCACAATGTTCACTTTGATCCAACTCGGAGAAGGAGGCTCCAAACAATCTCTTTCAAAATCGTTGGCTATTAATTTAAAAAAGAAAATCTCTTTAAAATCACAAAATCTCTTAAGGAAGAATTGGTCGAAGAAGCAGCTTTGTTACATGCCAAACGATAGAACATAAGGGCTCGTGTGATGCACAGTATAAGAGACAGAATAGGATATCTATATCATATCTTATCGCAGTCCAATATTTGATGATATAACAGAATATGATAAGTTAATCCTGAAACTTATCATATCCTACTTCATTAGTTCAAATTTTATCCTGAATATGAGCTGGATTAGAATCCGGCAGGATACAATAAGAAAATAATTTACAAATTTACCTCTATAAAATATAATTTAAAATAAAAATTAAATGTGATAAAATATAAATAAATATTAATTTGATGTTCAATTAAAAAATAACAATAAATAACTTTTAAAAAATAGGTATGATTTTGTCATAAAGGTATTTTGTAACTTTATATAATATAAAAAAAATTAAAACTAATAAATTGAACATATTAAAAATAAAATAGTTAGTATAATTTTAAAAATATGAATATTAAATTTAATTTTTATCAAATTAAATATATTTTTTAAAAGTAGTTTTGTTACATATTATATATACATATTTTTATTTTATTTATCTAATATGTACAATAGAATTCATGATCTTTTAAAAAAAAACTGAAATTGTTTATTCAGTAGTGTCAATGAGTTTTTTGTTTTATTTTTTAAATTATATAAAATTATTAATTTTTTTATCAATTAATAAATTTTAAAACATTTTTAAAAATTTGAAAAAATGTAGTTATTTTATATAAACAAAAATACTGGCTAGGTTCTTTAAGTTATTTTAAAATATCAAGGTAGTCCTTTAATTTTTTTTTTGTAACGCTTTGGTTATTTATGTTAAGTAACGTTTGCGTCGTAGACTTTTTAAAAATCTCCGACACAATTAATTGCAAACTCATATACTATTTGACCTGGTTTTTCGCGCTGATCACGAATATGTAATTAGTTTTGCGGATCAAGCGCTACAAATCAGTTTAAATGGTATTTGAGTTTGTAATCTATTGTAACAGAGATATTTAAAAAGGTCAACGACATAAACGTTACTTAACATAAAGGGTCAAAACGTTACAAAAAATTTTTTAAATAACTAACTTAATATTTTAAAATAACTTAAAGAACTAAAATAATATTTTTGCCTTTTATATAAAACAGGATATGCTATGATATAAAAAAGATAAAGATAAACGTATTCTACTTAATATCGTATTATATCTGTAACATATCCTGCGCACTAAACTTATCCTAAAAACTTTTGAAAAATAAGTATATTTTGAAATCTAGCCTAATTTCAAGAATCAATGTAATCCGGACAATTTTGCATTGTGCAGCAAATGATCCAATTACCAATAGATATCAATAGTTGTTCTATAATTTGATGGATAAATGTTGTTCTATTATTTCAACTTTTTTTAAAAATAATTTTATAATATTATATATTTTTGTTATAAAAATTTATAAAAAAAATATTTTCATACAATTTTAAAATAAAAAATTAATTTGAATAATTATATTTAAATTTTTATTTTAGATATTTTATTATTTTATTAAAACTTTTTAAAATTTTTAAAATTATTTAATTTTGAAATTAATTTAAATAGTTTTTTAAAAAACGATACCACTTTTTGAAAAAATTGCAAATTCAACTATATTTTTGATATTTAATAATATATACTTATGTTATAGGATATCAAATTAATCTTTTAATTTATAAAAAATAAATTTAATTTTTTTTTAATATTTTAAGAAACATTTTTATAATTTTTTTAAATACAAAAAAATAATTAAAAGTTAAAATAAACATGTCCACCATCTCGTCATTAAAGTGATTCTAGGAAATCAGTAGTAAAATGCATACTCTAATTAGTATGAATGATAATTGATTTTATATTTGTCGATTAGTTGGTTATTGTTTTTCTTTTCGCACCCACTGATTTTGTTCACATTGCACCCTTAAAATTGAATTTTGTTTCACAATGCCACACTGAATTGACAAACTAGTGAGGGGGTATCCCGCAAATATACGGAGCTAGACCCAAATGTTAAAGTCTGGATACTACATGCTTCTAGGCATTAATTGTAAGATTTGTAACTAATATGCTTGAAAGACATAGTTTTGTAAACATTGAATCATAAAACATAAGGGAGTATGTCCTAAATATATGGAGCAAGACCAATATAGGTTCCACACCTTACTATGGGAAACAGTCTCTATCAACAAACCATGATATCACGGACCTAAAAAAAAATACCGATAAATTTTACAAAACCATGTTCTAGGTGGCATTTACAATGGTCAATGAAATATTGGTCCACCATGGGCGAATTCACTTTTATTTGTTATAGCAGGGTTTTTTTTAATAAGCAAAAGCTGTATTATAGAGAGATTAAGGAAATCTCTAACCCAACAATAATAATACAAGCATTCACAATATCCACTCCAACCAACCTAAAAAAATCTAAGGAGAACTTTGTCCACTCGTAAAGACTTCATCTAACCCGATTATTCGACGCAATAATCAACCATCTCAAAGAATATAACACAATAGTTTGGTATATAGACTCAACATTACAAATATCATCATTAAAGAGGATATTATTCCTAGTCCTCCAAATACACCAACATGTTACGAACCAAATCGAATTTGCCGACTCAGATTTACATCTACCAACCAATCTTAAGAACCATACCATAGCATGTTCACAACACGACGTTTCGTTGATCCATTACATGCCAATCCAATTAAGCACCCTCATCCACACTATTTGAGCTTTTGGACAAGTGAAAAAAAACGTGTGTATTATCCTCATGTTCATTAAAACACATAACACATACCTTCTCATGGTTGTTAACCACTATACCTCTATCGACTAAATTCACACGAGTCGGCAATCTATTTAATACCATACGCCACACAAATACCTTAATTTTCAAAGGAATGTTAATCTTCCATAAGATCTCCAGTACAGTAACAATTGGTGCCTCCAACATCATAGAATTATCAGCAGCAATAATGTAGTCGTAGTACGATTTAACCGAAAACTCTTTACTTGCTTCCTGTTGCCACGACCATTTGTCAACAAAATCTTGTCTTGGCTGAACATAATTCAGCAGAATCTCAAGCTCCTGCAATTCTGCTAGTACTTCCCCCTGCACATCGTGATAGACACTCCTTAAGTTCCATTGCCAAGCGCCTTCCTCCCATGTTCCAATATCATTCACAACCCATGACTTCAAAGTCGTTGATTCGTATATGTTTTGAAACAACATATTGAATTTGACATTCCCTAGCCACATGCAGGTCCAAAAAGGGATTTGTCGTATCCCGCCTTATTTTAGATGATAGTATGTTAAGGAAACAATCCTCATTAGCAGCATTACAAATTGACAATAGATCACGCATCCACAAAGAATCAGCAGCATCATAACCCTTTTCACCATTATTCAAAACTCGCTTTGCCAAATTCTCGTATCTGAATTCGAGAAGGTGCCTCCAAAGCTCGTTACCATCTTGCAGGAATTTCCACAACCACTTTGATAACAATGCCACATTAAATTTACCAACATGTTTAATTCTCAGACCACCACATTTCTTGGCTTTACACAACGAATTCTAATAAACCCACGCGATGCCTTTTTTGCCTAATGATCCAGACCAAAGGAATTGTCTTTGAATGGCAATAACTTCCTTCACTACTTGCCTAGGTGCCTTGAAGAAGGAAAGATGATGAATGGGAAGATTAGCTAAGACTGAATTCAATAATGTGACTCTCCCGCCAGTTAACATATTTCTTCCAATCCAAGACCATAGCCTAGCCCTCAAACAAGTAATCACGCGTTGCCAAAATGTCTGTCTTCTATGATTACCACCAACTACAAGGCCAAGAAATTTAAATGGCAGAGTTCCGGATTTTCAAAATAGAAATCGTTTTGCAACCTGCAAAAATTATGGTTCAATGCCAACACCATATAAACAGCTCTTAGCAAAATTAATTTTCAATCCAGACACCATTTCAAAACCATGCAGTATTGATTTAATGGCCCACAGTAGTTTCCATCACAAATCAGCAACGTATCATCTGCGAACTGGAGGATACTAGCTAAGTTATTTCCATTAATATTAAAGCCACTAAAGATGTGCAATGATGTCGCTCTCTTAACCAACACAACCAAGCCTTCAGCCACAATTGCAAACAATAGAGGAGATAGAGGATCCCCTTGTTTCAATCCTCTTGTAGCCTTGAATTCCTTCAACGGACTTCCATTAATCAATACCGACATGAAACTCTTATACACTGCTCCTCTCATCCACCTCAACCACTTGGGACCAAAATTCATAGCCATAAGCATACTATCTAGAAACTCTCATTCAACGCAGTCGTAAGCCTGCACGAAATAAACTTTAAACAACAAACACTTTCTCGTTTTTCTCCTTGCAAGATCCATATATTCATTAGCAACAAGGACAACATCAAAGAGTTGTCGCCCTGGGATGAATGTCGTTTGGGACGGTGATATCAGTTTATCAATAACTCGACTTAACCTTTTGGATAACAACTTTGAGATTACTTTCGAAATACAACCTATAAGAATGATTGGCCTGAACTCATCAAAGCAAAGTGGATTATCCACCTTAGGCACTAACGCGATGAATAATGATACAAAGACCTTGGGCAAGGAAGTTATGTTAAAATATTCTAACACACAGTTTGTCACATCAGATCCCACAATCTCCCAACAATGTTTCAAAAATTTGAAATTGTATCCATCCGCGCCAGGACATTTATTACCATCACATTCAAAAACTGCTTCATACACATCCTCTTTTGTGAAATCAACCTCCAACATATCCTTCTCCACTGAACTAAGCTTAGCCATATCACGCAAGACCAGCTTAGGACGCTTGATCAGTAGACTCTGAAACTTCTCCTTAAAAAAATTCATGGAAGCAACCTTAATATTTGTGGGATCTTCAATCAACCGATCGCCCCATTTAATTGCTGATATTGAATTGTTTCTATCATAGTTTTAAAAACCGGACCGGACCGGCCGGTCGGACCGGTTGAACCGAGAACCAGAGTGGTAACCGGTCTGGTTCAATTGTTGGATCGGATGTGCAGTTGAACCGGTGAGAACCGGTCAAAACCGGTGTAAATCGGTAAAAACCGATAAACCGGCAGTTTTAAAATACCGACGGTTCAAATGCGTGTTTTTTTTTAAAATTAATACGATGACATTTTTCATTATTTAAAAAAATATAAAATACAAATATAAGAGAAAGTTAATATTCTTTTCTTTAAAAATTGGTGACAACGATTAAATATAATAAATAGAGGCTATTGCAGTATTATAGCATTGATAGGTTGTGGAATTTAAATATAATCTATTTTCTCTCTTATATGATTGATATCATTGGTTTTTATTAGTTGGGCTGAGGTGTTGCATAAAGTAAATGGTAATGCATGTTATATAGATAACAAACATAAGTTTGTATTTGAGATTGATACTTTTTTTTTTTTTTTTTTTTAAATCAATTACTTGACTTAAATTTATAATTGATTCAAATTTGAATTTAAATTATAAACTTGTAAAATTATGATATTTTTAAATTTTTTAGGTGTTAGTGATTTTTTTCGACACTGAGTCATCTGGTTCGTCCGGTTTAATACCTATATAATTTTGTTATAGTGACCGGTTTATTCAACCGAGTTATCCGATTTTATCCGGTTTAGTCATGCAGTTCGACCAATGATCCAGTGGTTAGACCGATGAACCAGTGACCCAATACCCTCACCGGTTTGATAACCGGTCCGGTTTTTAAAACATTGGTTTCTATTACGCGACTTTAGTGATGCATGAATAAACCTGGTATTTAGATCACCTTCCAAAGCCCATTTCATCCTTGCAACTTTTTTTTACAAAACAATTATGTAATAATATTGTTATATTTTTATTTGTTATTTGTTATTTTTTAAAATTTTAGAAATATTTAATACTATTATAGTTCCGCTTGTCATGGTAAGGTAAAAAATATTTCTTTCTTTTGCATTTCAACAAAAGTAAAATATGTAGTGAAGATCAATTAAGAGGAAAAGTAAATATTTATCTTCCATTTCTTTCTTTCTAAATTAAAAATATTTTGAAAATCACTTAAGAGGAAAGGTTGTAATCCAACAAGAATTTTTTAGTGGTGTATTTAGATTTGAGAAAGAAGAAAAGTTTACGTTTTCAAGTGGTGTATTTGGATTTGTGTGGTGGTAGCAAAGATTAGATCTTAAAATTGTTGGGAAATTAATGGATATAGTTGAGATACTTACAATCTTTCGAGGATCTGAGTACACCGAAAGCATTGACAATTCATTAGAGGTATGAATTAGTATTATAGTTAAGTAATTTTGATTTTTTTCGAAGGATTTTATAAAATAGTTATCTTATAACTTGATGAATGTGATTTAAGGTACTAGTGATTTGTCGTTGTTGGATAATGATGATACCACATCAGAAGTGTTGGAACAAAATTTGTTGATACCATATCCCTTGGATTTTGATGATAACAAAGTATTTATAGAACAATTGGGTATTCTAATATTTGTTCAAGTATATAGGATGAATCATATGATGTGTTTAGTGTCTTCTGCATACAAGTACAAAATGAAAAGGAGTCAAAAAATTTAAAAGTATGGAGTGATCATGGAGGAGAATTTGAAAATGAACCTTTTGAAAACTTTTGTGAAAAAATGGAATTCTCCATGAGTTCTCTTCCCCTAGAACTTTACAGTAAAATGGAGTTGTAGAGAGAATGAACAGATCCTTACAAGAAATGGCCAGAACCATGATTCATGATAATAACTTACCTAAGTACTTGTGGGCAGAAGCTGTAAACACAACATGTTATGTTCAGAACAGGATCTACATTAGACTCATTCTGAACAAAATGCATATGAGCTTTTCAAAGGAAGAAAATCTAACATTTATTATTTTCATCAGTTTGGATTTACATGTTACATCTTAAACAGTAAAGTCTATTTGATGAAATTTGATGCTAAAGCTCAAAAGGGTATCATTTTAGGATACTTTGAACGCTTAAAGGCATATAAGGTGTATAACTCTGAAACCAAAATGGTTGAAGAGTCTATACATATCAAATTTGATGACAAAGAGCCTGATAGTAAAATGTCAGAGCTAATTGATTTTTTTTCCAGAATTTCATATATCAGAAGTCTCTCGAGAAGCTGGTGGATCAGAAGCTATAAATCTTTTAGAAGTTGAATGTTTAGAAGCTAGAGGCTCAGAAGCTGGTGGTACAAAACAAAACCTAACTTGTGAAACACGTCCAGAGGAAGCAAGTCCTGAAGAAGCTCCTTGTGACTCTTAAGAAGCTACACAATCCAGAAACTCCTTCAAGTACAAGTCTTCTCATCCAGGAGAGTTAATCATTGGAAATAAGTATAGTCCTCTAAAAACAAGATTAACATTCAGAGATAAGCATTCAATGTTGGGACTTATCTCCTTGATAAAATTAACTTCTGTTAATGAAGCCTTATCTGATGATGAATGGATTGTAGCCATGCAAGAAGAATTGAACTAGTTTCAAAGGAATTATGTGTGGGATCTAGTACCCAAGCCTCATCAGAAGAACATCGTTGGAACAAAATGGGTGTTAAATAATAAGCTTAATGAGCAAGAAGAAGTGGTAAAAAATAAAGCTAGACTGGTAGCTCAAGGCTACAGTTAACAAGAAAGTATAGATTTCTCTGAAACCTTTGCACCTATTGAAAGGTTAAAGGCAATCAAGTTACTTATCTCATATGCTATTAATCATGACATCATTCCATATCAAATGGATGTTAATAGTGCATTTTTAAATGGTGTCATTTTTGAAGAAGTATATGTAAAACAACCACCTGGATTTGAGGATTTAGTTCAACCACAACATGTTTTCAAACTTAATAAGTCACTCTATGGACTCAAATAGGCTTCCAGAGCCTGGTATGAGAGATTGAGTAACTTTCTTTTAGAAAATAATTTCCAAAAAGGGCAAGTTGATACTACATTCTTCAGAAAAACATTGAAAAAATGATATCTTAACTGTTCAGGTGTATGTAGATGATATTATTTTTGGTTCTATTAATGCTATCATTTGCATGTAGTTTTCTAAGACAATGCAGGATGAATTTGAGAAGATTGTGGTGGGGGAATTGAAATTCTTCCTAGGAATTCAAATCATCCAAAGCAAAGATAGATGTTATGTTCATAAGTCAAAATACACAAAAGAGCTTCTGAAAAAGTTCAAGCTTGAAGAATGCAAAGTCATAAACACTCATATGCATCCAACATGCAATCTAAACAAAGAAGAAGAAATCTCCAAAGTCTGTCAGAAGCTGTATAGAGGTATGATCGATTCCTTACTCTACTTAACAGCTTATAGGCCAGATATTTTGTTCAGTGTGTGTATGTGTGCAAGATTTCAATCAGATCCTAGGGAGACTCACTTAACTGTTGTTAAGAGGATCTTTAGGTATCTAAAGGGAATAGCTAATCTAGGGTTGCTTTATAATAAATCCCTATATTACAAGGTAGTTGGATTATTTGATGATGACTATGTTGGGGATAGAATTAAAAGGAAATCCACTAGTGGAACTGTTAATTCATAGGTGAAAACCTAATATCCTTGGTTAGTAAAAGACAAGCAAATATTGCTCTATCCACAACAGAAGCGGAATACATCTCAACTTCTAAATGTTGCACACAACTTCTCTGGATGAAATATCAGATGGAAGACTAACACATTAGTGGAATCATTATTCCCATCTTCTGTGATAATACTACTGATGCTTAACAAAAAATCCAGTTCAACATTCTAGAACCAATCACATAGAAATAAAACATCATTTTATTAGAGATTATGTTCAGAAAGATGTAATAGATATACATTTCATTGATACAGATCATCAATCGGATGATATATTTACCAAACCTCTTACAATAAAAATATTTAATTTTATCAAAAAGAATCTGAACATGCATTTTGTGAGAGATTAGTGCTTGTGTCTGAATGAAGGATCAAAGTATGATGATGATCAGAAGCCATTATGATCAGAAGCTCTGAACAACTTATGATATGTAGTAACCTCTGAAGCATCTCAACTTCTGATGCTCAAAATTTGGCTATATGTTTCTGATGGCATATAAGTGATTTTTTTTGTTGAAACCTTTTTATGCTGTCCACTTTTGTGTCACAAATTTGAAAAACTTTTAAACTTGGTCATATATCTGTTAAGCTTTCAATTTTTTCTCATTTGCTCTAACTATGAGATATATCAATGTTGGGATATTATGTCTGGTAAGATAATATCATGTTTTGACAATCTTTTTCGACATCAGTTAGTGTAAGTTTGTGCAAGTTTATTTTAAAAATTCACTGCACACACGTGACTTTGATGGTTGAAAAGAGATTCAAACAAAGCTATGGGAAAATATATGCTTTATTTAATGAGAAAGGATTGCAAGTATTTTAAAATCAAAAAATCATTACAAGAGTCTACTTAAACTTAGTGTCTAAACCACCCTCCTGACATGATGAAGATCCTGTAGTCCTCATCCCACTCATCATCAGTTGACTCTTTCTTCTTGGGTTTCTTCATCCTTGTCTTTGATGTTCTAATTTCTCTAGCTAAAGTTCCAGTACCTTTGGAAGAGTTGATTCAGTCATCTTTTTGAACCTTCAAAGCCTTCTTAACTTCTTCCGAGGAATCACTTTTTGTGTTTTCACCTGATTTGCCCATTCTAATCAAAAGAGAAGTTTAATGAAAGAAGGAGGTATGCATTCCTACATGTTCTAAACTGGATTTTATATGGAAAATAGGAAGAAAAAAAAAAAGAAATCTTCCTGGTTTAATGTGGACCAGTGGAATCAAGATAGAGATACGTTCTTAGTCTCCAGACTCCCTTTCCAAGGTTTGACAGTTATGTCTCATTGGCTCAAAAGAAGGCTGGAATATCTTGTGTTTTGTAGGATCTTTTCCAACCATTTAAGTCATTTATTAACATAAGTTTTTTTAACTGATAATAAAAGGGGAGAAAAAAACGTGTTTATTAATTGTTTTTACTCAAACGTGTTTGTTTCGCATAAATTTGTTTTTCTACATAATCTACTATTTCCCTGACATTACTTTTTGTTGATGACAAAAGGGGGATAAAGATAATGGGTATGTAATATCGGAAGATTTTGCTTAAAAGGAATTTAATTAACTTGGATAGGACTTAGGGGGAGCTGACAAACCTCGCCCTCTAGACTATCATACTCAGGGGGAGCTTACAAACCTCAAACCCTGAAGTAAACCTGTTAATTAAATTAACAACCATTGTTGTTAAATGCTTAGGGTTATCATCATAAAAAAGGGGGAGATTGTTGGGACAAAATTGTTTGATACCATATACCATGGGTCTTGATGATAACAATGTATTTAAAGAACAATTGGATATTCTAACACCTGTTCAAGTATGCAGGATTATAAGACTAAACACAGACGAAGAGAAGCTTGAAGATTCTGAGTTTGATGTTCATAATCTGGCTCTTAAGATCACTTTTGAAGACTCTGGCTCTGATGGAAGATTCAGACTTTGAAGAAGTTAACATTTGAAGAAAGTCAGCCTCTAGTGATCCAGACTGTGTACCATCAGAAGCCAAGAAGTAGACTCTGAGGAGACCAACCTCTGAAGAGTAAAGTCTGAAGAAAGTTAACATCTGAAGGTTGTCTAATCTTTTCAATCGAGGAAACTCTGACCGTCTCAGAGATCTTTTGTTCACGAGAAGACTTAAGGAAAAATATTTTCTTAGTTGTCCGAGCTTCAACGGATAAATCCTCTTGCAAAAAGTTGTTTTCTTGATGTGTCCAATCAAGTACAAAGCTTGTCTAACTTTTTGTAGAAAGTATTCCAACGTCTCTTTTCCTTCTGTCTATAGAAGGAGTAAAATGTCTTGAAGATGAAGACTAATACACTTCAATACAAGACTCTAAACCTTGTCATTTCAAAGATAAGTTACTTTGTCAAATTAGCTAGACTTAGAACATCTTATCATTCATGTATATTCTAGAAGCTCTTAAAGTCTTAAGAGTCTTAACAAGTTGTATTCTATCTACATCTCTGATTACATTTCAAATGTAGTTTTACCAAAATCTTTTTAACAGTTTATTATAGAGTCAAAAGTCTATTGCTTTAGTACTTGAGCATTTGAAGTCTCTTGCGCGTGTGTTTGAGCATAGAAGTCTCTTACTTGAGGGTTTGAGCATTTTAAGTCTCTTGTTTGTGTTCTTGAGCATAGAAGTTTCTTACTTGATGATTTGAGCATTGGAAGTCTCTTACTTAGGTGCTTGAGCATAAAAGTTTCTTACTTGAGGGTTTGAGCATTGGAAGTATCTTGCTTGGTGCTTAAGCATTTGTAATCTTGTGGGTTATAGTGAAAATCCCTTGGAAGTACAAGGGGACATGAATACTCTCATGTTATGAGAGGAACCAGAATAACTATTGTGTGTCTGTGCTTTTACTTTCCAACTTTTTGTTCTTATCATTCCGCTGCTATCAAATTTACAACTGAGTCAGATTCTAGTTCAGAATCTGATACGAGCTTTCAGAAGCAATCCTAGTAATTTCATAATCAGACTCTGAACTAAATGTTTAGAATCTGATTGAGATCAATCAGAAGTAGAAGAAGAGAAAGCTTAAAGGAGAAAAGACAACACATTATCATTTGTATGATTAGTTCCCTTTTTATCCGCTATAGGAGGTTTTAACTTGTAACTTTTTTTTTTGCAAAAAAAAATTATGTAATAATATTATTATATTTTTTCTTTTTTTTTTTGTTTTTTTAATTCTAGAAATATTTAATACTATTATATTGCCACTTGTATTGGTACGGTAAAAGATATTTATTTATTTCGTATTCTTTATTGCATTTTAACAAAACTAAAAAATTTGATGAAGATCAATTAAGAGGAAAAGTAAATATATTTATATTTCCCTTGCTTTCTTTCTAAAGTAAAAATATTTTGAAAAGAGGAAAGGTTGTAATCCAACAAGGATTTTCGAGTGGTGTATTTGGATTTGAGAAAGAAGAAAAGTTTATGTTCTCAAGTGGTGTATTTGGATCTGTGTGGTGGTAGCAAAGTTTAGATCTTAAAATTGTTGGGAAATTAATGGATATAGTGGAGATACTTACAATCTTTCAAGGATCTAGGTACACCAAAAGCATTGGTAGTTCATCAAAGGTATGAATTAGTGTTATAGTTAAATAATTTTGTTTGTTTTCAGAGGATTTTATAAAATATTATCTTATAACGGGATGAATGTTATTTAAGGTTCTAGTGACTTGTCGTTGTCGAATAATGATGATACCACATTAGAAGAAGAAGATGTAGAGGGGGAACAACGATGGTAGTGGATGTACGTTTGATGACGAAACAACAATACACATTATGGCTGATTTAGAGAAAATCCATTTTAAAGAATTAACTGCATAACAACTTATGAGGTACTGCTTTTATGATTGCAATGTTGGGTTTATGTTTTACAATAAATATGGTTGTCCTGCCTAGATTTTCTGCTAAGAAGAGTAAGGTTGTTAGGAACGTTAATGGTGAAATAATTCAACAAACACTTATATGTAATCATGAAGGAATTAGAGATGAAAAATACATCAACTTTACATGTCGAAAAAGGGAACATAAATCGACTAGCAGGTGCGGTTGTTTAGCTAGAATTCGAATATGGTATATTAATTTTTTTGATGATTTTCATAACCACACCTTAATTAATGATAAGTATGAACATATGTTACCTGCACATAGAAAGATGAGTGAATATGATAAATATTAAATGGCAACTATGAGAAAATCTAGTATTACGACCTCACACTTTTATGGGCTATTTGCTAGCCAAGCTGATGTGTATGAAAACCTAGGATATTCAAGGAAAGACATGTATAGTGAGCAGTTTAAACGTAGGGTAGGAAAGTGATCAGATGCTGATAGAGCTCTTGATTAACTCAAGAGTATGTGTTATAGGGATAATTTGATGTATTGGGAATCAGGTTTGCTATCTTGACACCCTTTCCTACACTTACACCGTATGTCTGTACTATACGGACGACACTGTTCATGCACGGACGACAATATTTATTGTACGGACGGCACTATTCATTGTACGGACGAGAGAACTATTCATGTACGGAAATACATACTGTTTATATACGGACGGCACTATTAATTGTACGGACGGGAACTGTTCATATACGGACGGAACTATTCACCGTCCGTACATACGGTGTAGGTGTAGGGTGGGGGGACAAAATATCATTTTTGATTGGGAATATATTGTAAAAGAGGATGGAACACTACATCATTCGTTCTGGTGTGATGGTATAGGGCAGTTGAATTACTCTATGTTTGGTGATGTGTTGGCTTTTGACGCCACATATAGAAAAATAAGATCTAATACTCCACTAGTTATTTTTTCTGGGGTTAACCATCACAACCAGAGCATTGTATTTTCTAGTGCAATAGTTGGCGATGTAACGGAAGAAAGTAATATTTGGTTCTTGGAGAATATAATGGTAGCAATGAGTGGAAAATGCCCTTTATCTATTATAACTGATGAGGATTTAGCAATGATAAATGCAATAAAAAAGTGTTTCCTAATGCTCACCATTGCTTATGTGTATGGTATTTGATACGCAATGCGACAAGTAACATTCAAAATCCCAAGTTTGTATCTAAATTTAGGCAATGTATGCTAAGAGATTTTGAGGTTGAAAAGTTTGAACTTAGGTGAGAGGCCACAGTAACTGAGTTTCAGTTGCAAATGAATGGATGGATACGTGAAATGCATGAAAAGCGTAGTATGTGGTCCAATGCCCATATCCGTGGTAAAAAAAATTTACTGGTTTCCGAACAACTTCAAGGTTTGAAGGGTTGCATTTTGAATTTTGCAAATATGTCTCATTGTTATCTAATTTGGTTGATTTTTTTCAACACTTCTTTCGTTGGTTGAACTATATGAGATACAAAGAGATTGAGTCTGATTTTACATCATGACATGGGGATGGAGTGGTTCTTACATTTTGTGAAGACAAATTGCATTTTGGGTGTTCTTACCAAAGATTTGAAAAATGGGAATAACATGTGAACATTTGATGTATGTGTTAATATATCTGAATTGTGAAAATCCCTGAGTCGATAATATTGTCGAGATGGATAAAATGCATGATGGACGAGGTAAATGCATGCAATGGAAAATGCTCAAGTCAGCATGATCCGACATTTGTAACAACGTATGTAACATATGTTAAGTGCTGTAAGAGGATGGTTAATGTTGCTCTTGAGTGCGGTAGTCCTAAAAATTTATGCAAAATGTTAGATATGGTCGAGAAACACACCAAAGTTTTGGAAGATGTTGGCAGGGCTGAATTTGTTGAGACTGCCGACATTGGTAGATTGTTATTTTAAGGTAGTTTAGGTAATCCCCCGAGTGTTAGAAGAAGGGGTGGTAATGTCGCATCTACATCAAAAGTTGGGGCAAGTAAAGCAACAAGGAATACACAAAAGTGTGGAATATGTGGTGGATATGGTATAAAAGAATATGGGTTTAGCGACATAGTTGAAAGTTGATTCAGTGATGACAATGAAGACTTCAATGTTGACATGGTATATTATTATATCAGTTGAATTCATATAATTTGAGTTGAATTGGTTAATCATACATGTTTTTAAAATTGTATGCCGGTATCTACGTTGAAGACTCAATAGTGTTAAAATTGTAAGTTAAATTGAATAATGATTATTTTTGTTAGTCATTAGCCACGTCATTGTCACTGTTAAAGTCGTAGGCTAGTATTCGTCATTATGGGTTAGTATCTATCATTGTTGTCATTTGTTGAGAGATTTTGTGATTAAGTGTTTTCTTGATCAAATTTGCAAGAGTAATGCAGATGAAAATGAAGACATCATACATCGATGCCATTTGGAATTTGAATTTGTTTTATGTTTTAATTATTAATTAAAAAAAGTATAAATTGTAATGTGTATGCTTATGTTTCAAGTTGAGAACATTCAGAGGAATTTGTAATAGATTGTGTTTATGTTGCTATCACAATTCAATTTTACCCATTAGTATTAATTTTTTAGCACGGCGGGATACAAATAAGAAAAAAAACAAACACTATATATTTGGATTTGGAACACCAAAACGTAATTAGGCCATGATGATTTCCAAATAAAGTGGAAATGACTTGTTGACCAACCAATAGTAACAATACAATTCAGCTTTCTTGAATTTCGCTTTATAGTACCTCCTTTATACCAATTTAGTACACTGTGCTCTAAAATAATGAAAATTTTATTTTGTACGTACGGAGGCATGCATACGTAAAAAACAAACCTACTACACATAATCTCTTGGAACTGACTTGTTTACCAACCACTAAAAATGGATACAAAATCCAGGTTTATTCCATTTCATTTTATACCTCCTTCGTACCGTATAGCATTGCTAGATATAAAAATTGATTATCATTCATAATTTATTTTTATCGTTCGTGGTATATATATATATATATATATATATATATATATATATATATATATATATATATATATATCCATTCATTCCAGCATAGTCTAGTTAAAAAACTATTTACCGATTATTCCATTACACATATACAAGAATTATTTGATAACAAAAACAAAATAACATAAAACATAATGTGATTGGTACAACCATAAAAAGAAAAATATGTGCTTCGTGTTTCATTTTATACAGCAATGAATAAAGCAAATATGAGATTTGCATAATTACAAAAAAAAAACAAGTTGTTTCATGTCATCCGGTACTTGTGAATGTGATAAGAAAGTTGGTAAGCCCATTAGAGAAAAGAGAGAGCCCATTTGGTTTAAGGATTATTATCATTAATATTAGGAGGTTTCTTTAGTAATATGTCTTGTTATTTTCTTTTCTATGTTGTCGTGGCCCATGGCCCATTAAGAGGTTTTCTAAAACCCTAGCTATTTATATGTAAGTCTTGAAGTTAATGAGATTATTGAAAGTTCAGAAATTTTATCTTGTGTTCTTTTCTTCCTATGCAACTTAGATTTAATTTTAACCTAGCTTAACCCTAACATTGGTGCTTTCATCTTGCACTCATGGCTCCCCCTAAACCTCAAAATGCTTCCTCTAGAGAAATTATAGAAGAAGCTGTCCAAACAGCCCATATACATTTGGACAATGCAATGAATTAAACACAACAACAGCTTGATGAAAGATTTGATAAAGCTACAGCAGATCTACAGCAACATGTGGGACAGATTCATACAAGGTTAGACAATGAAAAACAAGTGGCTGATTCTCGCTATGAATCGATGATGACTATTTTAAGAAAGCTGGCTGCACAAAACGATCCACCACATTCTGCAACTGTTTCAACACCTGTTACTATAGCTGCTGGTTCATCAGGTATAACTCAAATTCCTAGTTCTACACCCATGAATACACTCCCAATTTCCCATGTTATTACCCCTACCAACACCCCCACAAGACACTCTACCATTTTTTCTAACACACTCATCATCCCTACTGCTATTAGACACACAACAGCACCACTGTTTCCACCACATATTCAAAACCAATCAGCTTTTACACCAAATCCAAACTATACCCAACCAGCTTTTACCGTAAATCCCCACTATACCCTTCCTTTTTTACCCAAACCCCATATACCCCCATCCCTCCCATTCCCCCTTTACCACCCTTTAGAACCCCAAAGTTGGAACTCGCTTTATTCGATGGTTCAAATCCATTAGAGTGGTTATTTCAAGCTGAACAATTTTTTACCTTTTATCAATTACCACCAGAAAATCGTTTACCATTAATTTCATTTTACATGAAAGGCGATGCTTTGGGTTGGTTTAAATGGATGCACCAAAGCCAACTTTTGACCGATTGGAGTTCTTTTACGAAAGCCTTAGAATTGCGTTTTGGTCCGTCAACTTATGATAATCATCAAGCAGAATTATTTAAATTAACTCAAGATGGGTCGGTCATGGAATATCAAACTAAGTTTGAGCAATTGGGAAACCAAGTTGTTGGACTACCACCGGATGCTATACTAAATTGTTTTATTTCTGGCCTATCTAGTGACATTCGCAATGAAATGGCAATTCATAAACCTACCACAATCTCTCAAGCGATTGGCCTTGCCAAATTAATTGAATCAAAGCTCAAAGATGCTAAGCCAAAAACCAGCAAACCTTACCCCAATTCGTACACCAAAACACACCCCTATTCCCCCACTACATATTCCCCTAAACCAACGTCATCCACCACCCAACAATCTGCCATTCTTTCCAAACCACAAAACACCAACCCTCCTACTAAGCTACCAATTAAACGATTATCCCAAACCCAATTGCAAGAAAGAAGGGCCCAAGGTTTGTGTTTCAATTGTGATGAGAAATTTATACCCGGTCACAAATGCTCCTCAAGTCGTTTTTTAATTCTTTTGGCTGAGGAAGATTCTACAGAACAGTCTGTTATGATAGAGGAAACCACAGAACAAGACAATTCTGCACCTCAAGATGACACCTACTTCCAACTGTCAACTCAAGCATTGACTGGCCAGTTCTCACCTCAAACACTCAAATTCAAAGGACTAATTGGTGGTTTATCAGTCATGGTCTTAGTGGATACCGGCAGTACCCACAATATCATGCAACCTCGAATTGCACAGCACCTCAATCTTAAGGCAACTCCAATTCCTCAATTCTCAGTTATGGTTGGAAATGGTTCCCACTTACAATGTGAAGGTATTTGCAACAATGTTCGCATTACACTCAAGGACAAACCTTTTGACCTTCCATTCTACTTACTTCCAATAGAAGGAGCCGATGTTGTTCTCGGCATGGCATGGTTGCGCACACTAGGCCCGATACAAGTTGATTTCTCAATTCCCTCAATCACCTTTTCCCATAAAGATACTACTTTAACTTTGAAGGGAGACCCTACATCTCATCCAACCCATACAACTTTCCACCAGCTCAAACACCTTATCCACACACACTCAATTTCATCCTTACACTTGATGATTTTTGAACAAGCCAAACTCCCAAACTCCATTAATTTAGATGACCTACACCCAAATATTCACCCCCATCTTTCCAAACTCTTACATAAATACACATCCATTTTTCAACCACAAAGTGGACTCCCCCCTCCTAGGCCACATGACCACCACATTACTCTTCTCCCAAACACCCCACCTATCAATGTAAAGCCCTACCGTTATCCTCACTCACAAAAGGAGGCCATGACAACAATCATTGAGGATATGCTGAAAGAGGGTACAATTGTCCCTAGTCATAGCCCTTTTTCCTCACCAGTTCTTTTGGTTAAAAAGAAGGATGGCACATGGCGGTTCTGTGTGGATTACCGCGCCCTAAATGCTGTTACTATAAAAGACAGATTTCCGATCCCAACAATTGATGAATTGTTAGATGAATTGGGCTCAGCTAAAGTTTTTACCAAGTTAGATTTACGCTCTGGTTATCACCAAATCCGAGTTGCATCAGAAGATACACACAAGACAGCTTTTCGAACTTTCGATGGTCATTACGAGTTTCTCGTAATGCCGTTTGGATTAACAAATGCACCATCCACTTTTCAGTCTGCAATGAATGACCTTTTGAGACCTTATTTGAGAAAATTTGTTTTAGTTTTTTTTTATGACATTCTCATTTATAGTGCTAATTTCAATGACCACCTTATCCATTTGCAGGTTGTTTTTGAATTACTAATGTCTAATGTTTATGTTGTCAAGTTATCCAAGTGTGTTTTTGCTGTCGACAAGGTTCATTATTTAGGACATGTCATTTCCATGGGCACGGTCGCACCAGATCCAGAAAAAGTCAAGGCCATTTTGGAATGGCCTCAACCGCGTTCACTCTCGGCACTCCGTGGATTTTTGGGTCTTACCGGTTTTTATCGTCGATTTGTTCGACATTATGCCTCTCTCGCCGCTCCTCTCACCGATTTATTACGTTCCACTAAGTTTGTATGGGGTACATCAGAGGCCGCAGCCTTTACAGAATTACAAAGGAAAATGACCGACATGCCGGTCTTAACACTGCCTAATTTTGAAAAGAAGTTCATTGTTGAAACTGATGCTTCAGGAGTAGCTATTGGTGCGGTCTTGTCCCAGGACGGTCACCCCATCACCTTTTTCAGCAAAAAGATGTGTCCACGAATGCAAGCTGCATCTGTCTATGTCCGAGAAATGTTCGCTGTAACAGAAGCAGTTAAGAAATGGCGTCAATATCTCATAGGGCAACAATTTCTTATTTACACAGATCAAAAGAGTCTACGCAACCTATTGCTGCAGAAAATACAGACTCCAGAACAACAAAAATGGGCAGCTAAATTGCAAGGATTCAACTTTGAAATTTTTTACAAACCTGGACGTTCTAATCAAGTCGCGGATGCACTGAGTCGCCAATTTTCTCATGATGATCCAGTCTTGTTTGCTCTTTCTTCTCCGATCCCAGATCTCCTGACCACATTGCGAGAGTTTTATGCAAAAGACATTGCAGCACAACAATTAGTTACTCAGCTCATCCACAGCAACATTAATCAAAGGTCTTACAAGTTTTCAAATGGATTGTTATTCTACAAAGATCGGCTCTTCATACCTGATGTCTCAGATCTGCGTAAAAATGTTCTTGATGAATTCCATGCCACTCCGATCGCAGGTCACTCAGGGGTCAAAGCCACCCTTGCTAGGCTTTCGGCTTCATTTTCTTGGCCTGGTATCTACAAAGATGTCAAACAAATGGTAAAACAATGTGATGTTTGTCAACACAACAAATATGACACACAGAAAAAAAAAGGATTACTCCAACCTCTGCCTGTTCCGAATCAAGTTTGGGAAGATATCACAATGGACTTTATAACGAACTTACCCAACTCCTTTGGTCACACTGCCGTTTGGGTCATCTGCGATCGTCTCACAAAATCCGTCCATTTTATTGCTTTACCAACTAAGTTCACTGCTAAGGATCTTGCTTCTCGATTCTCGGTTGAGATTACTTGTCTCCACGGGCTACCAAAATCCATTATTTCCGACCGTGACCCCTTGTTCCTTAGCAACTTCTGGAAGGAATTTTTCAAAACACAAGGTACAACATTAAAGTACAGCACAGCATACCATCCAGAAACTGATGGTCAAACAGAGGTAGTGAACAGATCAGTTGAGACATACCTTCGTTGTTTTGCGAACACACAACCTCGTAAGTGGTATAACTTCTTGTATCTTGCAGAGTTCTGGTACAACACTTCTTTTCACTCCGCCATCCAAATGACCCCATTTCGTGCTCTTTACGGCCGTGATCCACCGAGCATCCATGATTATTTGGCCGGATCTGTCGAAGACAAAACTCTTGAAGAAATCCTGCAACAAAAACACTCCATTATTCTACAGTTAAAAGACAGCTTAAAGAAGAGTAGAATCCATATGGAAAAACAAGCAAACCGAAAGAGATTAGATTTTACCTTTAAACAGGGAGATCTCGTTCTCTTGAAGTTACAACCTTACAAACAACAAACTGTTGACAGAAGAACTTCGCAGAAACTCGCCAATCGGTTTTATGGTCCTTTCCAAATTATCAAACGTATTGGTGAGGTTGCTTACATGTTGGATCTTCCTTCCTCTTCGCGTATACACCCAGTTTTTCACGTCTCTCTCTTAAAACCATATTTCGGACAACCCTTGCATGCAGATGTTCATGCGTCACTCCCTACGGATAGTTCTTTTTTGTGTGAAGAAATGAATAAGAAACATGACACAGAGGGTTCTCGCAAGTGGGTTAAAGAAAATCATGGGAAGCTGGACTTAGAAGATCACACAGCAAAGAGTTTGACTCACAAAACTTGGTTTCAGCCAACAACAGAGAGTGGGTGTTCTCAACAAAAGGAAAAAGAGAGATAATTTTGAGAAACAAAAATCTGAAGTGAGACAACTAAAGCCTCTTAATGAGAAGCTCAAAGTATTTAAAACAAATACTCTCACTTCAGCATATCCAAGAGTACCGTTGCAAAATCTTGGTGCATGTGAAACCCGGACCCACACTTCACATGCCTCTTCCGATTTTTCTGCCACCAAACACTATTCCCCACCCACTTTTACTACCCCTCTCATTTCTCACATGGCTCAAGACAAGATTCTCTCTGACCTTCCCATATCCAACACGCCTCCCATCACTTCACTTAGCCACTTGCCACTCCAAACTCCATCTCCCTTCGCCACGTGGTCCGCATGCCCCACCCTTCCTTTCCTCTCACCTAACACCACTAACTTTACCCCAGTTTCTCCAAAACCGTGTGCTGAAATTCCACCCACTCAGCCACTTCATATTTCCTCCCTTCGGCCCAAGCTTCCTTCTTCATCCGCCCCACAAAATTCCTACGGCCCAACCAACATGTCACCTGTTCCCAACCCTTCAACCCCAATTTTGGACAATTTCACAAACCCTTTTATCACACAATCTGTTTCCAATTTGAACCTTGAGGACAAGGTTCTCAATGGGCCAATGAGTATTGATAAGAAATTTGGTAAGCCCATTAGAGAAAAGAGAGAGCCCATTTGGTTTAAGGATTATTATCATTAATATTAGGAGGTTTCTTTAGTAATATGTCTTGTTATTTTCTTTTCTATGTTGTCGTGGCGCATGGCCCATTAAGAGGTTTTCTAAAACCCTAGCTATTTATATGTAAGTCTTGAAGTTAATGAGATTATTGAAAGTTCAGAAATTTTATCTTGTGTTCTTTTCTTCCTATGCAACTTAGATTTAATTTTAACCTAGCTTAACCCTAACAGAATGCAACCAAGCAAAATAGGAACATATATACATAATTACAATAACCACACACAAAACAAAATATTACAACTTAATCTCACAAATTAAGTTGCTTTTTATGTACCAATGTTGTTGATGAAACGGGTAGTTTGATCTTCAATTTCTGTCTTCAACTCGTTGAATCTTCCCAACATCAAATTAACTATTGTCATCATCCTAACTTCATTCTCATTCAGCTAACAAGTATAAATGGATTTCATTATAAAATTACTTCATAAGGTATCTCATTACAAGTAATTTCCTCAAAATTTATCGCTCCAATTATTGTTTTAAGATTAAAAGTATTCCCCATATCCATCCAGTCATGGACCTATACACCAAAATTTCCACTACATGTTTTATGAATCAATTAGAGACTTATTGTTCTAAAAAAGGTATAAAAAACATTAAAATACCTATCCCAAGTATTGGAGATTCCTCTTTCCCCAACATTCCAAGTCATAAAATCCCAATGTTTGTTTGATACATTTCTCCCGTATTTTAGTGGCCCTGTTACGAAATGATATAAAACATCCACATGTATTTTAAATTTAGGTACCCCAAACATAGTTATAATAGTTAATAGATGCATAGATAACATGTAAAAAGAATGATAATATAATGTAAGTACACACAACTTTTTTAATTTGTGACCTCCTCAAATCAATATGGTCTACTGGACAACATGAGTCTAAATGATATATTACACATTCATCAATATGGATTATAATAATAAACCAATGCTCATGAATCATCACTGATGGCCAGCATGATGTTGTAACGTGGACTGATTCACGGTTTATGAAACAAAGGATAAAGGCTCAAAGTTTATTTGCACCCACCCAATTTTCGTGATGATCTTCAGTCATACGCTCAACTAACTCATACTATGCGCTCAGGTTCCCAAAAGGTTAGAAATTTCATTGATAATAGTTATGATGATAGTTCAAAAGACAAGGGACTCTTGGGATGACAGTCACCACTTCCTTATAGTACTTAGTTGTTGTTTTTTTTTGTTATTAAGGATTTTCAGGGTAATGATTTAAAGATCTCCTCTTTTATTATCCCTAACTTTTTCATGAACTGTTTCTTTTGAAATTTACAGCCAGCGGGATGCCCCAATTTTGCCTAAGTCTCCCTCATAGGTTTTGAGTTAGCGGGCTTATATATATATATATATATATATATATATATATATATATATATATATATATATATGTGTGTGTGTGTGTGTGTGTGTGTATATATATTGAGAAAGAAAGAGAGTGACTGCCAGACTTAATGATTACGGTCAACCATCATCGGCTTTTGAATTGAAAGACATGTTCGATACTTGCTTGCTGTGTGCGAAGAAAAATTTGCGAATGCAACCTTTATACGAAAGGTGTTTTTCATGAATGCACAACCAAGTTAACTAAGAACTACCCATCCCAAAGTTAAGACTGCATTTTTTTGTAGAGAAAGAAACTCCAACTTCTAAGCTCTAATGGGTTGACAAGGGAATAACTTCCTTATTTCTCCAGTGTTTGGGGGATTGAAATAATGTCTTACATCATTAGCAAAAGTTTATTTAAAAGCATACCAGCAATTATGGGTATAACATTTTCGCCATCCTCCCTCCGATCTTTGCATAATAAAAAAGAAAGTGGAAAAGAGATAAAATATTTTTTTGAAAAGAAAGCATAAAGATGTAAATAATGGATAAAATGAATTGAATCAAAAGTTGCAATGATCATTTCATTAATTACGAAAGTAAAAACATAACTTGAATGCAAATAGCTAATACAAAGAAAGGAAAATGCAAATAACAAGAAACATAGCCTAGTGACTAGTTAAACACAAGGATGAGTTAACATGTCTTTGGGAAGTACCTTGGCAGAAGTCGACTGAAGCTTCACTTGGCCTGCCCTGGCAAAGGGTTATTCTGGACATTAGGATTGCTGTCATGAAAGCTAAGGATTCTGGACTTAATCAAATCACGTACTCTAGACTTTAGTGCATAGAAATTTTCCAAGTCATGGCCTGCGGTACCTTCATGGAATGCAAAGTGGAGATCAGATCTGAATCCAACTGGAAGAAGATTTGGAGGAGGAGGTAGAGTCCTTGTGGTAATCAATCCTTGCTGAACTAGACAAGGATAAAGTTAAGTGTACGTCATGGGAATAGGATCAAATTGATTCCTATTACGGTACTGGTTCTGTCCAATAGCCGGACATTGTGGAACCTGAGTTGGTCGTGGAGCAGCAAAAACAGCAACAACAGGGTGATCAGTATACTGAGGTCGGGGACGAGGTCTTCTTGTTTCAATCATGACAGCATTGGTCTGATCTTCTATCTTCTTCTAGAAGTTCCCATAGGATTTCTTCGTGCCATTGGATGATCCAGCAACCTTGGATACTTTACCATTCTTGAGTCTTTCCTCGAGTCTTTGGCCAATAGTTACCAAATCTGTGAAGCTTGAGGAAACACTACCAATCATCTTCTCCCAATAAAATGGAGACATGGTGTCCATAAACATTCCAATGAGTTCCTTCTCGGCCAAAGGAGGTTCAACTTGGGAAACTAACTTTCTCCACCGCTGAGCATATTCCTTAAAAGATTACTTCTCATATTTAGTCATGTTCTGAAGCTAGCGACGATCCGGAGCCATGTCGAGGTTGTACTTGTACTGCTTCATGAAAGCGTTTGCAAGATCTTGGAAGCAGTGGATGTGGTTTTGCTCAAGGCTCGTGTACCATTTGAGTGAAGCACCACTCAAGCTGTCTTGAAAAAAGTGGATGAGAAACTTCTGATTGTTGGTATAAGCATCCATCTTTCGAAAATACATGACCAAATGAGCCCTTGGACAAAAGTGACCCTTATATTTCACAAATTTGGGAATTTTGAATTTGGCAGGCATAACGAGGTCGGAAACCAGACACGTGTTGTCTACATCCACATTAAAGAAGTCATTGCCCTCCATGGCTCTAAGTCTCTTGTCAATGGTCTGAAACAGTTCACAGACCACCTCAGGTTCAACAAAGTCTTCACGGTCTTTACCTTGAGCACTGGCATCATTGTACTCATAGAGAGGGTTCTCATATGGAGCTCGGGCAGTCTGGGTAACAGTGTGGACCACAGGTTTGGACTCGGCGAAGACAGGAGCTTGAAAAACTAGTTTGGCAGTCTGACCAATCATAGAAGTAGATGCAATAGGTGGAGAGAAGTTGTGAGGCAAACCAAACTCAGGCCAAGTTGAAGGTGGCATCTGAACAGGTGGAGGATCAACGCTTAAAACTTCCTAGATGACACTTCTCTAAGGTTGCTCTTCTCTAGCAATCAGGACTTGGAGTATCTCAGTAAGTTTAGTCATGCTTGACTTAAGATCGTCAATTTCCATTCAGATTTATCTGTTGTTCACTTCTTGTTCTGACATCCTACGTCTGTAGTTAGCTCTAGTCCTATATTTGTGTCGAGGAATCAGCTTGACGATTGAAAGATGACACTGGAAGATAAGAGACAGCTGAAAATGAGTTGCTAGATAAACGGATGTATGCAATGAATCATGCAAAGATGCAAATGATATACAATGACATGCAACACAAGATGCAAATCACAGACAGCAGGATCAAAGGTTTGAGATCACAACATGGAGTCTTGGTAAATAACCAACCACAGGGTGTGTACTAGGGGTAAAGCACCTGCACAACGAGTTCTAACAAAGTTCCCAGAGTCATCGATAAATATTTTGGATATTATCAGCTTGCACGACTACTCATGCGGGCTAATAATATTATCAAGATAAACTCGTCTGAGTGTAGTATCGCATGACAACCATCACAGGTCTACACTTGGATAATCACTGCACTACATCATAAAATGGCTAAGAGGGGTGAAGGGATACTAAGGTCCTCAGCTTCACGGACTCCCAGGTCAGAAAAAGTAATGTCAATAAGACTACTCGTACGACATCAGTAATCTCAAAGGGGCCTCTAATGAGCATGGTTATATCATATGTTAATCATGTTAGGACTACTCCCAACAGTTAACTTTTGAGTATACCACAATCTTATCGTATGGTGCACTCAAGTCCGGGTTAGGACTTATCTCACCACTTAAGGTCAACCCTGCACACAGCAAAAACCCAAGCAATACAAATATATACCAATATATACAAATATACAAGCAAACAATAATAGCAACACAAATATAACAAGTTAGGCTCAACCCACTGAACAATGTTCCTTAGTGAAGTTGCCATTTTCTGTCGCAGTGAGAATCAGATACCAAAGCTATGGGATTAGCTTGGCTCGCAAAAATAAGATATCACCACCGAACTTTTATTTTATCCAATGGAAGGGAGAAAAGATCGAACAAAAACCCTAAGTAAAATGCAAAGCAAAAAGCAAGGCTTAAAGATAAGCAAAGAGAGATCAAAGGTGCGGGGGTTGATTATATTAAGGGAAGATACTAGCACCCTAAGTATCTGTAGTACTCTATAGGAATCTCTTGAAATATTTGTGTTTTGGCTAAAAATTGTTTGTTAAAGGTAAGGATGGGCAAAGAATAGAGAAAAGGTGGTAAAATAAAAAGGTAGCTCGCTAAGATCTCGTCATCTTATGCCTACGTATCCTTAATAGGAAGTCAGAGCAATTGTAGTTCAGAACTACGATGGAAAAGGGTGTAAAAGAAGAAAAGTGTGAAAAAAGAAAAGGTTGAAAAAAAGAAAAGGTTGAAAAAAAGAAAAAGGTTGAAAAAAAGAAAAAGTTACTCGCTAGGTTCTCGAAATCCTATGCCTACGTATTCTCAAAAGGAACTTGAGAAATCAGAGTGTCCGTAGTTTGTGGAACTACGAGTTGCCAGGTTCTAAGAACCAAGAACAACAAAGATAAGTAAAGAATAAATGAGGGACATGCACCATGACAATAAGTCAACATACAATCCCTCCCCTTGGATTAGGTCAACAAGGATCAAAAGAAAGTGACAAATACATGGAAAAACATCATGTAAATGGCAAGCAGACAAGACACAGACACAGTACACAGCAAGAACATCATGTACAGTCAAACAGACAAGAGATCACAAAATACAAATGGCAAAACATCATGGTATCAAACAGTGAAAAGTCAATAGAAATACACGGAAAAACATCATGTAATATACACGGCAAAGTATCACGAGTAACAAATAACAGGTACGCGGAAGAGCATCACGCAGTAAATAAACAGAGACACGCGACAAAGCATAACGGATAAACAGAGAGAAAATACATGGCAAAACATCGTGGATAAAACAAAGGCACACGGCAAAGCATCGTGTAACAGATTAAACAGACAAAAAGTCATAGAATACGCACGAAAAAACATCATGGTAATCAGACAGAAAGTATTAACAACATACATGGAAAAGCATCATGCATAGACAGACAAAGATTCGAGACAAAGCATAGCGAGAAACATCGAGAAATAGTCAAGGAAAAACATCAGGATTAAATCATAGAAAATAAGCTCAAGACACAGAAGCAAAACAAGTCTCAAATAAAGATCGGGCGACAAAAAAATTATTAATTAACTTAAATATAAATATTTAATAAGATTAATTAATAATTTAATTAATCAATATTAAATAAAAATATTTAAATCAATTAATAATTAATAACATATTTTTTGACATTTTTCAATATTACAAAAAATAATTAAAAAATAAAAAATAATAACAAAAACAGTTTTTACATTTTTTTTAAATAATATCACAAATAAATAATCAAGCTAGAAAAAATATTAAAAATAAAAGATAAAATATTTATGACATTTCCTAAATATACAAATGAAAGAGAAAAAATATTAAAACAAACAAAATGATTAAAACAAATAATTAGAATGTGAATCTGTTTTTTTAGCAACCAACAACCAAATAGTATGCATTATTCACATAGTTACAGTAACAAAATTCAACACAAACACAACATCACCAAATCGCGAGCTATGCGCGTGATCGAAACAATTAATTGCACAATTTCTAAAATTATTAACCCACTCCCAAAATATTCAAGGATAGTGATGCCATGAAAGCTCAGCACACCAAAACAAAGATAAAAGTAACAGTAAAACACATATCAATTGTAACAAAAAGTAAACAAATTAAATGAACTTAAAAACTAGTTGAAAGAAAAATGTGATACATAACCTAATGGCTTCAAACAAAAACATAACATGTTACAAAGTTTAAAATCTCAGAACAAATGCAATGAATCAAATCGCAAGTGAAAATCCAAAAAAAAAAAACAAAGAAAAACAAACCATAACACATAACTAATTAGAACTTGATTCGAAACAATACCGAACAAAATATCATGATATCGCCAGAGCTACGAACAAAAATGATGTGTCGCGTTTCGAATCGGAGCAGTGAGTTGTTATGGTGTTGCTACTACAAATCGGGGTGTTGTTGTTGTTAAAACTTGAGTGAGGGAGTTCGTTGTAGATGGAGTTATAGAGAAGGAGGTATTGTTGGCTTTATGGGTTTTCCTTTTTGCTTCCTTCATGTGCATAGAAGAAATATTGAGAAAAAGTGTGTACTGGTGTGTTGTTAAGGATGTAGTGTGTGTGGTTCCTAAGGTTGCTATGAAAAGAAAAATTAATTAAAAAGTAAAGGAGGGTGATATCAGCAAAGTGAAAACGAGTGACATTTTTTTCAAGAGTATAAGGTCCTCTCTCAAAAAGGTAGCATGGTCCTATTTGTTTTTTTTCTTGATATCCACACCGAGATAGAGTCTTCAAAATGGTGGTCTTTTTCTTTTATTTATGCTGTGAAGAAAAATAATATGTGCTGGTTTCTATACAATATGAACGAGAAAGAGAGATAGGTGTGGGACCACATGCATACATATAGTTCGGTAATGTGTTATCACTATAAAATGAAGAAAAACAAAAAGGTTTTACAATCCTTAATTGCTAAGTTGTTCTACAAATAGAATAAAAACAAAACTTAATAGTACAATAAAAATAGAAGAATAAAATAAAATAAATGAAATAAAAACTATAATGATATAAAAGTTTAAATTAAAAAAAAAACTAATTAAATAAAATAATTATTAATTCAATATAGAAATAAAAGCGGTAAAAAAAGAATAATTGGACTGGTATCGAAGTGCTCAAAAAAATAAAATGAATACACCAAAATGATTAGCGCAAAATATACGTATTGAAAAAATACAGCGTTTGATCAAATTATGAAATAAAATTTACCCGGTTAAATGGTTTAAACTGTCGAAAATGCAACCAAAAAGCAGTCGAAAAATTCAAATGAGCACGTCAGGTTAAACTACGTGAAACGTAGATTAATATCACTGACGTTTGCAAGCTCGATTTTAAAATTTTCCGTCCACTGATTTTATGCACAATTGACTTTTAGTTGACCGATTCGGCTGTAAATCCAACAAGTTTCTTTTAGCTGATAAATTAGGCATTATGCAAAAATGCAAGACATGATAAACTATACAGATTATGTAAAAAGACGTGGGATCTTAGAGTCAAAAATTAGGGTATGACAGTCGTCCTAAATAAAATTGGTTGAAAATTTGAGTTTAGTAGAATGTGGTGAACCTTTGGAATTAATGAAGGCGATGGTTTCAGTTTTTTGTACAGAGTCTTGTTCTTTTCACTTGATTTTCTAGATGTTTGTTTAGCACTAAATTATAAGCATCCTTTAACATAGGAAATAGAAAGCGACTGTAATTTGGGACTCTTCAATGTAGATTGTTTTGGAGAAGGTGTCAGGAACAATTTTTTGTGATTTGTTGAGAGGCTACACCTAGGGCTGGACAATTGGTCAGGTTCGGGTCCAAAACTTAAATCCGACGCAAACCACGATTTCATTTTTATGACCCAATTTTAACCGATAAAATTTAAATTTTTGAAGGATTCGATTAAATCGGTTTGGTGGGTAAATCTGATCCGTTTAGTCAATTTAATATTTATTAGAGTAAACTTATAAAAATTGCTCACTTTTATAAAATTCACAAACATTAACTTTTTAATTTTAAAAAAATATATATATCAAAATTTTAGAATAGACAAAGAACTATTTTTTTGTTATTAAAAAAAATTATCATTTCATGATAATATCTTTAATATCATTTGACATTAATTTGATCATTATCATATTTTCAATATTATATTTTTTGGAAGTACATAATGTTACCATTAAATTATAAAAATGATAATATCTTGACAATATTATGTATCTCATTTTTATAATGAGTCGGCCCAATAGTAATAAAAATAAATAAAATATATATTAATTAAATTCGGTCAGTTTCGGTTTTTGACCGGTCCAAAATAATCACCCGAGTCCGACCGAAGCAACCCTAAACCATCCAAATTATGCAACTGAATCAATCTGACACTCGACCCGACCCATTTGTATAAAAAAGACAACGGATCGGTCGGTTTCAATCGGGCGGTTGAAATTTTTCCAACCCTAGCTACACCTTGTGGTTGTATGTCAGGCTAATAGTTAAAAAAAGGTCCTCGAGTTCCTTAACTTTAAGCGAAGTTTCGTGTTCATCCCCTAACTTAAAAACGTTATGTTATGGTACCTTAACTTCTCTTCTGTTAAACTATTTAGTCCCTTCCATTAGTTTGGGTGAAAAAACATTAAGGATGACTTAGGTGGCATGTCAGGTATGCAACCATTCAAGTTAAGACTCAGCTGATGTGTTATAAACCATTTGGGGTTCATGTTTTCCTGTTGAAAGCGGTATAGCGGCAAGCAACAAAAAGATTTGAAAGTATTTTTTCAGGAATTTATCGTGTCCACAGAGATCGGTGCTATTGAACTGTCGTTCAAAAATTTAAATGTTAAAGAGTTTGGGTTTAAAATGGTTTTTAAGTAAATGCAGAAAAGTAAATATTAACACAAAAAGAATTCATTCTTCAGAGAGAAGAAACTTATCCGGCATGCACATAATCGACTCGTCACAAACTTAAACCTATCGACCAGTTATACTCAACCTACAATACTCCTCAATATTATCCAGCATCGCTCACAACAGTGTCCATCTCTGACACACTGAGCTGAGAGAACAACCGTGTTACCCTCGTCGACACTCTCGCGCCCGACTCAAGATACGGAGGCATTAAGCTTCGACACCCATAAGGATTGTTAGCTCTAAATCTATCTCTACCATCCAGAAACTAACAGATAATCATCCCTAATCAAAGTTTACGATGTTTATCTCTAACACAACTCAAACCCCCGAGCATAAAGCAAAAATCAAGGGCAATCACCGATAAAGATTTGTAAAGCAGATTTTATACAACGCCATGGGTGACAAATATACATGAGTTCAAAGTAAATACATATACAATAACCCAAAGTTTTCACCAGATTCTATGGTCTATTGCAATGAAACTATTACGCATTCAACATTAGCATTTAATGATATTAGCTTGCCTTCTCAGCATAACACGGTCAACGAGTTTGGAAGTTCTTCTCATCAATGCACGTAAGTTACATACCTTCATTTTTAGACTTTAATTTTACAATAGTCTATGACTTTTCCGTATTAACCAAAACTGATATGCCCTGAATATGTCAACTTCGACACGACATGTGACTTTGCCTCCTTTCATACTATTGTCTATGCCGTTGTTTGTGTTTATCATAGTAACATTTATGAATATATCGTTATAATAACTTGGAACTGCTTGGAGTTGTATAAACAGAATTCCAAAGGCTGCCAAAACAGGGAGGGGCAGACCCAGAAAACAGTTGCAACTTCCAAAATTGCCGTTTAATTCAGACAACAACACTCACATCCAAACATACAATCTACAAACTGTTATTTCTAAAGCAACACCCTGATCAAACTCACAAACTAGGTACATGTTCATAACTTGTCATCGCTAATGTTATTTTGTTACTCTACTTATTTCTAATCTCTGATGTAATGTTTTTGGAAATGTTGCAATACTATTTGGTTTGTTTTATCAACATTGCAGATCCGCCCAAACACTCATACACCATCATGGCAATGTAAGAGTTAACTTTACACTACCTGAGGAGTTGAACGTGTATAACAATGCACTTCCACAGTATGGTTCAGTAAAATATTAATTTCTTGTCTTTGAAATGTTATTTGTTTGATAAACCTGATGAATGCTTTTTTGTCTTTCATACATAAACCTGATGAAAGTTTGTATAAATGAAATGTTATTTGGTTGCTTGTATAAACAGAATTCCAACCTTACACAAACCAGGTCGTGGAAGACCTAGGTCAGTTTTGGGAGTTCCAAATATGGCGTTGAACTTGAGCAGAAAATTTCCTTCCCAAACAAACAATCAAGGGACTGCCACTTCTACGGGAACACCCGGATCAAACTCAAATTCAAGGTACATGTTCTTAGAATGGGATGATACAAATGCCTTGGTCACTCTACTTAATTCTAAATTAAACTTTAAATAAATCTTACTCATCACTGTAAATAATGATTTTTGAAGCAGGAGTTGCAGCAGCAATTTTGTCCATGATCAACAAGTACCCCATGAAAAACAACACCCTGTGACTCCTGTGGCTACACCAGTCTCACATACAACATATATTCCTAATCATAGAACTGAACCTCCATGTCCTATTTTTACACCTACGGTCAATTTGGATTTTAATAGCGACTCTGACAACGATAGCGACTATGACCCTTTTGCAAGTAAGTTTAATGCTTGGTTAGGGACTGTCCTGAGAATTTATAGATTAAAATTATGTGAATTGATTCAACAATTCTAACATATGAATATTGCTTTTTTGTTCTTAATATCATATCTATCCGAATATGACTTCGATTCAGAAACAGAAGACGTTGAAGCACCTTTTACAATTCATGACAATTCTGCCAGAACTTCTGAAGGTGTGTCTTTCTTACACCATTGGTTGTGATATTCCACCTTGGAAAAACATGTTGAAATTCTGGTCAGTGATTCACAAAATGATTGCTTATGTAGATTATTACGACATCGGAGACCCTACTATCGAATGTCGTTATTGTAATGCCATGATGTGGTATCAAGAGAGGATGCACAAAAGTTCACATTCAGCTAATCCGAAGTTTATGCTATGTTGTGGGAATGGCAAAGTTGAAATACCAAAGCTATAACAACCTCCAAGAATACTTGCAAATCTTTTGTTTGATCACGACAATGTAGATAGCAGGAAGTTTCAGCAACAGATCCGAACTTACAATATGATGTTTGCCTTCACATCACCTGGGGCAAAGTTGGACAATCGTTTTAAAAATGGACGTGGACCTCCAACACTAAGGATACAAGGTCAGACGTGTCATCGAATTGGAAGTTTGTTACCTCCTGACGGTCAACCACCTAAGTTTGCCCAACTGTATATTTATGACACGGAAAATGAGGTCCAAAATAGAATGCAAGGTTGAGGTAAATCCATGCACTCCACACTGTGATTTTTTGTTCAGAGTTCCCACACGCTGAACAGTTTATTGCTATATAATCTTTGCTAACCATTTTCATACACTTCTCATGTTTAGGAACACCAAGAACGTAGATCCCTTGGTGGTGCATTAATTGTCTGGAATGTTGTATGAACACAATCCTCATGCTAAGTGTTTTCAAATGGCAAAACATTGGTTAGATCACAGTGATACTCAAAACTTAAAGCTTAGACTCATCTCTGATAGATCCACGGATGGGAGGGTATATAATCAACCAACGGTATCTGAAGTTGCTGCCTTAGTAGTTGGTGATATTGACATAGCAGAAATGAGGGATATAATAATGCAAACAAAAGGAGGAGGGCTTCAGAGAATCAATGAGCTACATGCAAGTTACATGGCATTCCAGTATCCTTTGATTTTTCCGTATGGTGAAGACAGATATAGACCTAATATTGCTCATAGAGACAGGCCCATCTTCGTGAATATCATAAGAAATAGGCTTACAATTAGAGAATGGCTTTCATATCGCATTCAAACCAGGTTAACCGAAGCTAAGACTTTGTTATCTTCACGAAGGTTGTTCCAACAATTTTTGGTCGATGGTTACACAATGGTAGAATCAGAGAAATTAGAATGGCTTCGCAAAAATCAACCAAAGCTTCGGGTGTCCAAGTACAATTCTTTAAATAAAGAAGGAGATCAAAGTCAAACTCCAGGTTCTAGCATAGGTAAAAGAGTTATTTTGCCTTCGTCCTTTGTCAGCGGTCGCAGGTTTATGGATCAGTTGTATTACGATGGGATGGCTATTTGTAGTAAGGTCGGATTTCCTTATTTGTTCATAATATTTACTTGCAACCCGAATTGGCCTGAGATTCAAAGAGTACTTGCACCTCTTCATTTGAAACCACAAGATCGACCTGATATCATTTCAAGAATATTCAAAATCAAGTTTGATCAACTGCTATCAGATTTAACCAAAAAAGGTGTATTAGGCAAAGTTCTTGCATGTGAGTTAATTCTTCCTCTATACTATTATTTTATTTTACTACTACCAGGACTATATTTTAATTTATTATGTGTTTCCAATGCTAGATATGTACACCATTGAGTTTCAAAAGAGAGGACTTCCACATGCACATATCTTGATATTTTTGCATCCTTCAAACAAGTATCCCGGACCTGAAGACATTGACAAGATCATTAGTCTTGAAGTGCCTGATCCCTTGAAACACCCTCGGTTGTACAATTTGGTTAAATCTCATATGGTTCATGGTCCTTGTGGTTTGGCAAATCTTAACTCTCCTTGCATGAAAGATAGGAAATGCTCCAAGTTTTTCCCAAAAAAATTTCAGCCAACAACTATAGTGGACCAAGATGGCTATCTTGTTTATCGGAGAAGAAACAACGGACACACAATTGAGAAAAACGGGGTCATTCTTCATAGTGGTCATGTAGTTCCTCACAAACCAAGTTTATTATTGAAGTACGAAGCCCACATCAACATGGAATGGTGCAATCAGAGTATTTCTATTAAATACCTTTTCAAATACATTAACAAAGGCTCTGATCAAATTTCTGCTATCATACAAGGTCAAGACAAAAATAACATTGACGAAATCAAGCAATACTTGGATTGTCGATACATCTCCCTGAGTGAAGCATGTTGGCGGATATTTTCTTATTCCATGCACGGAAGAAATCCAGCCGTAGAGAGATTGTATTTTCACATGGAAGGTGAAAACTCCGTTTACTACAAAGGCTACGAGCAAGTTGGGAACGTTTTACTCAAACCAAGTGTAACTGAGTCAATGTTTACAGCTTGGTTTGAGGTAAACAAAACTTATGAAGAAGCAAGATTACTAACTTATGGTGACTTTGTTTCTAAATTTGTTTATCATAAACGAAGTCGGAGTTGGAAGCCAAAGAAACAAGGGTATACCATCGGTCGTCTTATTTGGGTTCCTCAAAGTACAGGTGAATTGTTTAATTTAAGGATGATGCTAACTGTCAAGAAGGGCCCTTTATGTTATCAAGATATCAAGAAGGTCGACGGTAAACAACATAAAACTTTTAGAGGTGCATGCTTTGCTATGGGATTTCTACAAGATGATAGAGAATTTGTTGAGGCAATTAAAGAGGCACATCTGTGGGGTTCCAGTTTCTTCTTACGTAAGTTATTTGTAATGATGTTGTCTTCCTCATCCATGAGTAGACCCGAACATGTTTGGAGAAAGACTTGGATGTATTTATCGGATGGTATTCTTTATGAACAACGGTTGTTGACAAGTAATCAAGGTATCACATTTTTCCTATCTTTATGTTTTCTATTCAATTTGCTGAATTAAGCAATAGACAATTTCCATAAAATACAAATATTTTGTCTTCCTGAATATGCACTGGCTGTATAGTTTTGTGATGCTTAGATACATTAATAGTTTGGTGATATATGTTGTCTTCCTGAAATTGCACTGGCTGTATATTTTGGCTTCCTGAAATTGCACTGGCACTGTTGAAATATTTGCCTCCTGCTTGAATTCATTAAGAGTTATGACATTTATAGATAAGGGATGGTTATTTTACCATAGGTGGTTTTTCCTTGCTGAAATTCCACTGGCAGTTGAGTTTGGTGATGCTGGGATACACATTATATAGGAACTGCTACAACACTACATGGTTGGCCACACTATATTGTATAGGCACATTTTTCTTATCTTTAAGTTTTCTATTCAATTTGCTGAATTAATCAATAGAAAATTTTCATAAAATACAAATAATTGGTCTTCCTGAAATTGCACTGGCCTTATAGTTTCGTGATGCTTAGATAGATTAACAATTTGGTGATATTCATTAAGAGTTTGGTGATATATGTTGTCCTCCTAAAATTGCACTGGCTGTATATTTAGTCTTCCTGAAATTGCACTGGCACTGCTGAAGTATGTTGTCCTCCTGCTTGAATTCATTAAGAATTACGACTGTTCTAGAAAATGGAGGGTTTTTTTACCATAGGTTATTTTTTCTTGCTGAAATTCCACTAGCAGTTGACTTTGGTGATGCTGGGATACACATGGTATAGGCACTGCTACAACACAGTAGAGGTAGTGTGGCACTGTTAAATTATTAGCCTGCTGCTGATAGTCATTAAACAGTCCCACTGTTCTAGACAACTAAAGGTTAGTTTCTCCACCATACTTGGGTGTTGTGAAAAATGTACAATTAACAGAAACACCATCCTAATATGAAAATGATTAGTTTTTATTTTTCGAAAATTCAATGATTACTTTCTAGAACAAATTCTTATTAATGTTTTCTCCAGTCTGAAGATTAGAGTAAATAGGATTTCATAGAATATGCAGCACGTGGGGCTGCTTATTTGAAACAATGTTCAGTTCCTATTTTTGTTGCCGGTTTATTCTTGCCTTACCAAATGAGGGCTGGTCAACTTCAGAATTTGTTTTTCGTATATTACAACTACAATGTTGCATTGATATCATTGTTTACCGGTTTATTTGAAACAATGTTCAGTTCCTATTTTTTGTTGCCGATTTATTCTTGCCTTACCAAATGAGGGTTGGTTTTCTTCAGTCTTTGATTTTCGTATATCACAACTACACACCTGTAGCATTACTTTAGTTGTTTTCCGGTTTATGCTCGATTTGAGTTGCAAATCATTCTAACTGTTTATCTTATGTGCTGTGTTGAATGCTTCTTTTAACATAGGTTTGACACTAACAGATGAGGACCTTAAAGAGTTGACCCTGGTGGCTATTGAAAAACTATTACAAAAGAATAATATAAGTTTGAATGACTAGAAGACAATGCCATATCCAAAAGATTATGTTGTTGTGGATTTAGGAAATAGACTTCTTTATGATGAGCGTCAATATGATGTTGTTGCTCAAGAATAACTTTTTTTAAGCCTATACTCTTCTCTTACAACTAATATGGCTTTGCAAAAAAAGTAGTTTAAAATAATTTTTCATAATGCATCATATTTACATCTATAAAAATGATCTCTTATTTGTAGATGAGCAAAGAAGCATTTTTCATGAAATCTTGGATGCTGTACAAAGGCAACAAGGCGGGGTGTTTTTTTTATATGGCTACGGTGGCACTGGTAAGACTTTTATGTGGAACACTTTATCAACAACACTAAGGTCTAAGAAAAAAATTATCTTGCCCGTTGCCTCGAGTGGGATTGCAAGTTTATTATTGCCAGGTGGAAGAACAACTCATTCTAGATTTAAGATTCTTGTCCCTACTTTAGAAACTTCTATTTGCAACATTAACAAAAAGGATGATCTTGCCGAGCTTCTAAAGATGACAGATCTAATCATATGGGATGAGGCTCTTATGGCTAACAGATTCTAACAGATTTTGCTTTGAGTCTCTTGACAAATCCTTAAAAGATATTATGAGTGGAACTACACAAGCATCTAAAATATTTGGAGGTAAGGTTGTTGTGTTTGGTGGTGACTTCAGACATATTCTCCCTGTTATACCAAGAGGTACTAGATTTGATATTATCCATGCAACCATCAATGCTTCATATATTTGGGATGAATGTAGAGTCTTGAGGCTTACAAAGAACATGCGTTTGCAAACTGGTGCAAATACTTCTACGGTTGAAGAAATAAGGAGTTTTTCAGAGTGGATTTTGAAAATTGGAGATGGGACCATGTGTGATCCAAATGAAGGTTATGCTGATATTTGTATTCCATAAGAGTTTTTGATTTCAAGTTTTTCTGATTCGATTAAGGCAATTATTGAGGATACATACCCTGATCTAATTCATAACTATCTTGATTTTGACTATCTTCAAAGTCATGCAATCTTAGCTTCAACAATGGAAGTTGTTGATGATATCAACCAATATATCACAAACCTTCTTCCAGGTATGCAACTCGCATTTTTACAAACTTACATATGTCATTTGTTAAAACATGGTTGTTAGTAATAGTTTTCAATTCTGGTACAACAAAGATTTTTTCAACCTTATATGTGTGATCATTAATTATATTTTTTCAATTGTTGTAGGAGATGAGAAAGAATACTTCACTAGTGATTCAATAGATAAATCTGATGCTACTAACTTTGATGCATATGAGCATATCACATCTGAGTTTCTAAATGCTCTTAAAACTTCCGGATTACCTAATCATTCAATAAGGTTGAAGGTTAGGGCAACTATAATGTTAATGCGCAATCTAGATCAGTCTCAAGGATTGTACAATGGAACATGACTCACTGTAACCAAACTTGCCAATCATGTCATTGAAGCTAAGATCATTTCTAGTAAAAATATTGGCAATATCATTTATATTCCTAGAATGTCTTTGTTCCCCTCACAGTCAACATGGCCTTTTAAGTTGGTGAGACGCCAGTTTCCAATAATTGTTTCCTTTGCCATGACAATTAACAAGTCTCAAGGACAGTCTCTAGACAATGTAGGTTTGTACTTGCCAAAAAGAAGTGTTTAGTCATAGACAATTATATGTGGCAATCTCTAGAGTTAAATCCAAAAAGGGTCTCAAGATTCTTATTCATGACAAAGATAAAGAACCTTTGAGTATTACCACCAATGTTGTCTTCAAAGAAGTGTTCCAAAACATTTGAAAGGTATGTTTTTAAGCGATGTTTTTTTCATTCCATGCAATCAAATTAAAACATTTCTGTTAAGGTTTCTTGAAATTGAATTATTAGTCTACCTTTTTTTTTTCCTTTTTCAGGTTAAAGCCTTCACTTTATTGTGAAGATGTATGTTATAATCAAATTTCATAGACCTTTGTAACACATTTTGAAATTTATTTCTTCTTGTAATACATTATAAGTGTTATAACATTAACACTATTTCATGTTGTTATTTTACAATGATATGATTTTAATTTATATATTCTCATGTTCTACTCCAACTTTTTGAGATAGAATTAAAATATTATCTAAATTACCCCATGGGAGCACGGGTTTCTTACTAATTCAATATAAAAGGAGTTAAATTAAATAAATTACGTCTAGGCCATCAATTAGCCTCTTATTTTGACAATTTTTTCGTACAATCATATTGAGGGGTCTGTTAATTATGAAATTAATGAAGTAATATTATTGTCACTACGTTGAAAAAAAAACAAAAAAAAAAAACATTGAATCCAAAATAATGAAAAAAATTGTTTATTTGGATTAAATAAAAACAACATAGCATTTTCAACTGTTCTTGAAATGGAATACATTAAACCACAACATTTAAACAAACAATGCAACTTTAATAACTTATAAGAGTAAGACCAGTGGTAGTTTTTCACCTAGGTTCGTCACACTGCCAATTGTTTTTTCTCAGTTCATTGATTGGAGTTGGCCACGTTGGAAATGCTGTTGTATTATGAAACAATGTAATGTTCTGACATGTTAATATTATTATGGGTTAAATATATTTTTGGTTCTTATAAAATTATTAAATTTAGTTTTTGGTCTCTATTAAAAAAAATAGCGTATTTTGACCCCTACAAAATAATTCACGTATGTTTAGTTCCTACTGTTAAATCAATGTGTATTTTTGAATGATTATTTTGCAGATATGTTTAGAATGTTCTAAAAAGTTCCTCGAAAAACAAAGAACTTAAAATTTGATTTATAAGTCGAGATTTTCATTACTTTTATTATTATGTTTTAAAATTTTAAAAATTCATATTTAATTCTTCTCATTTTAAAAAATTAAATAATTTGGTAAAGAAATATTTTATAGTAATCTAAACACGTATGAAAAAAATTATTAAAAAATTTAAAAGTTTAGAGGTTAGTAAATAGTTTTCAAAATTTTAGAAAATAGCAAGGACTAAAACTGCATACACAAAAATTTTGTAGGGACCAAAATATGTCATTTTTTTATAGGGACTAAAAATAAAAAGTGATATATTTATAGGGACCAAAAACATATTTAACTATATTATTATATGTTGAATGATGATAATGAAAGCATGTTGAAGAAATAAAGCAATATTTATTTAATTGTCATTATATATTTTACACTATATTTTATTTACTCTAAAATTTATTTTATTTATAAATTATGTTTATTCAAAAACATTATATATAATTTATTTCTACAATTTTATATTTTTTTAATTTTTAATTTCTTTCTCACAATTTCATCTTTTTATTTTTAATTTTCAAATTTTTTTCTACAATTTCATTTATTTATTTTTTAATTTTAAATTCAAATGTATTTTTATATTTTTAATTATTATTATAAAATTTAAGTTAAATTTGATTTATTGAATAATTTTATTTTATAATAACATAAATTTAAATAGTTTAAATTAGTATTTTAATTTAAAATAAAATTTAATATAAATAAAGTATTAATATATGAGGTTAAATTGTGGGACCCAATATTAATTCTTTAGAGTTGCACCATTAGAGTGAAAAATGAATGAGTTACTTGAAGATGATGTGTCTTGATGAGTCCCACAAAAAACCCAAAAGTGAGTTGCACCATTAGAGATGCTCTAAGGTCCAACAACTTAAACTGTCACATTATTATTTAATTCATAGTAAATTGTTAATAGGATCCCACAAATTTAAGGTGGAATACAACTCCAAATTTTAATTGTACTAATATTATAATATTTAAATAGAAGTACTTTTAATTAATACTAATATTATAATATAATTACAATATATTAAAATAACACTCATTAAATATTAGTCTTGGTTATTTTTTTTAAAAAATCAAACAATATTTATTATTATTATTATTATTATTATTATTATTATTATTATTGAATATAATTATAATATATTAAAGGCATAATTAGTCATTGTGTCCCTTAACTTTGAGCGAAGTTTCGCTTTGGTCCCTGAACTAAAAAACGTTACATAATGATCATTTAACTTAAATTACGTTAAATCTTTTGGTCTCTTCGTTAGTTTGTGTCAAAAAACATTAGTTTGTGTGAGCTGACATGCCAAGTAAGCCAATTTAGAATTCCACATCAGCATATGTATATGTTACGTTACATAGGGTTCCATTTGGTTGCAACTTCATTCTTCTTCCACCATTCTTCAGTCGTCTTCCATATTTTCAACTTCTTTCATCTTCTTCTTCAAATCAGGGTTAAATCCCTTTCTTCCATCTTCCTTCTACCATCTTCCATTTTCGTCTCCAAATTAGGGAATTAGGGTTCAATGTCAAAGAGTGCAAGCAATGCTTCAACTTCAAACAACCAAATCTATGGTACATCTGTATCTTTGATTCGTAGAAATAAGAGAATCGAGCGTTTTTGCCAAGATGAAAGTGTTCTTAGAACAGTGAATGATGTGAACAGTGTCAACAATGGGAGAAAATTTTGGGGTTGTAGAAATTACATAAACCACATTGAAAAAGGTTGTAATTTCTTCAAGTGGTTGGGTGATGAGTTTGTTGATGAAAGGGATTTGAAGCTTGAAAGACAAAAGAAAAAAATTAACAAATTGAATAATGAAGTTATCTACACTAGAGGGTGGCTCAAAATATCCATTGTTGTTGGGATTGTAAGCTTAGGGTTGAACCTTGTGTTTGTAATAATGTATTTCAATTAGTTTTAGGGTAGTTCAAAGTTATGTTTTCACATTTTCAATGTTTTGTTAAGTTTGTTTAATGAATAATGTATTGTTATGTTGGTTCAATGAATAATGTTTGTGTTATGTTTTCACATTTTCATTGAATAATGTCTCAATATTCAACCTGTAAAAAATGCAGCCCAATGACCAATATTTGTGGAAACAAACTGTAATATAACTTGGCATTATAAGTCATTCCAACATTCATTAACAAATTCAAAGTTTGATCATAACAAGTTCAATAACAAAAGGTCATTTTAAGGCATTACATAACAGGTTCAATAACAAAAGGCCATTATAAGGCATTACATAACAGGTTCAATTCCAAAATGTGTTACAACTACATTCCAAAATGTGCATTAACAAAAACAAAAAGTCAGGTCATTAAATGGCATTACAAAATCTTAGCAGACATAATAATAATGATCAAGGTTGGCTTGAAACAGGCTTGCCACCCTTATGAAGTTTTTTTTTTTTAGTTTTGGGTGGTGGCTGACTTGTAACAATAGGTGGTGGTGGTTGACTTGTACTAGCTTGTGGTGGTGACTGACTTGTAATAACAAGTGGTGGTGGTTGACTTGTAACAGCTTGTGATGGTGGCTGACTTGTAATAACAGGTGGTGGTGGTTGACTTGTAACAACTTATGATGGTTGCTGACTTGTTGCATCTTGTACCTGACTTGAATCAACTTGTGATGGTGGCTGACTTGTTACTTCTTGTACCTGACTTGGAGGAGCTTGTGGTTGTGGTAGTTTACAAGTGGTCTTGTTGTGACCATCTTTGTGGCAACGACTACACTTGATACCATGTCTTGCCCTCTTCATGTGTGTCTCATCCTTCACCATCTCTCCAGCTTCCCTATTCCTTTTTTTCTTTGGCCTTCCAGGCTGCCTCTTTATTGGTGGTGGCTGAAGATCAACAACATTAGTCTTTGCCCACAAGACTTCCCCATTAAGTGGATATATAACATGTGTATAGCAAGCATCATATTGTTCCTTCTTGTTAGGGGTGAAAATAGGCTGGGCCGAGCTAGGCTTTACCAAGCCTAAGCCTGGCCTGCCAAAAAAACTAAAGCCTAAGCATGTCCTGTAGCCTGCCATAAGCTTATTTTTAGGCCTAAGTCTGACCTTTTCTAAGGTCTGATTAGCCTGTTAGCCTACAGAAAAATCTATTATTTTAGACATATGTAAATAAGAAATTAAAATAATCTTTAAATAGACTAACAAACTGGAAAACCAATGAGACTAAAATGTTGTTTGCATTGACTTATTTTAACTTACCTATTAGCATAAGTTTTGTGAGACTATTTATTTAAGATTACTTATGAAAACAACTTATAACATTGTTCACAAGGTTTTTTCATCTTATTTTCATAAGTTCTCCAAGATAACCAATTTTTATTTATGTATTTTAATTCAAAGTACAAAACATAACATAATGATAATTAAAAAATTATTCATATTTATTTGAATAAGTCGGCCTGTTAAGCTTAAAAGACTTTTTTCATGGCCTGAGGCCTAACCTATTTAATTAAATAGGCTTATAAAAAAGCCTAGGCCTTTTCTATTTAAAAAAAAGTTTGGTCTGACCTGAGCCTATGTAGGCTAGGCCGTAGGCCCCTGTTATCGGCCTGGCCTATTTCCACCCCTACTTCTTGTAAAAGTCAGGTACAAAGTCATCAATCTCTAAATGTTGATCTTTCATGCAAGACATTGCATGACAGCAAGGAAGTCCAGTCAGCATCCATAGTCTACATGAGCATTCTTTTTTGTAAAGGTTGACAACATATTTTTCTCCATTGAGTGAAGTATGCCTAACCTCATAGTCATATTCACCTGCACGCCTGTAAACAAGTAACCATTTTAATGTTAGTCTATGTAAATAGTTAGCCATTTGAAAGTAATGTTCAACAAATCAACCATGTTACCTCACAATACAATGATTGGTTTTTTGTGACTCCCTTTCCATCCTCTTCTTGATGTTAGGTATTATGATACCATCGTATTTGGTAATCTTTTGCCTATTGGATTCCCATCTCTGCATTAGGTATACTCTAATTTCTTCCAGCATTGTCACAATGGGCTTGGATCTAGCAGCTACAAATACAGAATTGAAGGCTTCTGACATATTGTTAACCAAAGTGGCACAACCTGAACTTGGCTGAAACCTTGATTTGCTCCAGAATCTTGGTGGAATTTTGATGAGATGCAAATGGCATTCCCTAGTTAACACTACAATTGTTCTCATCCTATCAGCCCTCTTATCATTTTCTAACTGAACTATATCATTAGCAATCATGTCATCATAATACCAAAGCCTATCTATAGTAGGGTAACCTAACTCTGTTAACTTGTCCAATATTTCAAAGTAACTCCAATAGTCAGGATCAACATCCCATATCTCCTCTAACTCTACATAACCTGACTTGGTAAAATTTGCAAACTCCCTAAAAAAACTCACCAGAATGATGAACAACACACTTAAACCTACTCTCAATGACCTAATCAACCTACATATAGTATCATATATAAGTACTAAGTAAGTTAGGTATAGAAGAAAATTAACATTTTTAGTTACGTATTTGTGCAAGTTCGTACCTTAGGTTTTTTTTCTGCAGACGAATGAAAGAATGAAGTTCTTCTTCTTCGTTCCTGTTGTTGTCGTAAACGTCGCTATTGTCGTCTTAAATGAACTTCGTCTTCAAACAAGTGTTGTTGTAAACAATGTAGCTGCTATCCTACTCTCTGAACGTGAGCTTTCATCCAACAATGTAAGCATGCCCTAATACGTTTCATCTCCTTAAAATGGATGTTAAGTGTAATATAAATTTCACCTCATCCATTAAAATAAATACAGAATATCCACCTAAGTCATTTAAAGTTCAGCAATGCATATTCTAACGTTTTTCCAACCAAAACTAACAGAAATGACTAATATATGTAACGGAGTATAAGTCAGTGGACTATACTATAACGTTTTTTTTTTAACAGAACAAAGCGAAACAATGACTAAAGTTAAGGGACTAAAAGAGATATTAAACATATATTAAAATAATACTTAAACATGAGGGATTTTCAAATTATAAATATTATTAAAAATGATTCATACAAACGGAGATGTGTTTGATTATATATCAGTATTAATTTCATTTATAACTTTTAAATTAAAGAAATTACTAAAATCCAATTTTCTTCTCTCAATTTTACCCATGCCCGGCCATGATTTGCTGTAGTCAGCAAAATGATGTAGCCACACATTCACAGATTTCCAGTCGGTCGATTCAAATATAATGGTCTACGTTTAATAATATTATTTTTAAGTATACAGGATATGATAACCATTAGATAAAAATCTAATTGTGACTAATATCCAACGACCGCATTTGCTTTTTTCTCATCATCATTGTGCCTTCTTCTTCATCTGTTATCTTTCTCATAAATTTAACCAGTACTCTGCATGATAGAGAAGAAGATTTCTATGGTAAAAATATTTCCAGAAAATATGAAGATCAACATCTTGATTTTCTAATAACACAATACGTCAACAAAATAAAATCATCTAAATAAAGAAATTTAACTCACAAAAGAAAGCAAGAAAGAGGATAATTAAATATGAAAACAAAAGGGGGAAGAAAATGATTGTTGTAAACATATTTTCTCAAATGGACCACTGAAAAATATTTTCTAATTAATGAATGTTGTAAAACAAATTTTCACAACAAAAAAAAAAAAAAAATCAATGTCAATGAGTGAAAAATCTTTTCCAAAAATAATGTTGTAAAACAAATTTCCAACAAAAAAATGAAATTGAAAGACTGAAAAATGTTTTCCAGAAATTGAATGTTGTAAAACAAATTTTCAGAAAAAAAAAATTAAGATGAATGAGTAGCATTGATTTCTAGTAGGTGAGTGTTGTAAGAAAAAATTTCACAAATAATGAAGATGAAACCGTGTAAGTTTTTTTTTGCAAAAAAATATAAAGATTAGTGGAAAAATAATTAAGATGAAACTGTGTAAGTTTTTTTTTCAGAAAATATGAAGATGTGTGGAAAATAAATCCAGAAAGTTGTAAACAAGGATGTATCAAAGAAACTTAATGCAAATAAAGTGAATTGGCCCAATTGAACAAACATAAAAGGCCCAAAGTCCAAAAAAAAAAATATTATTTCATGTTTTGATCTTGTTGCAAAAACAATAAGTTACCAACAATTTGCAAGTAATTAATCAATGGTCGTTCATTATAAAATATAAGGTTAATACCATTTTACTCCCTGCCATATAGGCGACATCTGATTTACTTTTCTGTAGATTTTTTTTTAATGCCCCCTTGTCATTCCCAGATTCCATCATTATAGACCTTTGAGAGATCTGGCACATGCCAGGTGCTAATGTGGCACGCTGAGTGGCCTTTTTTTTTTCAATTTTTTAAAATTACACATATGCCTTATATTTGCCACATTAGAAATGTTATATATTGGTTCATCTTCTCCAAATCATATCTGCAACAGAAGTTCCTATTCACCATCTTCTCCAAATTGTGTCTCCAAATTAGGGGATATTATCCAAATCGTGTCTCCAAATTAGGGCATATTCTCCATCTTCTCCAAATGGGTGGTAGCAGAAGTTCCTCCAATGTCAATTCAACCGGTAGGGAAATACCCAGATGTGGTTGCAACATTCCAATGAAGATGTTCGTGTCAAATACCCAAAAAAACCCTAGGAGGAAGTTTTGGAGATGCAAAAATCGTGGAAAGGTAATTTGTATTTGTTGGTTCTAATTAGAGTATTGTAACATCTCTGATTCATCTGAAAATTTCTTAATGTAGAGTGTGGTAGCATGCGATTTGTTCGTCTGGGACAATGAAGTGGAAAACCTCCTTATGAGCAGTCCAAACACAGAAGTTTTCAGAGGTGAAGAAATGGAGTGTAACAACTGTGAATTCAAAATTGGGCAGCTTAAAGGTTTTGCTAAAGAATATGGGAAGGAGTTTACCAAAGAATATGGGAAGGAGGCATGTTCAAAGAAGACTGAAAAGTTGAACAAGATGTTGAAAATTGAAAAGGAAAACAATTTCTGGTTGATGTTGGCCCTGATAGTGTCATGGATGTTTTTTATGTTGTCTATAAAATGTGTCTGGTGTAATGTTTAATGTTCAATGTAATGTTGAATGATTAATGTTCAATGTAATGTTTAATGTCTACAAAATGTGTCTGATGTAATGTTTAATGTAAGGTTTACTGTGATGGTTTAATGTAATGAAGTTTGGATGTTGTTTAATGTAATGAAGTTTGGATGTTGTTTAATGTAATGTAAGGTTTACAAATTTTAATGTTGTTTACAAAGTTTGGATGTTGTTTACTGTAAGTTGAAGTATAATGTTGTTTACTGATAACAATCCAAAGGACAATGTATCATTAGTCAAAACTCATACGAATTGCGTTGTTCCTTTATATTTTTATGAGAATTGAATAACAAAAGACCCAAAAGGTTGGTACTTGGTAATTTGTGTGATTTTGCAAGTATTAGGTATGAAGAAAACCAGTTGAAACAAAGAGAAAAACCATGCCCTATAACTTTCGCATCACGACCAAAAGCTTCGCGTAGTGAAGCATCGCTATGTGAAAGGAAGCGAGATGCAGTTGAACAAAACATAATCAAATTGACCAAACTTCGCTTGAAGATCACTATGGGTCACATAGAGAAAGTCGCGACGCGAGGAAAGACGAGGAACCAACAACTCAAAACAAAACCAAAATGGCCAATCTTCGCTTGAAGCGAGAAGAGGCGACCAAAGTTCGCGACACGAACTATACTTCGCATAGCGAAGTTTGGCGTTGTCTGAAAGGCGGTGAAATTCAAAACTTAATGGAGAAAGAAAGGAAGTTCGCATAGCGAACTTTCTCTCATATGCAATTCAAGAGCACCTGAAGTACATCTGTCAAAAGTAAACTATAAGTGCATCTAAGTGCATCTGTCATAAACAATCCAACATTACAAAACCCACATAACAAAATCAACATTTCCAAACCAACATAACAAAATTAACATTTCCAAAAGCACTTGAAGTGCAACTGTCATAACAGACTGTAATTAAAAGCACTATAAGTGCATCTGTTATCAGTCATTCAAATAACAAAATGAACATAATCAAAAGCACTTGAAGTGCAACTGTCATTACAATGCACAAAAAATAGAAAACTAAACAAGATTTCACTAATCCCTTGAAATGTCACTCCAAGAATTCATTTCCCTGACACATGTCCCTAGCTTAGGGTCTGAGCCAACTTCAGCATGCTCTTGAGTTAATGTGCCCTCTTCATCCTCTTGAATGACTAGTGGTTCAGCAATAGTTATTCCAGGTCCATTATGTGTCTTGGTTTTCAACACCCTCAACCTGTCACTTGATCTTTTATGTCCACCAACTGTCACTTTTTTCTTGCCCTTGATCTTGTTCATTGCCTTTGGGATTGTAGTAGTGTCATCAACTGGTACAACTTCTTGCTCAACTGGTACAGCTTGTTCTTCATCAACTTGTCCTTCATCAACTGGTACAGCTCCTTGCTCATCAACTGGTAAATCTCCTTCATCATTTTGTGCTTCATCAACTGCTACATGTCCAAACTTTTTCCTAGGAGTCTTCCTCTGCATTTGCAAATGGAAGCCAAATCAACAACATCATATTAATATGAACAGGAATCAACAACAGCATATTATGTACCTTTCTTTTCAAAGCATCTGGGTTCTGAACTGTAGCCTTACACTTTCTTGAGTTATGCCCAATTTTTTCACACCATCTATAGGTAACTCCAACTCTCCTCATTCTTGAACCTCCCTCACCTAGTTCCCTGAACTTTAGCTTCTTGGACCTTTCATGATCTTTCTTTTATAAAGGAGGAAGCAATTCATCTGCTTCAACTGTTGGCCACATATCCATCCCATTTATTGGGCTAATTGCAACACCATATGCCAGTCCATATTTTTCTCTAGAGTAGCAATCATCCACATAATCCTCAGGTTTAAGTTGCCTATAAGCCAATGCTGCACAAGCATGCCTACATGGAATCCTTATTAAATCCCAAAACCCAAAAGAACATGTTCTTTTTCCCACATCAACAACAAACTGTTGAGAATTATATGCATGTTTGACCTCTCATTGGTCATTCATACACCAAGATAGATTCCATTGCCCACTCATGAATACCTCCTTATCTAATCTCTTCCTAGGAATAGGCATAATCCTATGTTCCCATTTTTCAAGCTTAGTTACAACATATTGATACCAATTCCACATCCAATGCACGGTGATCACTGTTAATCTCAACAAAATTTTCATCTATACCTTCTATTTTACTCCAAACCCTAAATTCATCTCTAACGTATCCCCATCCAAGTACCAGTTCCATCACTTCATCGATACCCCATTCTTCAATATCTTGATTAGACACAGTAGATTGAACCCCACCCCTATAAAACATATTTTTCTCCTTAACAAACTCCCCTCCATGATGAATAACAACACTGAACTTACCCATAATATGTAAAGGGAACCCTAACATCAGACTAAACACTAACGCACGAAACCAGAAGAATGGAAAAAACGGGATGAAATTCTCATACCTTTGGACGCGATTCCATTCTAGGCACGACATGATTAGTTGATTCCTTCAGTGATTCTACGCACGAATTGCTTCAATGAGGATGCACAGCTTCAAGCTTCAATGGTGGTTCTCAGTTAGGGCAAATGAAGAGGGCTAAAATGAAAAGGCAAATGTAACACAATATATAACATTTATGATGTGGCAAATATCAGGCATACGTGTAATTTAAAAAAATTGAAAAAAAAAAAAGGCCACTCAGCATGCCACATTAGCACCAGGCATATGCCAGAACTCTCAAAGGTCTATAATGATGGAATCTTGAAATGGCAAGGGGGCATTTAAATTTTTTTTTACAGGGGGGTAAACCGGATGTCGCCTATATGGCAGGGGGTAAAATGGTATTAACCCTAAAATATATTAAATTTAGAAAATTTTACCCGATACCCCTACATTTAACCCCATACCCCTATAATATAAAAATTTGGACAAAAATACCCTTGTATAAATACCCAATAATTCAAAATTTTCATCTTTTTCCTCATTTCCTTTCAGCTAGAGCGTGAAAATTCTGTGGAATTTTTTTGACTTCCGGAGAACTCAGACACAAGTTTTCCGGTTCACATTTTGCACTCGGGAGAACTTACCAGTAAGTTTTCCGGTTTACATTTTTTAAATTTATTCTCTGGATAACTTGTGGTGAAGTTATCCGGTTTGAATTTTTTACACACCGGATAACTTGTGGTCTAGCTATCTGGTTCTTATATTTTCTTCACCAGATAACTAGACCACAAGTTATTCGGTGTGCAGAAAATTCAAACCGGATAACTCACCACAAGTTATCTGGAGAATAAATTTAAAAATGTAAACCGGAAAACTTACTAGTAAATTCTCCGGAGTGCAAAATGTGAACCGAAAATCTTGTGTCTGAGTTCTCCGAAAGTCAAAAAAATTCCACAAAATTTTCACGCTCTAGCTGGAAGGAAATGAGGAAAAAGCTGAAAATTTTGAATTGTTAGATATTTATACAAGGGTATTTTTGTCCAATTTTTTATATTGAAGGGGTATGAAGTTAAATGTAGGGGTATGGGGTAATATTTTCTTAAATTTATGGTAAAAAGTGAACTGCTTCATGGTGGGCCAAAACATTACTGGCCCATTGTAAATGCCACACATGTTCTAATAAAATTCCTAAGGGTATATCTTAATGCACCTTATATATTACTAGGGCACCACGTAAAAATACAAAAGTGCCTATAGATTCTGGAGATGCATCTCCGAATGCTCCCCAAACACATACACTTTAGGCCAATTTTGAGTCATGTCCTAGGAGTGTGGCTTTTGTAGATCCGGAGATGCATCTCCGTAACTTGTTCGTAGATGCATCTTCGTAGCATACTAAAACAAAAACAGAAGCAGAAAACCAGAAAGTTGTATTTTGACAAAATAAAATAATCATTCATAACATAAAATCAACATTAAATATGCGATGTTAATATAAAATCAAACATTACATTTCAATATCTAGGTGGATGTTTCAACATCTTCACAATATGTTCGACCTGTCTTGAAATAGTCGATTCCACCTCAATTGAAACTTTTGTTTCAAAACATAAAAATGTATACCACACAACCCTTACATCTGCATTCTTCTTAAACTCATAGTTGTTGAACTATTTGCATACTTGGATACATATATTTCTTAACCCTAGTTGATGACTATACTAGATATACTTGGGTGATCTTCCTTAAAACAAAGGATCAAGTCAAAAATAGTATAATTTAATTTGTGTCCTATATAGAAAATCAATTTCATACTTCTCTTAAATTCCTTGGGTCAGATAACGGTATTGAATTTGTTGCTTTATACGAATTCCTTTTGTCAAAAGGTATTATTCAACAAAAGTCTTGTGTTGAAATACCCTAACAAAATGGGGTGGTTGAGCGAAAACACAAACATATCCTCAATGTTGCTAAGACACTATACTTGCATTCCAAGATACCTTTACACACGTGGAGTTCATGTTCAATATGTCATATATCTAATCAATAGATTGCCCACCCCTTTGTTAAAATCAGAATGTTCTTATTAATTTTTATTCTCACAACCACCATCTTTAATACATTTGAAAGTTTTTGGTTGCTTAAGCTTTGCCATAACTTTACATGCTCATCAGACTAAGTTTGATCCTAGAGTTAGAAAGCCCATTTTCTTGGATATAGGGATGAAACTAAGGGATATATATTTTATGATCTGCGGAATCACAATATATTTGTTTCTCAAAATGCTATCTTTTATGAAACTCATTTTCCATTCAAATCTATCAAGGATCCCAAAACTACCACCAACCCCAACCATAACCTTATCCTGTTTTTGTTAATTTTCCTGACCTGCAGTATCCTACAAGTACTATTGATGTGTCCTTTTCTCATGACAGTAATACACATTGCCCATTTCCCTGATATGTCTCATCCTAATGACGATCCTACACCTGTCACAGTCCATGTGTCTCCTACCTTTAACTCTCCCAAACATTATGATAATTCTTGGTCCACACAACCTATTTCACCTACCAGTCCTACAACCAGCATAGGATTACCTTTATCACCAAGTACTTCTACCTTATCAGCTTATGTTCATTGTCATAGTACCTCTACTTCAGCTTTACCTATTAATCCCTCCATTGAAACTCTTTCTCACCCTTTACCTTATGAACATACTGATGTTACTAGTCCTAATGAACATGAAATCTCTATGGTTCCTATAAGACAATCTCTATGGATTATATTGTATTGGCATGTACTTATATGGTTGAAATTCAATTTGTGAAGCAGCTTTTGAATCACAAATTCAAAATCAAGGACCTTAGTCACTAAACTTTCTTTCTTGGTTTTGAGATAGCTAGATCCAAAACAGGCATCTTTCTAAATTAGAGAAAGCATACGTTAGAGCTTTTAAAAGATAGTGGTTTCTTGCATTCTAAAATTTCTAATATTGCATATCCGTTATCATTTGTCATTACATACAATAATTTTTCATCATCATATAAATAATTTTGGTGCTCTATATCTTCCAACATTAAACCTAAAACCTTTAACCAAGCCATTAAGTTACAAGCCCTTGCAAAGAATCATACTTGGGATGTAGTTGGCCTACCACCCGGAAAAAACCATATTGGGTGTAGATGGGTCTACAAGGTTAAATATAAAGCAGATGACTCAAATGAGAGATATAAAGCTAGGTTGGTAGCTAAAGGATATACACATATGGAAGGTATTGACTATTCAGATACTTTTTCATCTGTTGCTAAGTTTACCACTGTTAGAGTACTATTGTCCATTCCAGCTATTAAAGGATGGCATTTGGAATTGCTGGATGTTAACAATGCCTTCATTCAAGATCATTTGCATGAGGAGGTTTATATGATCCTCCCACCTAGTTTGTCTACTTCTAGTCCCTCTCAGGTTTGCAGGCTTCACAAGTCCTTATATGGCTTAAAACAAGCCAGTAGACAGTGGTACTCTAAACTATATTCTATTTTGATTTTCCTAGGATATTCTCAATCACTAGCTGACCATTCTCTTTATGTTAAATCCAGCCCCCAAAGTTTCACTATTTTGTTGGTCTCTGGGGATTATATTGTATTGGCATGTACTTATATGGTTGAAATTTAATTTGTAAAGTAACTTTTGAATCACAAATTCAAAATCAATGACCTTGGTCACTTAAGGTTCTTTCTTGGTTTTGAGATAGCCAGATCCAAAACATGCATCTTCCTAAATTAAAGAAAGCATACATTAGAGATTTTAAAAGATAGTGGTTTTCTTGCCTCCAAGCCTTCCTCTGTGCCTTTTAATCCTAACTCTAAGCTTTCAATTAATGATGGCTAGCTATTAGAAGATCCATCCAGCTATAGAACATTGATTGGCCAGTTAATCTACTTGACAAATTCAATATCTGATATATCCTATGACGTACAACATCTAAGCCAATATGTATCTGTAAGACCCTAAATTTGCCCTCCTATTTATACCCAATAAGCGGCTTATGTTTCACATTTCATGTACATTTAGGTCATAACCATTATGCATGCATCATTAGTTTTCCCAAGGCATGGGATCAGAGGTTTCCATGGTAATGATTGTGCAAAGCAAGAAGAATGAGATATACTTAAGCACTCAAGCCACAAAGGCTCCTCAAGCCTCAAGACATCTCATTTGGTTCACCATTTCATCAAGAGATTGAGATTGGCAAGAAACTTGAAGAGGATCACCTCCTCTTATCTCTTGATCCTCTAATTAGAGTTTTGGTCATCTAAGCATGTGACACATCCTGAGAAAAAATCTTGAAGCTTTGACACCATCTTATCACATACAACATCTTGGTTTAAGAGGATCTTCACTCACTTCAAAGGAATTAGGGTTTTGATCATTGATCAATATCTCCTAACTTTCAAGGCCAAAACTAGGGTTTTGCCTAAAATCAGTTTATTTCTGATTTTTTGGGCAAGACTTGATTCCATGGATCTCTATATGTTCTCAAGTATCTAGAGATGGATTATGGACCATTAAGTTCATTCACAAGGGTTTCAATTGGCCAGATGATTGAGAATTAGTCAAATTGGGGATAAGGTCAACTGATCAATGAAGAAGTCAACTCTTGACTTTTTGAGGTCAAATTTGAGTTCATCACGTTAAATGTGATCAATGGATGAGATTTGATCAAGAAATGTCAAAGGAATCATCAAAAATCAAGAATTATGGAAAGTTCTTCATGTTATGCAGCCATCTTCTAACCCATTTTTCAGTATTATCCAAGCTTCATCTCAATTTTGGTCGAACATGAAAGTTGTAGTATGGATTTCAAGCTTTCCAGCCATATAAAGAATGTTTCATTTGGATTTCTAGATCAAAAGTTATGCTCACTCAAAGTTTGGACATTCAAATGGTGAAATTGAAAAAAACTTATAATTTTTCTAAGTCCCAAAAATCAGTTTTGTGCCCATGACTTTAACACCAATTCTCATCATGTTCTAAGCCTCTATTCAGTTTGCTTTTGACATGAAAGTTGTAGTATCAAGTTCCTTCTTTAATTTGGGGCCAAAATCACACCATTTGGTTCACTAGCCATAGAGTTGTGCTCATCCAAACCCTTGATCTCAAAGTTGTGAAAAACATGAAGACACTTAGCATTTTCCAAGCTCAAAATGCAGCTTTTGTGCCCACGAATTCAAGGTCATTTCTCATGGTGTTTTAGACCTCCATTTCAATCCTTTTAATATCCAACTTGTTGTATCAAATGAGAGCTTCAGTTTGGTACCAAGATTAAGTGATTTGATTCCACATTCTCCAAGATATGCCATCCCAAAATCATCTACATGCAATATGCCAATGCAAAGGTTCCAACCATGACCTTTCACTCCAAATGCAAAACAAAGGCATCATTGTTGCTACAGCATATGCATAACTTCATGTCATCATACACACCATAACAACATTCCACACACCCTGAAAACTCTTGACCCGTGTGCACACATATAACTCTCAATTTGCCAACTTTCACTAACCAAGCTTAACTGTTAACTAACCTTGATTAGCACACTAACCACACTCCTAACTACACCTATATAAGCTTCATTAACCTCTAACTGATTTAGTTAGATCGTTTTCACCAAGAAAGATCCAAAAACACCATTTCTGCACCTTCACTTCAAGAGCTTCGAATCTCTCTCTATTTGGAGTTTTTGCTCAAAATCTTTCCATAATCTTCATCTACACATGCGATTCTTGCAACTGTATGCAATATTTCTCATATGGAATCACCATAATCTCATATATGGCTTCATTAAATTCCTTCATCAAGTTGGTTTTTTCTTCAAGATCCAAGGGTTTTTCAGGCATTTATTTTGCCTCCATTGTAGATTATAAGAATAACAGGAAGTTTTAGGGTTTCTTGCGCGTAGAAATTGAAACTCAAGTAGGTTAGAATCATGAAACTTTAGCATCATGTTAGAACCAATGTATAAGGATTAGGAGCATGAGATTATATGCATCTGAAGCCCTCCCACCAGAGGCATTGGTTGATAGTTAGAATACGTTTGAAATGTGAGGTTTTGGAATTCCTAGATCTGGATTATTTGCTTCGTATCTCTTCATGTAGTGATTATTTAGAGTTTTTTTAGGTGAAATATGGCATCTACGCAAAAAACTGAGCAAAGTAGTGTCACTCTTTTATATTTTCTGGTCGTTTCCGCCGTCGTCCATGGTGGTCTCTCACGGGAGAAGACGACCAGAAGTCTTCTCCGGCGACTGCAAGTAAACCCTAGTCAATGGTCAGTAGCGTGCGTGGCCTTTCTTGATTGGGTCACATGGTTTCTGATCCAACGTGTATTAGTGAGTCTCCAGCGTGTGATTCTTTTCTGAATTCCACCAATAGCCATGCCACGACACATTAATAAGAGCCATGTATCACGTGCTCATTCCCTGTTTGTTCTCTTTTTTTCTTTTTTTGATAAAAAATAATCAGATAAGGTGAGGTTTTTTTGGCAATGGGCCTATGAACTTTACTAAGTGCGCCCCCCATTTTAGGGCCCATTGGTAATTGAACTAGGAATTTACTAACCTGACACCTCCCTTGCCCTTTTGTATGTTTTTTAATTTTCTTTTGATACACGTTTGTTTCTCCTATTTTAAAAATAGTTTTTGGGGCATAAAATTCCAAATTAATTCATGAGTGATCATTAAGGCTTTCTTTAATTCTTAAAATTTTTTAATTCCATTTTTTATATTTTTTAATATTTGTTTTGGAATTTTGATGTGGATGTATTCAAGTTGACCTAGTTTTCACATAATGCCTTGAAATCATTTTTTTCCAACTATTTTGGACCTCATTTTTTGTTTTACATTAATCACATGATTGTATGACATATTTATCACCACTTTGAATTTTTTCCCTGATTTTTGGTTCATCTTTGAAGGCCTTTTTGATGCTTGTTTTGAATGATCTTTGGTGGATACCTTGCCTAATGTTTGCTATGGTTTGGACCACTTTTGGGTAGAATCTTGACCACATTTTTTGGACATGTTTAGCTTATGATTTCATCCTATCTTGGTTAAAATTTCATAATTTTTCAAGGCTTTTAACCATTTTTCATGAATATTTCATTTCATGCCTATTGTATGGATGTATGTTTAGAGATAGGTTGAGTTTGATGCTTGTATGTGATCTTTTTTTAGGCTAACTTTCTTGGCATGTTAAAGCACATTAATGAGGACATTTTGTATACCATTGTGACGTTTTGACATTGGTTTTTGATCATGATTTGGATGCTTGGTTTGAGTCTTAATTGCATGCCTTCCTACTTGAGTTTTGGTGTGAATCCTTAGGATGTTTGATAATGCATTTATGCAATCCATTTGGGATATTTTAATCATTGATTTTCACTTGTTATAATATGAGGTAAATCCTCCTAATATCATTTTATAGGTCTTGTTTGGTGACCTCTAACGGATGTTACTTTTGTATGAACTTGTATATGCTAACTTATCCACTTTGACACCTTTTACTGGAGCCTTTGTATGCCATTTTTACTCAATGTTTTTGTGCCTTAATTATGAGATATTATAGGTCATTTTGTAATACCTTGTATGGTTTAACACTTACTTGACATGATCTTGTTCATTTCTTTACATGATTAACAACTCACTTGACCATAAAGTAGAATTAGGGTTATGTTTGACTACTACTTGCACTAATCTTTGGAAATGTGTTGCCATGGCAACTTTGTGAGGTTTTAATGTTCATTTTAAATGTTAAACACATGTGTACATTGGTTTAGACTTGAATCAAAGTCTTCTCATCCCATTTTATAGAGCTTTTACATGCTCCTAATGGAAGTTACATTTGTGCATGCTTACTTGTTAACTTTGACAATTCCTTTGAATGCTTTGTATTCCATCCTTTGGTTGATGTTTGGATGACTCAAATGTAGGATATTACATGTCATTTTCTACTGCCTTGTGTGCTTGGATACCCATTTGACTTGACTTGGATCATCCTTTACTTGCTTGACAATTAACATGCCTTTATGGAAATGTTTAGACATTGTTTTGTTCCTTACTTGCACTAACTTTTGAGAATGTGTTTGACATGAACTTTTGTGAAAACTTGAGACACTTGTGAAAATTCAATATATATGCTTTATATTCTGATTTAGGTCATTCAAATGCCAATCTCATGCTTGCTTGCCTATTGTATGTTCATAAATGATGGATGCACCATAAGTATGACATCTTTGTGTATAATTTTCAAATCTTTTGAACATGACATGATGTGTACTTAATGATCATTCCTTGACATTTCAAACATCACTTTGCATTGATTATGAAATGAAAAGCTACTGTCCCATGTGGTTTCTCCCTTTGAGTTTAGTTATTTGAGCTTGTAAAGTGCAACTTACATGAATTTTGTGATGACATTTGTTTGAGTTAGGATATAGGACATAACTTTAACTCTTTTGACACTTTTTAGGATACTAATGTAGATGTGACATAGTATGTTTAGCTACTGCCCCTCTTAGGTTCATACACCTTTAGGACTCACTTCTCTTTGCTTATTGTTTGACTTTACTCCTAGATTAGATTTGGACATTTGCTTGTGCATTAGTGCTTAGTTTTGCATTCTCCTTTAAACTATTTAGTAGTTGAGCTTGGCTTAGAGTTGGTAAATACTTGTTACTTTAACTTGATGTTTACATTTACATGACTTCTATTTCATCTAACTTCTTCTTTACTGCTCTCTTTTGTGATTGAATCATCTAATGTTTACTTGTGTATGATCACATGTTCCCTTAGGATTCCTAGCTTGAATCTAAGTTTGGATTAGGCTCAAAGTGGGAGAGACATTAGGTTATCAATCCAAGCATGCTAACATAGGTAGAGATCCCCCATTAACCTCAACTACAGGATCAATCATGGCATGACAACTTATAGGATGGAGATCCCCTTAGTTGTTTTCTTTTAACCATTTGAGTCTTTCTTCTCTCTCTCTAAAAGAAAAGCAAAAACACTTAACGAATATTATATGTGGAGTGCGCCATGATCCTTAAGCACATAGGAAGTGATAATCGGGAGTGCCTCCTTACCTTATCTAGGGTGTTTTGCATACGTCCCGTCTTAGGTTGTAACGAATTCGATCTTATGTCATAGTCTTTAGCACGATACATATCGCAAACAAAATAAATCAAAACACTTCTTCTAAAAAACAAAAATGAATCAATTGTCTTCCTTCGGGACTCTTTTCTCACCTCACTCACTCTAATCGTAAGGATACGTTATTTCCGTTCTACTGTAAGCAGGTAAACGCGTAAGCCTCCACGCAACGAGCGGCAACACCTAAACTGCTAGAACGCGAACGTTAGTGCCGTCCACCTAAAAAACACTAAACAAACAATGACCCTGTAGGTCGAACTACGACTGCTCTGACTTCCTCTCTCTCTCGTCCGATTAAGGATACGTAGGCACAAGACGACGATGTCTTGGCGAGCAACCTTCCCCTTATCCACCCGTAGTCCTCCGAACTACGTTGACTCTGACTTTCCCACTCCCGAGGGAATATGTAGGCCTAGGACGAAGATGTCCTATCGAGTCATCTTTCGTGTTTTTCCCCTATTCTCCGTTCTCGTTCTTTTTATTTCCAGTTAGCAGTTGAGCTTTAGATACCCACACCTTTTGATCGAAATAACAAGCATGGATCCCATCAAGTATGATGGACGCGGGGGGTGCTAATACCTTCCTCTCGCGTAACCGACTCGCGAACCCAGGCTATGGTTCTGATGACCATGTTTTTCCCTTTCTTCAGGTTTTCTTCGATCGTTTCCTTTCCCTGCGTCGGGATAAATAACGTTCGGTGGTGTCTCTTCTGTCTTTCCTGCCGGTTAATTTTCGCAGATGCGACAGTTGGAGACTCTGCAGGGGACTTTCCCATCCCTAAGCGAGTCAATCCTAGATCTTGTTTGTTTGCGGTTATTGGGTGTTTATCTGTATGCTTTACCTGCTATATTTATGGCTTTATTGCATGTTTATTGTTTTTATCGCATTTACTTGCTTTATTGCATTCGTTATTGCCATATATACTGGACTGTACTGGATTGTTGCTTCCTTTGGCGGACAGGGTGTTCTGAGAGATAAGCCCAATACCTAGGCTTGAGTGTACACATAGGAATATAGTGGAAAGTAGTGTGGCCTGCGTAGCGTCTTGGTATGTTTGGTTTTCACAAAATCCACATCCAGACGAGGTTTTCTTGGGAGATGTTCTGATTTACGCGTCTTGTGCATGTCAGGGTGTTAACTTAGAAAGCTGTAGACTCTGGTGACCATTCCCGAGGACTCAGTTGAGGCACTCCTCCCAAGGGGCGATAATGTCAGACCAAAAATGGAAAACACATTACGCTTCTTGATCCGAGGACCCGAAACTGGGAACTTGCTATGTGATGGCCTTTTTTAGGGGAATCAGTTGAGGCCTCCTCGATTGATTATAATGCCAAACCAGAAATGGTGAACATATCATCATTTCTTGACCTAAGATTCTGTGATACTGAGGATTCTTTATTTTAGAACCCACATGTGAGAGGGGCCGGGTGTTTACAGGTTTGCAAGTAACTTTGACTTCCAACCTACCCGGTTTTCTGGTATTCTTACAGAAGTGGACAATTGATCCTATTATATTCAGTCAGTTGTTATTCACACAGTTCTGCATAAACACTATTCACACAGTTCAACACAGACACGTCCAGTAATATGTGGCACCTCTGATACCATGCCTATGCATTGTATAATTTCATACCCTAACATTCATGTTTTTTCATTTCCAAGTTTATATCTTACGATTGGTTCCGGTCAGTGGGTTTCTATAGGGATGGATACCAAGAGAAAGAACAATGTGGCCTACAAGTTTCCGAAGCCGACTCTAGACTTACTTCATGAAGTGATTGTTATGGCTGATCCGGGCGTTCTTATTGATTTCAGAAAGGAATATGGGAGGTTATTGAATGTGGTCCGTAATATCACGAAGTATGAACACGACACTATTCATACACTCCTGCAGTTCTATGAGCCTCCACTGCATTGTTTCATCTTTCTGGATTATATTCTAACTCCGATAGTGGAAGAATTCTCTTTCATCCTGGGGATCTCTATCAAGCAAAGAGTACCGTTCTTTTCTGAGGAGTGTCCTAATTTAGAAGAAGTTGCAGCTGCCCTTCATGTGGGTCAGTCAGTTCTGAGTAATAATGTTACCGATAAAGGAGGTCTTAAAGGTTTTCAGTTGGAGTTTCTGGTTGGTCAAGCTCGCAAGTATGCCGACGCGAAGAGTTGGACTGTTTTCAACGCTATCTGTGTTCTATGCATCTACGGGATTGTATTGTTTCCCAACATACATGATTTTGTGGATATGAATGCCGTTAGAATCTTCGTCTTGAAAAATCCAATACCTACTCTTCTTGGTGATTTCTACCATTCTGTGCACTTCAAGAACAAGAAGAGAAGAGGGGGGCCTGTAAGTTGTTGCACGCCACTCTGATCCAATTGGTTTCTGAATCATCTTCCACAGACTGGTGCCTTTGTTGATACGAAGGATTCTTTGAAATGGTCTAAAAGAATAATGGGTCTGACTGCTAACAACACTGTTTGGTTCGATCATCGATTGTTGGGTACGGAGATTATTTCCAGTTGCGGAAACTTTCTAAATGTTCCCTTGGTGGGTAGGAAAGATGGAATCAATTACAACCTTATTCTGGCCGTCTGACAGTTTGGATATGCTCTGAGTAATCCTCCCAAAGACCAAGATGTTGCAGAATCTTTGTTCTTTAACGGTGCTGAAGACCAGGAGATGCTGAGGAGAACTGTGAATGCTTGGGCACATATTCATAAGAAAGGGAATACCGTTTTTTGAAAGAGCAACTGTAAAGCTTACCCTTCTTATGTTGAGTGGATCCAGAGGAAAGTGGCAGAGGTGCTCTTGCCTTTCTCGAGGGAGCCACCTTTGTACCCATTAATGATAGAACAACCCACTACTGTCACTATTGAAGAATTCAACAAGCTGCAAGCTCTTGTGAATGAGCTCCGTGTAGAGAACTCCAACTTGAGTAGACGCCTTCAGGATGCTTTGCATATCAACATGGCATTGGAATGTAAGGCTCAAGATGCAACGAAGTTGCTGGCAGATAAGGAGAAAGACTTTGCAGACAGGGCTCAGTTTTATTAGAAAGCTAAGTTGGCTGCAGAGTCCTTTGCCAAGGCTCACAAGCAAACTAAGCAACTCTTGGTCGAGGCAAATGTCAAGCTGCTGACTCTCAGAAAATGTGGGGAGAAATCAGGGTTGAAAATGAGGAACTAAAGGAAGATCTCCAAAAGGCGAAAAGAGGAAAGAAGCACTTCTCTGACAAGTTGAAGGAGGCTCAGAGGGAAGTTGAAGAGCTTAAGGTTCAAGCTGGGATCAAGAAGGCTAAACTCAGAGATGTCTTTGGAGATGATGATAGCGGAGAGCATATTGTTACGCTAAACCAAGATATTGGGAAGAGGAACAAGCTGATCAAGGGGTTAATAGAGCGACCAACTCATCCTGACACCGAAGCCCTTCTCGAAGAAGTCAAGACCAGTTTGTATGGACTAGGGGTTTGGGATTTATTTGTCTCTGTATTTTTGTATGTTGTCTATTGTGATTACCATCAGGCTTGTTGATGGACTCGACTTTGCTTGTATCAGACATATTTGTATGAATTTCTGAAGTGTTATATGATGAGATATTTGTTTCAGCTATATTGTTTCAGTGGTATTCTCGACAATGTTGTTCCAACTGTATTTTCTCTGCAATACCTGTCTCTTCTGGCTATATTTTCTCAACAATGTATCTGATCCCTCAGTCGATTAAAACTGGAATCAAAGTATAGATATACCTTGGAAATGATTAAACATGACATATACATGCATTCATACATTTCATTTTGCATAACAGGTGTTTATCTCTGGATTTCCTAACCTTGTTTGATTGACAGGCAGGATTGGTGACTCGTATCTTCATCGCTATTCAACGCGCCAAAATCAACAATGAGCTATGGAACAAATACAAGCAGAGATGGCTGAAATAAGGACCCGTATGAACCAATTTATGGACCTCGTACAAGGGGTGGCTTAGGGCCAACAAGAGTTGAGGGATATGGTTCAGGGGCCCGAAGTTAAAGTTCCCAATGCTGACAACCAGGTTGACCCTCTGGTTGGAGGTGGCATTCCCGTTGGTGGAGTTAATGATGGTATTCCCGTTGCTTGAGTTGCTGGTGGTGTTCCCGTTGGTGGAGCTGCTAGGGGTGTTATCTCCATTCATATTCCTATTCCTCATCTAGAGGACAATCACGAGGATCTATTTTCTTTGATGAATGCAGATTTAGGCAATAACAATGGTGACGGAGACCGGAGGTATCAATTGCTTGCTGAGAGGATCAAGGCCGTGGAGTGTCAAAACACCATGGGCATTGATGTGGCAGACATGGGGCTGGTCCAGGGAGTGAGGATTCCTCCCAAATTCAATGCTCCATCTTTTGACAAATATAACGACTGATTTTGCCCGAAAACTCATCTTCAAGCCTACTTCAAGAAAAATTTTGCTTATTCTAATGACGAGAAGCTGTGGATGTACTTCTTCCAGGATAGCCTATCTGGGGCATCTTTGGAATGGTATATGAAGCTTGAAAGAGCTAATGTCAGGAACTAGAAATATTTGGCTGAGGCATTTCTGAAATAGTATCAGTATAACATTGATATGGCGCCTAATCGAACTCAGTTACAGAGTATGACTCAGAAGAGTAAGGAGAGTTTTAAAGAATATGCCCAGCGGTGGCGTGAGTTGGCGGCGAGGGTGCAACCACCTTTACTTGAAAGGGAAATAGCTGATATGTTCATGGGGACATTGCAAGGCCCATTCCAGGAACGCCTTGCAGGGTGTCCATCAACTAGTTTTTTTGATATTGAAGTTGCTGGAGAAAGAATTGAGAATCTGATTAAATTGGGGAAGATTCAAGACGGTAGTGGGTCGTCGTCCGGTGCAAGGAAACCTTTTGCGGGTACGAGTAAAAAGCGCGAAGGCAAAACTAATGCTACGTCTTCTCAAAAGAGCAGAAATAGAGGGTATCAGGCCCCGCATCATCAGGCAGCTGCTGTAACAATCCCAGTTACTGCACAACAACAAAAACCTCAACAACAACAGGCTCCAAGGCAAGCTTATCAACAGAGACAAAGAACGATTGACCGACACTTGGATCCATTACCAATGTCTTATGCCATGCTGCTTCAACAACTACTTAAGTTGAATCTGGTAGAACTCCGTACACTGGGTCCCTTTCCTGCAAAGCTCCCACTTGGATATGATGCCAATGCGCATTGTGACTTCCATTCAGATGCCCCTGGGCATACTATTGAGAGATGTCGACCCTTTCAGCATAAGGTTCAAGATCTGATAGATTCCAAAGCTATCAATTTTGCTCCTCCTGATGCTCCGAATGTTATCCAGAATCTGATGCCTACCCACGGTGGGGCAACTGTTAATGCTGTCGAGGAAGACAATGGTCTGAAGTTGGTATCTAATGTTAATGTTGTCAAGACGTCGTTGTTGGTCATAAAGGATCGTCTGTTAAAAGGGGGTGTATTCCCTAGTTGTGATATGGGCTGTTCAGACTGTTTGACTCAAGTGAATGGTTGTGATAAGTTGAGGAGTGGTATTAAGAATTTGATGAACGATGGGTGTTTGCAATTCAATCAAGTCTCTAGTGTTGATAATGATGTTTCGACAATTACTATTCCTTTCATGGCTGTGTAGATCCTGGTTCCAGCAAGGCGGGCTCTGGTAACTATTACAGTTCCTGGACTGATTCCTTTCGAAAGTGAGAAGGCGATTTCGTGGCACTACGGTGCCGAAGTGTACTATAATGGTAAGAAACAAGAAATTGAGACTCCAGCTATGACTGATTCAAAGGTTGATAATGTGGGTGTTGGAAGATTCACCAGAAGTGGTAGGCTGTTTGCGCCACAAACCCTCCGAAATGATAACGCAGATGCTTTGGGAAGGCCAAAGGTAAACAAGTGATGAATGATGAGCCTGTACAGAGGGCAGATCCTGGGACGTCTTTTGAGAATGGTGTCGAGGAAAATATGAAGATTATCAAGAAAAGTGACTACAAGATTGTAGATCACCTTCATCAGACTTCGTCTAAGATATCCATTTTGTCTCTGTTATTGTGTTTCGAAGCGCATCGTAATGCTTTGTTGAAAATTCTGAATGCGGCATATGTGCCTCAGGAGATCTCCATCAACCAGTTGGAAGGTGTGATATCCAATGTTAATGCCAGCCATGGGTTGGGTTTTATCGACTTTTATTTAACACCGGAGGGCCGAAATCACAACAAAGCGCTTCACATTTCTATGGAATGCAAAGGGGATGTGTTGTCTCACGTGTTAGTAGATACTGGTTCCTCGCTTAATGTGCTTCCCAAGAAGGTACTGATCAAGCTGGATGTGGAAGGAGTAGTGCTCAGACCAAGCGACTGGTGGTTCGAGTGTTTGACGGATCAAAGAGATCAGTTTTTGTGGAAGTTGAATTTCCTATTAAGGTGGGACCCCAAGTTTTCAATACTACTTTTTACGTAATGGATATTCAACCCGCATACAGTTGCTTGCTAGGGCGCCCTTGGATTCATGGCGCTGGGGTTGTATCATCAACTCTTCATTAGAAGGTTAAGTTCGTTGTGGATGGTCAAGTAGTCACCGTATGTGGTGAAGAAGACATTTTTGTAAGCCATCTATCTTCCTTCAAATATGTTGAGATGGACGGCGAGATCCATGAGACGTTGTGTCAGGCGTTTGAAACTGTGAATGTGAAAGAAGTACCCCCTCCATCAGAAAAAAATCGGGAGTCTCCATCGCGTCTTATAAACAGGCCCAAGCTATGGTACAGTCAGGCAACGCAGGAGGTTGGGGTCGAGTAATTGAAGCGCCCGTCAAGGAAAACAGGTTTGGAATTGGTCATCGAGGACCGAAGGTTCAAGGCAGTCAGGGACCCATTACTTTCTCCAGTGCTGGAATTATTGATCCTGGTCAGATTTTTGCATTGAGCGAAGAAGACAGAGACAACAATGTGACATCAATAACTGGATACGCCCATCTGTCCTGGGTCCAGAACTCCACAACTGGTCTTCTGAAGATTTCGTCCAAGTCACTCTTCACGAAGAGTAATTTTCTTTGTTTTCATGTTAAATCCTACGCTCTGCCCAAGGCGTAGAGATTCATTGTAGGGATTACATTGTTACATATTCAATTTTATCATTAATAAAGGATGTTTTTGCATTCAAATATTGTGCTCCCTATCTTTCTTTTTACTTTTAATAATAAATGGCAATGTTTGTTTCTTTTGCACTCATAAAGCATGAATCATCATTCATGCAGGTGCATTTCATTGATAACGATTCTGCTATGGCTTATTATGACTTTGACAATCTGATTTACCAAGCCGAAGAGGATGGTGAGGAAGATTGTGAACTTCCCGAGGAATTAGCCAGGTTGTTGAAACAGGAGGAGATGGCTATTCAGCCACATGAAGAGTCATTGGAAATTATTAATCTGGGTACCGAGGACGCTGAGAAAGAAGTCAAGATTGGGGCTACCCTAGATGAGAATGTAAAGAAGAGGTTAATTGAGATGCTGCATGAATATGTTGATATCTTCGCTTGGTCGTATCTAGATATGTCGGGGCTTGACACCGATATTGTTATGCACAGATTGCCTCTAAAAGAGGACTGTCCTCCAGTCAAGCAGAAGCTTAGAAGAACGAAACCAGACATGGCAATCAAGATCAAGGAGGAATTCCAGAAGCAGTTAGATGCAGGTTTCTTAGTTGTTACCAGCTATCCACCATGGGTTGCAAATATTGTGCCGGTACCTAAGAAAGATGGCAAGGTCTAGATGTGTGTTGATTACTGTGATCTAAATAGAGCGAGTCTGAAAGATGACTTCCCATTACCTCACATTGACGTATTGGTTGATAACACGACTCAGTTCTCAGTATTTTCTTTCATGGATGGCTTCTCTGGATACAATCAGATTAAGTTGGCACCAGAGGACATGGAGAAAACAACATTCATTACCCCATGGGGAACCTTCTGTTATAAAGTGATGCCTTTCAGTTTAAAGAACGCAGGGGCAACCTATCAACACGCAATCATGACTCTCTTTCATGATATGATTCATAAAGAGATTGAAGTCTACGTTGATGACATGATTGCGAAGTCACAGACCGAAGAGGAACATTTAGTGAATTTGCAGAAACTCTTTGAACGGTTGAGAAAATTCAAGTTGAGGCTGAATCCATATAAGTGTACTTTTGAGGTGCGGTCTAGAAAACTGTTGGGCTTTATCGTCAGTGAAAAGGGATCGAGGTTGATCCATCAAAAGTAAAAGCGATTCAAGAGATGTGTGAGCCTAGAACAGAAAAACAGGTTTGAGGTTTTCTAGGGAGGTTGAACAACATTGATAGATTCATCTCTCATCTTACGACCACTTGTGAACCAATATTCAGATTGCTAAGAAAAGATTAGGCTATCAGGTGAAATGATGATTGCCAAAGGGCATTTTAAAAAATAAAAGAGTATCTTCAGCAATCTCTGATCTTTATACCTCCAGTTCCTGGGAGACCATTGATAATGTATTTGACAGTACTTGAAAACTCGATGGGTTATGTACTCGGTCAACATGACGAGACAGGTAGGAAGGAGTACGCCATCTACTACCTGAGCAAGAAATTCAATGATTGCGAGTCAAGATACTCAATGCTTGAGAAGATATGCTATGCACTTGCATGGGCTGCTAAGCATTTGAGACAATACATGTTGACTCACACAACTCTGTTAATATCCAAGATGGATCCAGTCAAGTACATCTTTGAGAAGCCAGCTCTCACCGGAAGGGTTGCTCGTTGGCAAATGGTCCTGACAGAGTACGACATTCAATATACTTCCCAGAAAGCCATCAAGGGTAGTGTTCTGTCTGACTATCTTGCTCAGCAACCACTTGATGATTATCAGCTGATGAAATTTGAATTCCCTGATGAGGACATCATGTACTTGAAAATGAAGGACTGTGAAGAACCACTAGTTGACGAAGGACCATATCCTGATTCTAAGTGGTGTATGATGTTTGACAGGGCCGTTAATGTAAATGGTAATGGAGTTGGGGCAGTTATTGTCACTCCGAAGAGTTCTCATATACCTTTCACCGCCAGACTGACTTTTGAATGCACCAACAATGAAGCTGAGTATGAAGCTTGTATTATGGGTATCGAGGAGGCTATTGATCTGAGGATTAAAACTCTTGACATATTTGGGGATTCTGCTTTGGTGATCAATCAGGTCAACGGAGATTGGAATACTCATCAGCCCAATTTGATTCCGTACAGGGATTACACGAGAAGACTGTTGACTTTCTTCAATACAGTGAAGCTTTACCATATACCTCGTGATGAAAACCAGATGGAAGACGCTCTGGCTATGTTATCCTCCATGATTAAAGTGAATTGGTGGAGTCATGTGCCCAAAATTGACGTGATGCGCCTTGATAGGCCCGCTTATGTGTTTGCAGCCGAGACAGTTGTAGTTAGTAAACCTTGGTATCATGATATCAAATGCTTTTTGAAAAGTCATGAGTACCCGGCAGTGGCATCCAACAATGTTAAGAAGACTCTGAGAAGATTGGCTAGTAGTTTCTTCTTGAATGAGGATGACGTGTTGTATAAGCGGAACTTCGACATGGTCTTGCTCAGATGCGTAGATAGACACGAAGCATACATGTTGATGCAAGAAGTGTACGAAGGTTCCTTTTGTACCCATGCCAACGGACATGCTATGGAAAAGAAGTTGTTAAGAGCAGGTTATTACTGGATGACCATGGACTCAGATTGTTTCAAGTATGCTCGAAAGTGCCATAAATGCCAGATTTACGCTGACAAAGTGCATATGCCTCTGAATCCTTTGAATGTTATGACTTCTCCGTGGCCCTTTGCTATGTGGGGCATTGATATGATTGGAAAGATCGAGCCCACCACTTCCAATGGGCACCATTTCATTCTAGTTGCCATTGATTATTTCACCAAGTGGGTGGATGCAGCTTCCTTTGCAAATGTCACCAAATAAGTGGTTGCCCGGTTTATTAAGAAGGAGATCATTTGTCATTATCGGGTTCCTGAAAGAATCACCACTGATAATGGTTCCAATCTCAATAACAAGATGATGAAAGAGCTGTGCCAGAGCTTCAAGATCGAACACCACAATTCTTCTCCGTATCGTCCGAAGATGAACAGTGCTGTTGAGGCAGCCAATAAGAACATTAAGAAGATTGTACAAAAGATGGTTGTGACATACAAGGGTTGACATGAGATGTTACCTTTCGCTTTACATGGGTACCGTACTTCAGTGCGTACGTCAACCGGTGCAACCCCGTTTTCACTCGTGTATGGTATGGAAGCAGTCCTACCAGTTGAGGTTGAGATCCCTTCTCTGAGGGTTATGATGGATGTGAAGCTTGACGAAGCTGAATGGGTCCGAACTAGATTCAACGAGCTGAGCCTCATTGAAGAAAGAAGAATGGCAGTTGTTGCCACAGGCAATTATATCAGAGGAGGATGAAGAAGGCTTTTGATCAGAAAGTGCGTCCTCGTTGTTTTCAGGCTGGTGATTTGGTGTTGAAACAGATTCTTCCTCCACAGACAGATCACATGGGAAAATGGACCCTGAATTATGAAGGCCCATACGTTTTTAAGAAGGCTTTCTCTGGCAGAGCCTTGATGTTTTCAACTATGGACAATGAAGATTTTACATCCCCTGTGAACTCAGACGTAGTTAAAAAATACTTCGCATAAAAGAGACCCGTTGGACAGCAAAAAGAATAAGTCCAGGCAAAAAAGGGCATCCTGGCGAACCATAAAAAGAAAAGGTTCGGGCAAAAATTAGGGATAAGAAGGAAAATGAGTAAACCCGCTAAGTTGAAAACCTGAAAAGGCAACTTAGGCAAAAATGGGTATCCCGGTGGATTGAAAACCCGTAAAGGGTGATCCAGGCAAAAGTCAGGGATTTAAGCGAAAGGCTGCGAACTGAGTAGTCTGTACTTCATCTCTTTTCATCATCTGGAAATCTCGAAGGATAGGAATTGATCGAATCACCTTTCTCAGAAAGCAGAGTACTCGGAGCGTTTTGAAGACATACGAGCCATAGCAGAATTGAAACTCAATGTGAATCCGTTTTTTACATTGCCATTAGTGTAGTTTCTTTTCTACGAATTGCTTCCTGATGTAAATGCCTATTTACAGGCCAATTCAATCAATAAAACTCATTTTCATTCAAATAGCTTTCTCTCTCGTTTTCATTTTACTGTTTTGTTTACAAAAACGTCTGAATTTTTTATAAACATTGCATTAGAAAACATTGAAGCTTTACAAGAACATGCGTGAAAACATTTAAAATTGCTTTGAATGTTGAGTGTCCTTGGGTGGTAAATTCAGACCATATAATACCCCGGGGCACATATGTGTATCTTTTTGTGTTTACAGGCATAGGTACTCGCACTTAATGGTCAGTATGTGCAAGTCAGAGACCATTTTCCTCTCACAGTAATGGTGGCATCGTTCAGATATAAGAATGAATGTCTCCCCAGCAGAAATAGCCAAGATTATATCATCCTCGACAGAGGCTATGTTTTCTTATTATCCTCCCCAATGAGAGTCCAGAGGTTTGGTTTCCACAGCCAGAGTTGGATTTGTCTTTTCTCCAGTAAGAGTTCATCCCAGGTAGGATAAGGATGGTCTGTTCTTACTCTCCAAGTAGGTTGGCATCCCCGGTAAGAGACCCGTTTGACCTCCCTTCTCTAGTAGAATTTCTCTCCCCTCAGAGTACTGGTATATAATTTCCCCATCAAGTCAGAAAGCGTAATTCCCCAATAGGAGACTTGTCTGATCTCCATTCTCCAACGAGCATTTTCTCCCTCAGCAGAAGCTTGTTTGATCTTAATTCCCCCAGCAGCCAGGTCAGAAGGTTGTTATTTCCCCAGCAAAGTTCAATGGCTATTAGTTCTCCTCAAGCAAGATTGAATTAGGTGATGTCTTCCCAGCAAATTCATCATTCCCCGCAGTTACAGATCCAAAAAATTTTGAGCAAGTGTTGGCAGTTCAGAGCCCAGATGTATCAACATTACTCCTCAGCCGAGTTGTTGATATTTTCCCCATAGAAAGTAAAAATACCAGATCAATGGTCCCTTCCTCAGCAGAGTTGCTAATCATTATCCCCAGCAGAGGATTCTCTTTGCATCTTGCATGTAGTAATCATCATTGCATTACATCTTCGAAACGCATAGCATTTCCATTTAATATGGAGCATTACGCCATAGAAAAATTAAAACATGTGCATTTGAAGTGTAACACCCCAATTTAAATTATTTGATCGTTGTGTTATCTTCCGTTGTTTGGCCTTGTTAAGGGTGTGTGTGGTTGAGCGTGTAGGCGTGGAGTCCTTAGTGGGACGGGTAGATTGGAGGTGTCGGGAGTAATTTTGGGGTATAAGTAGTAATAGTATTATTATTATTATTATTATTATTATTATTATTATTATTATTATTATCCTTATTATTATTAATATTATTACTAGTGTTATTATGATTATTATGTGAATAACATTACTAGTAATATTATTATTTTTATTAAATTAAAAATCTGATGTAATTAATTAGATAATGGGCTAATAGAAAATAATAAGGGTAGTTTAGTAATTATAGATTGATTAGTGAAAAAAAAATTGGTGGGGGTTTAGCCATAATCAGAATTTGAGAGAGAGAGAAGGAGAAAGGCTAAGAAGAGGAAGAACAAGGGTGTGCTAGGGCTATCATCTTCATCAGAATTTCGCAGGAAATTGATCAAAGATTCGAGGTAAGGGGGGAGAATGGGTTTGATATTGGTGATTCTATCATGATAAGGTAGTGGGAAGTCCTTAACCCCGTAAGAAATTGTATGATTATTTCTGTTGTGTGGATTTATTGTTGTAAGATTGGTTTGATGATGAAATTATGTGTGAATTGATTTGTCCTATCTTGAATTATGTTGTTGTTACTGTGCACTGATGCATTATGTTGCAGATCTGGTTTTGGTGCAGGTTGTAGGAAAGGAATTAGACATAGAACTCGTAGATCTGATTTAGTAATGTTAGAAAAAGATGTAAGATGAATAATGGGACATAAAACTGATGTAGAAATCATTTTAGGATCATTGAGAATGGTAGAATAGGGATCAATGTGGTAGAATTCATATTGAGATGAGAATAATGGGTATTTTCACAGCTTCTGCCCATACGCGTACCAAGGAGGGAGATACGCGTATGGCTGGGCGTACTGAGGGGCCATACGCGTAACACACGTGTTAATACGCGTATGACAAGGCAGAATGTGAGGCAATACACGTATGAAGAGAGGGACTACGCGTAATAGAAGGGTCGTACGCGTAATGGGTTGGAATTTGGGAATTTTAGTGTGAAAACGTCTCTGTCCGTACGCGTAAGGCACAAGGCAATACACGTAAGGACTTGGGCACTTGAGGCATTACGCGTAAGGGGGAGAGGCATTACGCGTATGGATGGGCGAACGAACTGGGCAATACACGTATGGCCCAGGGCAATACGTGTATGGCCAGCGTGAGTTCAGAATTTTGTCGTTTCGCGATTTCTTTCCCGATTTCGCGTCCAATGCAGTTTCTTATGGTTTGGGAGGTTGGGATTAGATGCCAGAACTTGAGTAGTGTGGAATTGGTGATGAAAACAATTAATTTAATAATTTTAGGGAATTAATTAATTAATTAATAGTTGATTTATGTTGTGTGAAGTAATCGTATGATGTTGGATGTTGATGTGTGATTCAGGTGTGATCAGGAGGATCGTGAACATGTATAAATATGCTATTGTACATGTGTTTCATATGCATAATTGTGTCATGCATTTCATGGTGTTGGTGGGATGAATCATTGCTCAGTATGAGTGTATGTGATTCATCCGTACTTCGATATGGAGAATGGTGGAGATAGATCATTGCCAAGTAGGGGTGTATGTGATCTATCCGGGTTCGATTGAATGAACCATGATATTGGTACCACATGCATTGTGTCTAATGTTGAGTCGCATTGCACCATTATTGATATGTGTTGTTTGTATGGTGATGATTTGTTGACCAGTGGGTCGTAATTGTATGATTGGGTGTGAATACTTACTCTTATCATGTATTGTTCACCGTTAAGTATTGAATGTAATTCTCACCCCTTTGTTGTTGTTGTGGTTGTTTTTGTGCTTCTTCGGAAGTACAGATAATCCAGGTACTTAGGTTGCTGGAGTGCGTGTTGCTTGTTCGAGTCGTAGGAGTCGCTCTGATACGTAACACGGGATTGGGGAATTTAATTATTGTAGAATTATTTTAATCGTTACTTATCTTATTTTCAGAAGTGCGCTAAACAATGTAAATTTTGGAAACATAATTGGTTAAGGCCTTAGTGCCAGTGAAGTGATTTAATGAATATTCCGCTGTATAAACCTTTTGTGAATAATAAAGTGAATGAAGCAATTGAGTCTTCTTGTTGTTTATTTGATGTGACATCCCGCTATGTCGGAAACTCTGATTATTTTTCGTAGTTATTTATGTAATTTTAATAATGGGAAAGTGGGGTGTTACAATTGGTATTAGAGCAGGTCGGTCCGTCCGGCCAGGTTGTCTAGTATGAGTTGTGTTGTGGTATGCGACATGTGTGTAGAACACTGTCGGTACGTGCTTGTTTTCTAACCGTTTGGTTGCAGGAGTTGAGGTTGAGATAAGTGGGGGAGAAGCTGGTGCTTCTTCAGGACGCTTCCACTCTGGAAGGACGGATTGGTAAGTAATGGAGTGTTAACATAGTTGGTAAGGAATGGTCTATACTTCATCAGGATGATCGGCTGTCTATGAACAAATTGGGGAACTGATCACCCTCAATCTATTATTGATAGTAGTCGGAATCAAGATGAATGGATAGATGTGCCTTGACAATTAAGATGGCATGTGATGTGGAAGATGGTTGTGTTGAGTCGGTATGGATCTTTATTATCTAAAGAAGATGTAGAAGAGAAGTACTTGTCGGTCGATCAAGTTGAAGGATGTCTCCGAGGGAGGACAACCGGGTATTGTTGGTGATTGTTTTTCAGTGAGTAGAGAACAAGTGAGGGCTAGAGATATGCCAGTGTTGGTAATCCCAGGTGTCTTTCTGAGGGTGGACCCGAGTTGGGTAATGGTATAGAACTGGTAACGTTGTGTGCTGAGCGAATGGGTAGACATCCATTGGGCGAAGCCTCGGTGTATTAACGTTCGTGTTGTGGCGAGTTAGTAGTGAAGTTACATGTGTTGAGTTACCTGTTGTTTGCGAATTTTTGAATTCATTTTCAGGCGAGATAAGTGGATCACAGGCGTATTAATGAGGTAGAGGTGGCTATTGATTCAGCACTCGATACGAGTCTGATGTCAATGACTCCGTACAGAAAGTGAACTTAAATTGGACGAAGGTGAATAGTTGAGGTTTTTATCTGCTCAGTAAGTGGAAAAACTATTAGGAGAAGAGACTATGATGTTTGTTATGTCTGCGTTAATAGTGTACTAGAATTGACAGGAAAACCACAGTGAAGGGCTGTCAGTTGTGCATGATTCACAGGTGTGGTTCCGGATGGAATAACAAGCATGATGTGTATAAGGGTATTGAGGCTAAGGGAAGCAAACTTAGTGTTTGGATGAGTTTTGGAATTCTTAGAGTTTTAGGGCATTAATGGAAATTTTGAGAAAACCCTTGGGTGTGGATGTAATATTGAGATTGAGAGTTCTTTTTGGTTGATTGTTGATACATGCTAGAAATTGTGGAATGTGGATTGTTCAGAGAATGAAATTGTGTATGGATTATTGACAGTTGAATGAGGTAACGATTGAGAATAAGTGTCCACTTTCAAGAATGGAGGATTGGAATGGTTTTGTTGAGTTTGATTGGAATTACAATTGTTTGGAACGTTTGATAAGAGTGGTGAATTTGTGTGGGTTGAGGCTTTGATCGATTTCATGTGACTGGTTATGGTTGTTATCATCGGAATGGGTTGTTATTTACTCGGTTAAGCTTGTATGTGAGTCTGGACAAGATTGGATGAGTTCGGAGTGGTGTTTGTTAAGGATATTCAGATCTATTATAAAGTCAGAAGGAGACTATGTAGGGTGTTTGAGAGTCGAGTTGCAAGTGTTGAAAAGAAAGGAATTTTTATGCTAAATTATTCAAGTGAGAATTTTGGTCGAAAAATGTTAGTTTTCTCGGATATGTTATTGCTGATGATGGTATTGTTATGGATCCATCGGAGGTAGATGCAATTCTACGATGAGAGGCTCCGAAGTCGGTTAAGGTGATTAGAAACTTTTTGGACTTTAGTGGTTATTACCGGAGGTTATGGAAGGTTTTTCCAAGTTAGCATTTTCACTACTTCAGCTGACTTGCAAGGGGTAAGTCGTTTGCTTTGGATGTTCATTGTGAGGAAAGTTTGAGAGGGCTAAAGTAGAATTTGTCTACGGCTTCAGTTTTGATTCTGCGTGATCCTAATAAACCGTTTGTGAGGTGGTGGGCTGTGTCTAGGATGAGTTTAGTCAGTGTGGTGATGCAAGATGGTAAGGTCGTGGCTTATGTTTTACGACAATTGAGGATTCAGTATTTCAAGATGGTTGCGGTTACTTTTGTGTTGAGAATCTGGAGGTATTATTTTTACGGTTTTGAGTTTGAAGTGTTTAGTAATCACAAGGACACTGAATACCTGCTTAGTAGCAAATAATAGAGTACGAGACAATGAGGACGGTTGGGATTCCTGATGAGTTATGACTTTAGTTGGAATTATCCTATTGGTGGAATTAATATCGTGCCTGATGAGTTAAGTCGAAAGTTTTGATACATGTCTGTTTTGATGGTCAGCGGATTAGAATTATTTGAGTAGTTTAGAGACTTGTGTCTGGTTTGTGAGAGCATAGTAGAGTGTGAGGTTGGGTATATTAGAAATGAGCTATGACCCTTCTGGTGAATATTAAAGAGAGTCATAAGTTGGGTATAAAATTGGTAGAGTTGATTGTGGCAAGTAATCAGAGTGCGCATCGAAAGCGTGATGTGGTACATTTTGCTTATGCATGTGTGACTTGTGAGAGTTCATAGGTTGAACATTGGAAACAAGTAGGATGATGAGACCATTGGACGTTTCTGAATGGAAGTGTTAGGTGAAAGGTTAAATATTATTCATGGGCTACTATGCAGATGGATGTTTTGGTTATACGTTCGATTGGTGAAACGTAACATTTTTGTAATAATGTTGTATGACAAAGATGTTGGTATTATGGTTATGTAGAGGTTGCTGAAACAATGTTGGGTCGTGGAACTCTATGTTCTTGTTTTTGTTGTTGCCTCGTTTCCATCACGATGGTTCGAGTGCGTGGAGCTAATTCCTATGTGGGGAATTAGGGGAGTGTTACCTAGGGTGAAGGTAACGATATTGTTATGTTCTGATTCTAGAGTAAACCTAGGTGTTCGTAACTTGGGTATTCTTTGAGTCGTGAGTTAGTCGTCAAGTGCATTGTATGGGCATTGCATCTTGTCAGTGTATTATTCGTGGTGTGCCTTTTGTTGGCATGCTAGTTGGTTAGTCGGATGCAAGAGTCGTATCCGGAGTGGTTCGTCTCAGTATATTTTCGAGGACGAAAATAATTTAAATGGGGGAGAGTTGTAACACCCCAATTTAAATTATTTGATCGTTGTGTTATCTTCCGTTGTTTGGCCTTGTTAAGGGTGTGTGTGGTTGAGTGCGTAGGCTTGGAGTCCTTAGTGGGACGGGTATATTGGAGGTGTCGGGAGTAATTTTGGGGTATAAGTAGTAATAGTAGTAGTATTATTATTATTATTATTATTATTATTATTATTATTATTATTATCCTTATTATTATTAATATTATTACTAGTGTTATTATGATTATTATGTGAATAACATTACTAGTAATATTATTATTTTTATTAAATTAAAAATCTGATGTAATTAATTAGATAATGGGCTAATAGAAAATAATAAGGGCAGTTTAGTATTTATAGGATGATTAGTGAAAAAAAATTGGTGGGGGTTTAGCCATAATCAGAATTTGAGAGAGAGAAAGAGAAAGGCTAAGAAGAGGAAGAACAAGGGTGTGCTAGGGCTATCATCTTCATCAGAATTTCGCAGGAAATTGATCAAAGATTCGAGGTAAGGGGGGAGAATGGGTTTGATATTGGTGATTATATCATGATAGGGTAGTGGGGAGTCCTTAACCCCGTAAGAAATTGTATGATTATTTCTGTTGTGTGGATTTATTGTTGTAAGATTGGTTTGATGATGAAATTATGTGTGAATTGATTTGTCCTATCTTGAATTCTGTTGTTGTTACTGTGTACGGATGCATTATGTTGCAGATCTGGTTTTGGTGCAGGTTGTAGGAAAGGAATTAGACATAGAACTCGTAGATCTGATTTAGTAATATTAGAAAAAGATGTAAGATGAATAATGGGACATAAAACTGATGTAGAAATCATTTTAGGATCATTGAGAATGGTAGAATAGGGATCAATGTGGTAGAATTCGTACTGAGATGAGAATAATGGGCATTTTTACAGCTTCTGCCCATACGCGTACCAAGGAGGGCGATACGCGTATGGCTGGGCATACTGAGGGCCCATACGCGTAACACACATGTTAATACGCGTATGACAAGGCAGAATGTGAGGCAATACGCGTATGAAGATAGGCACTATGCGTAATAGGAGGGTCGTACACGTAATGGGTTGGAATTTGGGAATTTCAGTGTGAAAACGTCTTTGTCCGTACGCGTAAGGCACAAGGCAATACACGTAAGGACTTGGGCACTTGAGGCATTACACGTAAGGGGGAGAGGCATTACGCGTATGGATGGGTGAGCGAACTGGGTAATACGCGTATGGCCCAGGGCAATACGCGTATGGCTAGCGTGAGTGTAGAATTTTGTTGTTTCGCGATTTCTTTCCCGATTTCGTGTCCAATGCAGTTTCTTATGGTTTAGGAGGTTGGGATTAGATGCCAGAACTTGAGTAGTGTGGAATTGGTGACGAAAACAATTAATTTAATAATTTTAGGGAATTAATTAATTAATTAATAGTTGATTTATGTTGTGTGAAGTAATCGTATGGTGTTGGATGTTGATGTGTGATTCAGGTGTGATCAGGAGGATCGTGAACATGTATAAATATGCTACTATACATGTGTTTCATATGCATAATTGTGTCATGCATTTCATAGTGTTGGTGGGATGAATCATTGCTCAGGAGGAATGTATGTAATTCATCCGTACTCCGATATGGAGAATGGTGGAGATATATCATTGCCAAGTAGGGGTGTATGTGATCTATCCGGGTTCGATTGAATGAACCATGATGTTGGTACCACATGCATTATGTCTAATGTTGAGTCGCATTGCACCATTATTGATATGTGTTGTTTGTATGGTGATGATTTGTTGACCAGTGGGTCGTAATTGTATGATTGGGTGTGAATACTTACTCTTATCATGTATTGTTCACCGTTAAGTATTGAATGTAATTCTCACCCCTTTGTTGTTGTTGTTGTTGTTTCTGTGCTTCTTCGGAAGTACAGATAATCCAGGTACTTAGGTTGCTGGAGTGCGTGTTGCTTGTTCGAGTCGTAGGAGTCGCTATGATACGTAACACGGGATTGGGGAATTTAATTGTTGTAGAATTATTTTAATCGTTACGTATCTTATTTTCAGAAGTGTGCTAAACAATGTAAATTTTGGAAACATAATTGGTGAAGGCCTTAGTGCAAGTGAAGTGATTTAATGAATATTCCGCTGTATAAACCTTTTGTGAATAATAAAATGAATGAAGCAATTGAGTCTTCTTGTTGTTTATTTGATGTGACATCCCGCTATGTCGAAAACTCTGATTATTTTTCGTAGTTATTTATGTAATTTTAATAATGGGAAAGTGGGGTGTTACACGAAGCATAAGCCAGGTTTGGATATTCTCGTTGCCAGACGTCCCCCAACAAAAAGAGGTTTAACCCAAGATGTTCATTCCTACTTTATCCCCGGTGAAGTCGCCAATGAACTCGTTAATCTTACTGGTATTCCCCTACAGAGTCGTCTGTTCAGGCTCTCTTTTCCCCCCATCAGAAAACGATGTAACTGTAGCCCTAAGCAGGCACCCCAATCAATCCTTAAGGTAGTAAATCTGTCAATCTTACCCTTTTGATCTTTATTCCCTAGCAGAGTCGTCTGACTAGGATTCCATTATCCCCTCAGAGTCATCCTTCACACCCATCGTCCGAGGTTTGGATGCATTAATCTTGACATTTTAGATCCACTGCCTTTCAACACTCGTCCGTGTTTGTTTCAGTTTCATCAATACTCATTCGTATTGATCTTAGATTTGTAGACACTCGTCCGTGTTTGTTTCAGTTTCATCAATACTCGTTCGTATTGATCCTAGATTTATAGACACTCGTTCGTGGTCTTTCAACACTCGTTCGTGGTCTTTCAACACTCGTTCGTGTTTGTTTCAATTTCATTAATACTCGTTCGTATTGATCCTAGATTTGTAGACACTCGTCTGTGGTCTTTCAACACTCGTCTGTGTTTGTTTCTGTTTCATCAAGACTCGTTCGTATTGATCCTAGATTTGTAGACACTCTTCCGTGGTCTTTCAACACTCGTCCATGTTTATTTCAGTTTCATCAATATTCGTCCATATTGATCTTAGACACTCGTCCGTGTTTGTTTAAGCTTCATCAATATTCGTCCATATTGATCTTTCGACACCCATTCGTGTTCGATTCCATTTCCTCAATACTTCGTCCGTATTGGTCTTATGCACTTGTCCGTGTTTGTTTCGGCTTCATCAATACTCGTCCGTAATGATCCTAGGTTTCATATACTCGCAGTAATTTCTCCAGCACTCGTCCATATTGATAGTAGGCACTGGTCTTTGTTTATCCCCAGAGCAATTAAGCACCCATCCTTGTTTGTTTTGCTTTATTTCAATACTTCGTCCGTATTGATTATTGACGCCTGTCCGTGTTCATGGTTTTATACCTCTTGTTACTGGTTCCCCAACGGAGCCGTCCCTCCCTCCGCATATCGTAAATTTTGTGTGGTTATTTGGTATTCAATCTCCCCTCAATTTAAATGTTTGAAAACCGTGCTTATTCTTGGTTTTAAACACTCGTCCGTGTCCGTAATTTCTTTGATACTTGCAAGTATCATCTTTCGATACTCGTTCATATCGTCAAGTCAGTACACTCGTTCATATCCGTAATATCTTTGATACCTGCAAGTATCATCTTTCGATACTCGTCCGTATTGTTAATTCAGTACATTCGTCCGTGTTCATCTTTCTTTGATACCCGTCTGTATCATCTTTCGATACTCGTTGGTGTCATTTATCGGACCACTCGTTCGTTGACACTCGTCTGTATCATCTTTCGATACTCGTCCATGTCATTGATTTAACCCTACTTCTACGTCTTATCTCATAATTTTAAATACCTGTCAGTGTCGTTTCTTATCCCTAGCAGATTTCTCAATCTCTTCTACCCTTTCATCCCTAGTAGAGTTTTACTCTCATCAAGTTTTCTACCCTTATTTTATACCCACAGAGTGCAAATTTTCTGTTGCCTCTGGCATTCAATCCCTATTTACCTTGAATGCCTGAAAGTCGCTGCTCTCATCCCTTTAGGTCCACAGTTGATTGAATAGGGGCAACTGTAACACCCCAAAATTTTCCCTCCTATTTAGACCCAATAAGCGGCTTATGTTTCACATTTCATGTACATTTAGGTCATAAGCATTATGAATGCATCATTGGTTTTCCCAAGGCATGGGATAAGAGGTTTCCATGGTATTGATTGTGCAAAGCAAGAAGAATGAGATATACTCAAGCACTCAAGCCACAAAGGCTCCTCATGCCTCAAGACATCTCATTTGGTTCACCATTTCATCAAGAGATTGAGATTGGAAAGAAGCTTGAAGAGGATCACCTTCTCTTATATCTTGATCCTCTAATTAGGGTTTTGGTCATCTGAGCATGTGACACATCCTGAGAAAGAATCTTGAAGCTTTGACACCATCTTATCACATACAACATCTTGGTTTAAGAGGATCTTCACTCACTTCAAAGGAATTAGGGTTTTGATCATTGATCAATATCTCCTAATTTTCAAGGCCAAAACTAGGGTTTTGCCTAAAATCAGTTTATTTCTGAATTTTTTGGCAAGACTTGATTCCATGGCTCTCTGTATGTTTTCAAGTATCTAGAGGTGGATTATGGACCATCAAGTTCATTCACAAGGGTTTAGATTGGCCAGATGATTGAGAATTAGTTAAATTGGGGATAAGGTCAACTGATCAATGAAGAAGTCAACTCTTGACTTTTTGAGGTCAAATTTGAGTTCATCATGTTAAATGTGATCAATGGATAAGATTTGATCAAGAAATGTCAAAGGAATCATAAAAAATCAAGACTTATGGAAAGTTCTTCATGTTATGCAGCCATCTTCCAAGCCATTTTTCAGCATGATCCAAGCTTCATCTCAATTTTGGTCGAACATGAAAGTTGTAGTATGGATTCTAAGCTTTCCAACCATATAAAGAATGTTCCATTTGGATTTCTAGATCAAAAGTTATGCTCACTCAAAGTTGGGACATTCAAGTGGTGAAATTGAAAAAGACTTATAATTTTTCTAAGTCCCAAAAATCAGTTTTGTCCCCATGACTTTAACACCAATTCTCATCATGTTCTAAGCCTCTATTCAATTTGATTTTCACATGAAAGTTGTAGTATCAAGTTCCTTCTTTAATTTGGTGCCAAAATCACACCATTTGGTTCACTAGCCATAGAGTTATGCTCATCCAAACCCTTGATCTCAAAGTTGTGAAAAACATGAAGACATTTAGCATTTTCCAAGCTCAAAATGCAGCTTTTGTGCCCACAAATTCAAGGTCATTTCTCATGGTGTTTTAGACCTCCATTTCAATCATTTTAATATCCAACTTGTTGTATCAAATGAGAGCTTCAGTTTGGTACCAAGATTGAGTGATTTGATTCCACATTCTCCAAGATATGACATCCCAAAATCATCTCCAAGCAATATGCCAATGCAAAGGTTCCAACCATGACCTTTCACTCCAAATGCAAAACAAAGGCATCATTGTTGCTGCAGCATGCGCATAACTTCATGTCACCCTCCATAATTTCCTTTTCAAGCCATACAAAACCTTACTAACCATACATACATCGCCTTACATTACTCCATATAAGTGAGAGAGCACACAAAACTTAATACCAAGTTATTGTAATTCTAACTTGTACCATTAACATGATATCCATCACACATCATCATTGCCATCATACACACCATAACAACATTCCACACACCATGAAAACTCTTAACCCGTGTGCACACATATAACTCTCAATTTGCCAACTTTCACTAACCAAGCTTAACTGTTAACTAACCTTGATTAGCACACTAACCACACTCCTAACTACACCTATATAAGCTTCATTAACCTCTAACTGATTTAGTTAGATCGTTTTCACCAAGAAAGATCCAAAAACACCATTTCTGCACCTTCACTTGAAGAGCTTCGAATCTCTCTCTATTTGGAGTTTTTGGTCAAAATCTCTCCATAATCTTCATCTACACACGTGATTCTTGCAACTGTATGCAATATTTATCATCTGGAATCACCATAATCTCATCTACGGCTTCATCAAATTCCTTCATCAAATTGGTTTTTTCTTCAAGATCCAAGGGTTTCCATGCATTTATTTTGCCTCCATTGTATATTACAAGAATAGCAGGAAGTTTTAGGGTTTCTTGCGCGTGGAAATTGAAGCTCAAGTAGGTTAGAATCTTGAAACTTTAGCATCATGTTAGAACCAATGTAAGAGGATTATGAGCATGAGATTATGTGCATCTGAAGCCCTCCCACGTGAAGCATTGGTTGATAGTTAGAATACGTTGAAATATGAGATTTTGGAATTCCCAAATATAGATTATTTACTTCGTATCTCTTCATGTAGTGATTATTTGGAGTTTTTGAGGTGAAATATGGCATCTACGCAAAAACCTAAGCAGATTAATGTCACTCTTTTTTATTTTCTGGTCATTTCCGCCGCCGTTCATGGTGGTCTCCCACCGGAGAAGACGACCGAAAGTCTTCTCCGACGACAACAAGTAAACCCTAGTAAATGGTCAGTAGCGTGCGTGGCCTTTCTTGATTAGGTCACATGGTTTCTGATCCAACATGTATTAGTGAGTCTCCAGCGTGTGACTCTTTTCTGAATTCCACCAATAGCCATGCCACAACACATTAATAAGAGCCACATATTTCATCACGTGCTCATTCCCCTTTTGTTCTTTTTTTTTTCTTCTTTTTTTGATAAATAATAATCAGATAAGGTGAGGTTTTTTTGCAATGGGCCTATGCACTTTACTAAGCGCGCCCCCCATTTTTGGGCCCATTGGTAATTAAACTAGGAATTTACTAACCTGGCACCTCCCTTGCCCTTTTGTATGTTTTTTAATTTTCTTTTGATACACGTTTGTTTCTCCTATTTTAAAAATATTTTTAGGGGCATAAAAATTCCAAATTAATTCATGAGTGATTCTTACGGCTTTAATTAATTTGTAAAAAATTTTAATTCCATTTTTGATATATTTAAATATTTGTTTTGGAATTTTGATGTGGATGTATTCAAGTTGACCTAGTTTTCACATAATGCCTTGAAATTTTTTTTTTCCAACTAGTTTGGACCTCATTTTTTGTGTGCCATTAATCACGTGATTTTATGACATATTGATCACCACTTTGGATTTTCCCATGATTTTTGGTTCATCTTTGAAGGCCTTTTTTTTGCTTGTTTTGAATGATCTTTGATGGATACCTTGCCTAATGTTTGCTATGGTTTGGACCACTTTTGTGTAGAATCTTGACCAAATTTTTTGGGAATGTATAGTTTCTGACATCATCCTATCTTGGTTAAAATTCCATAATTTTTCAACGCTTTTAACCATTTTTCATGAATATTTCATTTCATGCCTATTGTATGGATGTATGTTTAAAGATAGGTCGAGTTTGATGCTTGTATGTGATCTTTTTTCAGGTTAACTTTCTTGGCATGTTAAAGCACATTCATGAGGACATTTTGTATACCATTTTGATGTTTTGACATTGGCTTTTGACAATGATTTGGATGCTTGGTTTGAGTCTTAATTACATGCCTTCCTACTTGAGTTTTGGTGTGAATCCTTAGGATGTTTGATAATGCATTTATGCAATCTATTTGGGATCTTTTAATCATTGATTTGCACTTGTTATAATATGAGGTAAATCCTCCTAATATCCTTTTATAGGTCTTTTTTGGTGACCTCTAATGGATGTTACTTTTGTATGAACTTGTACATGCTAACTTATCCACTTTGTCACCTTTTGCTCGAGCCTTTGTATGCCATTTTTGCTCAATGTTTTTGTGACTTAATTGTGAGATATTATAGGTCATTTATTAATTCCTTGTATGGTTTTACACTTACTTGACACGATCTTGTTCATTTCTTTACATGATTAACAACTCACTTGACCATACAGTAGAATTAGGGTTATGTTTGACTACTACTTGCACTAATCTTTGGAAATGTGTTGCCATGACAACTTTGTGAGGTTTTAATGTTCATTTTAAATGTTAACCACATATGTACATTGGTTTATACTTGAATCAAAGTCTTCTCATCCCATTTTATAGAGCTTTTACATGCTCCTAATTGAAGTTACATTTGTGCATGCTTACTTATTAACTTTGACAATTCATTTGAATGCTTTGTATGCCATCCTTTGGTTGATGCTTGAAAGACTTAAATGTAGGATATTACATTTCATTTGATACTGCCTTGTATGCTTGGATACCCATTTGACTTGACTTGGATCATCCTTTACTTGCTTGACATTAACATGCCTTTATGGAAATGTTTAGACATTGTTTTGTTCCTTACTTGCACTAACTTTTGAGAATGTGTTTGACATGAAATTTTGTGACAACTTGAGACACTTGTGAACATTCAATATATGCTTTAGATTCTGACTTAGGTCATTCAAATGCCAATCTCATGCTTGCTTGCCCATTGTATGTTCATAAATGATGGATGCACCATATGTATGACATCTTTGTGTATAATTTTCAAATCTTTTGTACATGACTTGATGTGGACTTAATGATCATTCCTTGACATTTCAAACATCACTTTGCATTGATTATGACATGAAAAGCTACTGCCCCATGTGGTTTCTCCCTTTGATTTTAGTTGTTTGAGCTTGTAAAGTGCAACTTACATGAATTTTGTGATGACATTTGTTTGAGTTAGGATATAGGACATAACTTGAACTCTTTTGACACTTTTTAGGACACTAACATAAATGTAACAAAGTACGTTTAGCTAATGCCCCTCTTAGGTTCATACACCTTTAGGACTCACTTCTCTTTGCTTATTGTTTGACTTTACTCCTAGATTAGAATTAGGACATTTGCTTGTGCATTAGTGCTTAGTTTTGCTTTATCCTTTCAACTATTTAGTAGTTGAGCTTGGCTTGGAGTTGGTAAGTACTTGTGTTACTTTAACTTGATGTTTACACTTACGTGACTTCTCTTTCATCTCACTTCTTTTTTACTTCTCTCTTTTGTGATTGAATCATCTAATGTTTACTTGTGTATGATCACATGGTCCCTTAGGATTCCTAGCTTGAATCTAAGTTTAGATTAGGTTCAAAGTAGGAGAGACATTAGGTTATCAACCTAAGCATGCTAACACAGGTAGAGATTCCCCATTAACCTCAACTATAGGATCAATCAGGGCATGACAACTTATAGGATGAAGATCCCCTTAGTTGTTTTCTTTTAACCACTTGAGTCTTTCTTCTCTCTCTCTCTTTAAAAGAAAAGCAAAAACACTGAACGCCTATTGTATGTGGAGTGCGCCACGAGCCTTAAGCACATGGGAAGTGATAAGCGAGAGTTCTCCTTACCTTATCTAGGGTGTTTTGCATACGTCCCGTCTTGGGTCAATTTGTGACGCATTCGATCCTATGTCATAGTCTTTAGCACGATACATATCACAAACAAAATAAATCAAAACACTTCTTCTAAAAAACAAAAACGAATCAATCGTCTTCCTTCGGGATTCTTTTCTCACCTCACTCACTCTAATTGTAAGGATACGTTATTTCCGTTCTACCGCAAACAGGTAAACGCGTAAGTCTCCACGCAACGAGTGGCAACACCTAAACTGCTAGATCGCGAACGTTAGCGCCGTCCACCTAATAAACACTAAACAAACAATGACCTTGTAGTTTGAACTACGACTGCTCTGACTTCCTCTCTCTCGTCCGATTGAGGATATGTAGGGACAAAACGACGATGTCTTGGCGAGCAACCTTCCCCCCATTCACCCGTAGTCCTCTGAACTACGTTGACTCTGACTTTCCCACTCCCGAGGGAATACGTAGGCCTAGGACGGTGATGTCCTATCGAGTCATCTTTCGTGTTTTTCCCCTATTCTCCATTCATGTTCTTTTCCTTTCCAGTTAGCAGTTGAGCTTCAGATACTCACACCCTTTGATCAAAATAAAATGCGTTGATCCCATCGAGTACGATGGACGCGAGGGGGTGCTAATACCTTCCTCTCGCGTAACCGACTCCCGAACCCAGGCTATGGTTGCGATGACCATGTCTTTCCCTCTCTTCAGGTTTTCTTCGATCGTTTCCTTTCCCTGCATCGGGATAAATAACGTTCGATGGCGACTCTTCTGTCTTTCCCTCCGGTTGATTTTTGCAGATGCGACAGTATCTCATCCTCTTTTTCCACACTATCAAGATGTAACACGCATACTTAGGTATCTTAAATATGTCCATGCCAAAGGCCTACTATTTCCAGCTTCTAGTGATCTGAAACTTTATGCTTTTGCTGATTCAGATTGGGTTAGAAGTCCCGATACAAGAAAGTCTATTACAGGTTATTATGTTATCCTAGGTTCTTCTCTTCTGTGCTGGAAGTCCAAGAAACAACACATTGTGTCCATGTCATTGAATGAAGCTAAGTATCAGGCATTAGCCTCTCTCACGTGTGAATTGCAATGACTACAATACCTCTTTCGTGATTTTATGGTAATTTTTTCTTAGCCTGCATCAGTTTTCTGTTAGAGTAAATATGCTATATACCTTGCCCATTATCCAACATTTCATGAATGGAGCAAACATATAGAGCTAGATTGCCATGCAATTTGTGAGAAACTTCGCTTTAAACTCATTCATCTATTACCTGTTTCCACCACTGCTCAGTTAGCCAATATGTTCACGAAACCATTACACTTTCTTGCTCTGACTCCTATTTTGAACAAGTTGGGACTTTGTAGTATACATAGTCTATCTTGAGGGGGGATATTAGCATATATTCATTATCCATTGTTATAGTGACACGTGTATAGATAGATTATAGCTTTTTGTATCCACTAGTTTTATCTATTCTTATCTTGTATATATACAAATAGTGTAATACTTTTTCCAAGTTACAACTACTTTACATTTCCCCTGGAAAAAAAAACTACTTTACATTTCAGTAACAAACTTTACACATTCTTCATCTTTTTTTTTTTGTAGTTCTCCACTATTTTCATGGGGAATCTTCTTGAGTTCTTAAACATTAACATTTTTCTTGGTGTATCATGGGATCCTGGGCAATTTGAACTTCAATAACTTTCCAATAAGATCTCTCAATTGTGGATGTGCCATGGTGGACCAAATCGAATAAATGGATGTGCATACATATTATTTTGACTTTAGAGACATTTAGCTTATGAGTGTTCTTGATTTTTTAATTGCATTGAACTAAATTACATTAATGATTTGATTTAAATTTTTTTTGTAAGTGATTTGATTTAGTTTTTTTTATTACAAAGAGGGGCTAAGCCCCAGAAAAAACGAAAAAACTAACTGACATCAATCAATCTAACCCTAAAGGAACCCGCACATTTATAACTATTTAATAATCCTTTTAATATTAAAAAAATCAACTAACTACTAAAGTGGTTTAAGTTCAGTTTAAAAATCATTTATAACTATTTTGTATTCATAAATAAGTTTAAAATTAATTTATATTTATAAATGAAATTTTTATTTTAAACTCTTTTAGAATTATTTTACTTTTAAATTACTTTTAAATTCTCTCTCTTTTTCTCTCTCTAATATATTTTAAATTATCATATATTAATAATAAATCACATTTTTAAGTAACTTAAATACAAGTATCTTACTACTAACATTTAAAAAGAAATAATAGATAAATAACAAAAAAAACACTAGAAAAGTCAAAGAACATTTTTTCTTATCTCAACCTCTCTAAGTCAAGTTAAGTTTAATAATAAAATAATAAAAAATCTCAATTTTGATTAGATATTATCTTTATTTCAATCCATTCATTTTGAAAGAGTCCATGTTTTGAAAAACATTAAGAAATTAAACATACAAATTATTATTAAAAATAAAAATATTGTTCTTAAATTAACATGTTCCTAGAAATTTCCTCAACCCTCTAATAAGACCATTTCTTTGTTTTGCTCTCAAGTTTCCTTGCTTTGACTCTCTATCTATCTCACTCTCCAACCTGACAAAGGAAGGATTCAGAGTGAGTATATTCTCACACTTCAGTTCACACCCAGGTAACCAAAATTACAACTTTCATTTGGGTGTTCTTGATTTCCAGCAATTAGGGTTTTTGATCTATCAAAATTCAAAACAAATTTTTGTTTTTTACCCTTTAATTGAGCTCAATTTTGTCAAATTTTGGAACTTTATTACTATTTTTGGAGTTTAGTACTGTGATTGAATAGAAGGTGCTATTTTGCATTTAGGGTTTTAGAAGTTGGATCTGATCTGAGCTATTTAGATGGGGGGACAATCTAGCAAGATGATGATTGATGCTAATGTTTGCACAAAAATGGGTAGCCATTCTCTGTATGCAGCTGATTTGAGCTCATATGAAGCTGCATGTGTTAAAGATCCAAACTTGCAATCTTTTGATGAATCAATTAAAGAGCGCACCAATAGGGTTATTAGTTCTCTTGCTTCTGGTGTTGAGGTTAGGTCTTTATCTTTCGATTCGCTGAGAGAAGTTACCGATAGTTTGCTCGAGATGAATCATGAAGTTGTTAAAGTGATTTTGGATTGCAAAAAGGATATATGGGGAAACAAGGATTTGTTCTCATTGGTGAATGATTATTTTGATAACAGTATGCAGACATTGGAGTTCTGTAATTCTCTTGAGAAATGTTTGAGACGGGCGCGCGAGAATCAAGTGATTGTTAAGTCAGTAATTACGTACTTTGAAGAAGAGGTGCAAAATGGGCTTGAAGGGGGGACTTGTGTGAAGACATTGCAAGAGCTTAAAAATTTTAAGGATGCCGGGGACCCTTTTACGGAGGAGTTTTATTTGTTGTTTCAATCGGTTTACACGCAACAGGCAACCATGTTGAAGAAATTGCAAATCCGAAAGAGGAAGCTTGATAAGGAATTGAAATCGCTCAAGTCATGGAAGAGGGTTTCTAATGCAATTTTTCTGGCTGCTTTTGTTTCCGTGTTGATATTCTCTGTGGTTGCTGCTTCTATTGCTGCACCACCGGTTGTAACGGCTTTGGCTGCAGCATTGGTTGTTCCATTAGGGTCGGTCGGAAAATGGTGTAACTCGCTTTTTAAGGGCTACGAGAAGGCTCTAAAGGGACAGAGGGAAGTAGTTGACTCAATGCAGCTTGGTACTTACATTTCACTGAAGGATTTGGACAATATTCGTGTGCTTACGAACAAATTGGAACTACAGCTTGAATCTTTATTGCAGAATGCTGATTTTGCGCTGAAAAATGAGGATGTGATAAAGCTTGCAATCGACGAGATTAAGAAGAATATAGAAACTTTTTCAGTGACGTTGGAGACTCTAAGCGCAAATGCTGATAAATGCAGTCGACGGATTCGAAAAGCGAGGACGGTGGTTATACAAAATATAATCAAAAGACCTGGTTGAGATTAGGTAACTCTGAAATTATTCTATTGTATTGACTACATTCTCTTGATCCCAAGGCTACAATTGTGAAGTATGATTCAGTAGTAGCAAGATCATAACTTTAATAAGATGCCTTAAATAAAGAGAAATGAAGATATAACTTGTGTAGAACATTTATATATTTATATATAATATATAACCCTTATGTGTAGATATTTGAAATCTCCTTTGTCCAATAATAGAACATTGAAAGTGAATCTTTATGTAACAAAAGTGCATTGTTTCTCATTTTATAGATTAGATGGTGAAAATGGTTATGGCATTATAGATTTTGGCATGAAGTGAAGAAAACAGGTTCTTGTGTTACCATCTATATTAAACTCTACTAAAATAGGTTTGTAATGGTTTCCTTGTGAGAAAACAATCAAGGAATGCTTCCAAGTTCTATGCTTTTTCTCGAGCTATGAGAACATTTAGTGATAGTTCATTCATATGTTTGCTCCATCGGAGAAAACATATATACTTTGACTTGTGTTGATGAGTTTACGGGAAAAGTATAGCTGCATTTGATCAAGGAAAAAGTGATGTGTTTTAATTCTGTAAAATTTTATAGTCTGGTCGAGAGAAAGAGTGAGTATTAATTGAAAATTCTATCTATCATTAAAATTTTTAATTAACGTTCACTTTTTCTTTAAGTTTATTTCTTATTTTTTGAAATTTAAATTAATACTAAACAATATAGAATACCGGTAAAAATGAAAAAGATATGTTTTGAATTCATGATCTTTATGGATTGTGGGCAAACTTATCATCTTTGGGCTAACATCATTTCTTAAAGTTGAGGTTCTTCCTTCACTTCCTAAATTTTACTTGGCACTCCTATATCCTATGTTTTTATTGTACTTTTTTTTTTTTTTGTGATTTTTTAAGTTTTCGAAAAATTGTGTGTTTTTTTTGGGTTTTTAAAATTTTGAATTTTTATCAAAATTTTAAATTTTTTTACGAGTTTTTATAAGATTTTTAGGAAATCTATGAATTTTTATCAAATTTTTAAAAAATTATTGGATTTAAAGTACCGAAATTTTCAAATATACTATCGGATTTTTCAAAATCCAATGAATTTTTCCTGAATTTTTCAAAAAATGAGTTTTTATCAGATTTTTCAAAAAAATCTGAATTTTTACCGGATTTTTTAAAAAATCTAAAAGTTTTAATTGAATTTTTCAAAAATGCATGTTTTTAGTGGATTTCTCAAAAAGTTCACAAGTTTTTATCGGATTTTAAAAAAATTATGAGTTTTTACCAAAATTTTCAAAATACACTATCATATTTTTCAAAAATCAACGAGTTCTTATCGAATTTTTTGAAAAATTTAATATTGTATTGGATTTTTCGAAAAATACAATAATGTTAATTTCGTTTTTTTTCTTATCAAAATAAACTATCATATTTTTTAATAAAACTAAAAAATTATAAAACATATCGGATTTTTTAAATTTTTCTAGTAGATATATTCGTTCGCTCTTTTTACTTAAATTTTAACAAACATATTTTGGTCATTATGAAAATATATGGAGATGTTAGGTCAAATTTGGGAGTTGCAGGAAAAAACTTTAAAATTCTTGAGTTTTATTTAAGGGTTACTTTAGTACTTCATGAGATGCTAGTTTACAACGGTGGAAAAATTAAAACTGCTTTTTAATTATAGAAATGTATTTTCGACGCATTCAAATTAGTACATATGTTTCAACATAAGTGTGTCATCCAATTTTATCAGAACTAATTCGAAAATGCATTTCAAAATATTGGAAAGTTGCACTTATGTAAACCATTAACCAGTCTAGCAATCCATCAATCCTTGCTTTGTACCTTGGGCCAAACAATATTAAAATGATGGTTCTTTAACACACCCTACGTGTTTGTTAGGCGTTGTGCGAATTTTTTAAAATATCCTTTATATTTAGAGATATATGTTTAGCAGTATCTAATACACATATTTCATTCGTTTTAAATCACATCTTCAATTTTACAAATAAATATATTCTAAAAATATATCTTCAAGAAAAATTTCAAAAATATATTTTCGAAAACACCAAATTTAACTTTTGCAATTGAAACATGCATCACTATCTTCTTAATGTGTTGACATGCATCACATATAACATATATCACAAAAAAAAAAAAAAAAAAAATAATAATAATAATAACAATAATAATAATAATAATAATAATAATAATAATAATAATAATAATAATATCAAATAATTCACAGTAAATAAATATTCTAATTTATTTTTATAATTAGGGGATAATAAATATTTCATCAAAAAGTAAAATAATTTGTAGCTGTTCTTTCCTACAGAATCAAGGAAAACGTCAATTAATGCTTTTCCTTTAGACATTCTTTTCATTTTTTGTTTCTTTATGATTTTTCCACGCGTTAATCAGAAGAGGATAATGATCACTCCAGTTAAAAACTCCATGGCCAATTTCAAAACTGCAAGGTTATGAAAGTACATATTCAAAATATTTCATAGATGCATTTTCGAAATATTATATAGATGTATTTTAAAATTATTTTTTAGTAAAATAGAATATTTTGCAACGTCTTTTTATGTGTATTGAGTGATTCGAAAATGCATATCCGAAATATAGAAAAGACAAAGTTGAATTTTCAGTGTGTTCACCATCGCCCTATGAAATAGATAAAGTAACCCCTTATTTTATATAAGATGGGTCAATTGTCTTTTACTATATTTTCACAATGCCATTTGTTTTCAACTTCTTAACTAAGATTGGAACATGCTTAGTCTCTCCTTAATTTACCATTTCTTTGTTTTATAAATTACACTAAAGATTGCCCGTAATGGTAATTGACTAAATCAATAACAATGAACCAATTAGATTATTCCTTTTGTACACTTGGTAGCAACTTTTCAAATGCACTTCCTATTATTTGGTACTATGTATTACCCGGTTTCTCATCTCATCTCCCATTTAAAATTCAATTCTGACTTTCTCTCTCCCATCTTAAATTTAATTCTCAGTTTCTCTCTCCCATTTTCTCTCTTCTCCTCTCTCTTTTCCCTTGAAACCCTAGTTTCGCCGCCCCTTTCTCATCCCTTTCTCCGGCTTGATTTCTATTTCGAGCGATCTCCCTCATTTCAATACATGTTTTCATCTCTCATTTCAAAAACACACTGCTTTACTGCTGCAACAGCTGCTTCTCTCACATATGTTTCTTCAACCTCCAACCTAGATCCATTACCTCCTTTGTTGCAGGTAACTACATCCATGTTCATGTGAGATTTTAGGTTATTTTCGTGTTTAATATGTTGTGTTCACATTGTTCTCTATTTCGTTTTTATGCCCGACTTCTTTCACCACCTTCGTTTTATTTTCGTGTTCATCTTTTCGGTTATGGTGTATGGAGAAAATCATGTGTTATTTTTCTTCAGAAATGGAGTGGTTTTCGTGTTCATCATTTTCGGTTTCGTGTTCATCGTTTTCATGTTCATCATTTTTAGAAAATCATGTGTTTTCTTTTGTTTTCGTCGAAATAGAGATTGCAGAACAAATAAATATTAGTGTTCTGTTTCATGTTTAGCATAAAACCGAGTATTTTATGTTCATAAATGATTTTGGATTGAAGATGTTGCTTACTCGGTTGTATTTTTTCAGATTCAGTTTTTTGGTGTGAAGATGGTGTGAAGATGTTCATGTTCATTTCCTTCTTCCAGATCTAGTTTCTTCCCTTTTCATATGAGGTATGATTTATGTTTATTTTTGTTTTAAGTGAAATGTGCATTCTGGTGCGGATGATGATTTTGTTAATGCAAGTGTTCCTGCTGGTAGATACTTGGCTGCTCTTAGAGGACCTAAGTTAGATGAAGTCAAGGTGAGACATTGCTACCTACGTTTTACACATGCGTGTTATATAATCTTATAATTGGAAATTGTTCTTTTATTGTCTAATGTTACACCCTTTAGTTTGATATTGAAATACATAATTTTGGAAACAAACAGATATATTTTAATTTAATGTTGAAAGAGTCCGCTATAATGGATGAAGAAGCTGCTTTAGGAGGAGAATTTAAGATTGAATCCAACGTGCATCATTGAAGCTAGACCAAAAGACTTGGTCTAAGTACACTTGTTTTGAAACTACGTGTACTGTATATTGATGAAAAGGTGTACAAGCAAGATTGAAGATTAAACAACCACATCAAACAGGTTTGTGATTTGTTACTTTGATAATAGATTTTGGAATTTCTTACTTTGAAGTTTCATTTGTATTATAGTTTACGTATTCCAAGTTTTCATTGATTTTGGTACAAATTTGATTGTTTTCATTTTTTTACCTAACCTAAATAATCTTTCTTGTATCAGAAAAGCCTCTATAGTGCTTGGGTAGCTACATTGAACCTATGTGAATCTGTTACAGTTAAAAGAGTAAAGTTATAGCTGTTGAAGCAACATTTCAAGCTAATATCCATCATGAAGGAGCAAGTATGATCCTTAGCTACATGTGATGAATTTACTGGTGTATTTTATGACAATTGTGTTGCTTGGATAATTAAAGGAAAATAGTTAATAGGTTGTGTTGTATTTCATCATATGCTTGAGACATATTTTATTTAGTTATTATATTATAGTTACTCAGTGACAAAGTAATTCAATTATTATTACATATTAGCATATCCTAATTAATATGAAACCTCTATATTATACTTTCTTCTATCAACTCTGTGTTTTGACAGGGGAAATTCTATGAGAGATGCAGTTTTAAAACCTTACACACAAATATTAAATTACATTCCTACAAAGCAGTAATTATATTGGAAACTTGGTGAAGATGATAACTATAGTTATTTGCTACCATGAGTTTAAATATACCTATTTAATGCTTAAAACTTTAACTATTGTAGTTATAATGCTAACAATATTTTTCTTATTGCTACATAGTCTGCAGCAAAGCTTTGACCCCGCCTCTACTCCGATATATTGAGTATGTTGTTATTAATGGAGATAATACCATTATTTATTCTTCTGTTGGGTTTAATTATTATTTAACAATTTTAGTTTTTATTTTCTAATTCACTAACCTCTACAATTTTGTGTTATTTTTTCTCATCACATGGAATTTTGGCATTATGCAACATTTTGTAGACCAAACATGGTAAACCAATGCCTTCATTTTCTTTTGTAGTATCATTTGTAATTATTACTCTTATTATATAATTTATAATCTTGGCACCAATTTTTCTTAAACTGTTTAGCTGTAGATAACTCTCATAGGATTTATGTTGCTACTAATATTTGTGTTGCTTAGCCATGTAGGTTGAAGGATCAAATCATGATAATTAAATACCATTTGGAAAATAAAATTAAGAATGCATTAGGTGTCAGTAGCAGAATGTTTTGTTTCTAACAAATATGATTCAAGTGAATGTTTATTATTTTCTCATGTGTTTTTGACAGGGATATATTTGAGACTCAGTATTTGAACGCGATGTTAGGTTTATTTTGGACAAAACTCTATACACACTGCTTCTTATGATTGTGGATTGATTGCTTCACTTCACATGATGAAATGGCTTGGAATTGATTCCAATTTGAACTATCCATGGTTGAATAAGCCATTGCTGCTGCAACTCTACACACATATAACACCAGTTCTAATTTTAGCTTGATCAGAATATGAGTTTCAAATATCTATGCTCAATATTTTGTTGTATCCCAATGACATATAACACTGTTTTTGAATCACATAACATATAAGGGTCATAGCACTTCTCTGTTTTTGAATCACATGTCATTAATATAACTGTTCTGGACTGGACCAATGACTAGGCATGACCCAATCCACTTCTGCTCCCAGAACGGCCCAATTGCCTAAGTCCAATCCACAAAGGGCAGAATTTACCTTTCTGCCCTCCAACCGGGCACCCTTGGACGGATGAACCCCAAGGACATTTGCTCCTCCCCGGTACTTCTGCCCGTCATGCACGGCTCCATTAGTCCCAGGACAGTCATGGGCATGTGCTCGGAACTACGCCGTTGCCCGACATAACGGCTAGTTTTTGGCACCCTGCCTGACATAACGGCTAGTTTTTGGGCAGTTACCTATTCTTCGGGAAACGGTTATTTTGCCCCGAAAATAGGGACCGTTGGCCACACGCTGGGGGAATTATATAAACCCTCTCACTTGGGAGGGTCAGGTATCCAATAATCATCCTAAGAACACACTTTGTACTTGCCATTTTCTCTGACCTTTTCTTACTTGAGCGTCGGACTGCCTTGCAGGTACACCCCCTCCTCTCCAGCGAGCATCATCATTTGCCTTACGCGAAGGCCACGACGATCCAGTCTGATCACCTCTGATCAGTGGCGCTATCTATGGGAAAAAGCTTCCCCATCTTTTGATTCAAGATCCTCTCTTTTTCACCTCAAAGACCAAAACTCTAAAAAACTCCTTCCGATCATCATGGCCTCAACCAAGAATGATACTGTCCGTCAAGAACCTACTGTCACTGTTATCGTTGATAACGCTGACAACATCCTCTCCGGAGTTGCTTTCCCGGAGACAGACCATCGGGACGGGAAAACCGCCTCTCCTACTCCCGATGACGTGAAACCTCGGGCACAGGCTGCTGACTACGTTTTGAGCCTATTTCGGTTCCACAAAATGCTGACCCCAACACAGCTGCTCTCATTGCCTCCCTCAACAGGTCAAACCTCTTGATCTTCCAACAAGGTGAAAAGATCAACGCTCTCGAGCATGTCCTCCAGGAGCGCTTGTCCTCGGAGAAACCTCGCTGCCCTTCTCCACGTCCTCGGTCTCCCCCTCAGAAATGGAGGCGTGACAGGTCCAAAAGCCTCTCCCCGGAGAGAAGACGATCAAGATCAGAAGAGCCCATATCCGACCTTGCAAGAAGCCGACACCGCTCTCCCCTGCGTAGGTCAAGACGTTCCCCCGTGTCAAAGAGATCCAGGCCCTCAGAAAAGTACGAGCATCGCTGTTCACGCAGGCATTCTCCACGACGAAGCAGAAGCCGTGGTCGTAGCTATTCTTTTTCCCGTTCTTCGAGCACAAGCAGTGACGACGACGTCCATGGCCCCCTTTCACAGGAGATCATGGACACTAGAATTCCTCGCGGGTTGGAGAAGCCCCCTGCTCTAGCAACGTATGATGGGAGTTTCGCAAAGCCATCGGAATCGAGACCCCCCGAACGTTGACGGAACTTCTCCGGAAAGCTGAAGCGTATATACAGTACGAAGAGAAGGAAGCCGCATATCACGCCCGGGACGCATGAGATCAAGAAGGTACTTGGGCACCAAAAAAAGACGAGTCGGAGACATCCAGTCAAGGAAAGGAGAGGCGACGAGACGATCGCCCCCGGGAAGGTAAATGGCCTGCTGGCCGATTCACGGAATATACTCTGCTCACCGCTCCTCGCGTGCGCATTCTCTCCGAATGTATCAATACGGAATTCAAGCAGGGAGGTGTCAGGTTCCCCAAACCGACGACGTCCAAAGGCAACGTAGACAAAAGTAAATATTGTCGTTTCCACCGCAACCATGGCCACACGACCGAGGACTACGTGCACCTTAAAGATGTTATTGAGATCCTCATCAAGGAGGGTCACTTGAAGCAGTATATAAAGAAAGGCGAGTCTTCCTGGTGAGAGGATTTAGACTCGAAGAAGGAAGCAGAATCATCTCCGCCTAGTCCTCTCCCGCAGGTCGCTATGTCCATCACGCAACCAGAGGACTTTGCCATCCCCGAGTATCTCGAGGAACCTTCCCGGATATTCGCGTACAGCACTTGGGAAGCATTCCCAGCGACCATGGTTATCTCATGCGGGGGGTACAACGAGCTGATGGTGGGATCTGTTAAGAGAAAGTTTGATCAACTCATTGATTGCAGTCCTAACCGGCTATCCACACTAGAGAAGATCAAGGAGGGCTCCCAACCGATCACCTTTTACCGCGAGGAGTTGCCTGGGGGCTCTCCAAACTCATACATCCCCTTGCTCATTAGGGCAAAATTGGCAAGCACCGATGTCAAAAGGATCCTGGTCGACCAGGGTAGTTCGGTGGACATAATGTACACCGGCCTATTTCGTTCCCTCAAGATGGACCAGAAAAAACTCTCACCATACGTGGGATCCGACTTGCAGGGATTCAACGGTGCCATGGCCAGACCCTGGGGCTATGTGGAGCTGCTGGTCATGTTCGAGGAAGAAGAGGCGTCCAGGTTAATCAAGACCCAGTTCCTGGTGATTGATTGCCCGTCACTGTACCAATGCATCTTGGGGAGACCAGCCCTCGTGGAACTAATTGTTGTCCCTTCAACTATCCACCTCAAGCTGAAGTATTATACAGAGAAGGGTCACGTTGCGACATTGCACGGAGACCCGAGGACAAAACCAGATCGATGCAACACCCAAAGCAGCTAAGCGGGCAAGGGAGGAAGATCATCCATCCGAAGACAACCAACCGAACAAGAAACCTGCACTCCCTATCCACACTATCGATCTCGACAGCCGGATTTCAAATGAAGGCGAGGAAGATGGCAGCGAAGGTGCGTCAACAGGGACGACCAACTCCTCCACATCAGCCCTCATGCGCCCAGTTCCAGACGGGGAGTTTAAAGTCATCGCCTTCAGCAATAACCCCAACAGAGGGGTGAAGATTGGTGCTGGACTGCCCGACGAGGTCAAGCAATAGCTAAAGAAATGCTTGGAAGACAATGCTGATCTGTTTGCTTGGAGTGCCACAGACATGCCTGGCCTGGACCCTGTGACCACATGCCACCATTTGACCATTGACCCAATTTCCCGTGCCGTCCCACAGCGCAGGCGGAAACAATCCGACGAAAAGGCACATGCTGCCGAAAAACTTGTACAATACTTCTTAGAGGCAAAATTCATTTCGGAGGCTAGGTATACAACCTGGCTGTCCAATATTGTATTTGTCAAGAAACATAGTGGAAAATGGCGCAAGTGCATTGACTATACTGATCTCAACCGGGCTTGCCCGAAAGATGCTTATCCCTTACCGAGCATCGATAAGCTCGTAGATAATTCTGCAGGTTTCAAACTTTTGTCCTTTATGGACGCCTATTCGGGGTACAATCAAATCCCTATGGCCAAAAAAGACAAGAGGTACACCGCATTCATGACCTCCTCGGGGAACTATTGCTACAATGTAATGCCCTTCGGCCTGAAAAATGCTGGGGCCACATACCAGCGCATGATGAACAAGGTCTTCCGATCAGAAATCAGAGACATGCTCGAAGTTTACATGGATGATATGATCGTGAAATCCCAAGAGGAATCCGACCATAGGCCCACTTGCAAAAGGTCTTCGACCAGGCCAGGAAGTACAAAATGCGCTTTAATCCAGAAAAATGCACCTTCTGCGTACGGGCAGGGAAGTTCCTCGGATACTACCTCACCGAGAGGGGGATAGAAATGAATCCAGACAAGTGCCGGGCATTCACGAGATTCCCTATGCCCAGGTCGAAGAAGTCCATACAATCCCTCAACGGGATGCTCGCTTCACTTTCTCATTTCGTGGCCAAGTCTGCTCAGTACGCCCTGCCCTTCTTTAAACTCCTCAGAAAGGAGGCCACGTTTGAATGGACAGATGAGTGCGAGCAGGCCCTGACTGTCATACCCCAAATTTGTCCTACCCACTCATTTTCTTATACCAAGCATTTGTGTGGATTCATGGTCTCTCATTAGATGATTACCTGGCCTATGGCCATGATCCTTTAAAATTCAGGATTTTGTTTGTGACTCTTATTTGTGCCATTCATTTCGCAAGCCTTAGCTCAACTTGTCTCAAGTTTGTTCCCAAGTTATTATTCCATTTGTTTCAAGATGGTTTTAATTTATTTGCAAATTACAATTCAAGTTGGTTCTGAGTATTATTCCAAGCTTTCTAAGCCTTGTAATCAAATTAACTAGGCCATAAGAGTAAGTTTGTCTTCTTTCTAAGCCTTGTAATCAAATTAACTAGGCCATAAGAGTAAGTTTGTCTTTTGGCAGGATAAGAAGCCGTGTTTTAAAGCCACAACTGCAAGAAGTTCAAACCATGATCATTTCGTGTCCAAGCTACAAGTGTTTTTAAGCCTTAAATTTTCAAACCATGATTATGTTCAAGCCTAATTCATGTTTGAGTTGTTCCATGCTAAAATAAAGAGTTTTCAACTACAAGTCATGACTTTAGCGTGTATGTTTCTAAAGGCAAGAGATCACTTTTTCTACTTGGAAGCCTTGTCATGGTGATTAAAAGCATAAAGACTTTTCAAGTCATATTTGAATTTTACAGGGCATGGTGGAATTATTTTCAAGTTGAGCCATGAAGTGGTTGCGTATCACACATTTTCATTAGGCAGATATAAAGGTTTTATCATTTTATCTATGGTATGACCAATAACCCTACACACTACAAAGAAAGGCAAGAAATGTACAGGCCCTGTACCAATCAAGAATGATACAAAATTTTCTCTGTCAAAAATCACATGTGCCAGCTCATTGTACCATCACCCATGTTACACTCCCAAGAATGGTCTAAATGGCACTAAAAGTTACATGAAGCCTAATGATCATACAAATTACTACCAAACGCAGATCATGTGCCAAAGGACCAAGTTTCCTATTGCCTTTTGAATACAAGCTGCTATGAGTTAAGTGAAGACATTCACGGATGCTAATGCACAGTGACATTTATTTTACAAATCTAAGAACAAAATACAACAAGGTTTTACAACCTTTTATTTTTACTAGCATCCAATTAAAAATAAGACAATACAAAAGGTTATGAGAATGGATTAGGGCACGTTCAAATGACCAAGTCGCACGGTTGAGAATCACGCCGCGGGTAGCCCTTGATCTCTAGATCTCCATGGAAATCCCGTCGTGTGCTCTACGGCCAACTTTCTCGTACCCTATATTCCTTAACATGAAAAGGAAAAATGGAAGCAGGTTATCATGGGTAAAATAATGGCAGCATGTAGGAAAAATCATTCAAGACACAAGTCAAACATGAATGTATACTTGACAATGATTCTAACACAATCCAAAGGTGTAGAATCACAAAGCTACATGAATTCTGGTTGTGAGATAAGTGTGAGTGGCAAGTGAAGGTTGAAACCAACATGAATCATAGATATTCAAAGTTATGAAAAATGTTCTGCTCAAATCTGGAAAATGAAATTCTGGTGCAAACTAAACTTAATTATAAGCATTTGTATCACTAATCAGATGAGTGCAAGGAATTGGTTATTTTAAATGGATGTATACTTACACAGAGTTGTTGTTAGGATAAGCATCAAAAGGGATGATGCCACATTCCTCTCCACATCCGCCACGCCTTAAAATGCATCAACAAGGCGACCTCATCCATAAGAATACAAGGCATCATGCCACTCCACACCAAATTAAGACAAGAACATGAAAATCAACAAATTTCACAAATCAGTACATGATTAAGTTCAGATCAAAGAAAATAATATCTACCTAAGAAGAAAACAAACAAACCAAGCTAACTCATCTCCCGAATTAAATCAAGAGGTTCCCATTGAGTACAGCGGACGTAGAGGGTGCTAATACCTTCCCTCTTGCGTAATCGACTCTCGAACCCGTAATTTGGTTGCGATGACCAAGTTCTTATCTCCCTTCAAAGGTTTTCTCGATATTTTCCTTTCCCTCTTTTGGGATAAATAAAGTTCGGTGGCGACTCTGTTTCGAACAGTTCTTTCTGCGTCCATCGCGAGGATCGTATTTTTTGAGGTACGACAGATGGCGACTCTGCTGGGGATGTGCATTGCCCTATGCTAGAGAGAGTCAAGCCTAACTTGAATCGATTCAAGAGTGTTAGCTTCGCTTGTTTAGTTTCTTCTTGTTTGTTTTCTCTTATTACTTCCTTATTTGCTTTATGTTGTTTTCTCTTTATTTTATTTATCATACTTGCCTGTTGGATTCGGGGATGATATCACAAGTAAGGCTCTATACCCGAGTCTTGGAAAAAGAAGCGAGAACACCTAGTTTAAATTTTGGAAGTAATTAGTGTTAGTCCCCAAGGACTCACTCCTTGTGTGCCTAGCATGAAAGCTTCCCCTAGAGTAGACCTTTTCGTAGATCTTGTTGTAACGCAGCTAGCCTGTCACACGACTTGATTCATGAAGGGTTCGTGACTCTGGGAACCACTCTTAGCACCAGTTTTCATCTTGGTGGTTATTAGTGTTAGTCTCCGAGGACTCGCTTCTCGTGGGCCTAGCATGAAGACTACACTCAGGAGATACCTTTTCGTATCCTCGCCGTAATGCAGCTAGCCTGTTGCGTGGTGTTGATGCAATCAGTGTCCGAGACCCTGAGAACCTTATCCATCAACGTAGAAGCTATCCCATGAGTGGGTTTATGGGTAAAGAATCTAGAACATCCCTTATGAAGCCTACCTATTTGGGTGTTTTACAAATGCTCGTGTTATCCTGGATCCTGAATCTGCCCGCATTGCATTCATTGGCATACCATTGCATTTGCATTGCATGTCATTTTCCAAAACCAAAAACTCATCCATCCTTTGTCCATAACCCGCAGTTGATTTCCCGAAACTCGTATCGGAATTGAAGCCGCTTTTGGAAGAATCATGGATTCAGAAGAGCAGAACCAGTTCGCGTCAAGGGCAGATGTTGACTTGATGAAGAACCAGCTAGACCAACTTGTGGAAGCTATGATAGCCTTGTCAAAGAAAGAGGACAACATTCAAAGGCCTACAGTCGCTAAGGATGTCACTCTGCCTCAAGTGAATAATCTTGAATAATTTCAGCCTGTGCGCATTCCTGTTGGGGACCAGGTTATATAAGAATGTCACACTATTCAAGATGAACATGCCTCGTCTCATGATGCAGTTGAATACCATAGCTTTGCATTCACTACACCGAATTCCCGAGGGACAAGCTTGGTGGTGAATACTGAACAACCTCAAGATGTTGAGTTTGCTGAAAGATGTCGTGTGTTAGAAGAGAAGCTTGAAACCATGAAGGGGAGTGATGCTTTTGATCTGAATGCTTTGAACATGTGTTTGGTACCCGGACTTGTAATACCTCCAAAGTTCAAGATGCCAAAATTTGAGAAATACAAAGAAGATAGCTGTCCAAAGCAATATTTAGTGATGTTTTGTAGAAAGATGGCCTCCAATGCTGACAATGACAAACTTATGATTCATTGTTTCCAAGACAGTCTGAGTGGGGCATCGTTGAGTTGGTATATGCAGCTACAGAGTAGCCATATCCAGTCATGGTTAGACCTAGCCAGCGGCTTTGTGAAGCAATACCAATACAATCTTGACATGGCTCCCAACCGCATACAATTGCAAGGCTTATCTCAAGAGGACAACGAATCGTTCAGGGGGTATGCTCAGAGATGGAGAGAGGTAGCTGCTCGCATTCAACCACCACTTTTAGATAGAGAATTGGTTGACCTGTTCATAGATTCGTTGCAAAGCCCATACCTAGAAAAAATGATGAGCAATGGGACATCAAACTTCTCTGACTTGGTTTTAGTAGGAGAACGTATTGAGAGTCATATCAAGAGTGGAAAGGTCCTAGACGCCTCGAGCATCCATGCTAGTGAGAATGAATCCATTGTCAGTTCTCAAGAGGAAGAGGAGGATGAAATCAATGCAATCTGGGACACTTTACAAGCTCCGTCTCCGGTACCTTATCCTCAATACCCAAGCATCTCAAATGTTCAAAGTCAGCAATCCTATGGGTCTCCCTATACGATTCCATTCTCTCAACATGGTCAATATACTCCTGTCAATAGAGGTCCCCCTCGTCAACAACAGATTGCACAACGACACTCTTCACAACCCCGACGCTACTATAATCAAAGACCAAAAAGGCATTTGATCATTTGCCAGTGCCATTCAGTCATATATTGCCACGTTTGATTAGTAGTGGGTTAATACTGCCAAAGGGCTTGGATCCTATTATTCCTCCATACCCACCAGGCTTCGACGCCAATGTGCGATGTGGCTACCATGCTGGCGCCATGGGGCATTCAACTGAGGATTGCAAACAGCTCAAAAACAAGGTCCAAGACCTGATTGAGTCCAAGCTGATCTCATTTACGCCTCGAGGTCTTCAAATCAACGTCAATCCTTCATTTGATCAGGCAGGTCCATCATCCCCTGTTATGGAAGAAGTTACTGAGAGTAGGTGTGAAGAAGGCTATCATAGTGGTCTCGATGAACAAGAATGCTAGTCCAACAGTGGGTCAAGAAAGAAAATCCCAGTCCCCAATGCTGGCAATTTTTAGATCATGTCGTTTCTATGCATTTGTAGTTTCTTTATGTTACGTGCTATTTGCTTTTAGACATTGTTGTTTATTAATGGTAATATTAATGAAGTGATCATGCATTTTTTGAACTAATCACGTCGCATTCGCTCACATTTTCTTCACTTATATAAAAAAAAAACAAAAATATTCATCTATATACCTCTCGTTCACTTTCTTTACCAAATTGTTGTTTAGCAAAGATCGGAGGGAGGATGACGAAAACGAGATACCCATAATTGCTGATGGTATGCTTTTGGATAGAATCCTGCCAAGGATGTACAAGCATTATTTCAAATCCCCAAACACCGGAGAGATAAGGAGTTAATCCCTAGTTTACCACTTCGAGCCGAGAAGTAGAAGTTTCCTTCGGATATTCAAACCCTTACGCTCGACCTGGGGTAGGGTAGTGTTCAGTTAATCTGACTCCGTATTCTTCGTACACGTCATGAGGTGACGAAGAAATTATGCAAAATCCAGAAGTTATGATGGTTGTTCTTCAATGACTACTGACTTGGCAGTCACAAGCCTTACTCTAAAAAAAAAGAAGAGAGCCCGCTAAGTCAAACACCTCAAAAAGGAGACTTAGGAAAAAATTAGGGCAATCCCGATGGACTCGTAAAACAAAATCAGTCCATGCAAAATTAGGGATCAAAATAGAAAAACAAAAAGAGGTCTTTAAATCCTCAAGCGAAGCAAAATAAGATTCAGTGACCGCCATATCAAAAATCAAAAGGCCACTGACGTCCATCAAAAACAAAATAAGATGACTGTTATTTCAAGCGAATCTTGAACCTTCATATTCACTCTTACACCGTTAACATCTAAGTACGTGTGTCGATTTAACTGAACGTAGGGCTGGAGATCATCACGAAGAAAGGGTGGGTACAAATATAAATTTAAGCCTTATATCCTTTGATTCTATAATCGTGAACCAAACCATGTTACAACCCTCAAAAGACCTAATTGAGGCGGGGTTTGTTCTGAAAGCATACTACAGCAAGGTTGCGTAAACTGACTCCTACATATTTGCTAAACTTCTGAATTGGTGTCATATTCTTGTTGTATCTTTCACACCAGTAAATTAGCAATGCGTTTGGACTAACGGTCCACTCGTCACACACTGACATATCATTCTAATAAACGGTTTTTCAAAATGTGCATGAACGTCGCATTAAAATTACCATTTCTAAACAAATAATTTTAGTTGCAAATCAGTACTTGACATTTTGAAAATTCCAACAAAGTGCAATCAGAGGGAAGCTTGAGCATTCGTTGGCATTGACTCGAATCGAGACTATCTCATAACCTTGTGAATCAGGGGCAGGCCACTGCAAAATCCAGACACTGGGGCAGAGCACTGCAAAATCCAGACACAGGGGCAGAGCACTGATCTAGACACTAGGGGCAAATCATCTCAATACCCTACAGACTGGGGCATACAGGTTGCGAAGGGGCAGATTCCCTTCAGACATTCAAGTTGGTCAAGCTGGCCATGTCATGCACTAAGCGACCCTTGCATTCAACAAGTATTAAAAGCCTTGGGGCAGAGCAAATGCACCATCAGAATGCGTTGGATAAGTCGCTATGCTCACACAATCAATATGAATTGGTCACGTCGCTGCGCTCATACAACCATTTATGGCATATCAGTTAGAAGTGAGGTTCTCTCATGAACCAAGCACGCAATTTCTACAAAGGATCAAACTTGGGGCACCAATAGCATCCACGACTGTCCTCTGATAATGGAACTATCAGATACTAAGTGTCGGGAAATCAAATCCTTTCACCTTATAAAGTCCAACCCTGCTTGGCAACTCCTCAAAGTCCAACCCTGCTTGGCAACTCCTCAAAGTCCAACCCTGCCTTGGCAACTCCTCAAAGTCCACCCTGCTGGCGCCTTCATAAAACCATAACCTGCTTGCATCCACATGTGCATCATATACAACATACGCGCACCATATGCATACATAATAACCTTTCTCCTTCCTTAACCCCTGCGTTGATATATATTGATTTGTTCTTGACCCCTGAGTCAATGTTGTCTCTATTTTTATCGGCCCCCGAGTCGATGTTTACCTTTCTTTCAACCCCCGAGTTGATGATGTTTTGTCTTTATTTTCTCGACCCCCGAGTCGATGTTGCCTTTGTTCTCGACCCCCGAGTTGATATCATTATTACATCTTCAACCCCCGAGTTGACATCTTATTGCTTGTACCGACCCCCGAGTCGATATTTTGTTATTTCCTTCAACCCCCGAGTTGATAGACTACCTTGCTTTTATTTTCTTGACCCCCGAGTCGATATTGTCTTTATTTCCTCGACCCCCGAGTCGATATTACCTTTACCTTTCTTTTAACCCCCGAGTTGGCGACAGTTTATTTTTGTTTCTCGACCCCTGAGTCGATAATGTATTTCCTTTACTCAACCCCCGAGTTGATATGCCAGTATTCCTAGTGAGTCTTTCACCTTACTCCATCTAATCCCCATTGATCCTTCTTTGGAAACCAGAAATAAGGCCTTGCCCAGTTGCATTCCCGCATACCTGGCATACCAATCCAATCATACCTACATAGCATTCCTATATGCATCTCATATAAACAGTTCATTTGCATTCCTGTATGCATGGCATGTCCATCCCCAGCATAGCATAGCAGGATCCAGGATCAGTTCGCAAGCATCTTGGCCAGTCCTCCTTCAAAGTCGGTAGTATTCATCTGAAAAGAGTTGGTGCCCCGCACATACTCAAGGAATTATGTCCCCCAACAAGTTATTCTTCAACCATGCAATTGATAATGACAATCCCAGCAGCTGTTGCTATTTTTACTCCCTAAGCAGAGGATATTCTAGAAGGTTTCTTGTGAGTTTCCCCTGCAGAGCCAGCACATTTCCTCTGACAGGAATCTTGCTCAACCATTCTTCAGCAAATCTACTTCAGAGATACTGCTTTGGTATCATCGAGGAACCTGAATGGATAAGGGACTGCTTCGACGACCCAGAGAATTCTCTGCCTTTTCAAACATACAAATTTGGTATCACGAAGAACCTTAATGTATAAGGAACTGCTTCGACCACCCAGAGAATCCTCTGCATTCAAAATATTACTTTCGTATCATCGAAGAACCTTAATGGATAAGGGACTGCTTCGACGACCCAAAGGATCTCAAGTTATTTTGTTCAATTTGAATCCCGCTACTTCATTCTGCCAGCTCTCACTCTACAACACTTTACCTTTCGGCGGACAAATTTTCTGGGTATTCTTATATCTAATCGACTTCCACCCTAAAAATGAATGCCAGGCAGCAGTTCATTCTCACGGGTTCAAGGCAATTAGATAGGGGCATCTGTCATACCCCAAATTTGTCCTACCCTCTCATTTTCTTATACCAAGCATTTGTGTGGATTCATGGTCTCTCATTAGATGATTACCTGGCCTATGGCCATGATCCTTTAAAATTCAGGATTTTGTTCTGAGTATTATTCCAAGCTTTCTAAGCCTTGTAATCAAATTAACTAGGCCATAAGAGTAAGTTTGTCTTCTTTCTAAGCCTTGTAATCAAATTAACTAGGCCATAAGAGTAAGTTTGTCTTTTGGCAGGATAAGAAGCCGTGTTTTAAAGCCACAACTGCAAGAAGTTCAAACCATGATCATTTCGTGTCCAAGCTACAAGTGTTTTTAAGCCTTAAATTTTCAAACCATGATTATGTTCAAGCCTAATTCATGTTTGAGTTGTTCCATGCTAAAATAAAGAGTTTTCAACTACAAGTCATGACTTTAGCGTGTATGTTTCTAAAGGCAAGAGATCACTTTTTCTACTTGGAAGCCTTGTCATGGTGATTAAAAGCATAAAGACTTTTTAAGTCATATTTGAATTTTACAGGGCATGGTGGAATTATTTTCAAGTTGGGCCATGAAGTGGTTGCGTATCACACATTTTCATTAGGCAGATATAAAGGTTTTATCATTTTATCTATGGTATGACCAATAACCCTACACACTACAAAGAAAGGCAAGAAATGTACAGGCCCTGTACCAATCAAGAATGATACAAATTTTTCTCTGTCAAAAATCACATGTGCCAGCTCATTGTACCATCACCCATGTTACACTCCCAAGAATGGTCTAAATGGCACTAAAAGTTACATGAAGCCTAATGATCATACAAATTACTACCAAACGCAGATCATGTGCCCAAGGACCAAGTTTCCTATTGCCTTTTGAATACAAGCTGCTATGAGTTAAGTGAAGACATTCACGGATGCTAATGCATAGTGACATTCATTTTACAAATCTAAGAACAAAATACAACAAGGTTTTACAACCTTTTATTTTTACTAGCATCCAATTAAAAATAAGACAATACAAAAGGTTATGAGAATGGATTAGGACACGTTCAAATGACTAAGTCGCACGGTTGAGAATCACACTGCGGGTAGCCCTTGATCTCTAGATCTCTATGGAAATCCCATCGTGTGCTCTACGACCAACTTTCTCGTACCCTATATTCCTTAACATGAAAAGGAAAAATGGAAGCAGGTTATCATGGGTAAAATAATGGCATCATGTAGGAAAAATCATTCAAGACACAAGTCAAACATGAATGTATACTTGACAATGATTCTAACACAATCCAAAGGTGTAGAATCACAAAGCTACATGAATTCTGGTTGTGTGATAAGTGTGAGTGGCAAGTGAAGGTTGAAACCAACATGAATCATAGATATTCAAAGTTATGAAAAATGTTATGCTCAAATCTGGAAAATGAAATTCTGGTGTAAACTAAACTTAATTATAAGCATTTGTATCACTAATCGGATGAGTGCAAGGAATTGGTTATTTTAAATTGATGTATACTTACACAAAGTTGTTGTTAGGATAAGCATCAAAAGGGATGATGCCACATTCCTCTCCACATCCGACACGCCTTAAAATGCATCAACAAGGCGACCTCATCCATAGGAATACAAGGCATCATGCCACTCCACACCAAATTAAGGCAAGAACATAAAAATCAACAAATGTCACAAATCAGTACATGATTAAGTTCAGATCAAAGAAAATAATATCTACCTAAGAAGAAAATAAACAAACCAAGCTAACCCATCTCCCAAATCGAATCAAGAGGTTCCCATTGAGTACAACGGACGTAGAGGGTGCTAATACCTTCCTTCTTGCGTAATCGACTCCCGAACCCGTAATTTGGTTGCGATGACCAAGTTCTTATCTCCCTTCAAAGGTTTTCTCGATATTTTCCTTTCCCTCTTTTGGGATAAATAAAGTTCGGTGGCGACTCTGTTTCGAACAGTTCTTTCCGCGTCCATCGCGAGGATCGTATTTTTTGAGGTACGACACTGACCCATCTCAAGCAAGCCTTATTCGAGCCTCCCGTACTATCCTGACCAGAGTGCGGGGAAACCTTACATCTATATCTCTCTGTTACCAGCGAAGCCATTAGTGATGCACTCATTCGCGAGACAACGGACGGGCAAAAGCCCATCTATTTCACCAGCAAGGCCTTGCAAGGGCCACAAACCAGGTACGTGCAGATAGAGAAAGTCGCCCTTGCCCTAGTTATCGCCGCGCAAAGACTCAGACACTACTTCCTGGCCCATACCATAGTAGTGCGTACGGACCTACCCATCAGGCAGTTGCTTTGCCGACCAGATATGGCCGGCAGAATGCTTAAATGATCCTTGGAGTTGTCAGAATTTGGCATTCAGTACGAGGGTAGGAAGGCCCTCAAGGTACAAGTCCTGGCCGACTTCGTGGCAGAGATGACGCCTCCATCATCCCCGCCAAGCAGAACGCAGAGGTGGACCATCTACGTGGACGGGGCATCCAGCCCCTCAGGTAGCGGCGCAGGTATTATCCTCGAAAACGAGGAAGGAATATTAATCAAAGTATCTCTAGTCCTATCCTTCCCTACATCTAACAACCAAGCCGAATACGAGGCCTTCCTTGTAGGATTAAGGCTGACCAAGGACTTGGGCGCCAAGGAGGTAAAAATTTACACCGATTCCCAGCTCGTAGCATCTCAGGTACGGGGAGAGTTTCAAGCAAAGAACGACCAGCTGGTCGAATATCTGACGCTGGTGATGGGTAGAATTACCAAGTTTGACGCATGGGAAGTCCAATGAAATTTCAAGTCCTGCTATTAAAGCTTCGTATTCAGCTTCGTTATTTGAACACAGTCCTTCGACTTTATACTTGAATTTTGTTGGAATTCTTTTAGGAGAAATAATCAAAACTCCTACACCAGTTTCATTCTTATGACTAGAACCATCGAAATATAACTTCCAAGGCTCTATTTCGACATAGTCCACAAACTCTTCGTTTATGGCATGGTCGACAATGAAATCAGCCACCACTTGTCCTTTGACAGCTTTTAATGGTAAGTACGTTAAGGAATATTCAGTTAATGCTAAAGCCCATTTTCCAATTCGACTATCTAGTTTCTGCATCATTTAAGACTCTACTGAGGTAATAAATGGCTCTTTCGACACCATTTTCATCCTCTTGGGCTAACATACTCCCTATTGTCTTATCTGACACGGCTATGTACAACCTCATACTTATACTTCTACAAGGTGACATCAAAATAGGGGGATGCGTCAAGTATTCCTTGATTTTGTTGAAAGCATCTTGTTGCTCTTGCCCCCATGCAAAGCTTTCCTTTTTTAGTCGAAGTAGAGGAGAGAAGGCTTGCGTCTTCCCACTAAGGTTGGAGATGAACCTTCTAAGAAAATTAATCTTCCCAAGTAGAGACTACAATTCCTTCTTCGTTGATGGCGCTTTCGCCTCCATTATTGCTTTGGCCTTGTTTTGGTTTATTTCGATCCCCTTCTTGTGGACCACAAAGCCTAGGAAGTCTCTCGCCTGCACACCAAACACACATTTGAGAGGATTCATTTTTAGACCATACTTCCTCATCCTTTCAAAGGACTGTCGAAGGTGGTCAATGTGACTTTTACCTGAAACAGACTTAATAACAATGTCATTAATATAAATCTGCATAAAAGTCTCAATGAAATTGTGAAAAATCGAATTCATTGCTCGCTGATAAGTTGCTCCAGCATTTTCAAGCCAAAAGGCATCACCACCCATTCGTAGGTGCCTAAGGCTCTGGGGCATCGAAACGCCATTTTTGGAACATCTTCATCAGCAATAAAAATTTGGTTATAGCCAGAGTACCCATCAAGCATACTGAGGTACTCATGGCCTGCGGCAGAATCGACAAGCATTTCTGCCACTAGCATAGGATACTCATCCTTTAGGGTAGCTGAATTTAAGTCTCGGAAATTAATGCATACCCTTAACTTGCCATTTTTCTTTATTACTGGAACTATGTTAGCAATCCATTCGACATACCTGGTCGTACGAATGAATTTACATTTAAGAAGCCTTTCGACTTCCACTTTGATCTTCGACAGGATCTCTGGGGCGAAACGCCTTGGGGTTTGCTTTATGGGCTTCCTCCCAGGCATTATGGGCAGCTGCAATTCGACCAAACTCCTGTCTAGGCCAGACATCTCGTCATAGTCACACGCAAAACAATCTTTAAACTCTTTTAGCAGTTGGACTATTTTGACTTTGAACTGGGGATCAACTTTTGCACTTATGTAGGTTGGCCTTTTTTCTGCCCCCACTCCCAAGTCGATTTCTTCAAGCGGATCCTGCGCCACCATCTTCATATCTGTTGACAATGGATCTTTCTCGAAGCCCAAAGGTTCTTCGTCGTAAATGGCATCAAGCCTTTGATTCTACCATTCGCCCAATTCTCCATCGAGCGAACTTTCATTAAAATCCTTGTAAGGACCTTGTTGGTCTTTTTCGACCTGATTGGCTTCGACAACCATGTACTTCACTTCGGACTCTAGATCTGCTTTGAGTTTGTTCTCGGCTACATAAGCCGTGATCTTTTCGAGCGCCAGTGACTCACTCATTGTCACTGAACTCGCTACCCCAACCAGTTGGCTGTATGTGTGCAGTTCCGAAGATGTAATTCGCCTCACCAACCACCTCCCTATCCCATTGGAACCCATGTGTGGGATGGAGGTATAACAAACAGAAAGCGTTATCAGTTGCCGTCAGGTCGAATGTGGCTAGACTGCAAAGAGTAATGTGGGCCAAGTTTCTATCGAAACATCGGCGATCAACGTGGTTTACATCAGCCAGAAAATAGCTCTGATTAGCCTCTATGTTCTCCACTATTCCATCAGCGCGCCAGATTGTTATCCTCTGATGCATCAATAAAGGAATGACACCTATGCCGTGTATCCATTCTCTCCCCAAGAGGAGATTGTAATTTGCCTTTGAAGCTATCACCATAAACATCGTCAGCCTAGTAATTGTTCCGACTGTCAAATCTACATGTATTACACCCATTGTTGTCCCTACTTTTCCTTCATAGTTCGACAAAACCATGTTGTGGGGCTTGGTGTCTGAATCGTCTTTGCCAAGCTTTTTTAGCATGTAGTGCAACATCAGATTTACCGCCGCTCCTCCATCGACTAGGATTTTATTTACCCCCATATTTCTCACCTTTCCTTTGATGAATAGAGGTTTAAGGTGGCTTCGCATGGAGTCGTCTGGCCTTTCGAAAAACGCGTTTTGCTCCTCAACACATCCATTATTAATTATATAGTAGCACACTGGTCTGTGCCTTGTGATTTCACTTTCCATGACTTCCTCCTCCTCTTCGACCTCCATCACCTGATCGTACTCCTTAGGGAGCACTAAGACTATGTTGCACATAACATCGAAGGACGCCTCTGATTCTGATTTGAAGTCATCAGTCATTTTGTCATATCTGTTTATATCTTCTTTCGACGACACTTATTCAGGTACACTGCGTTGTTCATTGTCTATGGACTCCTCTCTCTGACTTATAGTTTGGATGTTGCTGCTAGTTTCTGCCTTGCTTTTCTCTGCAGCCTCTCTCTCCGCCTTCTTTTGCCTCTGAAACCTCCTCCATTGAGATTTTGACATTAGGTTCTTACCCTTATAATTCTCTGAAGGGTAAGGCATTCTCCTGGGGTCCTCACTTTCTTTCTTCCCTGTCAATGAGGAGCCCCTTTGCACCTCAAAGTTCTTCCATTTCTTCTGGCCCTGAGCTTGGCGAATTGGTTGAACCCACTTATCATCTGGGACTTTGTTTGTGGGTTTGAAGGTGTTTGGATACCTTCCTCCCAGCCTTTGCTTATTCTGATCTCCCCTTCTAGGGTCGAATATCTCATTTCTTGAAGATTGTACTTCCCCTCAATTTCCTCTCCTTTTAGCCCTCTCGATTCCTTCCAGGTTTCTGTTGCCTTTTTGTCAAAGACATCGCTACATCGAGGGCATAACATCACGTCAGATCTTTTCTTCTGGCATCTTTGAATAAAATCTACCAAATTCTCTTCTTCTTTTGGGTATGCCACCTTCTGATACTCTTCTCGTCGACGCTCCTCGTCGATTTGCACTGGGACTTTCTGGGATACTTCCACCATGTTCACATTGGTGGTTGGCTCAGTCGTAATGTTCAATTTGTTCATTCTCATGCTGAGGCCTTCGTCAACCTCATGTTTTTTCTTAGCTAGGTCGAAATCTTCATGATCACCTTTTGTGTGATTCTTCACAGGTAAGCCATTGACATCATGTTGGCAGCAAAACTCGACCGCTTTCTCCTTAGGGTCTTCCATTATCTGTTGAAGAATCCCTACAGCAACTGGTTTGCAGGAACCTTCAGTAGTCCCTCTGTTGGTTTGGGCGAAGCCATTAGCAGCTTCATCTTTAACTTTGTTGAAAACGTCAACAATTTCCGTATTAATGTCGTTGAGGCCCTCAGTGGCCTTATTGTTGATGTCACTGAAGCCCTCAGTAGCTTCATTGTTGATGTAATTTTCTATAATTCCTTCATCAAGGTGTTCAGTAACCTTGATCATCACTGGCTGGTTTATGAAGTCATTGGAGACTTCTTCGACATCACTTTCATCAGAGGGAATCTTAGTGATCTCCACCATATTTACATTGTTGTCGAAGCCTTCAGTAGCCTTGATCATCTCAAAGCTGTAGTCAAAACCTTCCTCAGCCTCCACCATATTCACTGTGAATGGTTCAGCATAATGGGCTTCTGCCACCTACATTGGATTAGAATCAATTTTCATCTGCAACATTGAGACGTTTTATGACCCAAAAAATTATGGTACTTACAAAAACCTCTCTTCTTTTGTTGTTATAGAGGAGGCACTTTAGTACCAGGTGGCACTATTAGTTGGCCATCCTTAACTAATAAATAGAATATTTCATCACACTTGGTAACGTCGAACGTATAAGTCCTCTTAGGGAACTTATCATTATTTTCAGACTCGACTGAGTCCTTCCCGTTCGACGGAGCCAAAACTTTACAAGCATATGGCGGACCCTGTTTCAGTTCTGCCAAATCAATTTCCTGCTCGTCGAAATTTGGTGATTCATTTTCGTCCTCATCTTGACACACTCCGACATAAGCCACTTTTTCTTTTTTATTCTTGTTGGCTCTAGCTTTTTTAGCCTTTAGTCTTTCGACTGTCTAACTCTATCAGCCAATTGGGCCATGTCTCTCAAATATTGTGTGTCTAATTTCTTTCTGATCGAATAATCAAGGCCACCTGCGGCCATTTCGACCAACTCATGTTCAGGCACTTGTGTGAAACATCTTGCCTTAAGCAACCTAAACCTATTCAAGTAATCATCAATTGGCTCAGAGAATTTTCTCTTGACGCTAGCCAATTCCTTCAAACTTATCTTTGTTTGTCCCATATAAAACTGTTCATGGAACAATCTCTCCAACTGGGTCCACGTATGGACCGAACATGCAGGAAAAGATGTAAACCAAGTGAAAGCATTTTTCGTCAGAGAACTCGAAAAATATTTTATCTTCAAGTTCTCATTGTGTGCTATTTCGCCTGCTTCGATCAAGTAACGGGCCACGTGTTCAACTGTCGATTCACTCGTGTCTCCTGAAAACTTAGTGAACTTAGGGACTTTCCATCTTGGGGGTAAATCCTCCTGCAATATATATTCAGATAATGGTGATGTGTAACTAGGCCTCTGTAGTCCTACATTTACCCCATTTTGAGCCATTATTCTTCTGACCATGGCTGCTAAATTGTTTTCCGTTGACATATTATTACAACGTATTCATTGCACAACATCATCAGCATTTTGATCCCTATGTACTAATACCCTCACAGGTTCTTGCTGAACAGGAATTTCGACTCGGGGTGGTTCGACCAATACTTCTTGGTCTCTAGGGTTCGCTTGAGGAACATTTATTTGTCTTTGGTTTATAGTAGGTTCCTCTTCGACGCCTATCCTTGGGTTCTGGACTACCTGCTCTCTTTGAGTGGGTTGGGGAATGCTAAAAAAATCGCCAATACGCGCCATTTGCGCTGCCAATTGTTGGTTCGTTTGAGTGGTATTTTGAATGAATGGGTTAAATACAACCCCCATTTGTTGAGTCAACTTCTGGACCATGTGTTGTACCCTAAATTTTACCCTTAGATCCATTGATCTCCTGCATATCATACAAGGTCAATCATGTTGCATAGCTAACCCTTTTACCAGGTTTTTGTTTGTGTTTGTTTTATTTTTATCAGGTTTTATCTTAAGAAGATTCAAGAGGTGTTTAATCAAGATTTTGGATGGAGCATTAAATTAAGCAAGTCTCTCATTTCAAAGAGATGTCTCTTTAACCCTCTCCATGATCCTCTCCATAACCTAATTTCTGCCCATCTTATTCACCCTCAAATTATCATTTGTTATTCCTAACCAATTTCAACAATCATCTATTAACCAATTTTATCCAATTTCTCCATTTGTCAATGTTACTCCTTCTAAACCATATCCATAACCATATCAATTATCAAATTCACCTATTATTCATCTATTATTTGTTTTCCTAATCATTTTTCTTTTATAACAAAAGATAGAAAACCAATTCCAATATTTGTTCATAAGCCCACCATCAATAGGCCCATCGTTACCAAAGTATGTTACAAAATAAGGAAATGTATTCATTAACCAAGGACCAATAAGGATCAGGCAATGTTGTGTTGACTTTTCAACACCCTTTCTGACCAATGGAGAAGTGACGCGTGGACATCAAGGAAACAAAACATCCAAATTGCTTCCTTCTCCTTTGTCGTGTTTGTGATTTGCAGAAGAGAAAAGAAATTCAAATACAATGGAATCAATTCATCCAAAATTGTTTCAACCTTAATCACTTGGCGCGCTATTTATTCATTTTGAATTCTCCAAGAACATTGCCCGTTTAAGCTTTCAGTGGTTTGGCTCATGAAAAGTGCTTCTGAGGAATTTCTAGTTTCAGCCTACAACCTGTTCTCGTCTGCGAATCTCTTCATGTCATCCCCAATCTTTGCCTCATCTGATACCCTCACAATGACAACAAATAAGGAGCTCTTAAGCAATATACGAAGTGGTGAAATGGACCCTGCAACCTCTGAAATTTTGCGCAGCATGAGAAACGTATTTGTCTCCAAGGAATGGACCAAGTTTGAATTTTGAAGAGAGACGTTGCAACCCTAGTTTTTCACTCAGCACACCAAGTGTTTGCTCTTTGGACTCAAAGCAACCCAGGCCCATTTGTTCAGCCTATAAAAGGAGCTTGCCTCCACACCTCAACACACGAACAATCCTCACAGACACTCAAAGAGTTTCTGAAAGTTTCATAAGTTCGAGCAAGCAAGGTGAAAGGTGGTTTTGGAGTGCTTTGGAAAGAAAAGCAGTCAGCATACTTGAAGGCAGTGGACATTACTCCACTTGGTATTGTATTCTTACCCTCTTGTTAATCATGCTCATTTGATATCATTGTTGTCATATGCAGTTTTGTTATTCCTTACATGTGTATCTTGCTAATATATGCTTCAATATGTCGTTTATGAGCTTATGGCTTGATTTAATAAAATAGATAATGTTGTTCATTGACATGATATACATGCTTTCTTTTGTGTTATAATGCCTCTGGTTTTGTTTATTGAATGGCTGCAACATTATAAGTTCTCATTGTGGCATTATACTGTCAAGATTGGATGTTTGATTTTGTTAAACTGCTTGGATGTCATATGTGCTTAAATATGATTTGGAGACAAGAGACTCATGAACCTTTGTTCCTCTTTGTAGTTCTGATATGCTCCTAAGTTGTAGTATGTTTGAACCTATCTATCTTTGTTGTTGGCTTAATGGTTGATTGGTGTTGTTAAGTTATTCTTGTTAAAGTAGCACTAGTTCTTTTTCTGCCACCATTAATATATGAGCATTTTGTATACTCAGTCATGGTTTTAAACTTTTTCGTTGTTGATGTTTGCTATTAAGGTTGGTATGTTAATTATTCATGTATTTGTTCACATTTGTATGGACCACTCTACCTTGGCATTATTGATGATTGACCATGTGTTTGAGTTTGGATTGTTTGAACTGTTAGTATATGCAAGCTACTGATTAGTGTTGCATCTCATTGGAATAATTTTGGTTTAATATATGTTCAAGGTTTATGTTTATGAATGTGGAATTTAGAATGTGTTGCTTTGAGTTGTTCCCATCATATGCCTCAATGTCCTATGACCTGTCATGCGATGTTATTTCATCTTGTACATGTAAAACCATTGTGCTGAAACTGTCAACTTCAGAAGTTATGTCTTTGTGATATCATGATTTTGTCCTCTATGATAACATTGTGTTCATGATATGTGTGCTAGCTTTGCTATGTGTTTGAATTTGTTCCTAAGTTGTGCTTCTAATATGTGCCAGTCTGAACCTAGTTTGATGTATGTGTTTGTATGATGGTTACCCAAGTTGGTCTTGCTATTGTCATATGCTATTGCCTATTTGTTAAAATGATACCACTTGAATGAATTTTGTTGTCATGTTGTCTTGTAACGTGTCCTATTCTTGAATGCATGTGAAACTTTTGACCAACATGATGAGTGTATAACCTTCTGTATGTAATTCATTTTGCTAACTGTTTTAAATTTGGGATGTCTCTGCTCATATATACAATTCTGTTTGATCTATGCTTCATGATGTACTAAATGCTATGAACCTAAATAACTTGTTTTGACATTGTATGAATTGGTGTACCTTTAACCTAGCTATGATTCATGATTTATCACTATGCTTTCTGTCTTCGGGTTTGAATGCATTTTCCTTGACGTCATGTGACATTATGATTGACTGGTATTCTTGTGATCTGACCTTGATATGCATTTAAGATGTATTGAACTCTGGTTGTATTTTGCTTTGTATGCTAGCATTGGTAGTTGCCATCATTGCCTTGTGGAATGTACTATGACTGGCCTGGATGTTGTTTACTTGTCAGCACTATTGTTTTTGTCTGTTGATGTTTTACCCTATGATAGCATCCTCTTTCAACACTCATTTAGCATGTTTCTAAAACCAGTCACTGATGTTTGGATCTATCTTAGGGTATGTCTTTGTTTAACCTGTCTTTACAAATATTTTAACATATTTGAATTGCTTTTGAACTTTGAGAATGTACCATTGGAACTGACTGTTTCATGTCTTAACCCGTCTCTTGTTTTCTTACATTTTAAACTCATAATCTTGTCAATCGTGTGATTTAAATCCTAAACATCTCTTCTACCCTACATTTAAGCATGCTAAAATCTTGAGAACCTTTTCTATACATGAAATATTGCCATGCTATTATAGATTCCATAGGTATACACATGTGTTTGATTCATTGTATTCAAATTATGCCCTTATATGATTTTCAATGGAGTGTGTTTGCTGCCACGGCTGTGAGAAGTTGTCACTCTATACATTCAAATATTCTTTACTTTACGTCCATGTGCATGATGAAAGTGTTTGTGTGATATTCCATATGTGTGTCTGTTTATAACATTTAAGTTACTACCTGATTCCCCTTCGAATATGTGGATACATTACTGCTGTGGCTGTGTGAACTCATTGTTTATACATCCAATTGTTCTTACTTTGTGGATCTATGTGATAAACCTTTGCTTAACATTTAATGTACGTGGAATTTCATGATTTTAAGTTAGGTTATATGCTTCTGTTTCATTTGGTTTGGCAATAGTTGCTGATGAATGGTATGGCATAGATTTTGCTATCGTGGGCAGTTTATGTTGGTTAGATTGTGTGGTTTATTTGAATTATATGTGCATGAATAGCTTATGTATTTGTTGAGTTGGGATTATTACCGGATGTAACAGCCACCCCAGTGGCAAGCACACACTATCACACGCCCTACCACCCTTAGGACTGGGGTTCGAATCCCCCTCGCCCCAGTCCTTTTGTTTATTTTTCTGAACTTCGCTTCTCTTTAAATATATACTTGTGTTATCCCTTATATGTCAAGGCATGCGCTTTGGTTCAGTGGTGTTGGTTTTAAGCTGCAAGCGAAGGGTCCTGGGTTCAATCCATAGGAGTGCCCTTTCCTCTCTTTTTAACACTTAGTTGTTTTTTATTTTCAAGTTTATGCTTCAATTTCTAATTTCCATAACTTGCTTATTTTTCATCCTTTTTCTTCCATTCTTTTTGCTATGTTCTTCTAATTAAATCTACTTTTTATATATAAAAAGAAATAGTTAGAAATGTTTAATACTATTTGCTTTTATTCATGTTATTTGAAATTGTTCTAAGGTTTTATTGAACCTTCTTTATTTATCTTGCCATATTATCTTTGTTTATCATGTTTGATCATATCTAATGTATGATTCTAACTTTGCATTGATATCATAAGCTTTATTTCATCTAATTATCTTGTTCATGTATTCTTGCATCATCATATTTGCATTTATACTCTTTATCTCTTAGTAGTCTTACAACTATTATATTTTCTCCCCATTCCAAAGGGAGATCATCCTAAAATTAGCTTTTGAGTCACTAAACAACCACCCTACCTTATCCTTTTAGGTTTATCCCATTTCTTGGCCTCATGAGAGCCATTGAAATCACAACTTAGAAATAGGTTAGAGTTTTTGAACTCTATGTGATTCTCATCATCATGAGAACTCACTTCCCCCCTATAACTTAGATTTAGAGAGTTATCGTGAACTCTAAAATGAGCTCATACTCATTTCCCTTTGGAACTTTGGCCATAGTCAATGGTTCATCTTCTTCACCCTTAGATCGGTGAACTACGTATACTCTGATTCCACTCCCGTCAGGATACGTAGGCGCAAAGTGCGATACTTTGTCGAGTATACTTAGATACTAACCCCTAGGGTTTCAACCTTTAGCATAGCACCCTTAGCAAGCGAGTAAGACATAACAAATCAAAACAAGAGGTTCCCGTAGAGTACTACGGACGTTTAGGATGCTAATACCTTCCCTAGGTGTAACCAACCCCCGAACCTTAGATTCCCCCCTTTAGGTTTTCTCGATCTTGAACCTTTCCTTTGGATAAATCAAAGTCGGTTGTGAATTCAAAGTCTTGTGATGCAAGTTAATTAATAGCTTGTTATTCGATTCTCACCGCAACAAAAATGGCGACTTCACTGGGGATAACTTATTTTTGAGGGTTAAGCCCGCCTTGTTTTTGCTTGTTTTATTTATGCTTGTTTGCTATATTTGTGTATACCTGTTTGATTGCCTGTATATATGTTGTGCTTGAGTTTCTTTTGTTGGCTTGGTTCTTGAGTGGTGAGATAAATCCTAACCCGGATTTGAGTGCACTTATGATAAGACGATGGTATATTCAAGGAGGCTTTGAGGGAGTCGATTCCTGAAAAAGTTAACTTGAGACACCATCACTCAGTTGAGGCCCTCTTGAGAGTCTAGTCATGTTGAACAAATATATTCGTGAAAACGTGCTACTCTCGACCTAGGAGCCCTTGATATTGAGGACCGTAGTTACCAAACCCCACTTAAGCCTTTTTAGGATGTAGTGCGGTGACCATGATGGAGTCTATTTCTGAATTGGTTGTCACGCGATGCTACACTCAGACTAGATTCTCTTGAGAATTTTATTAATTACCAAGTCATCTGGGAAGTCGATAAAATCCGAAAGATGGATTGTCGACTCTGGGAACTTCTTAGAACCCCGTTCAGCAGGTGAAAACCAATAGTACACACCAATGGGAAGGGTAAACCCTAGCTCCATGCGCAACCTATCCCTTTTGTTTGTGCTTTGTATTCATACATCATAAGCATTCATGTTGCATCTGTTTCATGGAACTCAGATTTCTTTTCTTATATCAGAGGGATATCATGGATAGCTCAAGAAGAAACACCATTAAATACACTTTCAAGAGTCCAAAATTGGATGACCTAAGGAAATTGGGAGATTTGCTAACAGACCCTGGAGGATTCATAAGCAGATATGGGAAGTTGTGGGTTTTGTTGAAGAAGAACATTGATGAAGGACTCCTCTTAACTTTGCTTCAGTTTTATGATCCAAAGTATCACTACTTCATGTTTCCTGACTATCAACTCTTACCCATCCTCGAGGAGTACTCTCAGATAATTGGGTTGCCTATCAAGGATGAGTCCCCGTTTCCTATCTTCGAGAAGGATCCTAAAGAAGAAGAAATAGCCAAGAAAACTCTTCTAGAGTTAGTTGACGTCAAAAGCAATTTAACTTCTAAGGGAGGAATTTTTGGGTTAACTGCTACGTTTTTATTTGAAAAGGCTCGTTATTTTGCTAAACACTCTAATCGGGATGCCTTTGAAACTGTTTTTGCATTGCTCATCTATGGAATTTTCTTGTTTCCAAATATTGACAACTTTGTGGATCTGAATGCAATCAAAATCTTCTTGAAACAAAATCCGGTACCTACCCTGCTTGCTGAAGCTTATCACTCAGTCCATACAAGAAACGCTCATGGAAATGGACAGATTACTTGCTATGTCCTCGTATTGTATAGATGGTTTATTTCGCATCTATCGAAGGCAGGCGTATTCTGGGATTCCAAGAAAGGATGGTGGTCTCAGAAGGTTATGGCACTCTCCCACGCAGACATTAATTGGTATAATCGGGTGTATGATGGAATCCTGATTATAGATAGCTGTGGAAACTATGGCAACGTGCCTCTTCTTGGCATTAAAGGTGGAATTAGCTATAACCCTATTTTAGCACGACGCCAATTAGGGTATCCTTTTGAAGATAAACCTCTCAGTGTTCATGTGGAAAACATTTACTTTGAAGCATATGACAAGAACGAAGAACAGAAGAAGCTAATCTTGAACGCTTGGGGTAGCAAGTGCAAAAGAGGACGAAGTTCTTTGGGAAGACCTAACTGGGTGTCATTGGAGCCCTATCTCCAATGGGTCAGAAGAAGAGCTATAGAGTTAAAGTTGCCTTATAAAAGGTAGGAACCAATTGCTTTGAAGAAAGAACTCATTTTATACTTCATGTCAAAAGAAGAAGAGCTGGAGATTTCTTTAAGACAAGCCCAACGGTCAGAAGAAGCCTGGAAGCTCAAGTATCAAGTGGTCGTTGAAGAAAACCTGGAACTCCAGAAGCAACTACAAATCAAGAATGAAGAGTTACTCTCATGCAAGAAGAGAAAGGCCCTGGAAGATCCAAGCTCCTCTAACACTCAGCCTCCTGCTTGGAAATCCATCCTCGACAACCTCATCGCAGAAAGGGATCAGATGGAGTAAGAAATCAGAAGACTCAACATGAGACTCTTAGGAGAATTTCCTTAGGACTTTCTAGCTTTTATTTAGATTCATGTTTAGGGCTCTTGAAAGTTCATCAACTCTTGTAATTCATCTTTTATTTAATGAAAACGAGGTCTTTTGATATCTCTTGATATTTTGCGAGTGTCTGAGTTCCATGAAACTTTGCATTGCATCTTGCATTCTCTGCTAAACTATCAAGATACTAATTTTGTTTTGCAGATTTTGTAGAAATGGATGCTGCAGGGAAAAGAGTTTGGCCTTATTTCTTTGAACTACCAGAGGTGGAGCGTTTGTTGTGGTTGGGAGAGATGGTTGAAGACCAGTCAGTATTTGCTGATAGATATGGATGTATTATTCCACTAATGAAGACACCAGTGACTGTAGGGCCCCTTAAAGTTTTAGTCTAGTTGTATCATCCCGTGTACCATTGTTTCGTGTTCCCTGAATTCCAGTTGGTGCCAACCCTGGAGGAATTCTCAGCCATGATAGGAATTCCAGTCAGAGAAGCCCCCATCTTTTCTGGGATTGAAGAAATGCCTTCTGCCAGAGACGTCGCCAGAATAACCAGAATCAGATTATATGACATCCAGGCTAACCTGACTAAAAGCGTGGACTACCCGCTCAATTCTTGTTGGAAAAGGCTATTTTCTTCAAGAACAGAGGAAGTGAGGCCTTGTTTGAATCAATCCTAGCTCTGATGATATATGGTTTATTTCTATTCCCAAGTGCCAAGAACTTTGTGGATACCCAAGCCATTCAGATTTTTACAGTCAACAATCCGGTCCTAACACTGTTAGCTGATGTCTACCATGCCATACAGATCAGATACACACGAGGCTGTGGGCCAATTGTCTGCTGCGTAGCCCTCTTTTACAAGTGGTTTATCTCTTATCTGCCAAAGACACCGACTTTCTGGGAGGTCGAAGACTGTAAAATTTGGTCCAAAAAGCTGATGGAATTGAAGCATACCGACATCGAATGGTATGATTCAACTGAAGAAGGAATTATTATAATCTATAGCTGTAGGGATTGCCCCAATGTGCCTCTTATGGGGAGAAATGGTTGTATCAACTATAACCCCGTCCTTGCACACCGTCAACTAGGTCATCTGAAGGAGGGAATTCCAGATGACGAGGATATGCAGATGATGTTTTATGATGAAAGAGGAGGTTTTGAAATGAAGATGCGATTGGAGCGTGCTTAGCGCCAAATTAACAGACAATTATGGAAAGCTGAATGCCCAGTCACAGAGGCCTACTTACAATGGTCTCGCGACATAGCTCATGTAATGATGAAGCCACGTCCTCACCATGAATCACCTTCTAAGACAAAGCAGAGGATGGTAGAAGCGTTAGGAGAATGGTTCTTGCAAGAGAGGAGACACAAGAGCGCATCAGCAAATTGATGAGAGTAATTAATGGAGGAGAAGGATCATCAACTCATGGATTCAATCTTTAGTGCTACTGTTGTTATTTCCTTTGTTGTTAATGTTCCCTTCCGTATTGATGTATTTCTACTTATGTACTTGGAGTATAAGGATACACTACTCCTGATGTAATGCTCACCAGACTCTTGAATGAAGAAATTTATTTTATCAAAAGATCCATTGTCTATATTATTTGCAAAATTTCTTTGGTTTCTTGATAGTTTAGCTTGCATTTGCATTGGCATCCTCATTTGCATCTTCATGTGCATTTCTTTCCTTGTCTTTGTCTTATGTCACCGTGTTCTCTCCAGAATCGTCACACTGAATCCCAGACACAACTACAACACCCGGGCCCAAGCTCGATTCAGAATGTCAAAGATATACGGAGAAATGGACAGAGTCAACAATGAATTGAATGAGATACGAGGAGGGATGGGACAAATCCTCGAGGCTATTAATGTTATGAAAGCAAAGATGGACACCCAGGCCACTGTAGTCTTTGAAATCGTCACTACAACGGTAGAACCTCCTATAATCCCTGTCACAAACCCCACTTTGGGCATGCCAGAAGATTTTATCCCTACTACAGTTCCTTTGGTTAATGAGACTCTACAAGCTATTCCTACTTATGCTCCATCAGCAGTGCAAACACAAGTGCATCCGGTTTTCCAAAATCACCATCCCTATGATTATGTCGATGTTTCAGAAGAAGGAGATGATCGACACGAGAAATTGAGAGAAAGTGTTGAAATAATGCAGAGGAAGATGAAGGCGATGGAGTTAAGTAATGCATTCAGTACTGATATCAAAGACATGTGTTTGGTTTTAGATTTGGTAATTCCACCCAAATTCAAGTTGCCGAGTTTTGAGTTGTACTCAGGGGCCACATGTCCCAAATCCCATCCGATCATGTACTACCGAAGAATGGTCGCGCACGTGCGTAATGACAAGCTGATGATCCATTGTTTTCAGGACAGCTTGAAGGGAGTTGCTGCTAAGTGGTATTTAAGTCTAGACCAGTCCCAGGTCCATTGTTTCCAGGATGTAACTGATGCTTTTGTGAAACACTACAAGTACAATATGGATTTAGCCCCTTACCGTAGGCAGTTATTGAGTATGGCCTAGAAAGGCACTGAGACCTTTAAATAATATGCACAACGTTGGAGAGAGACTGCTTCTCAGGTCGAACCACCCTTGACTGAGAAAGAGTTGGCTGATTGGTTTGTAGACACAGTAAAACCCGAGTTTTATGAGAGAATGATCAGCAGTGTCAGTGCTAATTTTGCTGATATTGTCGCAATTGGTGTGAAGGTAGAGGCAGGACTAAAGAGTGGAAAAGTAATCAGTTCTCCGAGCAGTTCAACTGGCGCCAGTACTAAGAAGTCCCCAAGTCATTCTCATAAGAAGAGAGAATGAGAAACTAATGCAGTCATGGCAGGAAAGACCCAGAGCCCTCGATGGAAGAAACCAATGTACCAGCAACAACAGAGACCAAACTTCTCTCAGCATCCAATCTACCAGATGCAGTATGCTCAGCAACCCTACGTAGCTGCTATTACACCTACCTTTAACCACCAAGCAGTGCAGCAGGCGCCAACTTGTCAACAGACAGCTTATCAGCAATGGCCTAAAAACCAGAATTATCAACAACCAAGACCACAGGTTCCACAGCAGAATTCTCCCCACAAAAGGCAAGGGGGAAAGCCAGCATTTCCACCTATACCAATGTCATATACAGAGCTCTACCCTTCCTTAGTGGAGCAAGGGTTAATCATTACTAGACCTTTGGGACCACCAACCGAGAAATCTATTCCTTTCTTCAACCCAAATGCGACTTGTGCTTTTCATCAAGGAGGGGCTGGTCATGACTTGGAAGGCTGTTTAGCATTGAAGAATGTAGTGAAGGTTTTGATGGAAAAGAATATCCTTTCATTCGCTGATAATCAACCGAATGTGAAAAATAATCCTTTGCCTACCCATGGGACTACTAATGCCATAGAAGATGAGAAGAATGAGGTATTAGTTTTGGATGCAACAAAGATCAAAACTCCTATCAAGACTTTTCATGCTAAGTTGTTTAAAGCTGGGCTAGTTGAAGTTTGCCATGATGACTGTGAAGAATGTAATGTCAGTATCAAAGGATGCCGTTTAGTCCAAGATGATGTTCAGTGTCTGATCAATGAAGAGTTCCTACAAGTGTTCAGCAAAGAAAAGGAGAACAAAGTTGCAACAATCGAGCCTGTGTTTAACCTACCAAAGCCAAGAGGGCAGGTATCCGGGTCCAACACACCTAAGTCTGGGCTTGTAGTTCCTGTATTTAATAAACCAGTACCAGTTTTTAACAATCCTGGAACGACTGATGCTTCCACCATTAATCATTCCAAGCAGTATGACACCCGACAACCTGTTCCATTTAGGTTCAGAGGGACCAAGGCCGTGTCGTGGGTCTATGAGAATGTTATAAGTAGCAGGAGACGAGAAGACGTGATTCCAAGGAAAGAGGTGGGAATCGCTATTGAAGACATAGTTCCAAGGAAAGAGGTGGGAACTACTGTTGAAGAAGTGACCAATGTAGTTGGAACTGGAAAGATGACCCGAAGTGGTAGAGTATACACTCATTCTTTCAAAGAAACCACACCCAGAGAAACTGTTGTCCCCACACCATCTAGAGACAAGGGAAAAGAGGTAATTTCTTAAGAAGCAGATGAAGAGTTCCTAAGAATTATCAAGAGGAGTGATTACAAAGTGGTAGATCAGCTCCATCAGACACCATCCAATATTTCGATCTTATCTCTGTTAGTTAATTCACCAGTTCACAGATCAGCTTTGCAGAAAGTGTTAGCCCAGACACACGTAGCCCAAAATATAATAGCTGGACAGTTTGACCATGTCGTTGCCAATATTACAGCTTGTAACACTCTTAGCTTCAGTGACAAGGAGTTGCCTCGAGCTGGAAGGAATCATAATTTAGCCTTACATGTATCAGTGAAATGTCAGGAGGATACGATGGCCAGAGTTCTCGTAGATACCGGTTTATCCTTGAATGTTTTGCCAAAAATAACTCTTGAGAAGCTATCTTACCAAGGAGCTATAATGAAACCCACTTCTCTTATTGTCAAAGCTTTTGATGGTTCAAGAAGATCGGTGATGGGAGAGATTGAGCTACCTGTTTTGATTGGCCCTCAAATATTCAACGTCCTTTTTCAGATCTTGGATATCAACCCTGCCTACAGTTGTTTGTTGGGTAGACCTTAGATCCATGAGGCTGGTGCTGTAACCTCTACCTTACATCAGAAGATGAAATTCGTGGCCGACGAGAAGTTAGTTATCATACATGGTGAGGAGGACCTGATGGTCAGTAATTTGTCCTCGTTTCATTACATTGAAGCGGATGAAGATGCTTTGGAAACTTCTTTCCAGGCTCTTGAAATAGCTAATGCCGTTATGCTTGACGACAAGGAACCAGTGGCCTCAGATTATCCATCTTTTGCTTCTTTCAAAAGCATTCAATCTGCTCTACGAGGAGGAGTACCTGAAGGCTGGGGCAAGAACGTCGAAGTCCCAGAAAGAGAGAAATACCAAGGGTTGGGTTACAAACCAAATTTTGAGGGAAGAGCTGCTCCAACAAAAGGAAGATCAAGGACCATTCAGGAGGTGTTCGTCAGTGGAGGACAACAAGTCCATGCAATTATTGAAGACGCTGAAGACGAAGATATCAACCATTTGGTGTTTCGGTGTGACGCTGCTTTAAGTAACTGGGAAGCCATTGAGATACCCACTTTGTACCCTATGCCAGAGTAATTTTTTTGTTTACTTTGATGTTTTTAATTCCGCAGCCTTGCCCGAGGCTTTTAGATTATTTTGTATGGGCCACCACTTTTAAATCTTATTAATCAAATCAAAGTGTTTGTTTTGTTAAAATTCTTTGTCTTTGTTCTTGTTTTTGTTTTAAAAAAATGGCAATCTTTTCAAAACTACAAATTTCTTCTTTTTATGTTCATGTTTGCGTATTTTAATAAAATAAATCCCTCCATCGTGCAGAGTATTTCCCAAACCCATTGTATTCAATGACCCTACTCTCACTATCGACTTTGATTCACCTATTTATCAAGCTGAAGAAGAAGAGGATTATGAGGTCCCCGATGATTTGGCAGAAATGTGTGAGTATCAGTACACGGATCTTCAACCACACAAAGAGAAAGTGGACGTCATCAACCTTGGCACTGAAGAAAAGAGGAAAGAGGTCAAGATTGGGGCAACATTTGGGGCAGAAGTCAGACAACGGCTAGTACTGCTTTTGGAAGAATATGTAGATGTGTTTGCTTGGTCTTATCAAGACATGCCTGGATTGGATATGGACATAGTAGTTCATAAGCTACCACTCAAGCCTGAATGTCCACCTGTGAAGCAAAAGCTTCATAGAAGTAGACCTGATATGGCTCTCCAAATCAGAGATGAGGTTAAGAAGCAACTGGATGCAGGATTTTTGGCAGTTTCAAAATATCCAGACTGGGTAGCCAACATCGTGCCAGTTATGAAAAAAAATGGTAAAGTACGAATGTGCGTATATTATAGGGATCTCAATAAAGCTAATCCCAAGGACGATTTCCCCCTACCGCATATCGACACTCTTGTGGATAATACAACCAAGTTTGCAGTTTTCCCCTTCATGGACGATTTCTCCGGTTATAATCAAATCAGAATGGACCCAGCTGACATGGATAAAACTACATTTATCACCCCGTGGGGAACCTACTGTTACAAAGTTATGCCCTTTGGTTTGAAGAACGCAGGGGCAACTTATCAGAGAGCTATGGTGACTTTATTCCATGACATGGTCCACAAGGAAATTGAAGTATACGTAGATGATATGATTGCTAAATCCCAAAGTGAGGAGGAACATTTGGACCATCTCTTAAAGTTATTCAAGAGACTCCGGAGGTATCAGTTAAAGTTGAATCCAGCCAAATGTACTTTTTGGGTCAGATCAGGGAAGTTACTTGGTTTCATGGTCAGCCAGAAAGGAATTGAAGTAGATATCGACAAGGTACGAGCTATTCAAAAAATGCTAGCTCGGCAAACTGAATCACAAGTGAGAGGATTTTTGGGTCGTTTAAATTATATATCCAGATTCATTTCCAATATGACTCCAATTTGTGAACCGATCTTCAAACTGCTTCGAAAAGACCAAACTGTAGAATAGAATTCTGATTGCCAACAAGCTTTTGAAAAGCTCAATAACTATTTGCAAGAACCACCTATTCTGATTCCTCCTGTTCTTGGAAGACCTCTCATTATGTACATGACTGTTCTAGAGGGATCCATGGGTTGTGTATTGGGCCAACATGATGAAACTGGTCGCAAAGAACATGCCATTTATTAGCTGAGTAAGAAGTTCGTTGATAGTGAAAGCCGTTATTCACTACTTGAGAAAACCTGTTGTGCCTTAGCATGGGCCGCCAAATGTTTGAGGCAGTATTTGATATGTCACACTACTTTGTTGATCTCGAAAATGGATCCAATAAAGTATATCTTTGAGAAGCCTACTCAGACAGGAAGACTTGCCCGTTGGCATATGCTATTGTCAGAATATGATATCCAGTATGTACCTCAGAAGGCTATCAAGGGGAGTGTATTGTCAGAATACCTTTTAGATCAGCCTGTTGAAAATTATGAACCCCTCAAGTTTGATTTCCCGGATGAAGACATTATGGTAGTAAAAGATTGTGAAGGGTCTGGCCCTAATGAAGGTTTTGAGACCAGTTATAGATGGAAGATGATGTTTGATGGTTCCTCCAATTTCAAAGGACATGGTGTAGGTGTTGTATTGATCAATCCCGATGGTGGTTATACTCCTTTCACAGCAAGATTGGACTTTGGATGTACGAACAATATTGCTGAGTACGAAGCATGTATTTTGGGTCTAGAAGCTGCAATTGACCTTGGAATCAATGTTCTTGAAGTTATGGGTGATTCTGCTTTGGTCATTTACCAAGTCAAGGGTGAATGGGAAACCAAGGATGAAAAGCTCATTCCATACCATGCTTACATTATGGAATTGATTAAGTGTTTTGATGAGATCACTTTCCGTCATGTACCTCGCACCGAAAATCACATAGCTGATTCCCTAGCCATGTTAGCTTCAATGTGGCAAGTCAGGTTTCACAATGAAGCACCTCTCATCTGTATCGAGTGTAAGACCGAACCCGCTTATTGCCAGGCAGTTGAAGAAGAGACAGATGGAAAACCATGGTTTCACGACATCATGAATTATCTGAAGTCTCAGGAATACCCCGCCAATGCTTCCAGTCTTGATAAGAAAACTTTGCGAAGATTGTCATCTAAATTCTTTCTCAGTAATAACGTGCTTTACAAGAGGAATCATGACATGGTCCTGCTAAGATGTGTCGATAAACGAGAAGCAGACCTATTGATTCATGACATTCACGAAGGAGCTTTTGGCACTCAAGCCAATGGGTATGCCATGGTTAAGAAAATTTTGAGGGCTGGATATTATTGGTTAACTATGGAAGCTGATTGCATCCAATACGCCAGGAAATGTCATAAGTGCCAGATCTACGCTGATAAGATGCACGTTTGTGGTAAAGACTGTATTTTCAGGAGGTTCTTTATTCCTCACAACAATGGATGGTGAACAACTCACACACCCTGTAAATGCTGACTCAGTACGGAAGTACTACGCTTGAGAATCTAGGCCCTTTTGTCTGTATTAGCAGCAAAGAATTCTAGGATTTTAGTCATTAGGGAGTAGGTCATTGAATATGATGTAATCTTTTCCCATTGCCATTTTTCAATTGTAATGATCCATGGAACTTCGCTATTGGCAAGTTACCATTCTAATAAAATCAGTTTTTTGAGCCATTCTTTGTTTGATATTTATCACTACTCTGATATTTTCTTTGTTATGCAAACTTCACTTATTTATTAATAATGATTTTTAAAAGCGGAAAATGTTTTGAAAACTTTGAACTCTCTCTTTGCCACTAAAAGAGGGACTGGCAATATTTCCCTGATTTAAGCATTTCAACAATGGCTGACCACTAATACAAATGACGTCTCACCGGTATCTACACAAGACGTTTGTTGAAAAGTTGATTCCCCAGCAAATTAAGAATGTTCTCATATTGGCTTTAAGGCTGACTACCTGCTCAGATTTCAGTGTGATTTCCTGTAGTGGACACGGTGTTTCCTCTTTTGCTGTTCCCGGTTTATTGTCTCTTGTCAGGTTCGTTTCTTGCATATCATTTAGCATTCGCATCATACCATAACATTGAGCATCTTTGCATTTGGGTGTTTTGTTTGTGTGGTTTTGTTTCCTCTTTCCCCTTTTTGTGGGTCTTTGGTTCTTTGTCTTTGTTTCGCTTGTGGCCAGTCTTTCACCTCTGTGTGCTAGATTTTGACCCTTTGTACAGTATTCCCCAGGAAGTCTAACCTACAACTATTCTGTTACATCGCCCCATTTGGAAACCTAAAATTTCAGTAAACGCTGATTTTGTTTATTTCAGGTTATCGTGAACCTGTATTTCTGGTTATCGTGAACCATTTGTTTGTTTCAGGTTATCGTGAACCTGTATTTCTGGTTATCGTGAACCATTTGTTTGTATCAGGTTATAGTGAACCTGTATTTCTGGTTATCGTGAACCATTTGTTTGTATCAGGTTATCGTGAACCTGTATTTCTGGTTATCGTGAACCATTTGTTTGTATCAGGTTATCGTGAACCTGTATTTCTGGTTATCGTGAACCATTTTTTTGTATCAGGTTATCATGAACCTGTATTTCTGGTTGTCGTGAACCATTCGTTTGTATCAGGTTATCGTGAACCTGTACCTCTGGTTATCGTGAACCAGTTGTTTGTATCAGGTTATCGAGAACCTAAACTTTTGGTTATCGTGAACCAGTTGTTTATCTCTAGTTATCGTGAACCAGTTGTTTGTTTCTGGTTATCGTGAACCATTTATTTGTATCAGGTTATCGTGAACCTGTATTTCTAGTTATCGTGAACCAGTTGTTTGTATCAGGTTATCGAGAACCTAAACCTCTGGTTATCGTGAACCATTTGTTTATTTCAGGTTATCGTGAACCTGTATTTTTGGTTATCGTGAACCATTTGTTTATTTCAGGTTATCATGAACCTGTATTTCGGTTATCGTGAACCAGCTTTTTTATATCAGGTTATCGTGAACCTGTATTGCTTAAACTCAGGTCAAATATGAACCTAAACCAAATTACAAATCCAGTTCCTACTGTTTTTCCTCATAAAGCAAATTATTTATTATTCAACCAACTCTTATGAGTACCAGAATCTATTTTTGGCTTATTAGCCTTGTTCCCCTTTAAACTCCAGTTGTTTTATTTGTCTGGCGCGCAGAGTTTGTCTCTGTCTTTTCTAGTTTTTCTTGAAGATCCCGTTCGAACTCTTCAGTATAAGAAATCCCCAGAAAATCTTTTATTTGGGTGTCTATCCTTTTATTTCAAACTGATCTCCAGTGGAGATCATGTTTTCTTTCTGGTTTCATGCCCAGTAAGATTGTGTCTTTTCCCCAGTGTCATCCTATCATAATTGAACCTGTCGTCCACCTCCCTGGATCTTTCCCCAGTGGAGATTACCCTGTTGTTTCCTATCCCCGGTGTTGCCTCAGGGTCTCCCCAGTGAGTCTCTTTTGTTGGTTAGCCTCCATCCCCAAGGAGTTTTCCTTGTGGATACTAACCTTCTTTCTTCCCCAGTGAAGCTCATCTGTGTTTGGTAGCTCTTTGTTCTTCGGTGTCCTATTTTGTCTGCATTTTTGCATCTATCATGGCATCATATCATCATATTAGTAGCATTGCATGTCTTTGCATCTAAGGGAAAAATTTTCGGTTATCTGTATTTAAATATTTTTCACCATGATTTCATGAGGATTTTCATCTCTCATGTCATCCGGTGAAGATATTTAAATAGGGGCAACTGTTGTACCCCAAATTTTACCCTTAGATCCATTGATCTCTTGCATATCATACTAGGTCAATCATGTTGCATAGCTAACCCTTTTACCAGGTTTTTGTTTGTGTTTGTTTCATTTTTATCAGGTTTTATCTTAAGAAGATTCAAGAGGTGTTTAATCAAGATTTTGGATGGAGCATTGAATCAAGCAAGTCTCTCATTTCAAAGAGATGTCTCTATAACCCTCTCCATGATCCTCTCCATAACCTAATTTCTGCCCATCTTATTCACCCTCAAATTATCATTTGTTATTCCTAACCAATTTCAACAATAATCTATTAACCAATTTTATCCAATTTCTCCATTTGTCAATGTTAATCCTTCTAAACCATATCCATAACCATATCAATTATCAAATTCACCTATTATTTGTTTTCCTAATCATTTTCCTTTTATAACAAAAGATAGAAAACCAATTCCAATATTTGTTCATAAGCCCACCATCAATAGGCCCATCGTTACCAAAGTATGTTACAAAATAAGGAAATGTATTCATTAACCAAGGACCAATAAGGATCGGGCAATGTTGTGTTGACATTTCAACACCCTTTCTGACCAATGGAGAAGTGACGCGTGGACATCAAGGAAACAAAACATCCAAATTGCTTCCTTCTCCTTTGTCGTGTTTGTGATTTGTAGAAGAGAAATTCAAATACAATGGAATCAATTCATCCAAAATTGTTTCAACCTCAATCACTTGGCGCCCTATTTATTCATTTTGAATTCTCCAAGAACATTGCCCGTTTAAGCTTTCAGTGGTTTGGCTCATGAAAAATGCTTCTGAGGAATTGCTAGTTTCAGCCTACAACCTGTTCTCGTCTGCGAATCTCTTCACGTCATCCCCAATCTTTTCCTCATCTGATACCCTCACAATGACAACAAATAAGGAGCTCTGAAGCAATATACGAAGTGGTGAAATGGACCCTGCAACCTCTGAAATTTTGCGCAGCATGAGAAGCGTATTTGTCTCCAAGGAGTGGACCAAGTTTGAATTTTGAAGAGAGACGTTGCAACCCTAGTTTTTCACTCAGCACTCCAAGTGTTTGCTCTTTGGACTTAAAGCAACCCAGGCCCATTTGTTCAGCCTATAAAAGGAGCTTGCCTCCACACCTTAACACACAAACAATCCTCACAAACACTCAAAGAGTTTCTGAAAGTTTCATAAGTTTGAGCAAGCAAGGTGAAAGGTGGTTTTGGAGTGCTTTGGAAAGAAAAGCAGTCAACATACTTGAAGGCAGTGGACATTACTCCACTTGGTATTGTATTCTTACCCTCTTGTTAATCATGCTCATTTGATATCATTGTTGTCATATGCATTTTTGTTATTCCTTACATGTGTATCTTGCTAATATATGCTTCAATATGTCGTTTATGTGCTTATGGCTTGATTTCATAAAATAGATGATGTTGTTCATTGACCTGATATACATGCTTGCTTTTGTGTTATAATGCCTCTGGTTTTGTTCATTGAATGGCTGCAACATTATAAGTTCTCATTATGGCATTATACTGTCAAGATTGGATGTTTGATTTTGTTAAACTACTTGGATGTCATATGTGCTTAAATATGATTTGGAGACAAGAGACTCATGAACCTCTGTTCCTCTTTGTAGTTCTGATATGCTCCTAAGTTGTAGTATATTTGAACCTATCTATCTTTGTTGTTGGCTTAATGGTTGATTGGTGTTGTTAAGTTGTTCTTGTAAAAGTAGCACTAGTTCTTTTTTTGCCACCATTAATATATGAGCATTTTGTATACTCAGTCATGGTTTTAAACTCTGTCATTATTGATGTTTGCTGTTAAGGTTGATATGTTGATTATTCATGTATTTGTTCACATTTGTATGGACCACTCTACCTTGGCATTTTTGATGATTGACCATGTGTTTGAGTTTAGATTGTTTGAACTGTTAGTATATGCAAGCTACTGATTAGTGTTGTATCTCATTGGAATGATTTTGGTTTAATATATGTTCAAGGTTTATGTTTATGAATGTGGAATTTAGAATGTGTTGCTTTGAGTTGTTCCCATCATATGCCTCAATGTCCTATGACCTGTCATGCGATGCTATTTCATCTTGTACATGTAAAACCATTGTGCTGAAACTGCCAACTTCGGAAGTTATGTCTTTGTGATATCATGATTTTGTCCTCTATGATAACATTGTGTTCATGATATGTGTGCTAGCTTTGCTATGTGTTTGAACTTGTTCCTAAGTTGTGCTTCTAATATGTGCCAGTCTGAACCTAGTTTGATGTATGTGTTTGTATGATGGTTGCCCAAGTTGGTCTTGCTATTGTCATATGTTATTGCCTATTTGTTAAAATGATACCACTTGAATGAATTTGGTTGTCATGTTGTCTTGTAACATGTCCTATTCTTGAATGCATGTGAAGCTTTTGACCAACATGATGAGTGTATAACCTTCTGTATGTAATTCATTTTGCTAACTGTTTTAAATTTGGGATGTCTCTGCTCATATATACAATTCTGTTTTATCTATACTTCATGATGTACTAAATGCTATGAACCTAAATAACTTGTTTTGACATTGTATAAATTGGTGTACCTTTAACCTAGCTTTGATTCATGATTTATCACTATGCTTTCTGTCTTCATGTTTGAATGCTTTTTTCCTTGACATCATGTGACATTATGACTGACTGGTATTCTTGTGATCTTACCTTGATATGCATTTAAGATGTATTGAACTCTGGTTGTATTTTGCTTTGTATCCTAGCATTAGTAGTTGCCATCATTGCCTTGTGGAATGTACTATGACTGGTCTGGATGTTGTTTACTTGTCAGCACTATTGTTTTTGTCTGTTGATGTTTTACCCTATGATAGCATCCTCTTTCAACACTCATTTAGCATGTTTCTAAGACCAGTCACTGATGTTTGGATCTATCTTAGGGTATGTCTTTGTTTAACCTGTCTTTACAAATAGTTTAACATATTTGAATTGCTTTTGAAATTTGAGAATGTACCATTGGAACTGACTGTTGCATGTCTTAACCTGTCTCTTGTTTTCTTACATTTTAAACTCATAATCTTGTCAATCGTGTGATTTAAATCCTAAACATCTCTGCTACCCTACATTTAAGCATGCTAAAATCTTCAGAACCTTTGCTATACATGAAATCTTGCCATGCTATTATAGATTCCATAGGTCTACACATGTGTTTGATTCATTGTATTCAAATTATGCCCTTATATGATTTTCAATGGAGTGTGTTTACTGCCACGGCTGTGAGAAGTTGTAACTCTATACATTCAAATATTCTTTACTTTACGTCCATGTGCATGATGAAAGTGTTTGTGTGATATTCCATATGTGTGTCTGTTTATAACATTCAAGTTACTACCTGATTCCCCTTAGAATGTGTGGATAAATTGCTGTTGTGGCTGTGTGAACTCATTGTTTATACATCCAATTGTTCTTACTTTGTGGATCTATGTGCTAAACCTTTGCTTAACATTTAATGTGCGTGGAATTTCATGATTTTAAGTTAGGTTATATGCTTCTGTTTCATTTGGTTTGGCAATAGTTGCTGATGAATGGTATGGCATAGATTTTGCTATCGTGAGCAGTTTATGTTGGTTGGTTTGTGTGGTTTATTTGAATTATATGCGCATGAATAACTTATGTATTTATTGAGTTGGAATTATTACCGGATGTAACAGCCACCCTAGTGGCAAGCACACACTATCACACGCCCTACCACCCTTAGGACTGGGTTTCGAATCCCCCTCGCCCCAGTCCTTTTGTTTATTTTTCTGAACTTCACTTCTCTTTAAATATATACTTGTGTTATCCCTTATATGTCAAGGTGCGCGCTTTGGTTCAGTGGTGTTGGTTTTAAGCTGCAAGCGAAGGGTCCTGGGTTCAATCCCTAGGAGTGCCCTTTCCTCTCTTTTTAACACTTAGTTGTTTTTTATTTTCAAGTTTATGCTTCAATTTCTAATTTCCATAACTTGCTTATTTTTCATCCTTTTTCTTTCATTCTTTTTGCTATGTTCTTCTAATTAAATCTACTTTTTATATATAAAAAGAAATAGTTAGAAATGTTTAATACTATTTGCTTTTATTCATGTTATTTGAAATTTTTCTAAGGTTTTATTGTACCTTCTTTATTTATCTTGCCATATTATCTTTGTTTATCATGTTTGATCATATCTAATGTATGATTCTAACTTTGCATTGATATCATAAGCTTTATTTCATCTCATTATCTTGTTCATGTATTCTTGCATCATCATATTTGCATTTATACTCTTTATCCCTTAGTAGTCTTACAACTATTATCTTTCCCCCCCATTCCAAAGGGAGACCATCCTAAAATTGACTCTTGAGTCACTAAACAACCACCCTACCTTACCCTTTTAGGTTTATACCATTTCTTGGCCTCATGAGAGCCATTGAAATCACAACTTAGAAATTGGTTAGAGTTTTTGAACTCTATGTGATTCTCATCATCATGAGAACTCACTTTCCCCCTATAACTTAGATTTAGAGAGTTAGCGTGAACTCTAAAATGAGCTCATACTCATTTCCCTTTGGAACTTTGGCCATAGTCAATGGTTCCTCTTCTTCACCCTTAGATCGGTGAACTACGGATACTCTGATTCCACTCCAGTCAGGATACGTAGGCGCAAAATGCGATACTTTGTCGAGTATACTTAGATACTAACCCCTAGGGTTTCAACCTTTAGCATAACACCCTTAGCAAGCGAGTAAGACATAAGAAATCAAAACAAGAGGTTCCCGTAGAGTACTACGGACATTTAGGATGTTAATACCTTCCCTAGGCGTAACCAACCCCCGAACCTTAGATCCCCACTTTAGGTTTTCTCGATCTTGAACCTTTCCTTTGGATAAATCAAAGTCGGTTGTGAATTCAAAGTCTTGTGATGCAAGTTAATTAATAGCTTGTCATCCGATTCTCACTGCAACACCATGTCATGGTTACTCTCATCTATTTGTTGCCTAATCACTTGCGCAGAATTATTAGTGATACTTGGCATATAGGTTTGATATCCTGTTGCCAAAGGCTGACTCATTCTCCCCATATGGTTTGCGCCAGATCCTGATCCTTGCAAAGGCGAAGTTACATTAATCATGGGCTCTGTATATATTGGTGGCGCATTATGTAAACTCGCCATCACCGTAGTTGGCATTCCATATGGTTGATCTCGGTTTAATGGAGGCATCGTAAAACCAGACACAAAAGGCCTGTACGTGCTTCCTGGGGGAGGGGGTGTCATTTGTTGCATCTGAGACCCCATAGTAGAAAAACTTGGCGCATTTTGGGGAATTGAATGTGCAGGCGTCGAACCCGCTGTTGATTACATAGCTTCTGATACTGATATTGAGGTCGTATTGCCCCCAGTCAAAGGATTATGGGGTGGTACTTTAGTATTAGTTGAATTCTGGTTGTTCGGCGGATTTGAATTTGCCATTTTGCGTATTCGTCTCCTTTTGGGTCTTTCTTCGTTATTTTTGGCAATCTTACCGCTCCTTAATTTCATACAACGAAACGAAGACGACTACAAAGGAAAAGAAAATTTAAAACTAAAGGTTTAAAAAACTGTCAAAACGCACAAGGTCCCACCAGGTGTGCCAATTTGTTCGCCTTGAAATTCAGCGAACAACCTCTGGTCTTCTAATTTGTGGAATTAGTTTACTAACAAGACCGACCACACAAATCCTAGGACACAGTGCATTAGAAATGTTGACAATCTGAGTGAAACTCTAACCTTTTCATCATTGTTTTATTATTATTCTCACAATTGGTAGTTTTCGACTAACTTAGATAAATGGAATTTGGAATTGGTAAATAACTGGTGAAATGAAAATAAAAAGACAAAAATAAAAGTTTGCAGAATCTTAAAGAGTATTGTAAACAAACTGGAATTTCATAAAGAATTGCAAGTAATAGACTAGTGCTTTTCTCAAACGTACATTTTTTCCATAATGACTCGTTTCTCTCACACGGTTACTTTGAGTAATTTGAAATAACTTGTACAATTTTGAAATGCACACACTTTTTCCCTACTAGGACTACCTATTTATATACAAATAAAATAACTGTCGATAACAGTCCTTTCCCCTAAATGTGACAAATGGCGTCTTGCATGCTTCCTTGCCTCTGATATGCTCCACGCGTATGCTCTTTTACACTGCATTTCCCTCTCAATTTTGAATTTCAAATTATCTGTCGAAATATTCCTTCAAGCCAAACTGTCGAAAAATGAACTTCTTTATTACTTAGAAAAATTCAAACAACTTGTTTTTTGTTTCCACACCATCTTCGACTGGCTTTTCAGTTTAGCACCAAATCCTGAGTTGAAACATTTTGACCAGCTCCCACTATTCTTGTTTTCCGATCAATCTATTGTGCGTCAAAAATCACAGTCTACACTTCCGCCCGAAGCATGCGAGCAACTAACTCCGCCCTGGTCTTCAGCGCCTTTACGTCCTCGGGCTCATCCTTGGCTGGAGCACCTACGGATCTCAGCTGCTCGACCAGATCCTCAGCAGCTTTCTTATCAGCAGCCAAAGTCTCGTTCTCCCCCTTAAACGAACAACTTCCTCATCTGATTTCTTCCTCGCAGCGGAAGCAGCGTTGGCCTTCTCCTTGGACTTTTTGAATTTCTCCTCCAGAGCAGTTATCGTCGCCTGGGCCCTCTTAAGCTCAAGTTCGGAGGAGGTGTCGCCCTCCGCATACACCGCCGCCATCTCCAAAACACGGACCACCATGGAGGCATCTTCCGCCACCAATGCCCGCTTACTCGGACGATCCATGCCTTCCAACTTAAGAGATTCTGCCTGGGGAACCACCAGAGATGTCCCCTCGAAGTATGTCCTATTATGGAGGCAAGGAGGAAGTTCGAACTTGCGTTTTTCGGCCGCCCGACTAAGGTCCACTAGATCGTTGGGCCTGGCCCGCTTGAACTTTGAAACCAAAGGCGCTGGAGACCCCTGAGCGGAGGTAGGAACGGGCGAAGAGCTCCCCGTCCGTGGCGGAGGAGGAGGTACCCGCTAGGGAAATCTAGACTTTGGAGCGGCCGCACTAGGCTTGTTCCTCGCAACATCATTCTTCACCATTCTTTCATGGGCGGAAGGCATCTCACCTCCGAAAACACATTAAACATATTAGGTGATGACTAAGAAAACACAATTCGGGCAAGTAAAAAAAAAGCTAAAACTACCGAGCAGCTTATAAGCATCTGCAGGAGTCTTGCACTCCAAAAGCGCCTTTGTATTGATGTAACGGTACTCCACCCATTGACTACCATCCTCCTCAAAAATTGGGTCACCCTTCTTCGTCCTGCAATCAACAAGCCAGAAAGAATTGACATAGTTCACCAACGTTTCATAGCCGGTCAGGTCCTGCTCGTCCAACATGCTCGGCTGAGCAACATAACCATTGGGCTCCTTAGAGAAATGACGTTCACTACAATGAAAGGGAAACTTGAACTCTCTGTCCCCGATCAACTTCCCATCCTCGTCACGCATGTCATTACCATTCTTGTCAATGGACACGCCCAAACGTACGTGCTGTCTTGGGCCCGCTCTGACACAGGCTCAATAATGTAGAACCTCACCTTGAACGTCCGGATAGACTCCGAGAAAGGCTTAAACAACTTTCGGGGTTGCTTCAACGACACCCAGCCATATCTCCTCCTCGTGACCTGCCTCTGAAGATGGAACATGGTGAAGAACAAAGGCATCGTGTCTCCTACCTTCAGGAACTCACAGGTCAGCTTGAAGGCGCGAATGAACGCCAACGAGTTAGGGTGCAATTGTGTCGGGGCCAGGTCCAGGTGTACGAAAACGGACTGCTGGAAGTCAGTGAAGGGCAACCTCAACCCCAACCCCAGTTGAAGCTTATGTGCTGGTACTCTCCGAGGAGCTCTCCTCGGACGAATATATTAAAATCTCTTCGTCAGGCCCTGTCGCCATCTCGATCACCTGAAAAGCAGAGGGAAAAAGTGAATTCGATCGCGAAATCAAATCCACCCTTCCACCACTAGTCAAGTGAAAGGGCGCACAAATGGCCAAGGACGGCGTCCCCGACCTAAGCCTTAAATTAAACAAAAATACAAGAGCCTCCCACGCGGAGATGTTCGGGGCAAACCCCTCATACAACGAGGAGCTTCCTCGAACCACTTCCCAGTTTCCGTTTGAAGATCCTCCAAAAACTTCATACATCCACCGAAAATTGCATCAGAGCGTCGGAAACTGAACAACAACGCCGGTTACGCATGCACCATCATCACAACAGCACCGGTAACGACCTTACTCTTAAGCTCCCTCAAGGACTCTGGCGGTCACATCAGCAGCGGAAGACGGCCTAGCCACCGTCCACCACCAACAGCCACCAGAGAGGTACCACTATCGCACCTAAAACTAACCTAAACACATGCATTCTAAGACGAGAATGGAAAAACTGGAGGAAAACAAGGAAGTAGAGGACTTACGTGGTCAGAAAGGCTAAGAAGAAGTGCTCGAAGCTTGTTGCGGTGGCTGAAACGACGGTCGACGGCGGTGATGAACTGAACCTCTGAGAAGGACGAAGAAGAAGAGAAAGAAACGAAAGTGTAAATGACCAGACTCTCTCTCCTTATATACAGCGGGGGAGCACGTGCAGAAGCACGCTCGTATAGGACATAATGGCCCTATACTAGCCATCATTGCCTAGTTAATGCAGCACAGGGCTCGAGGCACACGTGGCACCCCATCGTTTCAGTTCCTCCTAACCGTTGGTCTCCCCGTACGCCGGGCAAACCAAACGCTGTCGTGAGCCTTACGAACACTAGGGTCCACGGGCACCACGAGACAACTCCCTCCGTCACCAAACGACGAGTCCATTACAATTCCCCAGAACAACGGGTTATCCTTAAGTCATCACTCCCATGCTCGGGAGCAACGACTTGGAGGGCTCCTGTTCTGGACTGGACCAATGGCTAGGCATGGCCCAATCCACTTCTGCTCCCAGAACGGCCCAATTGCCTAAGTCCAATCCACGAAGGGCAGAATTTACCTTTCTGCCCTCCAACCAGGCACCCTTGGACGGATGAACCCCAAGGACATTTGCTCTTCCCCGGTACTTCTGCCCTTCATGCACGACTCCATTAGTCCCAGGACAGTCATGGGCATGTGCCTGGAACTACGCCGTTACCCGACATAACGGCTAGTTTTGGGCACCCTGCCCGACATAACGGCTAGTTTTTGGAAGTTACCTATTCTTCGGGAAACGATTATTTCGCCTCGAAAATAGGGACCATTGGCCACGCGCTGGGGGAATTATATAAACCCTCTCACTTAGGAGGGTCAGGTATCTAATAATCATCCTAAGAACACACTTTGTACTTGCCCTTTCTCTGACCTTTTCTTACTTGAGCGTCGAAGTGCCTTGCAGGTACACCCCCTCCTCTCCAGCGAGCGTCGAACATAGCATTCTTTGCCATGTTACTTCTAACAATGAAACAATCATGACAAATTTCTTGAACATTAATTTCGATTGATTGCTAACTAAAGTGTTGATGATACTCAGTTTATTTTTTCAGATCCAGTTTTTTGGTGTGAAGGATGACATAACTAGAATTTTAGATGTTTTAGAACATAATAATTAATCAAATAGGAAGTCTTCATATTAAATATCATGTTAAGTGTTTATTAAAAAAAATTATCATGTTTAGTTTCTTCTGCAGTCTTGTGTTAAACCTCTCTTAATACTCCAGCAAGAGAATTTTGTGGCGGTCAAGATGATAGTCATTAAACCATTTTACTAGAATATATTAGTAATAGTGCAAGTGAGGTGGTGGATGGCATAAGCATGTAGTTTTGGAAGACTTTATTAATAAAGTTCTTTATTAATAATTTTTGTTCTATTTCAAGTGGGTGAAATTGCTTTACATAGAAGGATGTTCATTGCTAACAATAGAAGGTTTGAATTTTATAATACATTTATGTAAATGTTGGTTTTATAGAAATAAATTGTTTGTATTGATGTAGAATTTGGAATATTTTGGAACCAGGTGTCTATTTTGAAATAAATTGGTTTTATAATACTCAGGTGCAAGATCTACTTCAACTCATGTATATTTTGGAATCATGTTGATATCTTATATGCATTTTTAATATTTTAATTGAAGTAAGTTTATTAGCTATTTGTTTGATTGTGTTTTGTCGCTACATATTATGATAGCAACTCTTCCTGAATTCCGCCGTCAGCTTTGGACTTCTGTGCTCTTAGGATTTTAGTTACCATAGGCATACTCTATGACTTCTCGTGGTTGTATTTTCGGATGATAACACTAATTATTGTAACAATTCCTGTTCAGTTGTATTCTATTTCAGTGTTGTCAATCGTTGATTGCATAAAATAGCGGTTTGTTTAAATTCTGCTACACAATAGTGTCGACTATAGCAAATATTTCACAATATTTTGTATAAATTGTGTATCGGGAAATAATATCAATCTGTTCAAATTCCAATACCATGTAGTCTCTATTTAACAACACAGTTCAATTAGTTATTATCTATGAAGCTAAAGTTGTCGGAGAAGTAACTTATTTAACAGGATATAACTTAATTGCAATTTTAGTTATATATGATAATCATAAACTTGTATGTAATTGATGCCATTTTGATTTTGCAGATAAGGATTTAAAAGACGCACGAATGTTAACTGATCGGTGATGTCCCTACTCAAGAATTTCGAGATTGTGGCGTAGATGATAAAAAATTGATGAGTGTCATTGGCGAATATGTCAAGTTAGTCATGGAAGAGGTATTGAATTAAAAATTTCACATTCATCATCGTCAATATATTGTTTCTTAGCATTCATTCCACTATCATTCCACTATCATGTGAAATACTATAATGTTTTGCTGATAACTTTAAGTTTGAACTTTCTTGATCCTCATGTTATTTATATTCTTACATTGCATATCTATACTGGTTTATGAACTTATATTTTGAATCTACTTTAGTTGCAGATATCCTTAGTTTGCAGCATGACTAAAAGCATTGGAACTGCTTCTTGAGTGGCGGGCTTCTAATCTAGCCTTGCAAGTATTTATCTTGCAGATATCCTTTGTCTTTCCACCTTTATCTGTTTGAGGTTCATCTCAATTAGCATATCCTTTGTCATAGACTACTTTTTGTTTTGACAATTGAATTTCTCAACTGCAATTTGTCCATGCTTTATGTTTTTTCTTGCTAAAATTTAAAAACATGGTAGACTTCAATCTTCAGACGAGAGATGGTATCATCTAAACCTCCCAGATCTCTGAACAATGGAGCAGCTGGATTACTGAAATCCATAAAAGCTTCTAAAATGCACACAACTTTTTCAACCAGATGCAATTGCTGCAGATTTATATCTTTCAGTTGAGACAGAAGAGTAGGAATGAATCCTGCTTCACGCATGGCAGAACATCCTGATGACGACGAAACAAACACGGTTACAAGAGATATAAGAGCTTCAGAAAAATGAACTGACAACTTTGATGTATTATTAATAACAAAGTCAACAGATTTTTGTATCAGGCTAGGTAAAATGCCACGGTGCCCACCAGATGTAAGAGCAGTCAATACTGAAGGTTGACGAGAACGATCCTGGCTAAGAGCAGCTAATGAATACAAAAGTTAAGTTTATTTCTGTGTAATGACTTTTTGGGTTAAAGTTAATCGTTTGATTTCAGTTTCTGATACTTTTTCCCTTGCTTAAAACTTATCTAAGTGACTTGGTGTGTGATTTCAGTTTCTCATACTTTGATTCTTATAGTTAATTTAAATGGTACATGCTTGCTTCTCCAAACCATAGGACTTACATTGGCTCTGGAAAATTTTATGAAAGTAAGAGTGCAATTAATGCATTCAATATTGAAACTGTGATATTTGATGACGAGCTATCCGCTGCGTAAGGTACCTTTTTCATTTCTAACTCATGTATGTTACGCTATCCAATTCCTTACTTCCTGTTGTGACTATTTTTTCCATGCTACCATTTTGTTGTTGGCATTTGACTACTTCATTTATTGAAAGTAGTTTGTCTTTGGAACTGACCACAAAATATTCAACAAAAAAAGTATTAATTTGCAAGTTCATGATTAATTTGCAGTTCTAGCTTCATAAGAAGTTTGTTCTGATTTTAAACTCATTGTTTCCAGTGAAATTGTAAAATTGTTTATCTTTTGTAGTGGTTGCAGGTTTATGATTAATATATGATCCGCGTATGAAAAATATGAGTAAGTAATATCTCCCATACATGTTTTAAGTTTGATTTGTCTAATTTTGATTTATAAAAATGCAGTGAAAACAATTTCATAGTAGGGAAGCTAATACCTAACATGTCATTTCTTTATTTGGCTAGGAAACTTGGCTTAATGCTTCAGATTATGGGTGAAGTTTAAAGTACATCGTGTGAGTATAATCCATGCTCTCAACTGGATAGCTAGACTCCCTATTTATATGAGTATCTAAAATGTACTAAATCAAATCTTTTAGAAAGCTTTCCAGTAAGATTGTGAGTACTTATTTTAATCAAATAAACATATGAAGTAAAGGTCACTTTTACTTTAGCTTGCATAATGTCTTGTCACAATGAAAACTTATAGCCATCTGCCCTCAAACCCTCAAGCTTTATGTACTTGGGTTGTGTTCCTTGGTACCTATACTTTGATTTATGCAAATACCAACCTCACATTGTTCAAATCAAACAAGTATTTGGAGACTTCTAATTATGTACTTAAAACTTAGTTGGACAAGATGAATTTGATAATTTAGTTTTCTTAGGTGTTGGAGTGTGGTTAAAGTCAGAGTTGAAAAATGTTGTGCTATTATTGCATTGCATGTTTGGCAGTATAGTTAATTTGTTTTACTCTTGAGGCTATAGCTGTACAAGTTTTAGATTAATTCTTATAATTTTTTCTTATAACTCAATAACTAAAAAGGATATATACTTTTACAATTTTTTTAGGAATATGTTACTTAATTGACAACTTTGTAACTAAATTTAATTTATCATCTCTAACCAAATTAGATCATGTTTTTAATAAGAAATTCTATATGTAGACTATATTGATATAAGGTTGGAAATAGTTCAAATAACTTCTACCGACATTAAATTTATTTTTATTATACCTGATTTGATACTTAATCAAAGTTGACAGGAAATTTCGGTTGCATTCACAAATTGAGATGGTTAATTTATGATGAAGTCCAGCAAAATAAACATCCTGAGCAAGCCATTTTTGTTTTTACTTTCATTTTGAAATAATAAAGTTTGTTTCATCCATTTTAAATGTTTGTTTAATTGTAAAATAATAAAGTTTGATGATCCATTTAAAAAATAAACTTTTCTTCAATTATTTAGATGTTTAACCATCAATTCCCTCCATTTCTTTTAATGTTAAAATATATTTTTAATTCTTTATTTTTATAGAGGGCACTAATACTTCATAATTTTTTTTTAAAATAAGAGATTTAAAATGCAGTAAAATTTAATAAATCAAATTTAAATTTATTTTTAATTATTTTTATATAATATTTAAATAATTTTTTATTTTAAAAATATAATTGAAATAGTTCATAAATTCGTAAGAGACATAATCCGTTAGATTCTGCCAAAAAACGATCATATATATTGCTTTCAATAATATGACACAGAAGACAATCAGTTAGATTCTATTTTTTTCACTATTATATAAAAAGGTTTATAAAATGACACGGGACACAATCAATTATATTCAATCAAGAAAACATACATAAATATTAACACGGTACACATGACACAACCAGTTAGAATTCACTGTATAAATATTACTTTCAATGTGCATTTACTTTCAATGTACTATAAATTATTAAATTTATCACTTAAACTATCAATTTGTTATTGTATTCTAAGGAAACAATGTGAGTGATATTTGTAAATTTGGTGTGTTTGGAAGTGAGAAAATCAGTCCTTTATATATGAAAACAATTTTTTGTAAATAAAACTTAAAAAAGAAGGAAAATGGGTGAGATAAGAGAGTTGATAATTCATAAATTTGGTGTGTTTGGAAGTGAGAAAATCAATATTTTATATATGAAAAAATTGGCTAGAAAATGCAACAATCCATGGGCTTTATCGCCTCCTAATCAATTAGATCAACAATCTAATCAATTTGGTTAAGCCAGAAAGGGAAACCATAATCTCCGATATCATTTAATCGATTAACAAGTCTATCTAATCATTAGGAGGCCTTACTTTGGATTTAATCGATTAGTTTAGGAGCCTAATCAACCAGACATTGAATTTTGCATTTTTTAATTGATTAAAATTTATTCTTAATATATTAACTACTTGTCATGATTGGTTTTTAGAATTTTTAAGAAAAAATGAAGAGTTTGAAATAGTTTTGGTGTGTGTGTGCGTGTGTGTGTGCGTGCGTGTGCTTGTGCGTGTGCGTGTGTGTGTGCTTGTGTGTGTGTGTGTGTGTGCACGCGCATATATTCTTAGTACTTCAAGATCTACTTTTGCTTCATTTACATTTAACTGATTAAATTAAAAGATAAATCATTAAGTGCATAATCAAACGAGTTTTCACAGCTTCACAACTTCAGTTCTTTTCGATTACTTGATTTAATTTTGTTTACCACTTTCACTTTGAACTTTGAACACTTTGCCTTGTGCTTACTTCTTGACTGATTTTTCTTTTTATTTATTCATTCTTGTTTAGTTGTCATCATCAAAATCTTTAGAAGACATTAACCTCCGTAGCACATAGAACAACACTTTTTCTCTCTTTGATGATGACAAATCATCTCTCAGGGAGGTGGTAACCAATCAAAATATAGATGAAAAGATTGGAGTTGTTAAGCTCCTCGTTACAGATATAGAAATTATACTTCATTCCCTCTAAGAGAATACTTCTCTCCCTTTGTCATTATCAAAAAGTGGAAGGGACATATAGATATGATAAATAAATAACACATAAAACACACAAAAATCTCATATAAAAATGATGAGTTACTTGATAAAAAAAGTGGAAAAATAACCAGAAAGAGAGATACAATTAAGCAAAACGTGATACCATATTTCTCCCCGTGGTTAGCATGCTAGGGAGTTCGGGAGAGTCAGGAATATCATTGGGACTAATGCTCCAAGACCACGAGAGAGGAAGACGGCACATATCAATCCAAAACCTTAAGGTGTTAGGTAAATTGGTCTTCTCTCTTATAAATTCAACATTCCACCCATTTATAGGCAATATGGGACTTTAACCACTCACACTTGCACCCAACATTCTACCTCACAAGTGTGAGTCACCCATATCCTATAACAAGATTCAACACCGGATCTAGCTCTCGCTCCCTTATAATGTCGAACCATGCTCTGATACCACTGTTAGGGAGTATGGGAGAGTTGCGAGCACCAATGAGACTAATGCTCCAGGACCATAAGAGAGGGAGACACCACATCTCAACCCAAAACCTTAAGGTGTTGGGTAAATGGGTCTTCACTCTTATAAATTAAACGTTCCAACCATTCATAGGCAATGTGGGACTTTAACCGCTCACACTTGCACCCAAAATAGCAACATCCATCTTTGAGACCAATTCATTTAGCAAAAGTTTTTCTTGGCCTTCTTCATCTTTGTTGATGTCGATCTTTAGATTTTTTTTTTTGTTTTTTTTTTGTTTTTTTTGCATTTCAAGTTCCTTAAGTTGACCTGTTTAAGGATATGTTCCTCTTTTTTGAGATTTTTCTTCATTTTTATATACTAAGAGGCTTTCTCTTAAAATAACTGCACACATAAAGAATTATATCTCTACAACAGATATGAGGTTAGTTTATCAAAGGTAACCTATATTAATTCTTCTATAGTCATGATATTTTATGCCATCAAAAATATTTTACTAGATGAAGTTTGTTTCCTGGCTTATAGACCTTGCATATAGAAGAATTTAGCCGATACTTGATTACCTTTGTCACACAACTTACTTAATAATTAAGTAAATTGTGTTATAAACTTTAAACCATCATAGTTATTCAAAGTAGGATCATGTCTCTTACCAATAGTCTCAGATCCAATAGATTTACCTTCGTTGTTACCATAAGAAGAAGATTCCCCTTTCATTAAATTAAAGCAAAAGAGGATAGTTATATCTTTGATCATATGATTTGAATAGCCATTACCATTATAAAATTTCAAATTAGAGCTATCAAGCATATCTGTATCACAATTTAACTTTTTTACTTCCGGTAACCAAATATTTTTGGATCCTTTTGCGCTAGTGGAATGGATAATATCTCTATGTTTCCAACTAGAATTATGGTTATAAAAGTAAAATGAAGCAGAAATATTTGTCATTTTACTATCATGGTGTTCTTTATAAAAATGAGAAATATGATATTCATTTTTTACTTTCATGACTTTTCTAATAAAATAAAATAAAGTAACATGACCATTTTTTATTATAGTAGTTATATTTTAGAATATTGGATTTAGAGGTACTCTTTGCATGACAAATATATTAAAATTCTTAGGATTTTTGTAGGCTCATAACATAGACCGAGTTTGTTATAAGTTTCTCTTTAATTACCTAGAATGAGATTCAAGTTATAAGCCACTTTAGTAAACTTATCAAGTGTGTTATGCAAGTCGTCAATTTTATTTTTTAAAAGGCTTTATTTTTCACACTTGATAAGTTCATCTGAATTTCCATAAGACGGAGAAGAACGGGAATGAAAATACTTGATACGTTCGTTTTGAATGAAAATACTTTGTTTTTCCTCTAAGACTGCCTATTTCTTCTAATATATTTTTATTTTATTTTTCAAGAGAAGATATAGAAGACTTAGAGATAGAAAAATGTTTTTTTAATTTACTTGATTCGATATCTAATTTTTTTTTTACAAATGAAGAATAAGTCATTTTAATTAAATTCAGAAGTTAGATTATCTACCTTATTTTCTTCGTGGTTTGTCACGAGACATATGTGGGTTTCTTACTCTTTTTCAAATTTATTGAAGGAGACCAGGTCGTTGTCATCCCATGCTATGTAAGCTCTTTCTAAATGAAAAACTTATATTTAGTGAATCATTTGAAGTTATTACTACCTCCTGGGAGGACTAGTCTTATAACACGAGTTAAACTATGATAGATCTTGTTGAATAAGAGACCCCAAACACATGAGGAGAGAGTGAAATTTGATATTCAAATTTCAAAAAATTTTTAGAAGGACACGTGATTTTAAAAAGGTTTATTTTAAGATAAACAATAGAAGCAAAAAATAAGCAACAAAAATGATAAATACTAGATAAATAAAGAGATAGGGTAAGAGTGATCACACTAGAGATTAATTTTAGTTTGTCCTTAAACCACATGGCCTACTCTAGTCTTCGGGGGTTTCTCTTGATATTTCCATTAGCAAAACTTGAGTTATTACACAATATTAACTCAACAACCTTACTCCAACAACTTGAGTTTTTACTCAGCTTCAACCCAACAACCTTACACCAATATTTTTACGAGTTTAACTTGAAACCTTCAAATCTATTATAAGATCATAAGAAAACTAAGCCGTTGAGTAAACAAATTCAGCACAATAGCACAACAACACAACTCTCAAATAATGTTTTTCACTATCTCAGCACAAAGAAACATTTTACAAAATAAAACATTAAAAAAAGGATAAGAAGTGAGATAAGAGAGTTGATAATTCATAAAATTGGTGTGTTTAGAAGTTAGGAAACCACTCATTTTTATAGGAAAACATTTGGCACAAAAAGAAACTATCAACGTGCATGGTATCTTCCTAATCGATTAGATAACTAACCTAATTGATTAGGTTAAACCAGCAAGAGAAACCATAATCTATAATGTCACTTAATCGATTGACAAGAATACCTAATTGATTTGGATGCCTTACTCTTTTTTTAATCGATTAGATTAAGAGCCTAATCATTTTGACAATGATTTTTTCTTTCTTAATTGATTATAATTTCTTCTTAATAGATCAACTACTTTCCACGATTGGTTTTAAGAAGTTTTAAGAAAAAGATGAAAAGTTTGAAATAGTTTTGGTGTATGTGTGTGCACTTTTCCTTAATACTTCAAGACCTACTTCTGCGTCATTTACATTTAATTGTTTAAACGACAAGATAAAATTGAGCACACGAATTATTGAGCTTTCACAACTTCACAACTTCAATTCTTTTCGAGTACTTGATTTAACTTTGTTTAGCTCTTTCAACTCGAACTTTGAACACTATGTCTTATGCTTTCTTCTTAACTAATGATTCTTGTGATTTATTCATTCTTGTTCAATTGTCATTGTCAAAAACCACTGAAAGACATTATCTTGCACATCACATAGAACTACAATAACGACTTATAGGAATACTCACCACAATACTATAATGACTTATGGGAATACTCACCAATATAAATTGGAATCGTATAATCCATTTTATGACCCAAGTCAATTCTATTATGGCGAATCCTACTCGATAGCAATAAGCTCTGACTAGTAGGAATCCAGATAAACCATGGTGTTATCATTGCATAGACGTTTGGAATACTCATGATACATGCTAGAAGCTCAATGGAAAACCTACTAACTAAAAGAAGGAAAGTGATAACTAGGGTCGTGCACTTCATGCTAGTAATTATAATCAAGGGTAAGAGTCATCCTTAACTCAGTTACCATTAACTTCCAAACAAATAGACGAACTTTTAAAACTTACCGAGTCAACTTATTTGTTCTCTATAGCTCAAAAAAATACTGGTCATATGACTGATGAATCTATATTTTTTCTTCATATAATCCATGTGCATGTAATAATAAGATAAAAGTTGTAAATAACTCTTTTTCAGCCATTGCAAGTAAAGGCTCAATTGTTTTGTCTCTAAGTCTAACTCTTACAAATGTCCTTCATGTCCTAGATATTTCTTGTAGTCTCATGTTATTTAGTAAGTTAGCTCAAGAGAAACATTGTCACGCTAAATGTTTTTCGTACTCATTATGTATTTTAGGATTTGAGCTCATGGAAGACAATTGGGAGTACTAAAGAGAGTGGAGGATTCTATTACTTCGACTTAGGAGAGGAATATCTACAACCTTCCAAATAAATAAGTTCTAGCTTTGAATGTTTTTTACTTTAAATAATGATGACAATGTTATGCTATGACATTGACGATTAGGTTACCCTAGTTTTTGTTATTTGAAACATGTGTTTCCAAAATTACTTATTAATAAGAATTTATCTCTATTTAAGTATGATGCTTGTGAATTTGTAAAATAATCATCGTTCATATTTTCCTATACAACCTTATAAACCTTCATAACCTTCTACTATTATTCACATTGATGTGTAGGGTCCTAATCATATGAGTACATTTTCTCTCAAAAATGGATTATTACATTTATAGATGGCCACTCAAGAGTATGTTGGATGTACTTATTAAAAAGGAAATATGAAGTTTGTCCAACTATGAAGGATTCTTTTAATATGGTGCAAAATAAATTCCAAACAAATATTCATATTTTTAGATGTGATAATGGCAAAGAATACTTCAACATTAATTTAGATTACTTTTTCCGTAAAAATGGGATAATGAATCAAAGGTCATGTCCTAACACCCCGCCTCCATCAAAACACAATTGTTGAAAGGAAAAATATTTTTTTTACAAATAAGATCCCAAATTATTTGTGGGGTGAAGATGCTTTAGCTAATTTTTATATTTAGGTAACACAATGCCTTCTAAAGTCCTTAACTTTTAGATTCTGATTAACGTTTTCAAAGAATGTTTTCCTAATAATCATGCTATAAACGATTTACCTTTGAAATTTTTTGGATCCACATCTTTTGCTCATGAACACAAAAATGTTGGGAAACTTGAACCACTTGCTATAAAATCTGTTTTTTTTTTTGGATATCATCCAACAACAAAAAAATATAAATGTTTTGATCAAACAAAAAAATCTTTTTAACTATGGATGTAACATTCTTTGAAAACAAACCCTTTTTTTTAATGATAATCATTTTTTTAGATGGATTTAAGGATGAATAAAAAAACTTGTTTTAAACTGATATAAGTTATTTTAATTCATCTTTTTCAATATCATAAAATTCCCAGACTTGCACTTCAGCACTAACAACAAATGAACGTGACTCACCTACTGAACCTACTCCTTCTATGAGTGAGGAACTTGGTGAATAAAGCCTACATTTTTCTCATGAAAACAATAATGAGAATATTAAAGATGATGATAATGAAAAACTAATAGAGATGTCACATGAATATGAGAAACTTGTAGAAAATAGATTCCAAGAGAAAAATAAGATTTGTAAAAGAAAGGTATTTGTGAGAAAAATCACAGGGACATTGATGAGTCCACATTCCAACATTAAAGGACTTATGATTATTTAGATACTTTTTGGGTTATATTCTAGATATCCTAAAAGAAATTAGAGTGTGTGGTTGTAAATTAGCAGATAGTCCCATAGAACCATATAATTTCCCCATTTATTCTTTTTCTATATTTAGTAGTTTTAACTAGAATAATTATTTTTTAGAATATTCTTTTTCTATATGAAGTTGTAATCTCCCTATTTACACTACCTATTACTGAAGAATAAAATATAAAAATATTTCATATTCTAATAGTTTCTTTTTCATTCCCCGATGATGTTCTTGATATCTTACTTATTCCCCTTTGACATCCTCAAAACTCGTTATAAACAGAATAATATTAGTCACCCTAACATACTCTATAACAACTTCTATTGTTGTGTCAACATTACATATGGTGCAAAAGAGATAAGATTACTTATTGATATTTTTGTGGACAAGCAACATCATCCAATGTTATAGTGTTTTCACCAAATAAGAGATGAAATAAATCTCTCTCTCTCTCTCTCTCTCTCTCTCTCTCTCTATACTATCTTTTGATAATGTTGATATCCAATTGGTGTTAATTTGCTTGAAGTTGCAACAAATCAAGTGATTTTAACCACATATTAATATTAGGGGATTTAACTATGGTAGGAAGAAATATGGCTGAAATGAAGCATTGTATTCTCATGAGTAGCCCCTTTATGCATATAATTAACATTTATATAATGAAAAATATTTAAAATAAATAAAGGAACATAAATGAATACAAATCAATATTTAAATAATAATAAAATGAGTTTAATAATATTATACAATCACATTAAAATGTATCTCATCTCTTCTGATCAAACTCTTACAACAATGGAATGCTCTACGTCCTTAAATAGGACCTAGAGATTATAAGACCCTCATATAAGCAAATGAGAATCTTGTGTCTCATGTTACTCATTCTATAAGTGTTGATGTCAATTTCATTGTGTCTCAACTCAGTCATATAGTTATACTAATCTACCTTTTGTTGTTAGGGCCGATCCAAGGAGGTGGCAAGTGATGATGCTACCTCAAGAAAATTTTTACACTATACCCCAACAGATTATTCCCCCATCCTTACAATTCATTTTATTTGGCTAAAATGCCCTTGTATTATATGTGGAAAAAAGTATAAAAAAAAATAAAAACAAATTTATATTATGGATGCCTTATGTTAAGTTATCGGGTGGCTACAATAAAGATAACTTTATGCAACAGTGAAAAACCATGACCTAAAGTAAAAAAAAATAGTTGCCTATTATATTTGAAAAAAATTGCATTCTAGATAGGGCAGTCAATAAACCGAATCAACTCGAAAATAGTTCGAAACTCGATTCGACGATTAATTCGTTGAACTTGGTTCATGAACCCAATGAGCTGAATATGAGCGAAAATCTAAGTTCGTTAACTAAATGAGTTGAACTTGAATTATACATAGTTCGACTCGTTAGGTTCATGAGCCAACTCGATTATATATGAGAAGGAATATATTGTCTTTAAGAGTAGGTTTAAAGATTTAATATAAATTTTATCCTTATATTTTATTTTAATCTAACGGTTTTAATTAATAAATTTATATCCTCAAGTGAGAAAAATATTTCTAAAAATAATTATACAAATGAAATTAGCATCATATAAATTATTAATTTTTGAATTAGTAGATTTTTTAGACAAAGTTAAATTCAAATTTAATAAATTTTATTTTATTTCAATACTTTTTTTAAAATAATATTAATTCAAAATGTTAAATATATATAAACTTGACTTTAAAAATAGTTTTTAAGTCCGTGAAGCAAGCGAATTAAACCTAACGAGATGAACCTAACGAGTCAAACCGAGTTGCTCGTGAACTTATGACGAGTCGAGTTTGAGCTTAAAAAAAAGTTCGTGTCGAACTGATATTTGAGTTGAACCAATTCTTAACGAGTCGAGTCGAGCTGTGGCGAGTTCGACTAAACTCGGCTCATTTCCAGGCCTAATTCTAGATAACTTATGGTAAGTTATATGGTGGTGACAACAAAAATGAGTTTAAGCAACAATTGTAAAACTGTGAACTAAAGTAAAGAAAATTGTTTCGTTATCTTTTCACTTTTGGCAATGGTTTTTAAGCATGGTCTATCCATTTTGGCAACGTTTCTCAAGCCGATTCCTATTATGATAAAATGAAAAAAAAGCCTAACGAAATAAACAAAAGAAAAACTACCTAAAAACTTAAAATTAAGTTATTTGGTAAAAAATATAACACCATAACATTTTTATGTAATTTATCCAACGAACATATACTATAACGGAAAACTTGATTCTAAGTTATTCAGTGAGAGAAATTAGTGATGTTCTTTAGTATAATAGTGTAAGGGTATAAAATTTTTTGATTTCAAAAGAATAATAATAAATAAATAATAGAATAATTGAAATATTTTGAAAAACGTATGGGTGCGATAATAATTATTGGGGTATAGGGTAAAGTTTTCCGCCTTATACCTCATATTTTTTTATTCTTCAAATTTAATTAATATTGTTTATCTTGTTAATATTGATTATTTTATTTGAAATAGTATAAATTTTACGCATTAATTTTTATTATTAATTGATTTATTAAAAATAATTAATGTTGTAAATATTTAATTTTTTTTTTTTTGTAAAATTTAATATTATAAACAAAATTTGAAAAAAACTATTAGAAGACTATTTAAAACAGAATTTTCAATTTGAATAATCAAGAATATAATAATAATAATAATAATAATAATAATAATAATAATAATAATAATAATAATAATAATTTATTTTAATAAGGGATGTTTTAAGAAGTTGATGTGTTTGGGGATATGAGTAGTATTTTTTTTGAAAATTTTACCCCATACCTCAACAATTATCCTTCACCCTTATAATTCATTTGATTTGACCGAAATACCCTTGTATTATATTTGAAAAAAGGTTTTAAAAAATTGCATTTCGGATGACTTATGTTAAGTTATCATGTGACTACAACAAAGATGACTTTATGCAACAGCGGAAAATCGTGGCCTAAATAAAAAAAAAGTTGCTTATTTTTCGAAAATCTTTATCATGTGTTATACAGTATGTATTATATTTTTTAAAAAATGCATTCTGGATAGAGGATTACAACTAAAAATATAAGTTTATGTAAAAATGAAAAACTGTGGCTTAAAATAAAAAATGTTTTCGTTGCCTTATTTGCAGTGCCAAATTCACTTTTGGTAACGATTGCGTGATCTTTAGATTTTGGCAACAATTTTTTTAACGTGGTTTGACAACTTTTGGCAACATTTTTCAAACCACTGCCTATTATGTATTGCAAAATGAAAAAAATTATTGGAAAACTTATAATAAAGTCATTCAATGGACTAAAGAAAAACTTATTACAAAGTTATCTGGTGAACAAAATGATAACTTTAAAAAAATTTATAATTATGTTATATGATAAAAGATTATAATATTGGAAAACTTTTACGTAAGTTATTGATGAACATATAATCTATCAGAATACTTGAATGCAAGTTATCCGGTGAGAGAAATTACTTATTGGAGTTCTTTAAGTAACGTTCTATGGTACACTATTGTAGGGGTACAAAATTTTCTGATTTCAAAAAAAAAATTGTAGGGGTCATGCATATGTAGAACATTCATCATAGGTATGTGTTATAATCAAGCATGCATGCAAAACTATATATAGAAGTTATGGCAATGTAAGGAACTAACTTCCATGAATCAATATGAAATGAAGTTCACAAATAATTTTCCATTATGGTATCATTCCCATCGGCAATCCTTTCCGTTCTCTAACACTCTAACAACTCCAACAAAATTCAGTTACACTTTATGTCATCGATGACAGTGGCGCAACAATCTCAAAGCCTTGCATACATCGTAATGGATTCATCAACTTGCATCACTTCAAAATGAAACTTTAAATCAAATTGCAAAAAAATAATTATTTTCTTTGAAATCAACAAGTTATGGGTGTCATACTTGCTCAGAGAGTACACAAAGTAGTGGTCAATCCTTGCATTCCTCAAAAGTTCAAAACATTGCAAGATCAAGCTGAAGGCAAGGTCTCCGATGAATATGAAGCATGGATCGTGAAAGATCAAGCGATCTTCATTTGGCTTCTCTCCACCATTTCTTAATTAATGTTATAGCGTGTTCTATATTGTAAACATGCATTTGAAGGTTGGGACAAGATCCACATGTACTTCAATGATCATATGAAAGTACAAGTGAGATAACTTTGGGTACAGTTAAAATCTGTCAAGAAAGGTAATAATTTGATCACTAAAAATGTTCTTCTTGTGAAAGCAATTGCAAGCTCATTATTAGCAGTTGGTGATGTTGTTTTGGAGCAAGATCGGATAGATTTAACTCTTAATTGATTGCCTATAGCGTATAACACATTTGTTATAAAAATGTATGGGACAACGAAACCTCTTTGTCTCTATGATATTAAGTCTCTTCTCTATGTTCGAGAAGCACAACCTGACAAATTTTGACAGGAATTGACTGTGGCAACTGTGTCAGCAAATGTGGCTAGCATAAATAATCAAATAGGTGGTGTGTGTGATCAAACTTCGAACTCCTGTGGCAGAGGACACATGTTTCGTGGCCGGGGGCATGGTTGAGAACACACCTCATCTGCTACTAGAGCTACTTGCCAACTATGTGTCAAATATGGGAATGTTTGGAGGGATTGCTGACACAAGTTTGATGAAAGCTTTACACCTGCCTCTGCTTAGTCGAAAGCTCCTGAGTTTTTAGATAACTCCATTGATAAGCGTGTTGCGGCTAAAACTGATCCTCAAGCATTGGATTTGATGGCTAATTCTCATTAATACTCATTACCTAAGGACCTTGAAAGCCATGCTTGGTTCGTTGACTCAAGTGCTTCACATTATCTTACCTCTAATCCATATTTCTTGCACTCTAAGAAATCATATAATGGTCTGAGTCATATCAATGTAGCCAACGATCTATCTTTAACCATTAAGTGTGTAGGCACTTCTAGTGTATACGCACCTGCTTGTCCTTTCATTTGTATGTCTTTCAATGATATCTTACTTGTATGTTGCATTACACGCAATTTATTATTAGTTTTCAAGATCTCCAAAGACAAGAAAGTGGTATTTGAGTTTTCTGCTAACAAGTGCTTTACCAAATTTCAAGTTTCTAAAGCCATTTTACTTGAAGGCTTTCTTGATTCACATGGATTGTACTGCTTTCCAAATTTGGTTATGGTGCCTTCAAGGAGTCATTCATAACATCTTCAAAGCTCATATTAACTTTTGTATACTGTTAATTCAATTTATTTCTCAGTAGTTTCTGATGTAAATAAACATAACTATAGTTTTTTATGTCATTATAGACCAGGACATGCAAACTTTCAAGCTATTCAAATGGCTCTCAAACATTGTAATGTTTCTATCTTCAATAAATCAAGTTCCTTGGTATGAAAGTCATGTTGTCTAGGCAAGTCTCATAAACTTCATGCACCTTTATTTTCAATTGTTTATCATGCTCCTTTTAATGTTGTTCATACTGATCTTTGGAAGCCTACCCATTTTCCTTCTAACTCTGGTTATCTATATTATATAGCTTTTGTGGATGCATACACTAAATTTACTTGGATCTATTTTGTGAAGCACTACTCTGAGGCAATGTATGCTTTCAAGCTATATTTAAGCTTTGTCAAAACTCAATTTCATACCATAATCAAAGCAGTACAATTAGATTATGGGGGAGAGTTTAGGCATTTTACCAAGTACTTAACTGAGTTAGGTATCTCACATAGACTCATCTGTCCTTACAAATATCATCAAAATGGCACGGTGGAAAGAAAACACACACACACATTATGGAAATGGGCCTCATAATATTGTCACATGCCTTTATGTCTCCACAACTATGGTATCACAACTTTGCCTCATCTGTTCATACGATCAATATACTTCCACCAGTTGGCCTCTCAAAGTATCAGTCACCATATCATGCCTTCCACCAGCAAGACTGTGAGAATTTTAATTTCTAAAGATGTCATATTTCATGCTAATTCCTTTCCATATCCCATGTTATTTCCACCTAAGTCTTATACATCAAAAGAACAAGTTATTCCTTCTGAGTCCCTTTCATTTCTTCAACTAGATACCTATCACTTGTATTATACATATAACAATGGTACTGCAGGCCATGATTCTCACAGTGGTGCAGCAGATCATATGCTCTTTCCATTAATAGTGGCTAATAACTTCCCTTATACATTCAAACATGGCCTCAAAGCTACTTCTAGTTCACACTCATTTGGTGCACCTAATCCTTCTTTAAGTCACACACACAATCCAACTCATGTACCCTCACCTGCTAGTACATCTTCAGCCAGTTAGCTCAGTCACAAAAGATTGGCAAATCCCATATCCAACTCCATAGAGTCGTTATCTCCATATATCCACAATTCTTTTCTACTTTTTATTCTTCGGTTCAATAAGCACCTTATGTTGACCAGGGCCAAAACAAGTCACTCTAGACCTAAAGCTCTTCTTGTACGTGTAGAACCAACTTTAGTCAAGCCATATTTGTCACATCTAACTTGGTTTCACGCACTGCAACTTGAGATTAATGCACTCTTAACTAACTAAACCTGGTCCCTAACCTCTCTCTCACCCCATAGAAAACCTGTGGGACGCAAGTGGATATTTAAGGTGAAAGAAAACCTTGATGGCTCTGTCAACGACAACAAGTACAAAGCAATACTAGTTGCCAAGGGCTATCATCAATAATTTTGGATTTTAATTCAGTGAGACAATTTCACCAGTTTTCAAACCAAACATCATTCGTGTCATCTTAACTTTTTCAATCAGAAACAAATGGGAATTACGACAAATTGATGTCAATAATGCGTTTCTCAATGGATACTTGCAAGAGGATGTCTACATGAACGAACCTCCTAGATATGAAAAACAAGATTCATCCCTTGTGTGCAAGGATTAAGGCGTAATATGGTCTCAAACAGGAACCCCGTGTGTGGTATGAAAAACTTACTCAAGCTTTTGTTTAGTTTGGGTTTACACATAGAAAATGTGACCACTCATTGTTCTTTTACTCATATTAGGGTGTAACTCTTTATGCTTTAGTTTATGTGGATGACATCCTAATCACTGGGTTTTCTTCCACGTTGGTCCATAAACTCATTGATCCCCTTCATTTTAAGTTTGTTCTCAAGAAATTAGGACATCCTGAATATTTCTCGGGCATTGAAATAAAATGATTGCCTACTGGTTATCTTCTTCTAACGTAGTCCAAGTACATTCATGACCTCCTGACTCGTGCCAACATGAGCAACGCTAATGGTGTCACCACACCTATGTTAACTATTTGCAAGTTAATCAAACATGATGTCACACCCCGTCTCACTACTACAAAACGCTAAAACAACAACGTCAGGCTTACAATGCATCCTTTTACGCCGTTGTAATAGGTTAAAATTTTCGCGCCCAGGCAAAAGATGAGTCATTTAATGACGGTTGACTTAAACCACCGTAGTAATAAATAAAATGTAGCAAGCTTCGATTCCCTGCAACTACATTTTTATCATTTTTTAGAGTACATTTAGCGTGTGTCACTTAAGTCCATTATTTAAAAAATAAATTGTAAATGATTTTACAACGGTTAAGATGAACAACCGTAGTAATAAATGAAATGTAACAAGCTTCGATTCCCTGCAACACATTTTTTCCATTTTTAAGGATACATTTAGCGTGTGTCACTTAAGATTCCACTACGGTTTGTTTCTCCAACCGAGATTAAAAGCTTTACTGATAAATTAAAACAAAACTTATTATGTATTTCTTTCATAAGACGCCCTAATCGAACAAGTGAGTCAGAGACGCCCTAACCTTTACCCTCTTCGTATCCATTCATTTGAAGCTCAAATATTGACCGTCTTCATTCATTTTCTTCTTCAGCTTCAAAGTAAGGTACTCTTCAACATCTTCATTCCTTTTTTCTTGGTTTATGCTCAAATATTGACCGTCTTCATTCATTTGCTTCTTCAGATTCCAAGTAAGGTACTCCTCAACATCTTCATTCCTTTTTTCTTGGTTTATGCTCAAATATTAACCGTCTTCGTTCATTTGATTCTTCAGCTTCGACGTACGATACTCTTCAACATCTTCATTCCTTACGTTCATTTGATTACAGCTTCGAAGTACGATATTCTTCAATATCTTCATTCCTTTTTTCTTTGTTCATTTTGTATATGCTCAAGTCAGAATGAGATGTTTCATATGCTTTGCGTTTAGTATGAGAGTACATCTTCATTGATTTTTTCTTTGTTCATATTGTATATGCATATGCTTGAGTTTTTGGATTAGATTTTGGTGTGTCATTCACATTATTATACATGTATAAATTTCAGAAGTTGTAATGGATCGTAGTTGGATGAAAGTCAATAGATTAGGTCCAGTTTATGAGAACGGAGTTCATGAATTCCTTGAATACGCTGATAAACATCTTCCCGACAATAATGGTATCTTTTATTGTCCTTGTGTTGTTTGCGTGAATATCAAAAAGGGTACAAAGAAAGAAATACACAATCACCTTTGTTGTGATGGTATATGTCAAAATTATATAATATGGACGTGGCATGGTGAGGTGGATAATAAGGAAAGTCGGGCGTCACAAAGTCAAAGAGTGGAGGAAGATGAATATATGGAAGATCAATTAGAGGATATGTACCGTGATATTGGAGAATCTTCTTTTATGAATGCTCATATTTATGATAATTTATGTAGTGATAAAGACACCCCTTTATATAAGGGATGCTCAGAGTTCACACGATTGTCGGCGGTGTTAAAGTTGTTTAATCTGAAGGAAAAAATGAATGGTCGGATAAAAGTTTCACGGAATTACTTGAATTGCTACAACAAATGTTACCAGAAGATAACAAATTGCCGGATCGTTGCTATGAGGCCAAGAAGATATTGTGTCTAGTGGGTCTGGAGTATATCAAGATACATGTTTGCCCTAATGATTGCATATTATACTGGAAAGAGTATGAAGACTTGTTTCAATGTACGAAATATGGTGTGTCGCGTTACAAGCTGAAGGCTAATAATGGTGATGACAATGATCATTATGACAATGTTACTAGGAAGCATCCTCCTGCTAAAGTGTTATGGTACTTGCCAATAGTTTCATGATTAAAGAGACTTTTTGCTAATTCTAATGACGCAAAGAATCTTAGATGGCATGCAGATGAAAGGATCCCTAATGGAAACATTTGCCATGTAGCTGATTCGTTGCAATGGAAGAAAATTGATTCGTTGTTTTTGGATTTTGGAGTCGAGCCAAGAAACCTTAGGCTTGGGCTTGCCACCGATGGAATGAACCCCTTTGGTAATCTGAGCACTAATCATACTTCGTGACCTGTTCTTCTCACTATTTACAATCTATCTCCTTGGTTGTGCATGAAGCGCAAGTATATACTGTTAAGTATGATGATTTCTGAACCACGACAACCTAGTAACGACATAGATGTTTATCTAAGTCCATTAATTGATGATTTACGACTCTTGTGGGATGAAGGCGTTGAAGTTGATGATGCATATTCTGGGGAAAAGTTTAACATGCGTGCAATATTATTTTGCACAATTAACGACTTTCCGGCTTACGGTAACTTGGCTGGATAAAGTGTCAAAGGACATAAAGCGTGTCCTATATGTGAAGATGATACTTGTTATCACCAACTTGAGTTTGGAAAAAAGACCGTTTACCTTAGGCATCAAAAATTTCTAAAACTGGGTCATCCTTATCGTAGATTGCGAAAGGCTTTTAAGGGAGAGCAAGAGTTTGGTGAGGCTCCTAAACCTTTAACCGAGGATGAAGTTTATCAACGGCAGGAACACATTAATGTTTTCTTTGGGAAGAGAGAAAAAGAAAAAGGTGGGAAGAGAGGAAAAGAACAAAGGGCAGTTGCAAAAAATATATGGAAAAAGAGGTCCATCTTCTTTGATCTTCCATATTGGTCAAGTCTTGATGTTAGACATTGTGGTTCACTTACTTGTTCATCTCGTAAGAGAAATCAAAATTTGTGGTCCAGTTTATTTAAGGTGGATGTATCCAATAGAGCGATATATGAAGATCTTTAAAGGATATACGAAGAATCATCACCACCCAGAAGCTTCGATTGTTGAAAGGTACATCACAGAAGAAGCTGTTGAGTTTTGTACAAACTATTTGTCGGATGCAGATTCTATAGGAATTCCAAAGTCTCGTCATGCTGACACAAATGGAAGAGGTATTCAATGTCTAAATGTTAGGTCAATGGCTCGGGATGTAGTTATTCAATCACATTTCTATATATTGAATAATATAGATGAGGTTCAACCTTTCATAGATACCCACAAAAGACTTTTGAAGAAAAAATATCCCCGAATGAGTGACAAGTTGTTGTTGATAGAGCATAATAATAGATTCATGGATTGGTTTAATAAAAGTGTATCTAATGATCGTAGTGCATCCGAGATACTTAAATGGTTGTTGTACGAGCCAAAATTTTGTGTCATTACCTGGAGTGCATACAACATTGGTCATTATACCTTTTATTCAAAATCAAAAGATGATTGTAGTACAATGCAAAATAGTGGGGTTATGGTTGAATCCGAATTGATGTATTTCTCTAGTCCGAAAGATAAGAATTCGGTATTGGCAACTACCACGTTTTATGGTGTCATTGATGAGATTTGGGAGATTGATTATGTTATTTTCAAAATGGCTTTATTTAAATGCAAGTGGGTTCCCAATAATAGTAATGGTGTAGACATTGATGACTTAGGATTCACCCGGGTTGACCTTGGCAAGGCATCTTTTAATACAGAACCATTCATCATGACTTCTCAAGCAAAATAAGTTTTCTATGTTACCGATCCATCAGACAAATCGGGGAAATGGTCAATCGTTCTCCAAGGAAAATACACCCCTCTTAGTGATGAAAGTCTTGATATTCCGTCCACACCTTCTTACACAACACAAGTTCCTACCTCATATGATGAAGTTGATGGAGATGTCGTGCATGCTATACGACTCGATCATGAAAAAGGCATACACTACGCCAAAAATAGTTTTTCACATCGCCACAAAGACAGCACTTTTTGCACAAAGTGCTGCTATAGGCCTTTAAAAAATTTCGCTAAAAAAAAGCGCTGCAAAAGATAGCCTTTAGAAAATGCTTTTTAAAAGCGCTGTTAAATGCCCTAAATTGAAACCACCTTAGAAAGCGCTTTTTGTAAAGCGCTGTTATAGGGATTATCTTAGAAAGCGCTTTAAAAAAGCGCTGCTATAGGTTAACCTTAGAAAGCGCTTTTAGAAAGCACTTCTATAGGTCTTAAATTCTCCCCACTTAAGAAAGCGCTTTCTAAGGAAAGCGCTCTTATAGGTAGCACTTAAGAAAGCGCTTTTTGAAAAGCGCTCTCTAAGGTCAATTATGAATTAAAATATTAAACAATTTCTAATCATTTTCAGAAATTCTTTTCATTTTCTTCTCTCGACCGTTTCTTTATGGTGAAACCCTTGCTTCCAATCGTTCTTGCATGCATTCTGAAACCCTTGCCATTGTCGTCGTTCTGAAACCTTTGCCGTCACCGTTGCCGTCGTTCTAAAACCCTTGTCGTCACCGTTGCCGTCGTTCATTCTTGCATTCATGAAGGAGAAGCCGAAAACGAAGAAGTGGTACGTTGTTGTTGTTGTTGTTCTTGCTTCTTACATCGTTCTTGCCGCCGTTATTGTTGTTGCCGTTCATTCTTGCCGTCGCCATTGTCGTCATTCTGTTTTTGTTGCCGTCGTTGTGTTGTTGTTGTTGTCGTTCTGTGTTGTTGCTTCTGTCAATTTTTGTATCAGAATGAATGTTCTAGATTAACATGAAGATTAACATGACAGAATGAATGTTACATGAACTTATACTAATGAATTAACATGAAGAGGTACGTTCTGCGTTGTTTCTTCTGTGTTGTCATGAAGATTAACACTAAATCATGATGATGGCTTCCAAGGTTGATAACAGAAAATAATGTTTGATAATAGAAAATTAACACTAAATCACTTTAACACTTATTAACACTAAATCTTGATAATGAATTAGTATGTTTATCATGAAGATTAACACTAAATCACTTTAACACTTATTTGATAACAGAAAATAATGTTTACCTTCCAAGGTTGATGATGGCTTCATTCCTCTTCCTCCTACTCCTCTTTTATATTAAATTTGAGTTATGATAGTTAATTGTATTGCATGGTCAAAGAAAGTATGGTATTTGTCTTTGCATGAGATGTTTATCTTGCTCAATAATTACTTTGATGGTTATCTTTGTGATATGATGATTACTTGTTTAAGTATGCTTGCTCTTGAGTATTTGGTCAAGTACTTGGGATATGTAGGTGTTTACCTCTAATTGCTGCTTGTTTGTGATTACATGTTGCCACTTATCAAGTTATGACTCATAATTGGTCAATTAATGATATTTCTTTTTATGATTCGTGTACAGGGGGTCTTGGTAATTCTAACCTATCTGGACAATGTGTGGGTCTAGAAGTTGTTTACATCTCTACAGGTAATTAGTTGTTCTCTCTCGCCACTGTAATTAGTAGTGCTTTGAATGAACTGATATGATAGGGTTACTAACTTATTGAATTTGCTATATATAGGGGTTACTTGTGATCAAAGTGTGAAAGTCGGATCGTTTCTGTACAGGTAAATATTTTTTATTTTTGTTTTTGTTTAGTTTAATTAGTATAACTATGGATAAGAAATGGATGTCTTCAAGTCGATTGTCGAAAGAGTACGAGAATGGGGTATCGGAATTCGTTAAGTTTGCTGTTGCGCACGCCAAAGACCCAGTCGAATGATATGTCCTTGCTTGGGTTGCTGTTTTAGGAGTCGGGTTGACGCGGTTCAGTTGGCATCGCATTTAATGAGGCATGGAATTGATAGAAGTTATACATGTTGGAATTTGCATGGTGAGAAAATTAACGGGAATGTTGAACCGGGGGATAATACGACCTATGCTTCAAACGACAATGGCACAGATACATACGATTCTGATCGATTCGAAGAGATTGCAGAAGCACTTGAAGAAGATCTTAAGGATTGTCCCAAAATGTTTGAGAGGTTGGTAAGCGATGCAAAGAAACCGTTGTATAATGGTTGCACTAAATTCACAAGATTGTCTGCGGTATTAAAGTTGTACAACTTAAAGGCGGGCAATGGATGGTCGGATAAAAGTTTCACAGAGTCACTGGCCCTTATGAAAGATATGCTTCCAAAGGATAATGTTCTTCCCAATCGAACATATGAGGCAAAAAAGATGTTGTGCTCTATTGGCATGAGCTATGATAAGATACATGCCTATCCAAACGATTGCGTTTTGTTTTGAAATGAGTATGCATCGTTAAATGAGTGTCCTAAATGCGGTGTCTCTCGATATAAGAAAAAGTTGTCTCCAGCAAAAGTCTTATGGTATTTTCCTATAATTCTGAGATTTAGACGCATGTTTCGTAGTGAGACCGATTCAAGACACTTGACTTAGCATGCAGATGAAAGAATTATTGATGGAAAGTTTCGACATCCGGCAGATTCACCACAGTGGATGAAAATTAATGATGATTATCCTGAATTTGGAAAAGAAGCAAGAAACCTTCGCTTGGCATTATCTACTGATGGAATGAACCCACACGGTCTTCAAAGTATCTAACATAGCACTTGGCCTGTGATCATAATGATTTATAACCTACCTCCATGGCTATGTATGAAGCGTAAGTACATGATGTTATCTATGTTAATTTCTGGGCATAGACAACCAGGGAATGACATAGACATATACTTGGCACCCTTAATCGAATATTTAAAGTTTTTGTGGGAGAACGGTGTAGAGGTTTATGATGGGTATAGGAAAGAAAGTTTCAACTTGAGGGCGATGTTGTTTGGCACAATTAATGATTTTCCAGCATACGAAAATCTATCAGGGTACAACATAAAAGGTCAATGTGTGTGTCCTATTTGTGAAGATAAAACAGATTAGACGCGATTGGAGTTTGGTCAGAAGAATGTCTTTCTCGGTCATCGTAGATTCTTAAATTCTAATCATCACTATCGTGGGTGGAGAAAAGCATTCTATGGAGAACCAGAACAAGGTAGAGCTCCAACTATATTGACAGGTGATCAAATTTTTGAAAAGATGAAAGATGTGAGTACTCAGCTTGGAAAGCCTTTTGCACATACACTTGTCAAGAGTGGGTGGAAGAAGAGGTCAATTTTTTTTGAACTGCCATATTGGAAGTCGTTGTATGTAAGACATTTTCTCGATGTTATACATATTGAAAAAAATGTATTTGACAGTGTTATTGGTACGTTACTCAATATACAAGGAAAGTCTAAGGATGGCCTTAAAGCAAGAAAGGACTTGATAGCGATGGGGATAAGAACTGAATTAGGACCATTGAAGAAAGGAAAACGAACATATCTACCACCTGCTGCGTATACTCTATCTAGAAAGGAGAAAAAAGTATTGTATAATTTTCTAAGTGAAGTTAAAGTTCCAGAAGGATACTCTTCAGATATTAGAAGACTTGTGTCTATGAAAGACCTCAAGTTAAAGAGTTTAAAGACGCATGACTGCCATGTTATAATGGAACATTTTCTACCAATAGGTATACGTTCTATTCTGCCAGAAAAAGTAAGAAGGGCAATAACTAAATTGTGTTTTTTCTTCAAGTCAATTTGCAGTAAGGTGATCGATCCTGCGATCTTACCAACATTGCAAAAAGAAATAGCTATTACTTTGTGTGATCTTGAAATGTATTTTCCTCCCTCATTTTTTGACATAATGGTTCATCTAGTTGTTCATCTGGTGAAAGAGACATAATTGTGTGGACCGGCTTATATGAGATGGATGTACCCTGCTGAACGTTATATGAAAATATTAAAAGGGTATGTGAAAAACCGAAGTCGACCAGAGGGTTGTATTGCCGAACGATACATTGTTGAAGAAGCGATTGAGTTTTGTACTGAATATTTGTCCAATGTACAATCAATTGGACTCCCCAAATCTCATATTGTCGAAAAAAAAGAAGGAAAAATGTTAATTGGAAATGAAGTCGTGACAGTATCAAGGGTCGAACGGGATCAAGTGCATTTGTATGTTCTGCACAATGAGAATGAGGTTAAGCCGTATATTGAAATGCACAAGGATGTTCTCCGAGGTTTAAATCCGAATAGAAATGAGAATTGGATAGTACGAGAGCACAATCGAAGTTTCATACCTTGGTTTAAGGATCATATTTATTCAAATTATTATTCAGATCCCGCTTCAATAACAGAAAGGTTGAGATGTTTAGCATATGGTCTAAGTTTGGTTGTGTTTTCTTATAGCGCATACGCAATTAATGGATACACATTTTATACCAAAGAACAAGATGATAAAAGTACTATGCAAAATAGTGGTTTCACCGTGGTAGCTGAAGCAATGCACATTTCAAGTGTGAAAGACTTAAACCCCAAATTTGCAAATCTGTCATATTTTGGGGTTATCGAGCGCATTTGGGTGTTTGATTATGAGAAGTTTCAGATTCCTATATTTTGTTGCAAGTGGGTTGAAAATAATAATGGCGTACGAATGGATAAGTCAGGATTTTTGCAAGTGGATCTTAATAGGGTGGGGTACAAAGATGAGCCTTTTATTCTAGCCTCTCAAGCTAAACAAGTGTTCTATGTCACTGATCTGACAAGTACAAAATAGTCTATAGTGCTTTTATCTAACAAAGTAATTGATGAAAACATTTGAGATCAAGGTGATATTGATGTTGATATTGAATCATTTACTAGAAATGATCAAGATGAAAATATTATAGCGAATGAATCATATACTAGAAATGATCATAATGAGGGTATTTGGATCAATCCAACCGTCCGTGTTGTTAAGAGACGGGTAGAACATATTCCAACCAAGAAAAGAAAGAGACGTTAGTGAAAAAGGTACTAGTTATAAAATTATAGCTTATATCATTCAATAATATTAATTAGTTGTCATGTTATATATAGCTTATATCATTCAATGGATTATGGATTATGAATTTTTATATTTGTCATTTAATTTTTGTTTTTTTCTTTCTTACAGGTAAAATGGCTAGTGACCAGGAAGACACACACGCGACACATGATACAAATGAAGCTCAGAATGAAGCTTCGAATGTAGAAAGTGAAATAAAATGAGGAATAACTATTATGAAGTCAATCATCCGTGCTAGAGATAAATGGATCAAATTTGATGTACATTGGACTGCTGAGAACTAACTAATTGAGCCTAACGGTTCAATGTTGTCTTCATACATTGGTTCACTTGTCCGTCAGCACATTCCAATTACCACTGATAATTAGAGGAATCCATTATTGCAAGCTGGTAAAGATAAGATATGGACTGAGATACAGGTACTTACCAAATATGATTGATGTTATTAGATTTTTATTGACGATTAAGTCTTTAATTTACTTATACTAACACACTTTATGTTTATATGTGTATGTTTTTTTGTAGAGGTCCTTTAATATTGATGAAAGCCGGCGAAAGTATTGTCTTCAATTGGCCGGAAAGAGACATAGAGGGTTTCGAGCCTTATTATCAAACAAATATCTTAAGGATGAGGAAATTTTTTTTGTAGAAGCAGAACTTCCACAGTTGTATGCGGACTTGATTACACCGGAAGAATGGGGCACTTTTGTAGCCAAACTGAAAACCGAAAAATTCAATGTAATGTTATCTTGTCATGTCTATTAATTGTATTATATACTTGTTGCATTAGTTTGTTCTGATATGACTTAAACTTGTTTATCCAGGAATTGAGTGCCATTAATCGCCAAAGAGCATCAAAACCCGCGTATCCGTACAGAAAAGGTCGAACGGGATATGCACGGTTACAACAAAATTGGTAAGTATATATTAATGCTATGAGTTTATTAATTGTATTATTGTGTTATAATTGATGAACTTATTATTTAACTAAATGTGTAGTTAGAAGAGACGAAAAGTGAAGAATCATCACTTCCGGGTCATGTTTTGTGGAAGGAAGCTCGTGTGGGTAAGGATGGAGTTGTTAGGGAAGATGTTCAGCATGTTTATGACGAATGTGTAAGTATAATATTATGTCTTTAAGTTAATCGAAATTTTATTAAAATATAATTAATTTTTAATCTCCACTAATAATTTTTGATATGTCAATGAATTTCAGGAGACTCTATCTAAATCCTTAACCACAGATGAGGAGGATTGCAGGAGCATTCTTAGTCGAGTACTAAATGTTCCTGAGTATTCCGGTCGGGTGAGAGGTAAAGGATTTGGTGTGACTCCATCTTCGTTGTATAAGCAACCAAAGAGAAAAAATCCCAGCAACCAAGAAGTTATGCAAACACTGGAGGAACTAAAAGCGCAAGTCCGTGAATTGTAAAAGGATAAAGAGAGATACGAGGCGGAAAAGCGCGGTTCCGTGTTGAAAGATACTAGTGACAAAGCTAGTATCAATTGTCAAAATAAAATTCCCGAGGTAATTAGCACATATTTATTTTAATTAACTTAACACATTTATTTTAATTGACCTTTATACACATTAACAGTTACATATTTATTATTGCTTCAGGGCATTTCATCTTGTTAGCTGTATTTGTCGTTACCGACTTATCGCATGGTTGGCAAGGGAAAAGTGCATAACAAAGTCAGAGAGTTACTTCACCATAATTCACTCCCTCATGGATATCTGAAAGTGTCGGTTGATATCGCTTTAGATACGGATGCGGTACTACCTATGCCTGACTCGGTTTCAGAGGTTACATTGCTGCGGGATGCAATAGGTTCGTTTGTTGCATGGCCGTTAGACCTCATTTCCATAGATGATGAGGTATGTTGAAAACCATTACGAATCTCTTAGTATTCAAATGTAAATTCTGAACCATTATGAAAATCATTCTGAACCATTACGTACATTTTTTTTACATGGTAATGTTAGACTCCTACAAAACCCGCAGCTAAGGATAAAGGGGTTTTGCGGCAAAAAGAGTCTGTTTCATCACAAAGAAAGGTACATTTTAAGTGTTATTCTATTATCCGAATTCAAAAGTTTCATGATTTTCTACTTTACCTAACTAATATGATTGTTAGGTTCCTGCTCAAGCTTCACAACAGGCCAGCAAGAAAAAAGCTCCTATTAGGACCGTGCAGGCAAAAAGAGCTCCTCCTTGCTTTCAGTCGTGTCTTGAAACACTTGTGGCAACATCAGATATGATGGATGGTGTTATTCGTCAAATAGACATGGATGAAGGTGTTTTTGGTTTTCCTCATTCCGAGATAATCGGAAGAGAGGACATGGAGCAAATTTTCAAGCATCTTGAATTAGGCATCGGTGTTACGCATTCATACATCTGGTACTCCGATCAATCTATTATTTATTTAGTTGAACATTTTATTTACACATTTCAATGAAAATAGTCTAATGTTTATTATGTTTTTATTTAAGGTGCTTGTATGAAAAATTGATGTGCGGGACGCAATTGTCAAACAGATTCCGTTTCTTATCTTGCACCTGTGTCAATGCACCGACAATTGGTATGAATCCACTTTCAGTAAGATACCACTTAATTGAGAGATTTATGGCCAGCAACACAGAAAGTTTGTTTCTTTTACCGTATAATACTGGAAACGGGTAAGATTTTCATTCTAATCTTTGTATCTTTTGCGTAGAAATTATCCATCTAAACTTTTGTTATATTTTACAGTGGGCACTGGTTGTTGGTTGCCATTAATCCTATAAGAGAAGTGGTATATTATCTGAATTCATTTTTATTACAACGGTGTATTGTAAAATCCGTTGTGATAGTTAGCGCGCTTTACAGTTTATTACAACGCCTACAAGGCCGTGGTTGTAAGTATCATATATACAACGACAATCTATATAACAACGCCCTCGCCCGCGTCATTATATGTCATTTCCAGCCGTTGTTAAATGGGTTTTTTGTTGTAGTGTCTGAGCCTCATCGCTATTGATCCATGGTTTTTGAGCACTTCAATATATGACTCTTACATAGCCAGATATTGCCGTTAGTGTCAACAAGGCGTGCCAATTCATGCTTCACCTCCGCAAACTCATTGGTCTGCAGTCAAATGCATTTCGCACTATCTGAGTGGCATCATTCATCATGGCTTCCTGCTAACACCGACTCTTTCTTCGAGTAAACTCTCTCTTCGTGCCTACAATGACTCTGATTGGGTGAGTGATCTTGACGACGGCTGTTCCACATCATACTCGTGCATCTTTTTTGGTCCCAATCTCGTCTCATGGAGTTTTAAGAAACAACCGTTCGTATTGAGGCCGAATATCATGCCTTAGCACACACTACATCATAACTACTATGGCTATAGTCTCTACTTAAAGAACTTGATGTGACATTCTTTCCTCCAACACTTCTATGCAACAACCTCATTGCAATCCTTCTCTCACACAACTCTATTCTCCATGCTTACACCAAACACATTGAGCTTGATATTCATTTTGTACGAGAAATAGTGGTTTCCAAGCAAATGAAAATGCAACATATTTCTAGTTCTCTTCAGGTGGCTGATACACTCACCAAACCACTTGGAACATGGACATTTCAAAAACCGCGCACCAAACTCAGAGTCGTGCAATTCAACTGTCCTTGAGTTTTTGAAAAAGAAATAGAGTTTAGTGTACCATGGCATAACTCTTGTAAACATTTCATAGTATAACATGCATGAAAGTCATGCATACACAAAACATTCATCATGCGTATGTGTTGCAGTCGAGCATGCATGAAAATATATATATATATATATATATATATATATATAGGGCCGACCCTAGGGATAGGCCACCAAGGCTACCGCCTAGGGCCTCAAAATATAACTTTTATATTAATTTGGTTTTTATAAATTGGTTTTTTAAAATATTATTTTAATGATTTAATATATCAATTAGATAATAATATATTTTAAAATATATAATAATAATAATTATTTACAATAAATATTCTTTGATTTATTAATTTAAAAATCATATTTATGAATAATAAATTTTTAAAATCTATAAGATAATATGGAGAAATTATATCTATTTTTGTTTGTTTTTAATTTTAGCATTTTTTTTCAATTATAATTTTTAAATAATAATAAGAGTGTTTAGATGAATTAATTTTATTATTAATTAAAAATCAAATGCTAAATAAAATTAATTATAATAATTTAATGCTTTTATATCTAAAAATATCTAAAATATATATTAATTTAATTAAATAAATGAATTATAATAATTTTATTATATTAAAAATATTTAATTCTAGATTCCGCCTTAGGCCTCCAGATGTGTTGGGCCGGCCATATATATATATATATATATATATATATATATATATATATATATATATATATATAACTTCCATAAATCAATATAAAATGTAAGAAACTAATTTTTTTTTCTTAATAATGGGGTTTCGTGTATATTTTCATGCATCACGATATTTCCATAGAAAATTTGTGGCCACAAAGTAATTAGGAAAAATACATTTATTTTGTGGTAAAAACGTATTAGTAATGTTTTAAAATGCTCTTATGGTGAAGAGTTGAGTACCTGTACTCCTCTCAGTATCTCCATGTTCTCTAATCCATTTAAGTATAAGCTGATTCATTCATCCAAAAAAATGTGCACATTTACGAAAAATATCTTTTAATGAATGCAACTAATTTAATTTCCTGACTTAACATTTGGATGCCACCAGGATTTGAATCATTGCAGATATGTATCATCTTTAATAATACAGCCATATTATTCACACGTACTTAAGTGTGCAACCTACCTACTAGGGCTGAACTTCATCATTCTTATGTGGCAGATTGAATTGACATAATTAAAATATTATACCAAGGAAATACCTTCAATTTTTTTTCAAGAAAATAATTAATTATTTTAGCAAAAATATATCTAATTATTATGAAGAAAAGTGGGAAAGTACTTTAGGTGGTTGTTGTTGTACTTATCATGAAAATGAAGGCTACCGCCTAGGCCTCAAAATATAACTTTTATATTAATTTAGTTTTTATAAATTGATTTTTTAAAATATTTTTTAATTATTTAATATATCAATTAGATAATAATATATTTAAAAATAAATAATAATAATAATTATTTACAATAAATATTCTTTGATTTATTAATTTAAAAATCATATTTATGAATAATAAATTTTTAAAATCTTTAAGATAATATGGAGAAATTATATCTTTTTTTTTTTTTTTTTTAATTTTAGCATTTTTTTCAATTATAATTTTAAAATAATAATAAGAGTGTTTAGATGAATTAATTTTATTATTAATTAAAAATCAAATATTAAATAAAATTAATTATAATAATTTAATGCTTTTATATCTAAAAATATCTAAAATATATATTAATTTAATTAAATAAATGAATTATAATAATTTTATTATATTAAAAATATTTAATTCTAAATTCCGCCTTAGACCTCCAGATGTGTTGGGCCGGCCCTGATATATACACATTGTTATTATTAATGTCTTTTGCATGTTTTTCATCATTTTTTTATTCTAGTGTGTGTTGGACATTTATCAATATAAAACTTGTATTTGCTTCCTTAATTAATAGTTTAAGCTTTTAAAGTCGTTGCTTAAACCAACTTTTTTTTAAAACGCCGACTGGATAATCACCTTCAAGTATGAGTCAGGTCATAATATATATTCTGTGTTCAATATTATTCGATCTAATGCATCGATTCATTTCGTCCTTACCTAAATATGGCAAAACTAGCTGTTGTCATATTTATAAGAATGTCAACTATATAAATTATTAAGTATAGGAGACTTACGTGTGTTGAATCCAAAATTTTAAAATTCAAATAATTTATGTTAATTTGTCAAAACTTGTGAGCAACTCCTAAGTTACCCAAATGGCCAATGTTTATATTGTCTTTTATAATTATTTTATCGGGGGTTGGAATATCCAATAATTTTAATTATATTAATATCTATAGCAAAACTTAGTTTGCATTCTATAATATATAGAACCTTCCAACTATATATATTTTTATCCTCAAATTTAATTCAAATTCAAGATCTTGTTTAAGAGACTCAAATACTGCTTTTCTCGGATTAATATAATGTTGGTGGCTAATGTCCATATGATTAGAGATGAATACACTTGTTTATTTTTTTGTTTTAAGATCAACAAAGTAAAGTAAATTTTTAAACGATATCGATTGCACACAAGGTGTTCGATAAATTGCATTATTGTGTTTTGTTTGTTTTTTGATCATTAAAAATAAGCGTTACATATATCTTAGCATTTGATTATGTTGTGATTAATCGTTGTTGAACAATTTGTGTTCATTATCATTCAATTATGCAACTTTAAGCATATCCGAGCTTTTCAATAGTAGGTTCGGTTAGAGGATTTGATTCGGATTGTTTCCGTTGTGCCACAAAACTTTTGAAAACCATTTTTGCCAAAAGTTTGTTTTAAAAATTGTGATCTATTCACTCCCCCTTTAGATTGAAGCCTATTGTCTAACACGATGCACATGCAAAGACCAAAAATTAGTGGACAAAGATTCACAACAGAAAACAAAAATACGATTAGACAAAGGTTCACATGTATATCTCTAGTTCAGACCATTCATCTGATACATTTCACAATTCATATCAGACATGTTGCGGTGAGAATCAGATACCAAAGCTATCGGATCAGCTTGGCTCGCAAAATAATGATATCACCACTGAACTTTTATTTTTTCAGAGGAAGGGAGATCAGATCGAATAAAAACCCTAAATTAAAATGCAAAGCAAAGAACAAGGCCTAAAGCTAAGTAAAGAGAGATCAAAGGTACGTGGGTTGGTTATACTAAGGGAAGATATTAGCACCCTAAGTATCTGTAGTACTCTACAGGAACCTCTAAAAATTATTTGTGTTTTGGCTAAAAAGGTAGCTCGCTAGGATCTCGCAATCCTATGCCTACGTATCCTGTATAGGAAGTCAGAGCAATCGTAGTTCGGAACTACGAGTTGTTAGGGTTCTAAGAACCAAAACAATAAAGGAAAGGTAAAGAATAAACGAGGGACATGCACAATGACAATGCAGTCAACATACAATTCATTTCCCTTGGATTAGGTCAACAAGGATCAAAGAAAGCAACATATACATGGAAAAACATCATGTAAATGACATCAAGGAATACACAGACGCAATACACGGCAAAAACATCATGTAAGGTCAAATAGACGAGATAAAACAGAATACACATAGCAAAACATCATGGTAAGTTCAGAAAGGATTCTAAAAAAAACATAAGAAGAAAAGGTCGTATCTGGAAGAACATCAGATAGACACAAAGAGGTTTCAGGAAAAACATCAGAAAGACACAAAGGGGTTTATGGAAAAACATCAGAAGAAAAATTTGCATCGGGAAGAACATTAGAAACAAAGGTCGTATCTGGAAGAACATCAGATAGACACAAAGAGGTTTCTGGAAAAACATCGGAAAAACAGAAAGAGGTTTTTGGAAAAACATCAGAAGCAAAGGTCATATCTGAAAGAACATCAGATAGACACAAAGAGGTTTCTGGAAAAACATCAGAAAGACAAAAAGAGGTTTCTAGAAAAACATCAGAAGCAAAGGTCGTATTTGGAAGAACATCAGATATACACAATTTTTTATATTCTATCCACAACCTTCAAAATTACATCCAATAGTTTATCGTGCTTTTTAGAAAAAGTTTAGGCATAATGAGAAAGCCCAAGTGCTTGGTACATCTTAAAATTACTGCACTCCTAACAATACGCACATATTATGCATACTATCATTTTAAAATAATTGGAAATGAATAGAGAGAAACAAAAAGGCATAAAGGGAGAAGAGGACATTACAATGCTTTCTCTTTTAATGGAAATAATAACAGCTTGCTCAAACAACTTCCAAAAACAAATTCGAGAACGTGAATCCGTCGTCGTTCCGTTAGTGATAGTTTGAGTACGATTGACACTATTGTGGTGAGGAGAAGACGTGTAAGAAGAGGAGGTAGTTTTTTATTTTTTTTTAAAGTGTGTGGCGGTATGGTGGGGGTGTGAAAATTGTTAGATATCTGTGTAGAGAAAAAAGTTGTTACGAATATATGAAGGAAAAAAATGGTTAAGAAGCAAGAAAATATTGTTGAGGGAACTCTGTGTGTTATGGAAAGTCTTGGTATTATGGTGCTATGGTTGTGGAGTATGAGAGGAAACTATGAAGATGAAGAAAATGGGGTGGTCCGAAGTGGGAGTAAACGTGTAATGTGCTTATGCTATTGCCCTCTCCTCTTTTCAAATGATGCGTGTGGTTTTTATTGAAAAAATAAATAGCAGCTAACATGTGTTGTCCGAGGAATGCAAAATGTACACGTAATAGGTTTACTAGTATTAAGCAAAAGCAAAAACAACTTTTTCAAAACTTACTAAACAAGTTTTCTAAAACTAAAAAAATAACAAAAATTAAATATTAAGATAAAAAATATAATAAAGTAAAATAAAATAAAACTATAATAAAATAAATAATTTAAAATAAAACAGGTTAATTAAAATAATTATTAATTAAAAAAGAAATAAAAGCGGTAAAAAACAAATAATTGGACTGATATTGAAGTGCTAAGAAAATAAAATGAATACACCAAAATGATCAGCGTGAAATATACATATTGGAAAAATACATTGTTTGGTCAAATTCCGAAATAAATTTTACTCGGTTAAATGGCTCAAATTCCTAAAAATGTGACCGAAAAGTAGTCGAAAAATTAAAATGAGCAAGCCCGGTTAAACTACGCGAAACATAGATTAATGTTACTGACATTTGCAGGCTCGATTTTGAAATCTTCGATTTTGAAATCTTCAGAAGAAGAAGAAGAAGAAGAAGAAGAAGAAGAAGAAGAAGAAGAAGAAGAACAACAACAACAACAACAACAACAACAACAACAACAAAAACAACAACAATAATAACAATAATAACAATAAGAACAACAACATCAACAACATCAACAACAACCAACAACAATAATAACAATGATAACAATAATAAAAATAAGAACAACAATAATAAAAAAAACAACAAGAACAACAATAATTAAAAAAGAACAAAAAATAACTAACATTGCTAACTCGAGTTCTGAAATTTGTTCTGAAATTTGGTTTAGTGGAGAAATAGAGTATCGTAACTGAAAGATGATGTTTGGAGGTAGAAGATGTAGTTCGTCTAAGTTTTAGGTTTCACGCGGATCACTAATAGTAGTGTCTTGGCCGTTGATAATCACTAAATGGACGACCAAGATTTGTTTAAGGATAGTGATTAAACTCAATATGCGCGCCACCTATAATGTTGGTAATGAGAATTGAAAAAATAAGTAAAAAACCAAAAATGCTGGTGCTGGGACTTGAACCCATGACAAGACGCTACCTATAATGACGGTTGGTTTAAATTATCAGTGGTGAAAGGTCTGTCATCATTTTGAAAAAATAAGTAAAAAAGCTACCTATTACAACGGTTGGTTTAAATACCCGTTGTGAAAGGGTATGTCAGCATTTTGAAAAAATAGGAAAAAATGATTAAAATAAATTCAGAAAAATCTAAAAACATGAAATTTAATCTAATTAGGTAAAATAAAAATTTTGAGAATTTTTTTAGAATTTTGAGACTATGAAAACAGTAAAAAATTCATTAAAAATAGAAAAAAGATGAATTTGGGGTTTTGAGGGTGAAGTCCCGTAACTCTTCCAGAGTAGGAGACAAATGACCGCACGATTTTTCTGCTTCAGATGCACGAAACAGATCTTAAAAAGGAGACGATTTTCCCTAAAACCGATTTTTTGAAGTGCAAGACCTAAAACTAAATTATTGGCTATAATGACGGTTGAAAACATACCAGTGGTGAAAGGTTGTGGGTATTTTGAAAAAATATGTAAAAAAAACCATAAATGTTGGTGCTGGGACTTGAACCCATGACCATGCGCTACCTATAATGACGGTTGAAAACATACCTGTGGTGAAAGGTTGTGGGTATTTTGAAAAAAATATGTAAAAAAACCATAAATGTTGGTGCTGGGACTTGAACCCATGACCATGCGCAACCTATAATGACGGTTGAAAACATACCTGTGGTGAAAGGCCTCACATTTCACCACGGTTTGAATATTAACCGTCATTAAAAGCCTTTTAACGAGATTAAAAAAAAGCGCGCATCTATTACAACAGTGTATAGGCAATCCGTTGTAAGTCTGGCGTTGTTGTTTGCGCGTTTTGTAGTAGTGTATGTAGATGATGCAAAAAGACGTGGGTTCTTAAAGTAAAAAATTAGGGTTTGACAGATGCCCTTATTTAAGTTTATTCGATCCAGAGATATGAAGATTGAAATCTTCGTCTCGACAAGATTGGAGAGACTTAAATACAAACATGCGTAATTTTTGGCCCTAAGATACCACAAAATTGCTTATGATATAATATAAATGCAAGACTTGGCGTTCTGTGGGGAATGAAACCACAGAAGACAACCTACTACAAGGAGAGAACAATAGGAAAATAAGATATTATGGAAATCCGTCAAGGTGACAAAGAGTATCCAGTAATACTTGGAAAGAGAGGGATATACCCTAAACAGAGACACAGACATCCGGGAGAGCATCAGATGCTGAAAGTAACACAATCTGGAAAACAAATTAGAAACATCTAGAAAAGCATAAACAAATTTATTGGGGAAACGATTACAGTCATCAGAAGTTTTGTCAGAAATGCATTGAACAAAACTTTGGAAAAAACACTAACAACCATCAAAGGCATTCAGAAAAACCTTGAATGAAACTTAGTAACATAAGCAGCCATCCATCAGAGATATTCAGAATAACATCGATTAAGCTCTACTGGGGAATCACCAGTCATCATCCATGACTGGAACTGGATGGAAAAGAGTCACAAAATTTAGAAGATCATTGAATGAGGTTAGGAGAATTCAAAGAAATACATTAGAGGCATTGAAACAAACATCAGAGACATCCAGAAAAGCATTGAATGAACTCCGGAAAACACCAGAGATATTCAGAACAACATTGAATAAACTCTGGAAAATAGGCAAACATCAGAGATATTCGGGAAAACATTAAATAAACTCTGGAACACATCCAGAAAAAGCATTGGATGGAGAATGGAAATAGACTTGAAAACATTCAACAGCTATTAACCAAAGTCAGAAACAAATTGAAGACATCTAGGAGAGCATTAGATGAAGACAAAGATTCTGAAGATACATCTGAAACATTTAGAAAAGCATTAAATGTACGGGAAAAGGTTTGAAGACATATCGGGAAGAAAATCAGATACGCAACATCATATCTGGAAGAACATCAGATAAACAGGGTCGTATCTGGAAGAAAGTCAGATAGACAAAAGGAGTTCTAGAAAAACATCAGAACAAAAGACACATCTGAAAAAACATCAGACGATAAAAGAAATGAAACTCTAGGAATGCATCAGAATTACAAAGGTATATATCTAGAAACTCATTGGGGAGTGAAATAAATTATGGAAGGGTATCAGAATCACAATGGAAATATGTGGAAAACATCAGATATGTTCTGGAAAAATGTCAGACCAACAGACTCAATCTGGTAAAACATCAGAGAGACAGACATTGTGACATCCAAGAATGGTATTGGATACAAAAGAGGAACAACCAAACACATATTTGCTTTGGTAGGTGCCAAGTAAGTTGGAATTTGACCACAAGGTAAGACGTTGATAGCAACACGATCTATAGTGAATGCAAATGAGGATAAAACACTATTGCTATGCATATGTATATAAATAATGCTATGATATATGATCAAATGCAAATGCAGATGTCGACGACATGATTCGACTCTTTTGGGGGAGAAGACAAGACTGGAAGACTGATTCCTCAACACAAAGATCATTGCCATTCTGCTTGGGGACTAAAGATGTTGTTGTTGAACATATCTTTGCCACATTGGTAAACTGTATCAAGTTGATCCTTGGAGGAAGGATGAAGAGCTGCTTGGCAATTCTTCAAGTAAATTTCCCCAGATTAGCTGATTGTTGTAGATGAACTAATCACTACTTCATCTTGTCTAATTCTGGAGATGACTGCTTTACTGTGCGCTTGGAAAGCTTGCCTCAGTCTGAGTCTTGAAAGATCTTCTGGATAAACTAATTTTGAGAAGGACTTAAACTGAGCGTCAAATCTTGAACTGATTCTTCAACAAGATTTGAAAGGAACTTGCCTCTGATAGAATCACCGACCAGTTTCTTAACTGTTTGAAAATTCCTTGAGAGGAAAGCCAGTCTGCAAACAAAAGTATTTGTACAAACATGGTAATTTTAAAGCAAAGTTCATGCATTTTTTGAAATCAAAATCATTTTTGGAATGATGCAAAACATATGAATCATTGGTCAGAACACGGTGGTTCAAGGCATTCAAAGTGAAAAGTAAAGCAAAAGTGTAATGCCAAAACAAATTATCTGCAAAGATCTTTTGGAGTTAGTTCATGCAACCTTGATGTAGTATGCTTTCAAAATAACCTTGCTTCAATTAGGTTTTTCGATGGTTGTAACGTGGCTTGGTTCACGGTTTATGAAATGAAGGATAAAGGCTCAAAGTTTATTTGCACCTACCCAATCTTCGTGATGATCTTCAGTCCTACGCGAAGTTAACTTAAACTATGCACTCAGATTCCCAAGAGGTTGAGAATTGCATTGATGATAGTATTGACGATGGTTCAGAAGTCAAAGGACTCTTGAGATAGCAGTCACTGCTTCCTTACAACACTTAGTTGTTTTTTGCCGTTGAGGATTTTCATGGGGAAGATTTAAGGATCTTGATCGGTGGTTTTTATGCTTTCTTTTACCGTTAATTTTAGTTAATCTTGTTATATGTTTTGTCGCTTTATTTCCCTTTTTCCACATTTTATGCTTTGGTTGTGTCTCTTTAATGTTTTTAGGTTCAGATAAGCATTCAGGAAGAATCAGAGCGAAAACCAGGAAAAATCGCAAGAATTCAGAAAAGTTTCCTGCACACTCTATGAGGTCTGACACGGCCGCCCGTGTCAGCTAACACTGCCCGTGTCAGAAGGTCTGGGACCAAAAGCCAATAATGTGAAACTCCAGAAGTCTGACACGGCCGCCCGTGTCAGCTGACACTACCCGTGTCAGGGCTGACACTGCCCGTGTCAAGGTTGACACTACCCGTGTCAGGACTGAGACTGCCAGTGTCGGCTTGTAACGTTGATTTTAGTATTTTTTTTTTATTTTTTGCCCAAGTGTTGACCTGTGAGGGTGTTTTGGGTATTTCTAACCGGTCTCAGTGGATCTTTTCTATTTAAGTGAGTTTTGAAAAGGAAAAAATGGACTTTTTGGTTGGAGAATAATTTTACGATCAAAGATTATAGAGCACAAGGTTTTCGGAAGGCGAATGATTTTCATGAGCAGATGCAATTGACGATCCGAGTTTATCCAAATTATTGTAATGTTTACTTTTTACATTGTATTTTCTTCGAACAATATAAGTAGCTAAAACCCCCAATGCTAGGGGGTGTCCCTGATTTAGATTTGTAATGACTCTTATATTAATATTGCAATAACAATCTCTGTTTTTTCATAATTGATTTGATCTCTAGCTATTCTTAATGCTTGCCTTGTCAGACAAACAAGGTTTGATTTTTTATTAACGATTAGGCTGGAGTGCCGTTGTTAATGCTTTGCTTTGGATTATTCTATAGTAGATATCACCTAGGACTAGGGATACCCTATAGAAACCGAAATATTCTTGATAATTGATTGCTTAATTTCATCTGTAATTCTCTATGGACATAGGAATTAGGGTGGATGATTAAAGGTTTTCTCACTAAGGACTTAGGAGTAAACATTCTAAAGAACCGCTAATTAATTTGTTAAAATAAGTTATTGCAATGTTAATTCAGAGTTATTACTGAGTCAGATCACACACCATCCCTAGCATGTTACTCATATTTGTTGAAACCACTTAGTCAATTTCCTTCTTTTATTCGCATTTATTTTTATAATTAAACCAAAAAATTTCAAAACCCCAAAAATTTTGTTTAACTAAAATAAAACTAGAACTCTATATCGTCAAACAGTCCTTGAGATCGACATTCGGGGAAATTCCCTTTTATTACTACATTGGCAGAATAGTACACTTGCTATTTTACCGATCAAGTTTTTGGCGCCGTTGTCGGGGACTGCCAAAGATCATAGATTTTATAGTTTTATTTTAGTTAAAATTTTGTTTCTCCGCAATTAAAATTTAGTTTCAATTTTAATTTTAATTTAATTTTATTTTATTATAAAAAAAATCAGATTATTGTTGCTTCATGAATTCTTCTATACTTGGCGACTAATAAAGTGTCTGAGTTGTGTAGTTATGAATATTTTTTATACATTGCCACCTGTATCTCCTGCATGTTGGTCGCCTGATTCGGGAATCACTTTGGAAGAGGCGACTAAAATTTTTAAAGCATATAGGAGGGAGGTAAGAATCCTTATGAATGAATGTGAGGAAGCTAACTTTTATCCAGATAATTTTATTTGGCGAGAGTTCAGGTTGGAAGAAAAATGTGTGAAAGAAGAAGAACAAGACATGACGCCAGACGAAGAAGATGCATTAGAAATAGAAGAATTTGAGGTTAACAAGAAATACGGGGAAGAAGAAAGAAGGCAAATTAAACATGATCTAGTGCTGGATGACAATACAGATGTAACAATTTGTGTAGATGTAGACATCCAACAAGAAAATCCTCAAGAAAATAGTATCCCTAAAAACTATTTTAACAAGGCAGATAAAAGACAAGAAATTGACAAAATATTGGATTTCATTTTTGCCTTGTCCAAAAAAATCCAACTGAAATTGATTTGGAAGCAACATCATCAATACCTCAAGTTCATGGGATTGCTACCAAACAAAAGAAAGAAAAAAGGTGATGTGTTCTTAGTTTCATATATGCCACCTTAATATAGAATGATCCGTCGAGCCATGCGACGTTAATCGAATCGCTACGTGGGAGGCAACCTACGCTTTTTATTACTAAGCCATTTTTTTGTTGTTTTTTTATTTATTTTGAGTCAAGTTCTTACATAGGCAAGGAGTAATAATGGATAATGTGCAAGCGATGATGCAATAGATGATGTTGCATTACCCTCCGCCTCCTCTATGAGTCTCCTCTCTCTCACTTGTGCTAAAACATTGAGGCCAATGTTTAGTTCAAGTTTGGGGGAGGATTTACCGTTTTTTAGCTTTTTTCTTTAGTACTTTTTATTTCTATTTTTGTGTGTTGTTTTATTGAAACCACTTTGAATTTCTCCCGGAATTAGGACCATAGAATTTTTTCATGTAAATACTTTGGTTTTAAGGATGTTGAGAAAGTATATAGAGTTTGAGGGAAGAGAGGCTAGAACTAGGGACATTGGGAAAGTTTGAAAACTTATGTATGACATCAAATACCCTAGATTCCCTAGAGTAAGATAACGAATCCAACATTTAGATTTGTGCCATAGTACTTAGATTTAAGAAGTATTCCCCGATTAGTTCATAGTGATAGTCCGACATGATTAAAAAGAATTGCATGTATAGGGTTTATTGAGAGAATGACTTAAGGCACCAAAAAAAAGTGAATAATGGCGATAAAGACAACTAGTCCTTCTAAGTTGGGTAACCCTCACCCGGTTACTTAGCCTAACGGCGGTTGAGTCTCAATTGTCATCCCAAAGTAGACTAATAAACCCCAATGAGCGAGAAAAAAAGAATAAAGGTGCCTAGAAAAAGTTTCGATCAATCTTGTACATGTGAGAGAAAACGATCATAAATGCCTTAATCTGATTATACGAATGAAAGGGGTAGAAAATCGAAGAGAAGACTTAAGCCCAAAGCATAGTTGGAGAGGTGACTGAAAGGAGGATTTAGGTCTGTGGTTTTACCGCGGTATGTGTTTGTGTAATACCTTTGTTAACGGGCGATTACCAAGAAAACTAGTTTTAGCCGATCGGAACAAAGGCTCACGTATGAGTATCGACACACCTTACCTTCACAAGTCAAGCAAAGTTTTAAGTTTGAGGGAGTTTGATCGGTGGTTTTTATGCTTTCTTTTATCGTTAATTTTAGTTAATCTTGTTATATGTTTAGTCACTTTATTTCCCTTTTCCGCATTTTATGCTTTGGTTGTGTCTCTTTAATGTTTTTAGGTTCAGATAAGCATTCAGGAAGAATCAGAGTGAAAACCAGGAAAAATCACAAGAATTCCGAAAAGTTTCCTGCACACTCCAGGAGGTCTGACACGACCGCCCGTGTCAGGCTAACACTGCCCGTGTCAGAAGGTTTGGGACCAAAAGCCAAAAATGTGAAACTCTAGAGGTCTGACACAGCCGCCCGTGTCAGCTGACACTGCCCGTGTCAGGGCTGACATTACCTGTGTCAGTCTGACAATATATTTTTTTTTGCCCAAGTGCAGGCCTGCGAGGGTGTTTTGGGTATTTCTAACCAGACTCAGTGGATCTTTTCTATTTAAGTGAGTTTTGAAAAGGAAAAAATGGACTTTTTGGCTGGAGAAGAATTTTACGATCAAAGATTGGAGAGCACAAGGTTTTCGGAAGGCGAAGGATTTTCATGAACGGAAGCAATCGACGATCCGAGTTTATCCAAATTCTTGTAATGTCTACTTTTTACAGTGTATTTTCCTTCAACAATATGAGTAGCTAAAACTCCCAATGCTAGGGGGTGTCCCCGATTTGGATCTGTAATGACCCTGGCATTAGTATTGTAATAACAATCTCTTTTTTTTCATAATTGATTTAATCTCTAGCTATTCTTAATGCTTGCCCTGTCAGACAAACAGGGTTTGATTTTTTATTAACGATTAGGCTAGACCGCAGTTGTTAATGTTTTGCTTTGGATTATTCTATAGTAGATATCACCTTGGACTAGGGATACCCTATAGAAACCAGAATATTCTTGATAATTGTTTGTTTAATTTCATCTGTAATTCTCTATGGACATATGAATTAGGGTGGATGATTAAAGGTTTTCTCAGTAAGGACTTAAGAGTAAACATTCTAAAGAACCGGTAATTAATCAGTTACAATAAGTTGTTGCAGTGTTAATTCAGAGTTATTACTGAGTCGGATCACACACCATCCCTAGCATGTTACTCATATTTATTGAAACCACTTAGTCAATTTCCTTCTTTTATTCGTAATTATTTTTATAATTAAACCAAACAATTTCAAAACCCTGAAGCTTTTGTTTAACTTAAATAAAACTAGAACTCTATATCATCAAGCAGTCCTTGAGATCGACATTCGGGGAAATTCCCTTTTATTACTACATTGGCAGAATAGTACACTTGCTATTTTACTGATCATATCACCTCTATTATTATCCCTAACTTTTTCCTGAACTGTTTCTTTTGAAGCTTACAGCCAGCGGGATGCCCCAGTTTTTCCTAAGTCTCCTTCATAGGTTTTGACTTAGTGGGATTTTTCTTTTGATTTTTTTTAGAAGGAAAGTGACTGTCTGGATTAATGATTACGGTGAACCATCATTGGCTTTTGACTTGAAAGATTTCTTCGACACTTGCTTTTTGTGTGTGAAGGAAAACTATGAATGCAACCTTTATATGAAAAGTGTCTTGCATGAATGCACAACCAAGTTAACTGGGAATTACCCATCCCAAGGTTAAGATTGCGGGTTTTTGTAAAGAAAAAAACTACAACTTCTATGCTCGAAGGGGTTGACAAGGGAATAACTTCCTTATTTCTCCAGTGTATGGGAAATTGAAACAATACCTTACATCGTCAGCAAAATTTTGATTTCAAAGCATACAAACAACAATTATGGGTATTAAAATTTCATCGTCCTCCCTCCAATCTTTGCATAATCAAAAGAAAATGGACAAGAGATGTTTTTTTTTTGAAAAGAAAGCATAAAGATGTAAATAGCAAACACAAATGAATTGAATCAAAAAGTTGCAATGCTCATTTCATTAAACATGGAAGTAACATAATTTGAAATCAAACAGCTAATACAAATAAATAAAAATACTAACAACAAGAAACGTGGCCTAGTGACTAATCAAACATAAGGATGAGATGTCCTGTCTGAAACACTGGCTTTTAGGAAAATAGTCTGCTGAAGTCGATCAAGGCCTCACTTGGCGTGCCTTGGCAGAGGATTATTGTTGACATTAGGATTGGAGTCATGAAAGGTAAGGATTCCGACCTTAATCAAGTCACGCACTTTAGCCTTTAGTGCATAGCAATTTTCTAAATCATGGCCTGCAGCACCTTCATGGAATGCACAGTGGAGGTCAGACCTAAAACTAGCTGGAAAAGCATTTGGAGGAGGAGGTAGAGTCCTTGTGGTAACCAACCTTTTCTGAACCAGACTAGGATAAAGTTCAGTGTACGTCATGTGAATAAGATCAAATTGATTCCTATTACATTACTGGTTTGGTACTACAGCAGGACGTTGAGGAGCCTGAGTTGGGCATGAAGCAGCAACCACGGGAGTAACAGTAGTAATAGTAGGGTGATTAGCATACTGAGGTCTAGGACGAGGCCTTCTCACTTCAGTCATGACAACATTGGTCTGATCTTCTCTCTTCTTCGGGAAGTTCCCATAGGATTTCTTCGCATCGTTGGAAGATTCTGCAGCCTTAGACACTTTACCCTTCTTGAGACCTTCCTCGAGTCTTTGGTCAATAGTCACCAAGTCTGTGAAGATGGAGGAAACACTTCCAATCATCTTTTCCCAATAGAAGGGAGACAAGGTGTCCATAAAAATTCCAGTGAGTTCCTTTTCCGCCAGAGGAGGTTCAACTTAAGAAGCTAGCTCTATCCACCGCTGAGCATACTCCTTGAAAGATTCTTTCTCATTTTGAGTCATATTCTGGAGTTGGCGACGATCAGGAGCCATGTCAAGGTTGTACTTGTACTGCTTCATGAAAGCATTAGCAAGATCGTGAAATCAGTGAATGTGATTTTGTTTAAGGTTCGTGTACCATTTGAGTGAAGTTCCACTCAAGCTGTCTTGAAAGCAATGGATGAGCAACTTCTGATTGTTGGTATAAGCACCCATCTATCTTCATCTCTCACATATACCACACACACTTTTTGAGGTCTTTACAGGTTGTAACGGGGCTTAGGGTTAACGGTGGGATAAACAAGAAAAGTGGGAAAACAAGTGGGTTTGGGCTCAGAATCGGTGTCATTATTCTTCTCACTGTGTTATTTGCACTGCTTAACATCAGGAGTATCAGACACTTTTTCATCAAGATTCTTTAGCTTCAACTCAATTATTTCTCTTGAGCATGTTTTCTTAATTTTCAAGCTAAATTTCTCCTCTAGGTAAGTGCGTTATTCTTTTCTTGTATTTTTTTCTTTTTCTTTTTCTTTTCCAATCACATTTTTTTTCCTTTTTCACTTGCACTTATCTAGTTTTTATAGGTTTCTCAACCCCAAACTTAAAATTTTTCTACATATCAAATATTAACAACACCTATCTGAGCGGATAGGAAAGTGTTTAGGCTTATGGTTTACATGATGTGGTTATAAAACAAACAAAGGGAAAATGGCTCGAATCGGGTTAACAAAGGATAACATACAAAGGGTGGCTAGAAAGACTCGGGGTTAAAAGAAAACAAGTGCCTCAGTGTGTATAAGTGTGCAGTCAAATTCCAACAGACAATACGCAAGCTCGGAGTGATAGAGACATACTTGAACAACTCTCATGATGATTATGTGTTTGGCTTTTTATACTTCACCATGGTTGGTATAGCTTGACAGGTTTCGAAGTACTCCTAGTGTGCTGCAGCTTCCTATCTGACTCGGGAGCACAGTACTCGAATATCAATCCAGTGTCAGAAAGTCACGTCCGATCATTATCTTCAGCAGTATTAACTTTTGGGGGCTTCCTGGAGAGCAAGTAAGGGTTGGATCTTTCATCCACTACTACAAGTCTAATAACTCAACAGATATAAAACTCCACAAATCTGTAATACAAGAAACACGAAACACACAACAACAAAGTAGCAGTTAAACAGAAAGAAAGGGAAATAACAAAAGCAAATAACAATACTGCAAACAATAAAACCCCCCCACACTTGAACCAAACATTGACCTCAATGTTTTAGTACAAGAAAGGTGGAGTGGACTCACAGGTGACCTCATTGAGGAGGTAGAAGGTAATGCAACACCAACTACTGCATCATAGCTTGCACTGGTAAGGTCCATCTTATTACTGTTTACTGGGGAAAATAGTAAACAACCTCTGGTCTATCAATTTTATGTAAAAATGAGTAACTTGTAGGATCAACCAAACTAAATCCTAGGACATGTGCTAATTGTATTTCTGTGTAGGTTTCTGGAAACTTTCAAGAACACTCCGACAACGTTCATAAGTAAAAAGGTCTACTTCAAAAATCATAAATTAACTAAAATGTAAAAAAGGATTTAAGTCGAAAAGACTGATAAAATGAAGAAATTAAATTGCATGAATAAAAAGAGACGTTGATGAAAAAAAACTTATTAAATTGCATTGAATTGAAAAAGTGGTGTTACATCAACATACATTCTCACACGCTCTTTTCACTACACTGGTACTTTGAGCACACTGAGTTTTTGTATATAATTAAACACACAAATATAATGCTAAGACTTACTTTTTATAATTGTTAAAATTAACTACCCACTAACGGACTATTAATCAGGGCGAAACATATGGCGTCGTGCATGTCTTTGCTTCTTGAATGAACGCCACATGTCTTTCTTCAGAAACGGATAAGAACAACTGTTCCCTCCTTTTTTTTGAATTTAAATCTTTGTGACGTAATACCCTCAGTAGTACTTCCGTCGACCAATATCTTCTAAGTTTGGAAATATTTCTAAGTCTTTAAACCATCTCTTCTCTGCAGAAAGATACCCTTCAACTGGACTTTCTGATGATGACATTTCTGTCAAAGTCTCATAGAACTTCAGAAATCCCATCTCTTAGAAAAAATCTTAATCCAACATCAGGCGTCGAAATTAGGAGCTAACAAATTTCCCCCCAAAAATGTCATTTTTGACATTATTGCAGAAAAAGGCATTTTTTGAAAATGTAATTCGACGCCTCATTTAGACCTTGTATGGTTTCGACGCTTATTAGTGGCTTCAACTGTTCATCTTCCTTTCAGCAGACCTATGATGTCGTAACCATTATTGCTAAATCTGACATGTCTTTTCAAATCACGCAAAATCTCAGTCATCATTACCCCTCCCTAGGGTCTAGAAGATCGTGGGGAGGTAGGCACTTATTACCACCGTTTCATCAAGAAACGTGGGGGGAACACGTGTCCCATCATCAGTCCTAATATTTCATAATCTTTTCAAATGGCTTCCACTTCCCCACGATAAATACCAACTCCCACAATTGTTTTCACTTTTGCATCTTTTTCCTTTCAAATTTCCAAGCAATCTCTGCACTTCAAAAACTCAAACTTCTTCATTTTCCATCAAAAATGGCTTCCTCTACACGCTCCACCAAAGACGCTGCTAAGGTCACAAAGGATGCTGGAAAACCCACGAGAGCTCCAAAAAAGATTTCTCAACTTGCCCTATTTGACTCCGTTGTTGGACCTACCATGGTGGGGAACCAACAATATCTCCCTGAACCCCTTGATGAAGAAAAAAGGAGAATTTACGCTTCTCAGGTACTTATTCCTTTAACTGTTTCTGATAAGCCATTGGCTTTGTTTGGCCCTTTAGCTGATTTGAAAGTAGATCCTGCTAGGCTTAAGGAATATTCCCCTCTTATCATAAAAACAAACCTGTAGGGCAATGTAGAAAACCTAAGGCTAGTACTGAAAACCATGCTGGTCCCAATGATTCTTTGACTGAAGAAGCTTTCGACCTTAGATATTTGAACCATTTTAGGGCCTTTAGAGTAAGCCCGACCTTTAAGGATCCCGCTGATTACTTAGGGTGGTTGAATAAATTAGAGAAAATGAAATCCGACGTTTGGAAGAAAATGGGCATTTATGATCTGCTTATGCTATCGAAAGTAGGACCTGATTATTGTTCGAATATGCTAATTTCGTCCTTGTACTTCTGGGATAGTACCCACTACACCCTTCATCTCCCGTGTGGCATGATGGCACCTACCCTTTTCGACATAGCCACTATCGCATGGCTTAAACCTACTGGGAATACCTATGATCCTGACTTCATGTCTGAGGATAACATAGGTTTTACTACCTCTAAGGCGGCTTATTCGACCCACATAGCTCACTATCACGATAAGAGCATGGATGAGGTATCATACGTCGAACATATAGCTTTCTTAGCTTTATGGTTGTCACGCTGTGTCTTCTGCTCGAAGTCACTGCAGGTCGCTAGAAAGTTTCTAACCATGGCTAACCAATTACATGCTAGTCATGACTTATGTTTGAGCGAGTTAATTCAAGCCAGCCTTTATGAATCCATGAGCGAAGGGGTTACCCAGCTCAAAAGCCTAGCTGACAAAGGAAGTTTACTATTCTCTGGTCCCTTTTGGTTGCTTCAGTTGTGGTTAAATGCATCGTTCAAAGCTTGTCTCCCCCTGAAAAATCAAATCAATGAGGATGTTGATGATGTGAAAAATCGAAGAGTAGAAGGCCCTCGTTTGGCGAAGTTAACACCTGCTGATGATGGTCGACCTGTCCAACAGGGTTTTACCAGCTTTATCATGATGTTCGCCAAACGCTATGACTTTACGCCCAACATGGATCCTTTTGCTGCAAGGAAGTGTGGTCCTGAGTGGTTCACCAGGCCGTTCCCAGCGCCATCGAAAGCACAAGCAGCAGAATCCATTTCGATTTGGGAAGCCTTATTAACCCCTAGGATCTTAACCCTTAGGTTTAACCTCTGAAAAGGCCAAGTTTCCTTAATAACTTACCTACCAAATCTTGTCGCTCGACAATTTGGATTGGTTCAGGTTTTACCTCGACCAATATATGACAAAAAAGGTGCTCTCCTTCTTTATAACGCCAGCCATAGTGAAGCAATGGCCATCAAGCAGATTGCACGATATGTTGGTCGAATGCAGCTTCTTCCAATGGCTTTCGAACCAAGCTTCGTTTGTACTCAATAATTTGATGACCGGTGGAAGACTTATTATGCTGAAGAATGTTTCGACGTGGCTACATTCATGCACCACATTAACAAGGCTTTCCTCTCTGTGCAGGAAAAAGTGAAGAAAGGTACCTCGACGCACATTAAAGAAATCCAAGCCTTCCAAAAATACTTTGAAATTGTTTATCGACCAAATGATCTTGGTCGAACCATCCTCAATGCAGCTATCACTCTGAAGGAATTTTTTTTAAGAAAATGGAGAACTTAAAGATACCTTCGTACGTTTCTCCTGAGAAACGATACGAAAGGACTTTCAATATGTTTCCTCCCAAATTCCCTCGACTGCCAAGTGCTCACTTTGGAGTGGCCCTTGCCCCTCCATTTCCAGACTAGTTCGTCTATGGGGATTCTATCAAAATCCTTCGCCAGCAATCAAAACCAAAAGCACAGCGGGTGGTTCTGACTAAGCATACACTAGACAGTTTCAAACGGCATCTTCATATTGGGATCAAAGATGTTCGCATCGAATCTGAAAAATATGAAGGTGTGGAACGAGAGGATTTCGACCAAACATTTTCTTGTCTACTTATTTTCACATATAATGACTGCTTTTTCTGTTTGTTTAGCCACGGAGATTCCTCCGAAGAAACCACCAACTAGAAAGCTTGCAGAAGTGAAGGAAGAAGAAGGAAGCAAGACAACAACAACAACAAAGGTATTTTCACACCCTTTATTAAATTTGTCATTTTATGTTCATTATTTTCTAACATTTTCTTCTTCAGGGCGCTCGAAAACCACCTCCGATTCCCCAGAAAAGGAAGGCCATGGATGATACACTAGTGATAATCTAATCTGAAGATGAAGACTTATCTCCAACTGCTGAACAACCTCTGAAGAAGAAGAAAGGCAATAAAAAATAAACGAAGCCATCGCTCAATCTCAGGCGAAAGGCGTGAAGGTTGTGATCAAGAAACCCACCAAACTGACCGTCTTAGAGCCAACACCTGAGGAGATATCGAAAAATGATGCAGATCAACCTGAAAGTGATAACTCAAGTCCCGGGGCCGAAGCTCCTAAAGTTCAAAAATGATTCACACATATACCTCATTACCCTTAGTATTTCTCCCGACTATTAACTTTGTTGATTCCTTTCAGGATGACGCAGGAACTTCGACTCAACCAGTCGTCGAATCAACTAACCCAAAAATCCTCAATAGTGAAGGTGAACCAACATACCACCCTACTTCAGCAAAGGATTCTAAGAAGAGCTCACTGAGAAAAATCAACCAAGTGGTCGAGAGACAACGTGAAACTTCTTCGCCCAAGACCACCACACAAACGTTTCACACTAGTAAACCTGACCACGAAAGCGACCAAGACAAAGACACACTAGCTGAAACAACTGGGGCTGACATGGAGGCGGATAACCCTGAGGCGCAAGTCGAAGAAGAAGCTGATGATAGGTCTCTAAGAGTCGAAACCTCGGGTGCCGCTCAAGATGATGTTATGGAAAAATGAGGTAAACATTTTACGTTCCCTAACCAATCAATGACTATTGAGGATTTTATGGACGATGATGAAAACATCGAAGATGGTAATGATCACAATGCAGAAAAGGAAGGAGAGGCTCAAGAGGAGATAATTGTCGAAACAACTCCTAAACCTAATCTGTCAACTGCAAAGGATTCAAGCAAAACCTCCATGATCCTTTCTGCAGAAGAACTAGAGGTCCTGAAAAAGAACAATCCCCGTGAGTACTTAAAAGTTTTACTTGGTTCTAGGGGAAGTTCGTTTGACAAAACCCTCAATTCGCCCTCTGTGTCTGGTGGTCAAACCACTGCTGATCCTTCCAGCCAGATATTGTCAAAAGATTAAAGAAAAGGTTTTCAAGGGTGACTTGTTTCGGCTTATTGAGTCTGACCCGACTTCTCCAATTGTTTTGAAGAGTCTCTTCCAAGAGGTTGATATTCTAACTGCTTCTCCAGAAATTGCAAATATCATCGTGGAGCTAACCTCAATGGTTGATCGAATTGCTGCGGACCTTGCCAAAATCAAACAAATATCAAAAGATATTGAAAATCAAACTAGCTCAGGCGCGGCTGCATGGGACGCTGCCGTAGAATCCGCCAATAGACTGGCGAATTTGAAGCAAATCCAAGAACAGAACAAGGCTCAGATCGAAGCTAATAACCAAAGTATCAAATCCTAGGAGGCACAAATAAAAGAGCTGCAAGCGAAAATCTTGAATGCTAAGAAGCAGAACGCCGAGCTTGAAAATTTTGACAACTCCCAGATGGCAAAAGAGCTTAACATAGGTCTGGATTCTGCTGACAAAGCTCAGAAACTAGAAGCAGTACTGGAGACCATGAGGTCGAACCAATCCCTTTGTGAGAGGCGGATAGAACTTTTGAGGGCGAAGTATCCACCATGAAAGGCAACTTTCCGTTCTAATTTCCAAAGACTTTTTATTTCTTTTTATGCTTCATTACTATTCCTTGAATTCTGTAATGCTTGTTCGCTTTTTGATATAACGAATTTAGCCATTTTGGCACTGTGTTTTTATTTTATTTTGCCATATTAGCTTCGTTTATTTTGCATGCGTGATTACTCTCTAGCTATTTTTACTTCTCGAAGAGCAGGCTTGTACTTCTTTAAGTACTTCCCATTTACCCTCAAGATCCTCCTATCTCGATCTAACTCTTCAATCTCATAAGCACCATTCGAAAAAACTTGTATGATTTGAAAAAGGACCTTCCCACTTAGGAGACCATTTTCCCAAAGACCTATCCTTTCGATCCATAGGCAAAATTGCTTTCCAAAACAACTCTTCAGGCGAGAAAGTCTTCACATTAACTTTCTTATTGTAAGACTGTTCTACTCTCTTCTTCTGTCTTTTCAACAATTCTAAAGCATTGAACCTTTCCTCATCTAAGTCCACCAATTCATCCAACATCATATTCCAATACGACTCAGATGGGATCTCATGGTGCCTCTGAATTCTTACCGGCTGAAGATAGATTTCAACAGGTAATACTGCGTCATGGCCAAAAGTCAATCGAAAAGGCGTGGAATTCGTCGCCTCCTTGGGGGAAGTTCGACATGCCCAAAAGACTTGGTCCAATGTTTTATGCCAATTTCTAGGCTTCTTTCCCACATGCTTCTTAATTAGGCTAATTACCACTTTATTTGCTGCTTCGACTTCACCATTAGCCTGAGCGTAATAAGGTGTAGAGGTTAAAAGTTTGAAACCCATTTCTTTAGCGAATTCGTGCATCTTCCGACCAGTGAAAACAAATCCCTGATCCGTTGTAATAGTTTCTGGGATTCCAAACCTATAGATGATGTGTTTCTTAATGAATTCGATCACATCCTCTTGGTCAACATTTGGTAAAGGTATCGCTTTAATCCATTTTGTAAAGTAATCAATACCTACCAAAATGTACCTTTGACTTTTAGATGATGTTGGTCGAATTTCTCCGACTAAATCCAAATCCCAACCTCTAAAGGGCCATGGTTTGACTATGGAGTGTAATTCGCTTGTAGGAACATGCTGTACACCTGCATGCACTTGGCACCCTTGACATCCTTTAGCAAATTCGATACAATCTTTCAACATGGTAGGCCAATACACGCCCTGTCGAAACAAAAGCCATTTCATTTTGTGGCCTACCTGATGTGCCCCACATGCCCCACCATGGACACCCGAAAGGGCTAGGTATGCCTCTGATTCACTAAGGCATTTGAGCAAGACTCCTTTGGGAGTCTTTTTAAACAATTCATTACCCAAAAGAACATAACTCAAAGCTCGATACCTGATTTTTTGTTCTGTGGATGCTGTTGGATTTTGTAAATATTCTACTATTGGCTTCCTCAAATCTTTGTCCGTCAAACTATCTACGGCTAAGATTTCAAAATTTTCCTTATCAGCGCACTCTACCTTTGTAGCTTCCAAATCTGATGGGGATAATCTGGTTGACACCACTCTACCTCTGACTTCGATTGCGTCTTGCAACTATTCTTTCGAAATTTTGTACCCAGAAGCAATTTGAGCCAAATCATTGGCTACATGGTTCTCTAGTCGAGGTATATGTCGAACACTCACCATCTCGAATTTTTCAGTAATCTATTGACTATTACAAAGTACATGATGAGATTTTCTTTCACACACTTGTACTCCCTTGTAATCTGTTTGAAGACTAGCTCTGAGTCTCCCGTTATTTCGACTCGAGTTGCCCCCAATTCCAATTAAATTTCAAGTCCGACTATTAAGGCTTCATATTTTGCCTCGTTGTTCGAGCAGAGACCTTCGACTTTGTATTTGAATTTTGTTGAGATTTTATTAGGAGAAATAATCAGGACTCCTACACCTGTGCCATCTTTATGACTAGAGCCGTCGAAATATAATTTCCATGGTTTGAGCTCAAGATAATTCGACACGTTCTCGCTTATAGAGTGGTCGACAATAAAGTCTGCTACCACTTGTCCCTTAACGGCCTTTAAAGGTCTATACATTAGGGAGTATTCAGTTAATGCCAATGCCCACTTACCAATTCGACTATGCAAAATAGGTTTAGATAACATATGCTTAATAATATCGAAATGAGACGAAACATAAACATCAAATGGCTTTATATAGTGCTTTAATTTTGTACAAGATAAATACAAGCATAAACATAATTTCTCAACCATGTTATACCTAGTTTCTGCATCGTTCAAAACCCTACTAAGGTAATAAATGGCTCTTTCGACGCCATTTTCGTCCTCTTGAGCCAACATGCTCCCTAAGGTTTTGTCCGACGCAGATATGTACAATCTCATGCTCCTACTTCTACAAGGTGGTGCTAGGATTGGAGGATGAATCAAATACTATTTGATTTTGTCGAAAGCTTCCTGTTAAGTTTGCCCCCATTCGAATCCCTCCTTGTTTAGTCGGAGTAGAAGTGAAAAGGCTTGATTCTTCCCGCTGAGATTTGAGATAAATCTTCTCAAGAAGTTGATCTTTCCCAACAGCGACATCAGTTCCTTCTTTGTCTATGGCGCTTTCGCCTCCATAATGGCCTTGGTCTTATTTTGATTTATTTCAATTCCCTTTTACAAAGCCTAAGAAATCTCCCGCCTGCACACAAAAAGCGCATTTGAGAGGATTCATTTTGAGACCATGCCTTCACATCCTTTTGAATGACCGTCAAAGATGGTCAATATGATTATTCCCTGAAACAGACTTTACAACAATATCGTCAATGTAAATCTGCATAAAAGTTTCTATGAATTCATGGAAGATTGTATTCATTGCTCTTTGATATGTTGCCCCAGTATTTTTTTAGCTAAAAGGCATAACTACCCATTCGTAAGTGCCTAAGGCCCCAGGGCATCGAACCGCCATTTTAGGGACATCATCTTCAGCAATAAATATTTGGTTATACCCATAATACCCGTCAAGCATGCTAAGGTATTCATGGCCAGCTACAGAGTCGACTAACATTTCTGCCACCGGCATTGAGTATTCGTCCTTTGGGGTCGCATCATTCAGATCTCTAAAGTCTATGCAAACCCTCAAAGTACCATTCTTTTTTTCACACGAACAATGTTTGCAAGCCATTCGACATACATGGTCGTTCGAATAAATCTGCAACGAAGGAGCCTTTCGACTTCCTCCTTGATCTTCGAGAGAATTGCTGGCGCAAATTGCCTGGGATTTTGCTTGATCCGCTTCTTTCCAAACTTGATTGGAAATTTTAGTTCGACCAGCTCTCTGCTCAAACCAGGCATCTCATCGTAATCCCATGCGAAACAGTCTTCGAACTCCCTCCGCAATTGGATTACTTCGACTCTGAGTTGTGGACTAATGTTGGCGCTGATGTAAGTAGGCCTTTTCACTGCCCCTTCTCCCAAGTCAATTTCTTCAAGTGGATTTTGCGCTAGCATTTTGATATTAGTTGCCAACAGATCCTTCTCGAAACCCAAAGGCTCATCATCATAGATGGCATCGAGCCTTAGTTCTTCATCCCGAACCTGATCAGGTGGTTCTGGATTGAAGTCCTTACCAGGACCTCCTTTGTGTGAATCATTGTTGGCCTTGTCAGCCATGTTTTTAACTTCATCCTCTAAGGCCGCTTGCAATTTGTTTTTGGCTATGTAGGCCGAAATCTTTTTTAGCACTTCGAATTCAGACATCATCACTAAATTCGCTTCCCCAACCTGTCGGGGTTATTCCAGGTACAGGTGCAGGGTATGCAAAATCATCCTCACCCACAACCTCTCTATACCATCTAAAACCATTGACGGGATGCAGATGCAATGAGCAGTATGCTTCATCGTCTGGGGTAAAACCAAAATCAGCTAGATTGCATGGAGCAATATTGGCTAAATGCTTATCGAACTGGCGCCGGTCGAGATGATTGATAAGGGCCTTGAAATATCCTTGATCGGCCTCAATATTCTCAAATATACCGTCTGGGCTCCATATTGTAATCCTCTGGTGTATAGAAGATGGTACAGCTCCAATTTCATGTATCCACTCTCGTCCCAACAGCAAATTATAGTTTGCCTTTGTTTCGACCACCATAAAAACTGTAGGCCTCGTAACCGTCCCAACCGTCAAATCAACCTGTATAACACCAAGAGTAGTGCCAATTTTTCCTTCATAATTTGACAGAACCATGTTGTGAGGTTTAGTGTCTGTATCGAATTTTCCAATCTTTCTCAGCATAAAGTGCGGCATCAAATTCACTATAGCGTCGTAGTCAACCAAAATTTTATTCACCGAAACATTTTCAAATTTTCCAGTAATGAATAGAGGCTTCAGATGGCTCTTCATTACTTCATCTGGCCATTCAAAGAACGCATTTTGCTCTTTGACACAACCATTGTTCATTACATAGTAGCACACTGGTTTATGTGCCGCCATTTCAGCTTCTGTATAGGCATCGGCTTCTTCGACCTCCGTGATCTGATCAAATTCTCTAGGCAACACTGATACCACATTCACAATAATTTCCAATGAGGCCTCTGAATCAGAATCGAAGTTATCAGTCATCATCTTGTCTTTCGCTATGGCCTGATCATGTTTCTCTCTGGCCTCTTCGTCTTGGGTTTTGAACAACTTTCACCCTACTGGCAACTTTTCGACAACTTCTGTCTTCTCCTTTCCGTTGCTTTTGGTAGGTATGTTTGTACTTGATTCCGCCTTATCTTTCGACTCAGCTTCCCTTTGGGATTTCCTCCTTCGCTGCTCCCTCCTCCACTGCGACCTAGACATAGGATTTTTACCTTTGTAATTCTCAGAAATGTGGGCCAATTTGTTGGAGAATTAAAATTCCTTGCAATAGGTAATTGAAGAACCTCTGTTGACGTCGAAATCTTTCCACTTTTACTGGCCATTTTTCCTATTCTCATTTGGTTTTACCCACTTGCCGTTAGAAAGTTCAGCAAATGGTTTAAACATAGCGGGCCTTGCCCCTGACACTCTAGCCTTTGGTTGTTCTTGATTCGAAGCAGACCTCCTAGGGTCGAAACTCCGCGGGCCATGACGGGCCTTCTCCTCCCGCCTTTGCTTGGCCTTTCGAACTCATTCGAGATTCTGCACTGCTTTCTTGTCGAATACAACGCTACACCTGGGGCATAACATGACTTCTGACCTCTTTCTTTGACACCTGTGTATAAAGTTAATCAAATTTTCCTCCACTTTCGGGAAGGCCAACTTGTTATATTCTTCCTGTCGGCGTTCATCACCGACTTCCATAGGTGCCTCCTGAGAAATCTCCACCATATTGATTTCCATTTTAACATCCTCAGTGATGCCAAGCTTACACAATTCCATCTGTAGGCCTTCAGCAGCCTTATCCATCTGAACAAAACCGTCAGCGGTTTCTCTTGTTACCATCATCCACTAGGAATCCTCAGTAACTCCTTCGCCGGCGCCTTCAGTGGCTCCTATGCTAACACCATAAGTAGTGTTGTTGGTGAAACTTTCGACAACTCCGATAGCAAAACTCCCTATGAATTCTTGGTCGAGATTTTCAGTAATCCGAACCATGATTGCCTCGTTGTTGAAATCATCAACGATTTCGACCATATTGACATCGTTGTTGAGGCCTTAAGTAACCTCAACCATATTAACCTCTGTTGGTTCTGCATAGTGAGCATCAGCCATTGGTAGGGGATCTGAATCGATCTTCATCTGGTTTTTGGACTTCTCCCCGAACTTTAGTCTTCATTCTTGGATTGTATTTTGAACAAGATCCCTGAAAAGAAAACATTGAGAAGTCTTATGGCCCAAGAAATTATGATATTTACAAAATCCTCTCTTTTTCCTTTGTTCTAAAGGGGGCATTTTAGCACCAGGGGGCACTGTCATTTGACCGTCCTTAACTAACAAATAAAAAATTTCGTCACATTTAGTAACGTCGAAAGTATAATTTTTCTTGGGGAAATTGTCATTTTTTTCTGGTTCGATAGGATTTTTCCCATTCGAAGGGGCCAACAACTTACAAGAGTAAGGTGGGCCTTGTTTCAATTCAGCAAGATCGATCTCGCCTTTGTCGAAACTTACTGGCTCATTATAATATTTTTCATCTTCGTTATTAACTTCGACGTAGGCCACCCTTTTATTTTTATTTGCCCTAGCCTTTTCTTCTTTTAGGCATTCTAGTTGTCGAACTCTATCAGCCAGTTGAGCCATATCTCTTAGATATTAAGTATCTAATTTCTTTCTAATGGAATAATCTAGGCCTTCAGCGGCCATTTCGACTAACTCATGCTCTGGTACTTGTGTAAAACATTTAGCCTTGAGCAGTCAGAATCTATTCAAGTAGTTATCTATTGGCTCAGTGACTTTTTGTTATACTAGCTAACTCTTTCAGACTAATCTTCATTTGTCCCATATAGAACTGCTCATGAAACAGCCGTTCCAACTGGGTACAATTGTGGATCGAATTAGGTGGTAAAGTTGTAAACCACGTGAAGGCATTCTTCGTCAGAGAACTTGGGAAGTATTTTATCCTAAGATTCTCATTATTCGTGATCTCTCCAGCCTCTATCACATATCTGGCCATGTGTTCGCAGTGGACTCAGTGGTATCCCCAGAGAACTTAGTGAACTTATGGACCTTCGTTCTAGGGGGTAACTCCGACTTGAGAATGTATTCTGACAATGGAGATGTATAATTTGGCCTACACAGGCCAAAGTTTACCCCATTTTGGACCATAATCCTTTCGACCAGGGCTGCCAAATTGTTATCTGCTGCTACCTCATTACGTCGAACTTGTTGTACAACATTATCGGCATCCTAGTTTCTATTCAGCAAAACCACCCTTGGTTGTTCTCCTACAGGAATTTATGGTTGAATCCTAGGGGGTTTGACTATTCCCTAGTTCGGTACATTCGCCTGAGGTATATTTCCTGGATTTTGTTGGTTCTGGTTAATAGTGGGGTCCTCTTCGAACACCACCCCTTGGTTTCCTATGATATACTCCATCTGAGGGTGTCGAGGAGGGTTAGGCACACCAAAGAAATCTGCAAGGCGCGTCATCTGCGCAGCCATTTGCTAATTAGTCTGGGTAGTATTTTGAATTAGGGGCTGAAAGATTTCTCTCATAGTTTGGGACATCATTTGGACCATTTGGTGGTTACTTTCATCCATTTGCTGCCTCAAATAGGCTGCAGTGGTATTCGTCAAGCTAGACATTTGGGTTGAATATCCTATTCCTAAAGATTGGTTATTTCGACCCATATTAATCCCATACCCTGGCCCTTGTAAAGGTGATGTCATCACGGGTTCTGAATATACTGGGGGGCGTTTTGTAAATTTACCATCATCGAAGTTGGCATCCCATACGGCTGTTCTCGACCGTTTAAAGGCATCGAAAAACCCGGTGGTGGAAAATGTCGATATGTAGACGTTCCTATTGGTGGGGGAGTCACTGGAGGTCCCCTTGGCCCAATATAAGTTAAAATTGGCTCAGTATGGGCAATCGTATGTGTTGGTGTCAAGTTTTCCATAGATGTTATAGTTTCAGATATGGACGCAGGAACCGTGGGTCCTCCAGTCGAAGACCCTGGGATTGGTTCTGCATTGACACCTAACATAGTTTGAGGATTCAAACTATTTGGCTGATTAGTACTTGCCATTTTCCTCGTATGCTTTCATTTTGGTCTATCTTCGTTTGTGGTGGCTACTTTTCCACTTCTTAATAACATACAATGAAGTACTCGACACAAAAAGATAATCAAAAATATAAAATTATGAGTTTCTTTTCGAAAACACAAGAAATTCGTTTAGCACCATCCCACTGGGCATGCCAATTTGTTTACTGGGGAAAATAGTAAACAACCTCTGGTCTATCAATTTTTTGTAAAAATGAGTAACTTGCAGGATCGACTAAACTAAATCCTAGGACATGTGATAATTGTATTTATGTGTAGGTTTCTGGAAAATTTCAAGAACACTCCGACAACGTTCATAAGTAAAAAGGTCTACTTCAAAAAGCATAAAGTAACTAAAATGTAAAAAAGGATTTAAGTCAAAAAGACTGGTAAAATGCAGAAATTAACTTGCATGAATAAAAAGAGACTTTGATGAAAGAAACTTATTAAATTGCATTGAATTGAAAAAGTGGTGTTACATCAACATACATTCTCACACGCTCTTTTCTCTACACTGGTACTTTGAGCACACTGAGTTTTTGGATACAATTGAACACACACAAATCTAATGCTAAGACTTGCTATTTATAATGGTTAAAAATAACTACCCACTAACGGACTATTAATCAGGGTGAAACACATGGCATTATGCATGTCTTCGCTTCTTGGATGAACGCCACATGTCTTTCTTCAGAAACGGATAAGAACAACTGTTCCCTCCCTTTTTTTGAATTTAAATCTTCACGTCGAAATACCCTCAGTAGTACTTCCGTTGACCAATATCTTCTAAGTTTGGAAATATTTCTAAGTCTTTAAACCCTCTCTTCTCTGCAGAAAGATACCCTTCGACTGGACTTTCTGATGATGACATTTCTGTCGAAGTCTCATAGAACTTCAGAAATCCTATCTCTTAGAAAAACTCTTAATCCAACATCAGGCGTCGAAATTAGGAGCTAACAATTACCTGCAGATGAAACAAAACAAACAACAAAAAGAAAATGATCAATCATTAAAAGCATGGGTTGCCTCCCATGTAGCGCTTCGTTTAACGTCGCATGGCTCGACGGTTCATTCTCTGTTAAGGTGGTATATATGAAACAAAGAACGCATAATCTTTTTTCTTTCTTTTGTTTGGTAGCAATCCCATGAACTTGAGGCATTGCTTATTGTAACACCTCAAAATTTGCCCTCTTATCTTTCTCCAATAATTGGCTTATGTTTCATCTTTTTCATTGCATGTAGGTCATACAAATCATACATACATCATTGGTTGTAAGGCATGGGATCAGGTATCTCAAGGTATGGATAGGGCAAAGCCAAAGGACAAGAATCAAACCTTTCCAAACAAGTCACAAGGGCTCCTCATATCTCAATTCATCTCATTTGAGCCCTCAAGTCATCAAAAGATGGGGATTCAACAAAGGATTGAAGCAATTCATCATTTCCTAGCATGGTTGTTCAAATTGGGGTTTTGGAATTCTTGAGTATAATGATAACACGAAAATATATCATATTTTGGCCTTGATTTACATTCAATTATTATATCGTTTTCATCTAATATCCGATTTTCTCGAGATTATTTAAGTGTTTTTGCAGGTAATCCCATTTTCCAAGTCAAAGTATGCTAAGTGTGGAAAAGAAGCAAAACATGCAAGAAAAGAGCAGAAAAGACAAGAAAAATTGCAGAAACCAAACTTTGCTGATGTGACGATCGTCATAGGTACGCCACGACCGTGGCAGCTTCAAAATGCATCACGAGCGTCACAGAAACATCACGATCGTCATGGATCCATAACAGATTTATTACGTTGAGCACAGACGTGGTCAGGAAGCCTTAGATGTTCAGTTTTCACACGTTCAACATTTTCTCCTACATTCTCTCCACTACTTCTCCAACTTCCCACTACTCCCACTCTCTCCATGAGGCCACTGCTCCTAAATTCTCTCCAACGGAAGTTACAAGGGACTCTATAAAAGGGAAGCAGTCGTCACAGAAATCGATCTCTCTCTCTGCACTCGGCCATTTTTCCTTGTTTAGTATTTTGGCAGAAATTTTACCATGTAAAAGTGGTAGTTTCTCACATCGAGGAACTACCACACCATTAGTCTTAGGATTTGTTTCATTTGTTTCAGATTCAGTTCCAGTTATTGTACGCCAAGATTATTCTGCATTATTTCAGAAGTAATACCAGTTTTCCTTTTTGCATTATTAATAGGTTTCATTTTATTGCTTTATTATTATTTTCATTTATCGTTGTTAATTTAATTACCATGTTATCTTTAATTGCAACCGTTATATTTAATTCGTTTTTACTTAATTCCATGATCGGCTAAATAGTTTAGAGTCCGGTGTATGAGGACCGTCGTTACCGACGAGACTCGGTAGAAAATAATGGGTGCAAACTTATGATTAAAAATCTTGTTTTGGTTTTAATTTCCAAGTCTAATTTAAATAACTTTGTCACGAGAGTGAGAGGTTATTTAACACGATTTTGTCACGAGAGTGAGAAATTAATTAAGGTTAGAGCCGGCACTGCGAGAGCGTGGGGATCGAACCGGATAATGGAAATTAGGCACCATATCTAAATACAGCGGGAGCGCTTTAGATGTTGGTTAGGATATTATTGGCTTTCAAAACGTCTTTCTTAGTTACCGGGCGAGCGGGAGCAAAATCTTGGGATTAGGGAACACGACTTTAGTTAAAACCGCGAGAGAGTGAGGCGAAGTCTTTAAGTTTATATATTCTACGGAACTAAGTTATAACCGTAATTAGTACCCGAATTCTACAAAGTCCTTTAGGAACGTGGAATCCATATTCCGGCCTTTCTTTATTATCATATTTTCTTAGTTTTATTTTAGTTCTAGTCTTAGTTTCCCTTTTATCAATTATCATTAGCCTTAGCTTTACAATGCAGCGATAGATAATGGTAGGTTGACATTGGTCTCTGTGGGTTCGACAATCTTTTATATTACTTCGATAAATCCGTGCGCTTGCGGAGCATCAAGTTTTTGGCGCCGTTGCCGGGGACCAACAGTCAATATTGTTTTTTTCGTTGTTGCACCGTATAGACTAAGGCACTCTCATAAAAAAAATAAAAAAAAAATATGTATCACCCAAATTTTCTCTATAATAACCACTTACAATATCTTGAGGAGCCGCACCCAAATTTTCTCTACAACTACCAACCGCAATACTCCCAATATTTTGAGGAACCGCAACCAAAATTTTCCTACGATTACCATTCCCAAAATTTCGAGGAACCGCAAGAATCACATAATTCCGATCTCGAAACAATAATGGAGGATTTCCACGTGGCACTAACTCATTTCCACCCAAATTACCACTCCCAATATTTTGAGGAACCACAAGAATCCGTCAATCCCAACCTTGAAACATTAATGGAGAATTTCATTGAAACAACAACTAATTCTAGGTTAGAATCTATGATGGAGCACTTTGTGGAGACCCAAACTCTCCATAATGAAGAGCTTAGAAGACAACATCTCGATACTCATGAAACCCTTAGGCAGATGAACACTATGGTCAAGTCCCTCGTGACTCACACCGAGGCATTGGAGACCCAAATCTTACTACTTGGACTGACACCTATAGAACCCTCCCCTGAGGAGAATGCGTATGTTATAACAAATAGTAGTGAAAAACAACTAGAAAATCCTAAGGAGAGTGATAATGAGGTTGAGGAGAGTGATAATGAGAATGATGAGAGTTCTGGTGAGGAAAGTGTAGAGAAAAATCCACCGACACCATCCGAAAGGGAGGTTGTCATAGAGGTAGAGAATGAAGCAACTATTGTTGTTCTTCCTCCATATACCCCACCAATTCTTTTCCCGCAAAGGTTTGTAGAGGCTAAAGTAGAATCCCAATCCAAAACAAATGTGGAGATATTGGAAAATATCCACACTAACACACCTTTGTCTGAGGTCCCGCACAAAAAGAGAAAATTAGAGGACCGCGAAACTAGGGAAAACATTACTGCTAAGAGGGTAAGGTTAAACTTTGAGGTGATGGATGAAATAACTAAACCCAAACTTGAAAAGCTAATACTTAGCATAGATCCAGAACCACCACCACAAGTTCAAAAGAATGAACTACCCCACAGAAGGAAGAAAAGAAAAGGTGAGGGATATGTGAGATGGCTTGATAAATGGCCTTGGAAACCGAAAATCAACACTTCCATCCGTCGAGCTATCGACTTTAAATAAAGCTCTGCGTGGGAGGAAACCCATAAGTTTTTAATTTAAATGTTTTCCTTTCATTGTTTATGTTTGTAGAAAATAAAGAATTGTATCGCTTGTCACGTCTCAGCTACATTTAGGCAAAAGATCTTTAGATGACAATCCCTTGAGATGACCTGGAGCCCACGGACATTCCTACGAATGTCTCTGCTGGTGGTGACACCAATGATGAGTATGATAGGAGAGAACATGTCTCTCCCGTTCATAACTCACATCCTCTTTGTTCTTTGCATGGTCAGGTTCCACCTGCACACATCGCACCGTATTTTTCTAACAATTTTTTGCAGGTACTTCCTTCGGAAATAGGCAATATGATGAACGGCTTCAAGAAAATGAAGTTTCAGCAAATTCAGATATCTCGTAGTACAAGACGCCGGAGTAGAATTGGTAAGCAAAGACAAGGACAGCAAGGGAAGAATCAGAGTGAATTTGGCTATGGTAGCACGCATTGGCAGTCATACATGTTCTATCTTTCCTTTACCACCTTTTATCAAAACATTGAGGACAATGTTTGGTTTAAGTGTGGGGGAGGAACTCTACCGCTTTCATTTTAACGCATTTTAGTTAGATTTATTGCTTTCTAGCATGATTTTAAAATTTTTTCTATTTTCGTTGCGTCTTTGCATGTGCTGTCAAGTCTTTATATGCGATTTTGTGTTTATCGATTTCCCACTCCCTTGAGCCACACCAAATATTTTGAAATTTTTTGCGTTAAAAATATGGTTTCTTTTGAAAATCTTAGGTTACAGACGAAATTAAGGTTAGATTGTGAGTCGTGGGAAAAATTCCGCAAAATCGATATCGTCTTAACACCGTGAGCCTCCCTATTATGGAAATCGATTTGAGTACTTGTTATGCTGTAGCCTTAAGTTCTCACCCCTTTAGTAGTCCCTAATTAGTTTATTTAGCAGTTAGCACCATCCTAAGCACGCACTAAGTAGGAAGTCGATGCAAATAAGTGTATGATCTCATGTTTAAATGGTAAATTGAAAAGAAAAAAAAATGAATGAAAAGAAATGCTCCTTCTAAGTTATGTGATCCTCACCCGATCATTTAGCCCAACGGTGTAAACTTCTTTATTTTATTGATATTTAAGCCAATGTGCAAAAGAAAAAAAAATTGATAATAATAATGAGATCATAGTCACTAACAGGTTATCCTACCATGAGTGTGAAAGGATAACGGGCTTAATGTGATTGCGCCAGAATGAAAAGGGATGAAAGAAGGATGAGTTAGTTAGGTTTAGGTATAATGACATGATTCAGATTGGTTTGTATAGGAGGGAGGTTGATGACCGCAAAAGCGGAATTGTGTTGTTACAATATCCTTAGTGTGTAAGCTAGTACCTATGACACAAACTCAACCGAAGTAGAGTTGGTAGCTTAGGATGAGTATCCGTATGCACTATTTTTCTTACGAGCCATGGTTTGCTTGAGGACAAGCAAAGGTTTAAGTGTGGGGGTGTTTGATAACACGAAAATATATCGTATTTTGGCCTTGATTTACATTCAATTATTATATCGTTTTCGTCTAATATCCGATTTTCTCGAGATTATTTAAGTGTTTTTGCAGGTAATCCCATTTTCCAAGTCAAAGTATGCTAAGTGTGGAAAAGAAGCAAAACATGCAAGAAAAGAGCAGAAAAGAGAAGAAAAATTGCAGAAACCAAATTTTGCTGATGTGACGATCGTCACAGGTACGCCACGACCGTGGCAGCTTCAAAATGCATCACGAGCGTCACAGAAACATCACGATTGTCATGGATCCATAACAGATTTATTACGTTGAGCACAGACGTGGTCAGGAAGCCTTAGATGTTCAGTTTTCACACGTTCAACATTTTCTCCTACATTCTCTCCACTACTTCTCCAACTTTCCACTACTCCCACTCTCTCCATGCGGCCACTGCTCCTAAATTCTCTCCAACGGAAGTTACAAGGGACTCTATAAAAGGGAAGCAGTCGTCACAGAAATCGATCTCTCTCTCTGCACTCGGCCATTTTTCCTTGTTTAGTATTTAGGCAGAAATTTTACCTTGTAAAAGTGGTAGTTTCTCACATCGAGGAACTACCACACCATTAGTCTTAGGATTTGTTTCATTTGTTTCAGATTCAGTTCCAGTTATTGTACGCCAAGATTATTCTGCATTATTTCAGAAGTAATACCAGTTTTCCTTTTTGCATTATTAACAGGTTTCATTTTATTGCTTTATTATTATTTTCATTTATCGTTGTTAATTTAATTACCATGTTATCTTTAATTGCAACCGTTATATTTAATTCGTTTTTACTTAATTCCATGATCGGCTAAATAGTTTAGAGTCCGGTGTATGAGGACCGTCGTTACCGACGGGACTCGGTAGAAAATAATAGGTGCGAACTTATGATTAAAAATCCTGTTTTGGTTTTAACAAGATTTTGTCACGAGAGTGAGAAATTAATTAAGGTAAGAGCCGGCACTGCGAGAGCGTGGGGATCGAACCGGATAGTGGAAATTAGGTACCATATCTAAATACAGCGGGAGCGCTTTAGATGTTGGTTAGGATATTATTGGCTTTCAAAACGTCTTTCTTAGTTACCGGGCGAGCGGGAGCAAAATCTTGGGATTAGGGAACATGACTTTAGTTAAAACCGTGAGAGCGTGAGGCGAAGTCTTTAAGTTGATATATTCTATGGAACTAGGTTATAACCGTAATTAATACCCGAATTCTACAAAGTCCTTTAGGAACGCGGAATCCATATTCCGGCCTCTCTTTATTATCATATTTTCTTAGTTTTATTTTAGTTCTAGTCTTAGTTTCCCTTTTATCAATTATCATTAGCCTTAGCTTTACAACGCAGCGATAGATAACGGTAGGTTGACATTGGTCTCTGTGGGTTCGACAATCTTTTATATTACTTCGATAAATCCGTGCGCTTGTGGAGCATCATATAACATCCCAATGAGCAAGATTCTTGAGCTTTTATCATCACCCAATGGCATATCTCATCATTGTTTGAGAGGATACACATCATACTCATAGGAATTTGGATTTGGAAGATGTGTTAATTTCTCCTAGACTGAGGGTACAAAACTAGGGTTTGCCATAAAATCAGTTTATTTCTGATTTTTTGGGCAAGACTTGATTCTATGGTATTCTACATGTCCTCAAGTGTCTAGGGATGAAGAATTGTCCATCAATTTGGTTTGGAGGGGTTTCAATTAATTAATTGATTGAGAATCAGGAGAATTGGGGAAAAGTAAACTGTGCAGGAGAAAAAGTCAACTATTGACTTTTTAAAGTCAAATTCAGGCTCTTCATTTTAAATATGATCATTGGTGAAGATTTTATCAAGAACTAATAAGAGATTCATCAAAAATCAAGAGATGTGCAAAGTTGCCAAAAATATTAATGAAGGGTTTCCATTTATGGCAAGTTTTGTCAAGCTGAGGGGTCACTTTTGAAGCATTCTTTCTCTATGGTCCAAGCTCCAAATTGAAAGTTTATGGAGGCCTATCAAAAGTTCACATTCCAAGCTTCAAAACCATGCCAAGAACATGCCCATTGGATCAAAATTGAGAGAGATATGATCAATTAAAGTGGAGGCAAATCAAGGCAAAATGGCAAGTCATGACCAGTCAGCACGCAGTTATTTTCACAAACACTTGGTATGCATGTTGTGTCCAAGTTCCAAGGCCAATTACTCTATGAAGGAAGCTTCATTTCAAAAAAGTGTTCAACATGAACATTGTTCCTTTCCATTCCCTCTACAATGTTGATGTTGAGAATTTTCTCATTTGAGCAACACATTGAGAGCTATAGTGGATCAAAGTGGTAACCTCAACCTGCCCATCTCACATGCCATAGGCCTGGCACGGGCATATGTCTTGACATGTCCAAATTGGCTTTTAATTTCTTTTGTTTGTGCATCTATCCATGAATTGGCTTTTAATTTCTTTTGTTTGTGCATCTATTCATGATACATACTTCATTTCTAATTTGTTTGACATAGTTTTGTGTTGAATTTTCACATGATAATTGATCCATGCCTCTGTGATGTATTGATGCATCTCATACTTTTTTCATAGATTTTTAGGTCATTGTTTGATTGACTTTTGAATGAGGTCTTTGAGCTATTTGTTTATGTGATTGGTTTGAGATTGTGAAGCATCTTTGAGCATGTTTGATAATTGATTTTGAGCTATCTTTTGAGACATGTTTGCACACTGACTGCACCTCAATTTACTTGTCTTTTCTCAATTTTCTCATTATCTTAACATGACTTTATGGATTGTATGAAAGCATGTTTGTTTGTGTGAATGTTAGAAGGCTTGTGCTAGGGTTTTGATGTGGATTGTGTGCATTTCCTTTTGACAATTGTTGAGACCTTTTAATCCACGTGGCATGAACATTATAGGTCACTTTTGTCATGCTATAGGTCACTCAAAGTTCATCCTTACATGACTTGTATGCACATGTCTTCATTTGAAGTGTTGTATAATTGCGCATTCTTACTTGATCTTCCTTGAGCACATGTTTGTACCAACACTTGCATGATCTCAAACCATCCCTTAAACATGATTCACTTCTGTTTGCAATCATCCTAAACCATATTCCATGACCTATAATTGCACATCACATGTTTCTTAAGTTCATAAATCTTTGCATGTTTGTTTGACCTAGTTTGGACCATGTTTGCTTCTAATCTTCAATGTGCTTTAACATGATACTTGTGTGAAATTTGTGCATACATTCTTGAATTCTACATGTCATATCCAATTCCATATGCTACTGACTTGCATTCATATTCCATGATTGTTCATCTTGCATCTTCATCTTTGACTTGCATCACAAGTATGCTTCATTGTTGAACTTCAATTGTGTTTGTTCACTTCTTCTTGCTTCATTTCTTTAAATGCTTGCATCCATGACTTGTATGTTCATTCAATGACATCCCCATGCTTTAATAAATGTCATTCACCTCTGACTTTGATGTTTACATATGCATTTATTCATGTTTATGATCCATTTGCATTCGCCTTGCATAGTTATTGCATAATTTGCACTTGTGTGAAATTTTAATGCATAGTTTGACATTGTTTGATTTCATTTGGTATGTTTACTTTAGTTGGGATCCTTAGCATGTAACTACTGACCTTGAAGTATCCTTAACCCTTAGGACTCTTCCCTTTTAGTTAAACCTTTGTTTGCTTTTCAAGTGGTTTTCTTTAAGCAACTAGCACTTGTTTGGTTCATTTTGATACTTGTATTCATTACTTGTAATCGTGTGGTACTAACCTTTTATGTAGGGGCAGAGGTAAGGTGCTTGAACATGTGGATGGTTATCCATGTTCATCTCTTCTTTCATTTCTCATCTATCTTACTTGTCTTTTACTTTCGTGAATAGCATGATATAACGCTTTGTGTATGACTTTCTCACACCCTTTGGGATCCTAGCTCATCCTTAATTTTTTATTAAGGTGAGGTAGGATAAGCATTAGGTAATGCTATCCCTCTCTTATTTTTAGACTTAGGTTCTTAAACCTTGACCTTAGGGCTACCTTTGCATGATAACATTAGGATAGAAATTCCCTTTAGTATTTTCTTTTCCTTGAGTCTTCTCTTCTCATCTCATAACCACTTCAAAACACTTAATAAAGTTAACATGTATTGTGCATGAGCCTTGTACATGGGAAAAGGAGAGTGGAGGGCTTCCTTTCACTTTCCTAGAGTGTTTAGCGCGCGTCCCATCTTGGGTCGATGTGCGATGCATTCGATCCTATGTTGTAGACTTGGGTGCAATGCAAGTTATGAATTAACTTCAATCCCTTTCTATCTAAAAAAACATAAAACAAATTCAAAACCTTTTCATCCTTCGGGATTGTTAAGTTTCAAACTATTTTCAGAAAAAGGGCATGTTATTTTCCGTCTCGTCGCAAACAGACATCGACCCTAACTGCCGGACGCGAATCTAGTGTCGCTCATAAAAAATACAGACTTGGTTAAGTCGAACTACGACTGCTCTGACTTCCTCTCTCTGGTTAGATTGAGGGTACGTAGGAACAAGACGGCGATGTCTTAGCGAGCAATCTCCCCCTAGTTTGTGTCCGAACTACGTTGACTCTGACTTTCCCATTGCACGGGGGAATACGTAGGCCTAGGACTCCGAGGACGTCCTACCGAGTCACTTCTTTTCCTCTTCTTCCCCGTTTCTTCGTTCTTTTCCGTTCCTGTTCCTTTTCCTTTCCAGTAGCAGTGGAGCTCCAGGCGACGACATCCTTTGATCGAGACAACCAGCGTGGATCCCATCGAGTACGATGGACGCGTGGGGGTGCTAATACCTTCCCCTCGCGTAACCGACTCCCTTACCCATTTCTCTTGGTCGCAAGACCATGCTTTTTCCTTCCTTTCAAGTTTACGCAGTGTTTCCTTTCCCTCTCTTGGGATAAATACACATTGCTGGCAACTCTGTTTCTGCGCCACTTTCGCGTTTGTACTTGGATGAAAATCCCGGGAGTGACACTTATGTTGCTTCCAAATCATTTTCAGTGGGATTTTTGTGAACAAGGCATAAATAAAATCCAATACTTTGTCAATTTCTTGTCTTTCATCTGCCTTGTTAAAATTGTTTTTACGGATACTATTTTTTTGAAGATTTTCTTGTTGGATGTCTACATTTATACCAATTGTTACATCTGTATTTTCATCCAGCACTAGATCAACTTCAAGTTGCCTTCTTTCTTCTTCCCCGTATTTCTTGTTTATCTCAAATTCTTCTATACGACCCACCTGTCCATATGCAAAAATTTTGTCTAGAAGCTATTGAACCTTCCTTTGTATTCAAGAAGAACTCTAGGCACCCAATAGGTTGGGATCTAGAGAAGGGAATGAAATTTGCAAGCAAGGAAGAATGTGTTCTTGCCTTTCAACATCGATACATTAGAAATTATTGATGACTGGGTTTCTAAATCAGATAGTGAATGATATGTTATTGAATGTAAATAATCATAGTGCAAGTTTACATGTTGGGCCTCATTAATAAAGAAGAATTCAAAATGGGTTATTGGTATTATTGCTGGACCCCACACTTGCACTCAGTCATCTAAGTTGTAAGATCATCGAAAACTCATCTCAGACATGATTTCTCATAGCATCGGGCAACTTTTTAACCATGATGCTTCAATAAAAGTGAAGCTTATCATCATCCATATTTCTTAGAAATAAAAGTACATAATATCACACAAAAAAGCATGAATTCCAAATACCAAATCAATCGAATCTATATACAAGAACTGAGAGACATCTTGCACCGACCTTCCACAATGGTTGTTAGTCATGAAAACATATATTCCTAGAACTATAATGGAACTACAAACACTTCCTGGATTTTCAAACAAGGGAATGCAAATTGATGACCGCAAGATATTCCATCATCTGTTCTAGGCTTTTCGATCCCACATCAACAATTTTGCATACTGCAAAGCGTTATGCAGGTTTATGGAACATGGCTATATGGTAATTATAAGGGGGACATTGTTAATGGTTGTTGCACAGGATAGGAAGGAAAACATTTTTCCAATAAGTTTTTCATTAGTATAGTAGGTGAGACACAAAATGCTTGGATTTTTTTACTTAAAAATTTGTGAATGCACGTCACCTCCAAGCAAACCTTTGTTTGATATTTAACGAGCATGAATCAATAAATAATGTATACATGCATACACACACACACACACACACACACACACATATATATATATATATATATGATTCTGAAAATAGATGACAATATCCTCCATCTACACATGTGTACTACATCAGGCACATTGCAAAAAATTTCATACGTGAGATCAACGACAAAGAACTTCGCAAAAAAGTTATTAACATGGGTAACAATCTATATTTATCCTTACTACTACAGTTTATTTCACTATCCTCATATACTTATCTTGGTTGATTTTTCATGTACATGATATACATTGGCTGAGCCAATATTCAATTACTATTGTGGCAAAATACAACAAACAAACATACACGATTTAAGGTGGGTGTTTACTGGAGTTTTTATCAAACAATCACGATTTTAGTTCACTTAAAAGATTAACTCGAAAAATCTCAAAGAAAAATTGTGCAAAGACAACTTACAGTGAAAAGTGCGTGTGACTTGGATTCCAACGTTTAGATATCGACAAATTGAATGTAGAAGATAGACTTTGAATAAAGGCGGTAAATGAAGAATAAAGTAAATGACATTTAATTCAAATGCTTTGAATACAAAAAGATTTGCATAAAGTTTAAATGGTGGACGGAGACTCACATGTCTCACAAACCATTCCGCTCTGTGACTTGGGTAGTTTGGTTCTAAAGAGAAACTGGTGAGAATTTGCAACCCTCACTACAATGAATAAGCTTTCACTATATACTATTACAACAAAAACTGTAGACCACAGTTAGACCCTATAAATCTAATATGTATCCCACTAGTTAGGATTTTGTGTTCTAACTTGCCCCCACGCGTCTTCAAGGATGTAACTGTCGAAAACCCACTAGAACTTGGTGATAACCGTCTCTGAAGGCATTACTTGCCTATGTAGAAAGGTGGATGCATTTCCAAATCACATAGTCTTAGGACTTAAAAATATCATTAGTCCTTAACACTTAAAAGTGTCAACTTCGACTTCGTGTCCAAAGGTTGTTATGTGATCTTTCAAGATTTTAAACATATTTGAAATAGATAGTGATCCTAATCTTATGGATCTGTTCATGAGACTGCTCCAAGACATTCTTGCCCTCGACTTTGTTAGAACAAAATTTGTTCATGACATAAATCCTTTGGGTTTTGATGATAACAAAGTATTGAAAGAACAATGGTGTTATCTAATGTGTGTTCCAAGTATGCAGGTTCTAAATCTTAAAGATATATATTCAGAATATGATATAAGTACGTACTTGAGATAAGCTGAATTACTAGCTTCTGGTGGTGTAGAATCTGGAGATCACTCTCTAAGTGATGTTTGGCGTAGACTCTGAAGCTGAAGGCCTCAGCATCAGAAGAAGCAAAATATTATCTCTACACTTAGTGAATGTATTAGCTTCTAGTGATCATTCAGAATTAGTAATAAAGCTAATGCTACACGTACCGCAGAAAGCAAGCTGCATTGTTAAATTAGGTTGTCAGTTGAAGTCTAAGTTCACAAGGCTCAAGAAGAGTTGACATACTTTACGGATATCTACTCTCAACGACTCTATATTATAAGATTTCATGGAAGACACAATGGTTAAACATGTTACACAATGGATCAAGATATTTTAGTGTATATATCTTCAACGTCTCTTATACTATGGAGAAACAAAGACACTTGTTCAAGTTATCTCTTCCAACGACTAGTCTTCTACAACTGCTATATAAGTAGTTGAAGATTTAATTTGAGTCTTTAACAAGGAGCAAGGAATAAAGAGAAGGAAAGCTAAGAAGGATAGAAGTGATCCACATTTCTATTTGGATGGAGGAATAACAAGATCAATAATAAGCAACACAATCAAGTATGCAGAATTTATGTTATATGTTGTAAATTGTATAAATACTTAAGATTTCTTAAACATTGAATATCATAGAAATCTCAAGTGCTTTAGGTATTTGTTATGATGATTACCCTGTACCTCTGATTTGGTATCAAGTACACCTTGTTCTCTATTATGCTAAACAGGTTGTTTAATAGTTTAGATAAAGTCTATTGCTATGTGCTTAGTAACCATATTTTGGTTATAGTAAAAATATCTTGTGCTGCAGGGGGACTGAACTACTCTCATTTGGGAGGAACTAGTATAAATATTTGTGTGTTCTTTATATTTTATTTGTTTCTGTTAACATTCCAATGCAACGTAAAATCAGAATCTGAACACCAGTTTAGATTCTGAACTCTGATCAGAGGCAAAGTTAAGAAACAAAAAATACAATTCAACCCCCATTCTTGTGTATTTTCCCACCTTCAGTTAGTATCAGAACATGGTCCATGCATAACACTTAACAGTGGTACAGATAGTGATCCAGTGAGAGAAATATGTCTTCTAAAGACTTTCCTTCAAGAAGGAGTCAAGTGCCACATGAAAAATATTACACTGCTAATCCTATCATATTCAAAGGGTGATTCAACTGAATTTAAATGACGGAGAAGCAAAATATATTTTTAATTCATTGGTCTTGATAAAGGGTTTTGATGAAGATCTATATAATACCCTTGAGAAAGGTATTACTATGGAAGTTGATGGTGTAGGGATGATCATAGTCTGAAAGTCTCTCACACCAGCTCAGAAAAAGCTTATTGAAAATATCTTTAGAGTTAGATATATTCTGGTAGGTGCTCTATCTCATTCTGAGTATATCAACCTCATTGACATATCTAATGCTCAAAACTATCTTTGAATCCTTGTGTTCTTATTTGAAGGGAATCAGATCGAAATTTATTAAGTTACACTTCATCTAATTTTTCAAACAAATTCTAAGAAGTCTGCTTGCTTATGTTAAACCATAAAGTCACATCTACTCAGGAAGTCATAAGTTTGAGTAGACTAAGTCTTGAAGGTTTTTATAACATTCTTCGAAGAAAAGAAATGGAATTAGATGATGAAAAGCTATCAAACAGATCACCCTCCTTAAGCCTTTTGAAGAAAATTCCTTTGGAATGGTTGATGATGAGGAATTGACCTTCCCTATCAAAAGACTCGTTTAACTAGCTGAATGGAATGCGATATCTGTTGATAGAAAAGTAACTTCAGAAGCTTCTAAAATAATCTTATTACAACTGATTTCCCAAATCTTAAGAATAAGGAGAAATACTACCAGAAAACCCAAAAAGAAAAATGTCAGAATTCAAATGAAGCTGACATAGTTGAGGATTCAGAAAAAGTAATCTGGCACTGCTGGTTATTACTGCTTCTGAAGAAGCATCTGAATCCTTGAATAAAAATCAATTATTGAATAGAAAGAGATAACTTCTAATCTATCTTGCTTCAATATTGATAATAAGGAGTTTGCATCTCAAGATAACATCTTAAGTGACTCCATTGCTCATATGGAAATTGAAGACTATTGTAGAATTTGTGTTTAAGGACAATTCTATGAGAAACCTTTCATTTCCTCTTCTGATTCTGCCAATACTATGACAGTGTTATAAATTTATTTTATACCAATCTCTGACAGCAAACACTATCTAAATCTATGCTTGTCAAATATTTCAAAGTCAAAAGATTTAATCCAAGACAATGAAATCAATGACTCTGCTACGAACAAGATCTTTCTCATACCATATCTCATCCTATACTCATACTTTGGAATGAATCATAGTACTGCTATCAGATTAAGGCATAAAGCAAAAGAAAGCATGTCGGGACTAACATGTCTGGACTCATAGAAATACGAGTACCAATATCCAATTGTATTTGTTGCAGATATCATAGAAGAAAGGAACAAGGCATCTTCCATGGTACTTGATCAAAGGTTGTTTACAACATTTGATGGAAGAAGAGCCTACATCCCAGACTCTAGTTCTAAAGGAACTGAGTTTGGTGAAGGAAGTGGATTCAATTGTTTAACAGCCATTGAATCAGAATCCACTCAAGAGAGTATTCAAATTCTATGGTTAGATCTGAATAGTCATATGGAGCATAACCAAGAAAACAAAAAGAGGAATGTATTTTCTTTCCTTGCATACTTCTTGACTCAATGAAATATTTATGTATGAGTAAATACAAAGTCTCTATTAGATCTCTAGAGAAATTCTTTTGTTAAAAGAATATTCAGAAATCTTTAAGAAAAGACTATGTTGTATTTGTTTATACTGAATATGTCATTAACTAGATTATAGTCATATTTGTGGAAACAGTTTCTTCACCTTTTGTGATGATACTGCTGCTTGTTAGTTGTCAAAGAAACTAATTCAATATTCATTAATCAAGCATGACTCTAGTTTCAAGAGAAAAGCTTGATTTTGAATAGAATATCAAAGATTGATGACTGACAGAAGATGTCTCACTCGAAGTCAAAATCTACTAGACTCTGATGAAAGATAGCTTCTAAAAATTGTCAGTCTCTGAGATTCAGGAAAGGAATCTTTACTTATGATAAAGCAGTTTAAGCAAAAAGTTATTTCAAAACTTTTGTATTACTTAAATTTCATAAAGTTGGAAAACATCTAGTGAATTCAGGAAATCTGTTGGGTAAGAACCTTTGGGTAATGATGTTTCTATTTTATATACTTTTATTATCTCTATCCACTGTCTTGTGAAACATCATTTAGTGTCCTTTTTTGACAAGATTCTTATTCCTTCAGAATCTTGTTCAATCCTTTTCTTTTTATTATATTTGGTCGTGTGCTGATTAAACCAAACTTGAGATGAATTCTCTAGTCAATTCACCTTTGAATCAACTAGTTGTCATCAATGAAAAGATTGTGGATTTTGATGAGTTGCTTAAGCTAAGTTTTAACTTCTAGAAGATTGCGTCTGAACAAGGTTGAAATGGATACTTTGATATTCTCCGTGGTTTCACTTATCCAAGTCTTGTCAAAGAGTTTTGGATTGATGCTTCCATTGTTGAGCTGAATTCTGAGTGTGCTATTTATTCTAATCGTACTATAGGTGGGTTTTTGTTATCGTCTCCACAAGGATTATCTGATATCTTAATGCTTGTCGTTTAATAGTTTACCGTTTTAAGAAAAAGGTTTTTCAAAGTTTTGTTCATAAATTGTCATGTTTTTAGTAGCAAAGCTTACAAATTCTAAAGTGTTTGATTAACAAAGTATATCAAAAGTAGTTTTCATCTACCCTAACTTATACGTATTCTTTCAATCTTGCATGTGAAGTCGTAGCGTCGCGTATTCTCTCAACACCGTCTATCTCTAGAGCGGCGTCGTGAGAAATACCATATTCATCGCTACACGATCTCTCCATATTACAACCAATATAGTAAGCTTTAAGTTCAACACAAAGCAATTATCAACCATAGACCGATCTCTCCAATCTATAAATTGATAGATGAATATTTTAGGTCAAGTTCCATAAAATCTATGTCTAGAGTTTTACAAAACAAGAATGGATCATTAAGAACAAAAATATTCACATATATTAATCATCACTTGTTCACATACAAGGCCAATCAAAAGAAATACATAAAGCTAATGGTAGACTACCTCTACCTATGATACAAAGGAAATTAGTTATCTATAACCATGGTAGCTTGCTTTACAAGTAATGAGAGAAGATGAATGAGTATCCACGTCGAAGAATCAAACTCGGATGCGAATCCAGCTTCTATTTGCAAAATATCACCTTTTGGTGAAGAACTGCTGAGAAATGAGGTTTCTAGGTGAAAAATGGGTTATGATCCCCAAAAAGTGTGAAAAATACTTATATAGTACAACTAGAATCTGTCAAGTTCGCCCATCTATGAGAGAAAAGCTTGAAGCTATCTATGAGAGTTTCTTATGTTTGATTTCTGCAAATATATTCCTTGTAATTGTTAAATATCTTGTATTAAGCAATCTATTGTTATCCAAATTTGTTCATGTTCATCCTATTGTGTGTCTTAACTATTATATATATATATATATATATATATATATATATATATATATATATATATATATATATATCATGTTGTTCAAGAGAATAATAAATAGGAATAAAACTCAAATAATGCATCATTCTCATTGAAAGTTGGAAGTTGTTACATAATTTTTTAAATAAACATTCTAGACATTCAGATCTATCCTAAGGTATTACTAGGCTCATCTGACATATCCAAATTGTTTAAATAATCTTCCTAATCTTCTCGTGCAAACTCAACAACCTCCTGCCTAATAAGATTCATGCGTTTTGACCTAGAAGTTTTCTTTCTTCTTTGTGTCTCAACAAAGGCTGCTGTAGAAGTATGTGTTTCTGAAGTTGTCTGCTTGCTTGTAGATCCTTCAGTTGCTGCATTCTTTGTGTTTGCTTGAATTGTCGCATTTAGCATTGCTGTCTTTCTGAAATCTCTCTTTGGAACCCAAATTTGTTTCTGCTTATACATTTTTGTGTTCATAAGATCAAGTGATTAAGAAACTCATTTTTTCTAAGGGTTTTATAGAGTATATCCATCCAAGTACCTTGAGTATTTATTGTTTAAATATTTATTAGTCAAATCAATGTTTTAACATTTTGACTCTTAGGAAATGATGTCTGGTGTTCAGTCTTATTAAGATTCTTTTAACAACTATAAATGTTATTTTTAACAAGTTAATTGTTTTTTCTGTTCATCCTATTACTTCATTTATGCTTTTAACAGAAAATCTTAGAGAGAAGTAAAAGATTGCACATGCAAATAATAAATGGTCAAAACAACTTTTTCATTAATCAAAATAAAAGGGATTACAATAAAATGGACTAGAAAGTACTAAGATTATCACTAATCTAACTCCTCCTTGGCCTTATAACCAACCCAGTTTTCCCAACTGATGTCAGGCTCATCCTCATCCACATCTTCATCTTCTGCTTCTGGGATAACCAGCTGATAAAACATCTCGTTTATGTTCTTCTTCTTTTTCTTCTTTATTGATTTCTTTCTTGGTTTCAACTCAGTGGCTAATGAACCTTCTTCAGTAGGTCACTGAGGTGCTGAGGACGAACCCTCGACAGAAGTATTAAGTGTAGAGGATAAAGGACCAGTTGCAGATGCTTCAGAATCCGGCTTCTGAAGATCTTGAGTCTTCAGACTAGTTGAGTTCTCTGAGACTTCTGTCACAACAGAGATGTTGACACTTTCAACTAAGGACTCCATGGTGTTTTGATGGATGTTGATGAAAATGGCCTAGACTTCGGTTGCTTTTATAGTGGATTATGGGTAACCTAAATGATGAAATAAAATCTTTTGCTTGATTCTTGGAACTGCTACGACCAATAGATATTTAAAATGCACTTTACAATCCTTTAATGATCTCTATTACTTGATCGTTTTCTCTTTCTTGGGAACTGGTCACGTAATGATGCTCTGTTACGCATTTATGACTGCAATTCTTTTCTTTTTCTTTTTATTCTTTTTTATGTGACAAAAGGGGGAGAAAATATATAATAGTATTTAATAAGAAATCGAAGCCATTCAGTTTGTATATATTGTCGATTTTAATTATTTTTTAATTTTCTGTTATGTTGGTTATGTTACCCGGGAAAAATATTTTAGCTTTCTTAAAAGTAGTACTAAGGGGGAGCTTACATACCTCAACCTTAGACTATTAGACTCAGAAGGAGCTTACAAACCTCAGATTCTGATGTTGCCAAGAAAGTTAAAATATTTTAGTTTTCTTGAATATAGTACTTAGGTGGGTTTACAGAACTCAGCCTTAGACTATTAGACTCATAGGGAGCTTACAAACCTCGTACCCTGATGTTGGCAAGAAAATTCAAACATGTTTAGTTTTCTTAAAGATAGAACTTAAGGGAGCTTACAAACCTCAACCTATGGACTAATAGACTCAGAGAGAGCTTACAAACCTCAAACTCTGATGATACTAAGAAAATTAAAATAGCCCAAAATTGCTCTTTAAATACTTATGTTTGTCATCATCAAAAAGGGTGAGATTGTTAGAACAAGATTTGTTCATGACATATATTCTTTGGGTTTTAATGACAACAAAGTATTGAAAGAACAATGGTGTTATCTAATGTGTGTTCCAAGTATGCAGGTTCTAAAGCTTAAAGATATATATATATATATATATATATATATATATATATATATATATATATATATATATATATATATATATCCAGAATCTGATATAAGGATGCACTTGAGAGAAGCTGAATTACTAGCTTGTAGTGGTGCATAATTTGAAGATCACTCTCTAAGTGATGTCTGGCGTAGACTCTGAAGCTGAAAGCTTCAACATCAGAAGAAGCAACATATTGTCTCTACACTTAGTGAATATATTAGCTTCTGGTGATCATTCACCTCAAAAAGCAAGTTGCATTGTCAAATACGTTTGTCAGCTAGAGTCTAAGTTCACAAGCCTCAAGAAGAGTTGACATGCTTTACGGGTATCTACTCTCAACAGCTCTATAGTACAAGATTTCATGGAAGACGCAATGGTTAAACATGTTACACAATGGATCAAGATCTTATGGTGTATCTATCTTCAACGTCTCTTGAACTATGGAGAAACAAAGATACTTGTTCAAGTTATCTCTTCCAACGACAAGTCTTCTACAACTGCTATATAAGTAGTTGAAGATTCAGTCTGAATCTTTAACAAGGAGCAAGGAATAAAAAGAAGGATTCTATCTGGATGAAGGAATAACAAGATCAACAATAAGCAACACAATCAAGTATGCATAATTTCTGTTATATGTTGTAAATTGTATAAAGCCTCAAGATTTCTTAAACATTGAATATCTTAGAAATCTTAAGTGCTTTAGGTATTTGTTATAGTGATTACCTTGTACCTCTGATTTTGTATCAAGTACACCTTATTCTCTATTATGCTAAATAGGTTGTTTGGTAGTTTAGATAAACTCTCTTGCTATGTGCTTGAGTATCAAAGTCTCTTGCTGAGAAGCTTGAGCCAAGTAAATCTCCTGCTATGTGCTAGAGCATTGAAAGTCTTGATTAGTTGATTACGCAAGAAAGTCTTGGACTATAAGTCTGAGCAGAAGTCTTTTACTTGAGGGTATGAGCAGAAAGATTTGAGCTCGAGGAGCTTGAGCAGGAAAGTCTTAGGTTGTGTGTCTAAGCAGGAAGTATTGAGTCTGAGGGGCTTGAGCAGGAAAGTCTTAGGTTGTGTCTCTAAGCAGGAAATCTTGAGTCTGAGGGGCTTAAGCAGGAAAGTCTTAGGTTGTGGTCTGAGCAGGAAATGTTGAGCCTGAGGGGTTTAAGCAGGAAGTCTTGGGCCTGAGGGGCTTGAGCAAGGAAATCTTAGATTCGTGGAATCTAAGCAAGAAGTCTTGGACCTTAGGGGTTTAAGCAAGAAGTCTCAGGCTGAGGGACTGAGAAAGAAAAGTCTTATGCTTAAGTGCACAAGCGATTGTAATCATGTTTTGGTTATATTGAAAATTTCTTGTGCTGCAAGGGGACTGGACTACTCTCATTTGGGAGGAACCAGTATAAATATTTGTGTGTTCTTTATCTTTTATTAGCGTCTATTAACATTCCGCTGCAACGTATAATCAGAATCAAAACACCAATTTAGATTTTGAACTCTGATAAGAGGCAAAGTTAAGAAACGGAAAACAATTCAACCCTCCGTTCTTGTGTTTTTTTTCTCACCTTCTGATTTCACTTACATCTTAGTCAAACCAACAGGTCAATACAATCAATATGTCGAAGCTTTTATACACTTAGTAGTGCCACGTAGCTTGACGATCAATTTTTTGCCTTTTCAGTTAGCTAAAAATCTCAGGCTAACGGTGGGTCGACAATATTCCGCGATAAAAGTGGATAAGCTAAAGTGTATGACAGAGGTCACCTATGGGGTTACATGACAACCAAACTAGCAAAATCAATGAACTCGTGGAAAATAGGTCATGGTTGGACAAAAAATGTTGGTTCAGGGCAAGCTTACACAGATAGTTGTAGTAAAAGTATCGCTAAAGAAGTGTTAAAATCTAACACTTACAATGTCATGCAATTTGATCATGAGTGCTTTTGTTTCATGGTCTATGAAACAATGAACCAAAACGAGGGTCGACAAATAGGTCATTTCAACTTTGACCTCAGGAAATACTAGTGTGACTGTGGAAAATTTCAAGCTTTTCATTTACCTTGCTCACATGTTATAGCCGAATGTTCTAGTATACGGCAAGACTACTCTATACACAAAACAAATGTGTACAAAATTGTTAATGTATTTAAAGTCTACACAGAAAGCTCCGTTGGACTTTCCTATGAAGGTAACTGACCACAATATTAAGGATTTCCTCTTTTTCGCGATGATTCTATGCAAATTAAAAAGAAAGGGCGCCCTAACAGTACCCGCATTATAACCGAAATGAATGATGTTGAGAAAGAAAAAAGAAAATGTGAAATTTGTCATCTTATCAGTCATAGTCACATAAAGATGCTACAGACATTTCTAAATAATTATTTTTGTTTTTATTTTAGTTCATCTTGTAATCAATTTATTGTAACCTTTTTATTATATTAATGTATAAATTTTTCAATGATTATTAGTTATGTTTTTATCTATTTTAAAATATTTTATAATTTATTTAGAATTTAATTGATATGTACTGACAGTGTAAAGATTTTTTACACTGCCAGGCAATCACAACCGTTGATTCATTTGAAATGTTTGACTTTAACTTTAACCTCTTAAAAAGTAATACCAACGGATGATTGTGATGCATTGACAGTGTAAATTTTTTTACACTGACAGTGCATAACAATTAAACTCATTTATTTATCATATTACTTATATATTACTTGTATTAAAAAAATTGATGAAAACAATTTTCATTAAAAAAATTATCATTAACAAATTATTTTATTATTAAAATAATTAACTTGTTAATATATTAATTAAATAATTAAATTACATGAACAAATAATAAAGTTACCAAAAAAAAAAAAGTTTTAAACATAGTGAGGGAGTAAAAGTGAATAGTAACCCTTTGCCCATCAACTTATTTAATACATTAAAAAATTAAAAATTAGAGTATTTGAAAAAAAAAAATTCAAAATGAAACATTTAAGAAATCAAATCTCAAAAGGAGGCCGGCAGACAAAAATCCTTAAAAAAATAATAATCTCATAGTACAAATTTAACTAAGCGCTTTGATGAGTCCATCAATTGAATTGTTAGGTTAACCACGTCAATCAAATTTCGTGAGTCATACTCGTCATGATCACTATTGGTAAACAATTTAACGCGCAAAATTATACGATCCTCTCTTTTACAATTCAACGCGCAAAAAACCAAACAAACACCAAATCTTTCCTTGAACGGCACAACATATTTTATTGCAAACATTCACTTGTTTCATACTACTTAGTACTTATGTTGATTATGACGTGAAATTGCATGTTACTTGAATTAAATTACTTAGTATAGAAATTGAATTGTTCACCGTTTTCAGCCACAATTTCGTAACGTACAAACAATCACTTCCTACCTATCTCCTTTCAATCTAAATGTTCATGACAACTATCACCTTCTTCCATTGCAAAACACAACGAATAATTCAATATATTTGAGAATATTGCCAACAAACCTTGAATGACGGCAGAAAATTTAGTCCACCCATTTAACTTAGAGCGAATAATAATGTTAATGTTATTCTATTATGCTGTAATCTAGATTAGGATAATAATGGGTGGTGATCGAGTGGAATATATGCTATAGAACATTGCAAATAAACTCCACCCTACGATGTTGTTTCTCTCTTGCGTCTTGTATGGAACGTAAGGTCACGTACATTTATGCCATTAAGGTATGGCATGGGTGGGAAGTTCTGCGGTGTATGTCCATTCCTTACCCTCAAAGCATATTCACCACTGAGGCTCAAATTTGTAAAAAAATAAATGTAGTTAGTAGAGGTTGTTTTCACTTAAAAATAATTAAAGTGTTGCTAAAAATTAACACAAATGATTTTAGGGTTAATTGAATGTTCCTTAGCCAAAAGCAAGATAAGTGAGGGTAAGCAAAGTCAAATACAAGTTTACCAAATCTTTTTTGAATCTACTAAAATTTATTATGGTCATCATAACAAGTTCAACACATTCAATCAATCACTCAAGATATTTTGCATATTTTATTCTCATTACCTTTTTTTTTTTCATTTAACACCTTGTAAAGTACACCCTCTGGACACATTTATAAGCAAATTTACCTTTTTTAGGTACATTTGACTATTAGTGTATCTAGTCCATATATGGACTAGATACACTAATAGTCAAATGTACCCAAAAAAGGTAAATTTGCTTATAAATGTGTCCGGAGGGTGTAGTTAAGAAACTCAACTGATGAATACAATTTCTTCGTCAACGCAATCGATTGAAGACAAAAGAATCGCTACTAGATTTATCAATCAATTCTCACTTAACTTTTAACTTTTATGGTTCGATAAAAAAAAGTTTTTATATGCTTTCTTTTGTGGTATGTTGTTGTACACAATTTTTTTTATCTCACTATTATAAATAATATATTTTATGACAAAATTTTCAACTCTGTCAATTAAAAGCTGAGATAAAATGCCTTGAAGTGCGACCTTTAAATTTAAAAAAAAAAAATAAATCTATTACCTCGATTTTTTGTTAAACCAACAATTAATGTCACTCGGGGTTTGAGTTTTAATTCTCAACTCCTGAAATTTCATATTTTATTTAGAACCAAAATGACACCGTTATTTTATTTAATTTTTTAATTACAATATAAATAAAACATTTCCTCGATTTTTTGGTTCAACCGACAGGAAATGTTGCTCATGTTTTGAGCTTCGATTCTCATCTCTGACAATTTCGTTTTTTATTTAGAACCAAAATGACGCTCTTATTTAATTTAATTTTTTAATTACAATATAATCATCTATTCCCTCAGTTTTTGGCCAACCGAAAGCAAATGTTGAAGGTGTGAAAAGTACACAAGAAGGGGGGGTTGAATTGTGTTTCGCGTTTTCTTATTGTTTAGCTTCTGATCAGAGTCTCAGAATCAGAACTGATGTTAAGATTCTAACTTAATTCATTTGGCAGCGGATTCAACAAAAGTAAATAAAATAACATCAGAAGACACAAAAGATTTATACTGATTCCTCCCCTAACTGAGAGTAGTCCAGTCCCTTGCCTCGCAAGAGCTTTTCATTATAACCACTTCATGATTACAATCGCTTATGCTTCTGCATAAGGCTTTTACAACTGCTTAAACCAACTGTCTGAGACTTCTCTTGCTTAGAGTGCATGTCTAAGACTTACCCTTTGCTCACACCATCTGACTAAGCCACCTGCGCATCTGTCTTCTGGTTGAGACTTCCCCTTACTTAGAGAACATGTCTAAGACTTTCTTTGCTCACACCATCTGACTGAGCCGCCCGCTCATCTGTCTTCTGGTTGAAATTTTCCTTTGCTTAGAGCGCATGTCTAAGACTTCCTTTGCTAACATCATGTGAATGAGCCGCCTGCTCATCTGTCTTCTGGTTGAGACTTACCTTTTCTTAGAGCACATGTCTAAGACATTCTTTTGCTCAATCAGACTAGCTGAAAACGACTTTTGTTTGCTCATGCACATAGCAAGAGACTTAATCTAAACTACTGAAGGCTCAGTAGAATAAAGAACAAGGTGTACATGATGCACGCATCAGAGGTACGAGAGATCACCATAACAAAGACCTAAAGCACTTAAGATTTCTTGAATATATACAGGGTTAAGAAATCTTAAGGTTTTTACAAATACAACATAAAACTAAAAATCTGCCTATTACATAGAGGTGATAATTGCTTGATCTTGTTACTCCTTCAACAGAAGAATCCCTGTTAAAAAATCAGGTTTGAATCTTCAGCCATATATATATATATATATATATATATATATAGGCTTTCCAGAAACTAGCCGTTGAGAAGGTTACTTGATCAAGTGTCTTTGCTTTTGCTTCAAAGTACAAGAGACGTTGAAGATGGATGCACAACAGATTTTTGAATCCATTGTGTAACACGTTTAACCTTTGAGTCTTCAAGAGATTTTGTACTAATAGAGTCGTTGGGAGTAGATATCCATAGAACGTACCGGCTTTTCTTGAGCTTTGCAATCCTGTAGACTCGAGCTAACAGGCTGATAAGACAATACAACTTACTTTCAGTAGTACAGATAGTCCACAACTTTATCACCAACTCTGAATGGTACCAGATGCTGATATATAATTACTAAGTGTAGAAACTCGTCTGAATGCTGAGGCCTTCAGTTTAGAGTCTTCGTAATACCATACTATAAATTTTTCTTCAGACTCTGTCAATAGAAGCTGGCAATGAAGCAACTACAAGTGTATCTTAAGTAAACAAATTCTGATTATTTATGTACAAGACAAGAACCTGCATAAATAAAACACACATCAAATAAACCATTATTCTTAAAATACTTTTGTTATCATAAAAACTAGAGAAAATATCAAGAACAAATCTTTTTCTAACAATCTCCCCCTTTTTTATGATGACAAACACAAGTATTTAAAGGATAATGTTGGGAATTTACTTTTCTCTGCAACAACAGGGTATGAGGTTTGTAAGCTCTCCCTGAGTCGGATAGCTCACAACTGAGTTTAATTTACTCTAGCAATAAGACCTATTTCAAAAAATAAATAAATTAGTCTTCTTACTGACATCAGGGTCTGAGGTTTGTAACCTCCCCCTGAGTCAAATAGTTCCAAGGTTAAAGTTTGTAAGCTCCCCCTTAGTTCCATATTTAAGAATACCAAGATAACTAAATTTAAATCCTTTTAGCAACACCAGAATACGAGGTTTGTAAGCTCCTTCTGAGTCTCACAGGTAAGTCAAATATTTGTTCTTTCTTAACACTATGTATTAGAGAGCTAAAATATGTTGCCCTTTTTAACTTTCCTTGGCAACACAAGAATATGAGGTTTGTAAGCTCCTTCTGGGTCTGATAGGCTAAGTCTGAGGTTTGTAAACTCTTCCTTAGACCTATGTACATAAAGTTAAAAATGTGCCATGAGCAAGTAACATAAAATAAATGACCAATATGTATTCGATGGGTTCAGTTTCCACTTAAATGCTTACTATTATTTCTCCCCCTTTTGTCACATCAAAAAGAATAAAAGAAAAAGAAGGAAAGAGAAATAATATATCACTAATAAATGTAACTCAGATCATCATTACTGGATCAATTTCCAAAAAGGAAGAATAATCAAGTAATAAGAATCATTAAGGTTTGTAAAGTGCACGCTTTGAAGTCTTAGTGGTCGTTACCGTTCCAAGAATTAAACGATGATTAATTTTAGACGCTTGGTATCCACAGAAGTCGTTATAAAACATCACACTCCTAAATCATTTTCATCAATCATCCATCCTAAGAATATGGAGTCAGCATCTGAGATTCATAACGCATCTGTCGTAACAGACACAACTGAGAGCTCTACAAGCATGCCAACCCAATCCCCTCAGAGGCGAGCTGCTTCTGAGTCCTTTACAACTGTTCTTGTGCTCTCAACACAACTTGTTTCTAAAGAAGCCACTTCAGCAGCACCTGAACGACCTTCAGAAGGTGATTCAACAGTAACTGCTTTGAAGCCTTCGAGAAGAAGCATGAAGAGATCAAGGAAGAAGAAAAAGAGGGTCAACAAGAAGTTCTACAGCTCTCTTCCAAACATAGAAGATGAAGAAGTGATTGATTCAGAAGATGAGGAGGTAGACTATACCAATAGTGGACGCTGCTGGGCACGAGATTCAATGGCTAGAGATGAATTCTAGTACACATCTTGTACCTTTTTTTGTGAAAAAATGTAATCCTTATGTTCAATTAATGAAAAAGTTTTTAGACCAATACTTCTTTCACATGCATTTACATTCCATAAATTTTCTTTAGATTTTCTGAAGGTACACTATCAAAGTGAAAACTGACACAGAAACGACAGTTAGAACAGATCAGACATAAATTCATAATTATTCAGAGAATCTTAATAGGTTAGACGCTTAGATTACATTACCAAGAGTTACCATTAAAATAATGATAAAATTTAATCAGTACTTAAATAATATTAAACTCAAGACAATAAATATAACACGTCTATAAAAGGACTTTAGTAAGCTTTCTTCCATCATCACTTAATCTTTAAAATACCAAGTGTATAAGCAAAAGCAAATATGGGTTCCAAAGAGAGATTTCAGGAAGGTAGCACTACTGAATGCACCAACTCAAGCAAATCAAAGCAAAGCAACAACTGAAAAACCTTCAAGCAAACAGACAGCTTCCGAAGTGCTCTCCTCTTCAGCATCCTTTATGAAGACACACAAAAGAAAGAAGTCTTCTGGATCTAGACGCAGAAACAAACTGAGGAAGTAGGCTTTGGAGTTTGTTAAGGAAGAATGACAAGATTTCTTAGACAACCTAGACATGTCAGATGATCCTAGAGAGTTCCTTAGGACACATACATTAGACTAGAAAAATCTAATTGTCTTGTAATAACTTCCTTTTTATTAATGAAACAAGTTGCAAGCATTTGAGTTCTTTTATCTATTTCAGATTCTCAGTGAATAACATGAATAAATATTAATCAGTTAAAACTGAACACAAGCAAGAACAAACTCAGAGTTTATTAATAAGATGCTTAATACAAAGATTTCAACAACAATAAAAAGTATAACTAAGCAGAAAATCTAACATCAGAATCTTTCGTAGATATCTTCAAATTTGTATCTCCAAATCTTGGAAGAACTAGCCTCAGAACTTATGTTAACCCCTTGCTGAACAAGTAATTCAAATATAACTCGTCCAAAAGGTATGAAGAAGGTCTTTCCTTTTTTAAAAGAAGAAAGAGACCTCTTTAAATGGTCAAACATAACTTGAGGAAGATCAATCTTCAAATCTGAATTGAGAAGTAGAAGCCGATCTTTTTCAATAGGGTCCACTTGGTCTAAATCTTGATCCTTTGGCAGTAAGTTTGAATTCAAAATCTGACTCCAAACAACAACATCAGGAAGAAGATTAGAAACCACTGATGTATTAGATGGATCTACAAAGATACGCCAAGTAGGAAGATAGTGTTCCCAAGCAAGAGTTCCTGGAATTTCTCCAATCTCCCCACAATTGATCACATTTGCAATCGCTTTAGAGGTTACTGTAATAGAAACACCAGTTACTTTAGGCAGAATAACATACTCTGAATTCAGTTCAACAATGGAGGCATTAATCCAAAACTCTTTAACAAGACTTGGATAAGTGAAACCACGGAGCATCTCAAAGTAGCCATTCCACCTTTGTTTAGACACAGTCTCCCAGAAGTTGAAACCAATCTTAAGCAACTCATCAAAATCCAAAAACTTTTCATTGATGATAATCAGCTGATTCAAACGAGAATAAACTGAAGAACTCATCTCAAGTTTGGTTTGGTCAGCACACAAACAAGAGGAAAAGAAGAAAGAGAAGAATAATAAGAAGAAAGAAAAGAAGCAGAACAAGAATAGCACAGAAATAAGAGTCTTGTCAGAAAAAGGACACAATGATGTTTCACAGGACAGGGAATAGTAACAGCAAGTACTTAACATCATTACCCAAAGGTTCTTTATCCAGTATATATTTCAATTCCACCAGATGAGTTTCATCTTTATGAAAGGTTAAGTATTAAAAAGCTTTCAGGATTTTTTTTACTTAAACTACTTAAGATAGTAAAAAAAAATCTTCTTCTGAACCCCCAAAAACTAACAATTGTCAGAAGCTATCAACCATCAGAGTTTAGTGAGTCTAGACTTAGACATAGATATCATCTGTCAATTACAAGTCTCTAAGATTCTATTCAGAACTAGCACTTTATCTTGAAACAAGAGTCATGAGTGATAGATGAATATTAAATTGTCTTCTTTAGACATCTAACAAGCAACATTATCAACACACGGGCGAGAAAATTATTTTCATAAATGTGATCATCATCTGGATTGATAAGACATTCAATATAGACAAACACAACAGAGTTTCCTCTTAAAGACTTCTGAAATTCTCTTTTTTCAAAAGAACTTCTCTAGAGATCTAACAGAAACTTTGTATTTAAATCTAAACAAATGTTTCATTGAATCAAAAGGTAAGCCAGAAAAGAACAAACATACCACTTTTTTTTGTCAGACTCGATTCAATATTCAGACTTGACCAATAGAGTTTGAACACAACTCTGATTCAATGGCTGTCTAACCACTAATTCACTACTCTTACCAAATTCAGTACCACCAGTACTTGAATCTGGGTTGTTGGCTCTTCTTCCAAACAATGTTGTTACCAACCTTATGGAAGATGCCTCTGCTTCTTTCCTTGATATCTATAGCAGATACATTATGATAATCATATTTCTATAAGACCATACATGTAAGTACAAACAGACTCTTCTGCACCTTACATCTCAATCTAACAGCAGATCATAAGTCACTCTAGAGTATGAGTCTAGAATGAGATATGATATGAACATAATCTTGTTCTAAGCAATCACTACGCCAAAATTAATTTTTGACAGCACTACATAGACAACGTTTTTTCCCAAAAGCGCTGCTATAAGTTAAAAAAAATGAAAAAAGCGCTGCTAAAGGGGGACTTTAGAAAGCGCTTTTGAAAAGCGCTGCTAAAGGCTAACATGAGACAACACTTTTGAAAAGCGCTGCTAAAGGCCATTCGTTGACCACACTTTAGTCAACGCTTTTGGAAAGCGTTGCTAAAGGCCATTCCTATACCACACATTAGAAAGCGCTTTTGTGAAGCGCTGCTATATGCCTAGGAAAAGAAAGCGCTTTTAATTCAAAAGTGCTGCTAAATGTATCACATAAGAAAGCGCTTTCAGAAAGCGCTGCTATAAGTCTTTTAAATTATAAATAATAAAACAGAAACTATTGTTTTGTCTTAAACCCTAACTTTTAAACTCTCTCTCTCTCTCTCTCTCTCTCTCTCGCAATTACTTTCTCCACCGTATCTCCTTCTCTCTCTCTACGCAACTGCTCCCTCTGTCGTATCTCCCTCTCTCGCGGCTTCTCCCTTCTCCTGACTCCCTCTATTTCGTGAGTGTGTCTCTTCGCGACGATGCCCTCCGCCGTAACTTCGTTTTGAGGTATTTTTTCTTTTGGTTTTTTGGATTCGTAAGCCATATCATAGATTGTGATGTTGTTGTTATTTGAATTCAATTGAAGAGTGAATGACATTGTTAGTGAATTAGTGTTGAAGATGTGAAACTAATTATATTGTATTATGGATTTGGTTGATGTGGTTGTTGTTTGAATTTGATTTTGATGAATTAGTGTTGATGTGGTTGTTATTTGAATTGGTGAATTAATGTTGATGTGGTTGTTGTTTGAATTTGATTTTGAAATTAGTTTGTGAATTTGATTTTGATGAATTAGTGTTGATGTGGTTGTTATTGATTTGGTGAATTAGTGTTGATGTGGTTGTTGTTTGAATTTGATTTTGAAATTGTTGTTGTAGTAAGGTTGAAGATGATAAATAGTGATATTTATGGTGAATTTATTTTGAGAATTGGTGTTAATTTTGTAAGTTGATGTTGAATGGTAGTGATGAATTGTTGAAATTAATTGATGATAATGACATTGTTGAGGTTAAAGTTGCTACTGAGTTTAAATGTGGAATTGATAATTTTGGTGATTGATTATGCTCGAATTGATGATTCTTTATTGGATAGAACTTTGAAGTTAATTGAACTTAAGTGATGAAGTTGTTTTTTGTGACTTACTTGAATTGAAACATTAAATGTTGATGTGTCATTTATGATGAATCAAAGTATACCATGCTACTTGAATTAATGTGATTGAATTTGCGCGTCGATACAATGTTGCTTAATTGAAGGAAGTGATGATGTTTACTAAATTTGATTCTTGAGACTTTGACTTGTTTCTTCGATATATCTTGTTTGTCCTATTATATACCAAATTTGTTCTGTTATATTTGGTGTACACCATCAGTTACTAACTTAGTGAATTTTCTATAGGGGTTACCTGTGAAGAGTGAAATTCGGATCGTTTCCAAGAATCTTACACTGTGTGGTTCCAAAAGTTGTTGACTTCTCTACAGATAATTAGCTGTTCTTTTGTTTTTGTTTAGCTTACTCAGTAAAACCATGGATAAAAAATGGATGTCTTCCAATCGATTGTCAAAAGAGTACAAGAATAGGGTATCAGAATTCGTTAAGTTTGCTGTTGAACATGCCAAAGACCCCAGTTGAATCACATGTCCTTGCTTAGGTTGCTGTTATGGGCGTCGGATTGACGCATTTCAGTTGGAATCACATTTAATGAGGCATGAAATTGATCGGAGTTATACATGTTGGATATTACACGGCGAGATAAGTAACGAGAATGTTGAATCGGGGGATAATACGACCTATGCTTCAAATGACAATGGCACAGATACATACGATGTGATCGAGTCGAAGAGATTGTAGAAGCACTTGAAGAAGATCTTCAAGATTGTCCCAAAATGTTTGAGAGGTTGGTAAGCGATGCAGAGAAACTGTTGTATAAAGGTTGTACTAAATTCACCAGATTGTCTGTGATATTAAAGTTGTATAACTTAAAGGCGGGCAATGGATGGTTGGATAAAAGTTTCACAGAGTTATTAGCCTTTATGAAAGACATGCTTCCAGAGGATAATGTTATTCCCAATCGAACCTATGAGGCCAAAAAAATGTTGTGCTCTATTGGCATGAGCTATGATAAGATACATGCTTGTCCAAATGATTGCATTTTGTTTCGAAATGAATAAGCATCGTTAAATGAGTGCCCTAAATGCGGAGTCTCTCGATATAAGAAAAAATTATCTGCAACAAAAGTCTTATGGTATTTTACTATAATTCCTAGATTTAGACGCATGTTTCGTAGTGAAACCGATGCAAAACACTTGACTTGGCGTGCATACGAGTGAATTATAGATGGAAAGTTTTGACATCCGACAGATTCACCACAGTGGATAAAAATTGATAATGATTATCCTAATTTTGGAGAAGAAGCAAGAAACCTTCGCTTGGCATTATATACTGATGGAATGAACCCACATGGTCTTCAAAGTATCTCACATACCACATGGCCTGTGATTATTATGATTTATAACCTATCTCCATGGCTATGTATGAAGCGTAAGTACATGATGTTATCTATGTTAATTTCTGGGCCTAAACAACCAGGGAATGACATAGACGTATACTTGACACCGTTAATCGGAGACTTAAAGATTTTTTGGGAGAACGGTGTGGAGGTTTATGATGGATATAGGAAAGAAAGTTTCAATTTGAGGGTGTGCTGTTTGGCACAATTAATGATTTTCCAGCATACGGAAATCTATCAGGGTATAGCATTAAAGGTCAATGTGTATGTCCTATTTGTGAAGAAAACACAGATTGGACGCAATTGAAATTTTGTCAGAAGAATGTATTTCTCGGTCATCGTAGATTCTTAAACTCTAATCATCACTACCGTGGGTGGAGAAAAGTATTCAATTGAAATCCAGAACAAGGTAGAGCTCCACCTACATTGACAGGTGACCAAATTTTTGAAAAGGTGAAAGATGTGAGTACTCAGTTTGGCAAGCCTTTTGCACATACGCTTATCAAACGTGGGTGGAAGAAGAGGTCAATTTTTTGAATTTCCATATTGGAAGTCGTTGTATGTAAGACATTTTCTTGATGTTATGCATATTAAAAAAATGTATTTGAAAGTGTTATTGGTACGTTACTCAATATACAAGGAAAGTCTAAGGATGGACTTAAAGCAACAAAGGACTTGATAGCGATGGGAATAAGAAATGAATTAGGACCCATGAAGAAAGGAAAATGAACATATCTACCACATGCTGCTTATACTCTATCTAGAAAGGAGAAAAAGATATTGTGTAAGTTTCTAAGTGAAGTTAAAGTTCCAGAAGGATACTCTTCAGATATTAGAAGACTTGTGTCTATGAAAGACCTCAAGTTAAAGAGTTTAAAGACACATGATTGCCATGTTATAATGGAACATTTTCTACCAATAGGTATATGTTCTATTTTTCCAGAAAAAGTAAGAAGCACAATAACTAAATTGTGTTCTTTCTTCAAGTCAATTTGTAGTAAGGTGATCGGTCCTGCGATCTTACCAACATTGCAAAAAGAAATAGTTATTACTTTGTGTGAGCTTGAAATGTATTTTCCTCCCTCATTTTTTGACATAATGGTACATCTAGTTGTTCATCTTGTGAAAGAGGCCCAATTGTGTGGACCAAATTATATGAGATGGATGTACCCTATTGAACGTTATATGAAAATATTAAAAGGGTATGTGAAAACCGAAGTCGACCAGAGGGTTGTATTGTTGGACGATACATTGTTGAAGAAGCGATTAAGTTTTGTACTGAATATTTGTTCAATGTTCAATCCATTGGACTCCCCAAATCTCATATTGTCAGAAAAAAAGGAGGAAAAAAGTTAAGTGGAAATAAAATTGTGACAGTATCAAGGTCTGAACAGGAGCAAGTGCATTTGCATGTTCTGCACAGTGACAATGAGGTTGAGTCGTGTGTTGAAATGCACAAGGATGTTCTGCGAGGTTTAAATCTGAATAGAAATGAAAATTGGATAGTACGAGAGCACAATCGAAGTTTTATACCATGGTTTAAGGATCATATTTATTCAAAGTTTTATTTAGATCCCGCTTCAATAACAGAAAGGTTGAGATGTTTAGCATATGGTCCAAGTTTGCATGTGTTTTCTTATAGCGCATACACAATTAATGGATACACATTTTATACCAAAGAACAAGATGATAAAAGTACTATGCAAAATAGTGGTGTCACCTTGGTAGCTGAAGCAATGCACATTTCAAGTGTGAAGGACTTAAACCCCAAATATGAAAATATGTCATATTTTGGGGTTATCGAGCACATTTGGGTGTTTTATTATGAGAAGTTTCAGATTTCTATCATTGGTTGCAAGTGGGTAGAAAATAATAGTGGCATACAAATGGATAAGTCATGATTTTTGCAAGTGGATCTTAATAGGGTGAGGTACAAAGATGAGCCTTTTATTCTAGCCTCTCAAGCTAAACAAGTGTTTTATGTCATTGATCTGACAAGTACGAAATGGTCTATAGTGCTTTTATCTAACAAAGTAATTGATGATGACATTGGAGATCAAGGTGATATTGATGTTGAGAATGAATCGTATATTATAAATGATCAAGATGAGAATATTATAGCGAATGAATCATATATTAGAAATAATCATAATGAGGGAATTTGGATCAATCCATCCGTCCGTGTTGTTAAAAGACAAGTAAATCATATTCCTACAAAGAAAAGAAAGAGATGTTAGTGAAAAAGGTAATAGTAAAATTATATATTTTGTCATTCAATAAAATTATATATTTGTCATTTTATATATTCAATGGATTATGGATTACGGATTTTTATATTTGTCATTTCATATTTTTATTACATGTGGAAAGAGATATTACAAGAGGAATAACTATTATGAAGGGAATCATTTGTGTTAGAGATAAAGGGATAAAATATGACGTTCATTGGAATGAAACTGACCAACTAGTTGAGCCTAACGGAGCAATGTTGACAAGTCACATTAGTGCACTTGTTCATTTGCAAATTCTAATTACATGTGATAATTGGAGAACTCCATCGTTGAAACCCGCCAAAGAAAAAATATGGAGTGGGATACAAGAACCATATGTGATGTTATTTGTTTTTGTTGACGATTATGTCTTTAAATTACTTATACTAACACATTATGTATTTTTTTCGTAGAGGTCTTTTAACATTGGTGACGACCGAAAAAAATATTGTCTTCAATTAGCTGGAAAAAGACTCAGAGGGTTTCGAGCATTTCTAACAAACAAGTTTCTTAAGGATGCCCAAGGAAACTTTATTGAAGCAAAATGTCCAAAGAAGTATGCGGACTTGATTTCACCTGAAGAATGGGAAACTTTTGTAGCCAAACGAAGAACCCAAGAATTCCATGTAATGTTAGTTTGTCATGAACATTGTATTATATACTTGTTCCACATGTGTTCTGATATGACTTAAACTTGTTTATCCAGGATGTGAGTGACATAAATCACCAAAGAGCACCAAAACCCGCGTATCCATACAAAAAAGAGCGTTTGGGATATGCACGCTTACAGCAAAAAATAGTAAGTATATATAAATGCTATGATTTACTTGTTCCCCATGTGTTATAATTGATCTTATTATTTGTCTTAATGTGTAGTTAGAACAGGAGAAAAATGAAGAAACATCTCTTCCGAAACATGTTTTGTGGAAGGCTGCTCGTGTGGGAAAGGATGGAGATGTTAGGGAAGATGTTCAAAAGGTTTTTGAGCAATGTGTAAGTATAACATTATTTCTTTAATTAAATAAAATGTTTATTAACATATATATAATATTTATGCTTTTTAATCCCCACTAATATTTTTCGATATGCATATGAATTTCAGGAGAATCTATCTCAGTCCTTAACTCTAGGTGCAGACCAGGATTGCAGGAGCATACTAAGTCGAGTATTAAATGTTTCTGAGTATTCCGATCGTGTGAGGGGTAAGGGATTTAAGGTCACTCCTTCGACCTTGTATAAGCGTCCAAAGACCCAAAATCCTAGCAATAAACAAGTGATGGAAACGTTGGAAGAATTAAATGCTCAAGTTCGTGAATTGCAAAAGGATAAAGAAAGATATATGTCAGAAAGACGCGGTTCAGAGTTTAAAGATACTAATGACAAAGATAGTATCAATTTTCAACAGAAAATTCCTGAGGTAGTTATATATATTATTATGAAATTAAATTAGCATAATTTTTTTAATTGACATATATACACATTAACAATTTCATATTTATTATTGGTTTAGGGCATTTCACCTTGTCAGCTATATTTATCGTCACCGAATTACCGCATGGTTGGCAAGGGAAAAGTGCATACCACTTTGCGAGATGTACTTCACCATAAACCGCTCCCTGCTGGATTTTTGAAAGTATCGATTGACATTGCTTTAGAGCGGTATGCGTTACTACCTATACCTGACGATGTTTCAGATGCAACATTGGTGGGAAATGCAATAGGATCGTATGTTGCATGGCTGTCAAACCTCATTTTCATAGATGATGAGGTATGTTGAAAACCATTATGAACCTTTTAGTATTTGCATGTTTTACGAGCCATGTAAGTTATGCTTACATTTACGTACATTTTATTTACATAGTGATGCTACTTGATAAAACAAGTTAAACTATATATCCTGATATATATTCGTATTTTTTTTCTATGTGTAGTGTCCTCATCAGTGTAATGGTATAAATTGCGGTTATTTCGTTTTGAGGTTTATGAAAGAAACCATTCATTTGGATCAAATAGAGATTCCAAACATGGTATGGATTTATAACTTAGGATTTATTTTAATATTGATCAGATATTTCATATAATTAATTACTTTTAACTAAATCATGCATATTATGTTATATTATGTAGTACTTTGATGAATTCAAGTGTGCTACTTACTCAAAAGATAAATTGGAAAAAATTAAGGAGGAATGGTGTCAATACATTATTGAGATGAGAATCATATAAGGTATATTGTCTTTCTTCCTTTTGTGTGAAGTTTATGGAAGTTGTTGTATAGTTTTGGAAGTTGTTGTATACTTTATGGAAGTTGTTGTATAGTTTTGGAAGTTGTTGTATAGCTTAGGAATCTTTAGAAGTTAAAGGTTTTGGAAGTGGATAAGTTGTTATTAGAATTATGGATGTTTAATTTCTTGGTGTATATATGAGGTTTGTGTTGAATTATATATAATGGTTATTTTGGTGTATGAGGTTTGTGTTGATTAATATATAATGGTTATTATAAGGTTTATGTGTTGAATTATAATGGTGTATATATGTTGAATTATATTGGTATATAAGGCCTATGTGTTGAAATAAAGGCTTGTGTTGAATTATACAGGTTTGTGATAAGTTTTGATGAAAATCTGAGTTATAATGGTTTGCGCTCCCATTTTATAATTAAAAAATGAGGCTTATCCCAACGCTTTTAACAAAAAACGCTTCATAAAAAAAGGACAATAAGCAGCGCTTATAACAAAAAAACGCTTTCAAATAAAGTGATTTTTAAAAAAGTGATTTTAAAAAGCGCTTTTTTACGTGTACAAAAGAAAGCGCTTTCTAAAAAAAATGCTGCCTAAAGTGGACAAACGAAAGCGCTTTTATAAAAAACGCTGCCTAAAGTAGAAAGAAATGACACATTTGACAACGCTTTTAAAAGAACTGCCTAAAGTGGGACAAAAGAAAGCGCTTTTATTGAAAAAGCGCTACCTAAAGTAGAAAGAAAATATACATTAGGCAGCGTTTTTAAAAGCGCTGCCTAATGTAGGAAGAAAAGACACATTAGGCAGCGCTTTTAAAAGCGCTGCCTAAAGGGGGCCTAAGGCAGCGCTTTTGCATTTAAAAAAGCGCTGCCTTTACCTACAGCAGCGCCACTTTAGGCAGCGCTTTAAAGCGTTGCTAAAGGTAAAAAAAGTGTTGCCTTAGGTCATTTATGGCGTAGTGAATGTCAATAATCTCATTATCTTGGATTAAATCTTTTGAATTTAAAATAATTGACAAGCTCAGAACCAGATGGCGTTAGCTATAAGAGATTGACATAAAGCATATCAGAGTACTGTCTCAATACAACTAACAAAACTCAAAAAGAAGTTGAAGACTTTTCATGGAAATATCTTTTAAAACAACTTCCATAATGGTCCTCAACCAAGAAGCAATGGAGTTTCTTAAGATATCACCTTAAAGAACAAACTCCATATAATAAAATATTTTGAAACAAGATAGCTTTAACAACATCTCTTGCTTTTCAATATTTGATTTTTATTTCAGAACACAGATGCTTCTCTTCATCTGCACCCTGCACTATTAGCAGCTTCAAACGATTAAACATTGATGAGCGTCTGATATTAGGTTCTGGAAGAAATTACTTCTTGCTTTCAGATTTGGGAAATCAGTTAAAATACAAATATTTCAGAAGCTCTTGAAGTTACTCTTCTATCAACAGATATCACAATCCATTCAGCCAGTATGAAAATCCTTCTGACAAGAAACCTAAGTTTCTCATCATTAGTCATTCCACAGAACTTAAGCTAAAAAGGAGAATGTGATCTGTTGAATAGTTTTTCATCATCCAACTTCATTTCTTTTCTTTTAAGACTGCAAGACAAACCTTCAGAACACATCAGATTCAGAATGTAAACATAAAAAAAAACGGTGACTTTAGATTTAAGTCAAGAAACAGTCCTCTCAGAATTTGCTTGAAAAGATTAGATGAATTGTAACTACTTCTAGCTTCAAAAACTGATTCCACAAACCCAAGCACAAGACTTCAAAAATAGTCCAAGCATCAGACATATCAATGATGTTGATATACTCAGAAGTGAGATAGTGCATCTATTAGAATGGAACTACCTCTGAAGATATTCAATATGCATCTTCTGAGTTGATGAAAACGATTTTCAAAAAGATCATCTATAACACCATCAACTTCTATAGTAATATCTTTTTCAAGGATATTCTATAGACCTTCAACAACCCTTTATCAAGTCCAGTGAGTTAAAAATATGTTTAGATTTTCCATCATTTAAATTCAATGGAATCATCCATTTGAATATGGTAAGAAAAGCCGTGTGATATTTTTCATGTGGCATTTGATTCCTTCTTGAAGAAGAAACATACTTTTCTTATTGGATCAATATCCGCCCCACTGTTAAGTGTTAAGCACAGACCATGCTCTAATACCAATTAAAGGTGTGAAAAGTACACAAGAAGTGGGGTTGAATTGTGTTTCACGTTTTCTTATTGTTTAGCTTCTGATTAGAGTCTCAAAATCAAAACTGGTGTTCAGATTCTGAGTTAATTCATTTGGCAGCGGATTCAACAGAAGTAAATAAAATAATAGCAGAAGACACAAAAGATTGATACTGGTTCCTCCCCTAACTAAGAGTAGTCCAGTCCCCTTGCCTCGCAAGAGCTTTTCATTATAACCACTTCATGATTACAATCGCTTATGCTTCTGCATAAGACTTTTACAACTGCTCAGACCAACTGTCTGATACTTCCCTTGCTTAGAACGCATGTCTAAGACTTACCCTTTGCTCACACCATCTAACTGAGCCACCTGCTCATCTGTCTTCTGGTTGAGACTTCCCCTTTCTTAGAGCACATGCCTAAGACTTCCTTTGCTCACACCATCTGACTAAGTCGCCTGCTCATCTGTATTCTGGTTAAGACTTTCCTTTGCTTAGAGCGCATGTCTAAGATTTCCTTTGCTCACACCATCTGACTGAGCCGCCTGCTCATCTATCTTCTGGTTGAGACTTACCTTTGCTTAGACCACATGTCTAAGACTTTCTTTTGCTCAATCAGACTAGCTGAAAAAGACTTTTGTTGGATCAAGCACATAGCCCGAGACTTAATCTAAACTACTAAAGGCTCATTAGAATATAGAACAAGGTGTACATGATGCACACATCAGAGGTACGAGAGATCACCATAACAAATACCTAAAGCACTTAAGATTTCTTGAATATATACAGGGTTAAGAAATCGTAAGGCTTTTACAATTACAACCAAAAACTGAAAATCTTCCTATTACATAGAGTTGATAATTGCTTGATCTTATTAATCCTTCAATAGAATAATCCTTGTTAAAAATTAAGGCTTGAATCTTCAGCCATGTATATAGGCTTTCCAGAAACTAGCCGTTGAGAAGGTTACTTGATCAAGTTTCTTTGCTTTTTCTCCAAAGTACAAGAGACGTTGAAGATGGATGCACGACAAATTTCTGAATTCATTGTGTAACACGTTTAACCTTTGAGTCTTCAAGAGGTTATGTACTAATAGATCCATTGGGAGTAGACATCCATAGAACGCTCCATCTTTTCTTGAGCCTTGCAATCCTGTAGACTCGAGCTGACAGGATGATAAGACAATACAACTTACTTTCAGTTGTACGGGTAGTTCACAACTTTATCACCTACTCGGAATGATACCAGATGCTAATATACAATTACTAAGTGTAGAAACTCGTCTGAATGCTGAGTCTTTCAGTTCAGAGTCTTCGTCAAACCACACTAGAAATTGTTCTTCAGACTCTGCCACCAGAAGCTAGCAATGAAGCAACTCCAAGTGTATCTTAAGTAAATAGATTCTGATTATTTATGTACAAGACAAGAACCTGCATAAATAAAACACACATCAAATAAACTATTATACTTTAAATACTTTTGTTATCATCAAAACTAAAAAGAAAATATCAAGAACAAATCTTGTTCTAACAAATGTTGCTCGTTATTTTATTTTATTCCAACATTAGAATGTTAACTCTTTGCATTTCTCATAAAATTTTGTACCTTAACGAAAAAATTACTTTATTCTTCTTCTTCACCTACCGAACGAAACACCATTCTTCATCTTCTCCACTAAATCCTAAACCAAACTCCATCTTCTAGGTCAAATGAAGTAAATAAAGGAGGAAGGTAGCTCGAAGAAAGAAACTCAAAACTCAAACCAACACATTTCTTTGATTATCTCATCATAATTTTGGTTTGTAAAACTTTCTCCATGACTATATCAGTAATGTCATTGTTATTGTGATCATGGTTGTTGTTGTTGTTGTTGTTTTTATTTTATTTTAGACTTAGGCTATAATATTGTTGTTGTTTTTGCAGTATTTGCAGTACTGCTGTGTTAAAATTGAAGGTTTAATGTTATTGTTGTTTTGTTGAGATGGAATGTTCATTGTTGTTAGTTGTATGGGTTTTTATTTTATTTTCAAAAGGTACGTGATTATGGATCGTAGTTGGACGAAAGATAATAGATTAAGTAAAGAGTATGAGAATGAAGTGATTCAATTTCTTGAATTCGCAGAAATAAACCTTCTTGATGATAATGGGAGTTTTTATTGTCCTTGTAAAAAAAATACCGAAATACGCAAAAACATTCAAAGAAAGAAATATTTAATCATTTAGGTTGTGATGAAATTATTCAAAAACATAAGAAATGGGTATGACATGGTGAAGTGATAAAAAAGAATTGCATCACATAGAGATGAAGTTGATGAAAATATGAATGATAACCTAAAAGATATAATTCGTAATATTGGATTAAATTCTTTTAAGAAATATCATGTGTATGATACTTTACACAGTGACATGGAAGACCTGTTATTTATGTGGTGCAAAATTTTTACAAGATTGTTAGTTGTGTTAAGACTATTTAATCTTAAGGCAAAAAAATGGGTGGATGGAGAAATGTTTCACTAAATCACTTGAATTGATGCAAGAAATGCTTCCAGAAGAAAACACGTTGCCAAACATTTTTATGAGGCCAAAAGGATATTGCGCCTAATGGATTTGGACTACGTCAAAATACATGCATGTCGTAATAATTGTATATTATACAGAAAAGAGTATGAAAACTTGAAGGAGCGCTCGAGGTGCCGGGAGTCATGCTAGAAGCTGAAGGAATGTGGTGCTGAAGATGATGATGGTGTAACCACATAGGGTGTTTGTGCCAAGATGATGTGGTACCTACCGAAAAATCAAAGGTTCAAGAGACTGCTTGCTAATGTAAATGACACAAAAAATATTAGATGACATATAGATGAAAGAATATGTGATGGAAGAACTTGTTTGGTAATATGAATGCTAAACATACTTCATGACATGTTATTTTCATAATTTACAAACTATCTTTGTGCTTGTGCATGAAGCTGATAGGTGTCAGGTTTAGAATGGTTTTCATATCAATTTATGACATTTTTAAGCTCTTTTCCATACCTCTGATTGCGAAACAACTTAATTTTTAAGTGATTCTTGCATCAATGTCTATATTTGGTATTTTTGATATATTTGTTAGTTTTGTAGCATATTTTTTAAAAAGAGTGCGACAAAAATCGGAAGAAAAAACAATGAAATGAAGAAAGTCGCGTGTCGAAGATTTCAAGACCTTCGTCTGGCGAAGGAGAGACGAAAGGAAGATTTCGCCCGACGAACGCCTGGCGAAAGAACAGGCGAAAAAGGTTTCAAATTCCAATAGCTATAGGAAGTGTTCGCTGGAAGATTCGCCTAGCGAAGGAGAGGCAAAAGGGATTCACCCAACGAAGCTATATTTCGCCTGGCGAATTCAGATATGAAAGCTCCTGAGGTTTGACTAAATTTTGGTAAAACACATTGATGATAAAGATGAAGAAATCTGGACTGAACAAAGATGTCGAAGAAGATGTCTTAACCTGAAGTCATGACATCCTAAAGTACTGCACTTTTAGCAAGTGTTAAATCTGTAACAAATCAGCTAAGAGATAATGCGCATGGATCAAGGACAGAAGATTGAAGCCCAAGGAAGCAGAAGCCTATAAATTGAAGACTTAGACCTAGGGTTTTGATATGCCTTTTTTAACCTTGTGTTCTTACGTAAGAAACAAGGGTTTAGGGTTTTGAGTGTCGTTGGCTCTCTAGGTTATAAGTCTCCCTTTGTATCAGTTGATGCATTGTAGCAGATATAGGTGTCGCACAGATCCATAAGCCTTGAGGTATTGGATTGTGTATTGTTCTAGGATGAAGCTTTTAAGCAAATCCGAGTTAGCTTGTATGTCAAGAAAGCTTGACAGATTTCTATATTAACAGGGATGATGTAGAAATCACAGTTGGTGATTAAGGGAAGTGAGTGGGGTATCTCATATCAGAGTTGTAAACATTTGAGTTTAGCTTTGGTAATGATGTTCATTGGGTAGATGTTAGGTATAAAGTTGTAAACGGGGGAGTTTAGATTTGTAACAGTTCTACAGATAGTGAAGTCTTCTTCATGGATTGGTATCCCCCAAATGTAGGTGAGTTGCACTGAACTGGGTTAACAATTGTTATGTTCTTTATCATTCTACAGATTTACGTTTTCTGTTAGGGTTTATGATAAACATGTTGGATCAGATGTCGTGACATCTGTGAGTGTGCAGTTCTGATATTCAAGGTATCAGTCTGCTGTTGCGCCTCTGAGTTTAAATGATTATGTAGCACAATATCTTGACATGTTTTAGAACATCTGCTGTCTACATAGGCCAGAATTTTAATTGGTATCAGAGCCTGGTTCTGGATGAGATCTTTGGGAGATACTTTCTGGCATTTAAACAAGGAGGAGTGTTGAAGATCAGATCAATCAACTTAAACATAGTCAAGGATATTAATGGATGAGATAGATGTTCTGGATCGAAGGGAGTGACCCGGAGGTTGTTCATGTTGCTGAGGAGATTCTACAACAACTACAGGAGAAGTGGCTAGTTCTCTTATTGGGATGTTTGATAAGATGTTCTGACATCTTATTAGGGCAAGCAGGGTCTGTTCCTTGGTGGTTCCGCTGCATGTGTTTCTGATGGAAGAGCTCTAGATTTATGGGATACTGAAGTTGTTACTGAAGACAATTGGTGGAAGATCTCAATCGTCGGCCTCTATATGTGAAGATATATGTTTTATTTTATTCCAAATTAGGGAGCGATGGAATGAAGGGAGTTGTTGGAAGATATCTGGTATGGTGACTTGGTACTTGGAAGCTTGGTTCCATGGTACAGTGTGAAGTCAGTTGAAGAAGAGATGAGTTGAGTTTAAGTTTATCAAGTTCTTGCTCCGGGAGTTTGATAAATTATTGATCGGCTAGGTTGTCAAAGATACTTGAGAATTCTCTCAAGTCCACTCATAAAGGCATCTCAGTCGTGCATCAGGAGTCTTCTAGTTACTCTTCTGACTAGAAAGTGTTTCTTTGAAACACAATCTGAAGAAAGTGGAGGTGATTTATTTTCACCATCCAAAAACAGCAAGGAAAGATTCATCTCTCTTGACCCTAAGAGTGGATCTAATCTAATTGGAGCTTTCATAATTGTTGACGTAAATAAGGTTCGTTCAGAGAGAATCTTAGTTACTTGAGTCAAGGGTGGCAGCCTTGGTTTCTCAACACTGTTTGTCAAAGAAGATACTTGCAAAAGATTGAATACTTGATAAGTGTTCATGAAGTGATTTGGTGGAGCTTAGCTACAACAGTGAAGAAGGGTTATTATACAAGGATTTAAGATCAATTTCTATTTGTGAAGTTCACAAGTATTTAATTGATTATCCTTGAAAGTCAAGATTGCTGATGTTCAACAAGATGTTGGAACATCTCAACATCAGAGTTTGTGCAGAATCATGGGAGGGGTACTGCATATGCTTTAGCATCTGTTTTGATCTTAAGTGGTGACCTAAGAAGTTGCTTCAGTCGAGTGTGACAGAAGCATGTGTTCTCTGGAGAGTTTCTTGGCAAGAAACTGGTCTGGACTTTGATGCTGTTGAAGATGAAGATGAAGACATCATAATCTTGATGGTTACTTCTGGGATCAGTTTATTTCTGATCTAGGATCGTTGGAGTAATGGTGATGGCACAACTTGGATCAGTTTATTTCTGATCTAGGTACTTGGGAGCATAGGATTTTGCTCATTTTGAAGGTCAAGGTGAAGTGGCAGTCATCTCTGACTTTCTACAAACTGCTCTACTAAGGAAAGTGGCATTCTTTGGTATGGCTATGGTGTAGTCTAGGACTACTTATCTTCTGAAGATTCAGACGTGGCAGGTGTGAAGTCTTTGGAGTTTTAAAGCATGATGGAGGTTGTCTACTCAAACTTGGTTGTTGAATCAAGTCTATGAGAGCATGGAACTCTTGTTCTGTAAAGGGAGGGGGTTCTTCTAAGTGGAAGAAGGAGGAGCTGAATTCAGCAGCTGAATGTCGTATCAGAATGTTCTGACATCTAGCTTAACATCAGAATCTCAGCTGGTGATGTGGCATATCAGCTTAAGATAAGATGATCTACAAGAGAATGGAAATTATGGATGCTTCAAAAAGGTCTATCTCATGCAGTTTGTGGGAGCTGTGGATGGGAAGATGTTACATGTCTAAGAGGCTTAGTGAATCCAAGATGTCTTGCTATGGAGCAAGTAGTTCATGTGACTTGAAGATCTGATTTCATGGGTCGATCAGTGTATCTTGTGGGAATTCTGAAGAAGATTGAGATCAATAAAAAGGTGGCATTTGGTTGGTTTTATAGTGTGCATTCAAGCAGGATGCTTGAAACTGATTTCTCTTGTGCAGAAGAGTAGTTAGTTGAAAACGTAAGGAGGTTCTGGTTCTCATGGAGCTTGTGGTAGAAGTTCTGGGTTGAGGATGGAAGTATACCTTCTTTTGGTGGATGAGAGTTTATTTATCTCTGGGTTTCTGAAGTTCTCTTTGTTTAAGCTGGTGGCGCAGTGTTGTGTGAAGATCTTTAGTTTGGATTACTATGCTGATAGTAAGTCCAGTGGTGGAGCATATCAAGAACCATGGTGTGTGGTGTCTATGATGTGTGGAAGATGTCCTAACTGATGTTAGAACATTTTGGGTTGGTTATCCTTGGAGGAGGATTTCAAGTTCTGTGAGGAACTGGTTACTTGCATTGTGTCTAAGAAGTATCTACCTTGGGAGAATGATGGAGTAGAAGAACTGTCTTGGAAGTCTGATGTAAGGGTTTTGGAAGACTGGAGTGGATCACGGGTTGATTGCATGAAGGTCTGGTTTCTGATGTGGATATTCACCAGAAAATCAAAAGTATTCCAGGTTATCATACGGGAGAATGATAAGGAATGACTGTCTTGGATTATGGGGTGTCTATCTCTGTTGCTGGCCTTGGTAAGGTCAGTGGAAAATCCTGAGAAAGGGATACTGCCCCTGGCTGCAAGTTATGCTAATAGTGGATCAGTTTGGGAGCTGTGAAGTTTTGGAGCATGCATACGATATCTGACATCGTTATAACAAACTAAGGGTCCCTATGCGTCTCTTTGAGGAATGTGAAGCATTCTGACTCAATTGGTTTGTGCATCAAGAAGCTGGAGGTATATACATGAGAATTCAAGAGGAGTTCATATGGTGTGTAGATGGTTGCAGGAAGAGGGGGATCAATGGGACTTTGATCTTAATCCAAGAGTTTGTTATGGTAGGATGGTTATCCTGTTATTTCCTCACGGGTAGCATGATGGTGATCATGTGTGAGTGATTATTGGTTCTTGTCAGAAGAAGCAATAAGAGGGTTGATGATTGTGTTCAGCAGGTGGTTTGAACTGAGGGTGCGCTCTTGAAGACATGAAGATGCGTCTTGTGTTTTCCATTCATTAGCTAGGTGCTCTGTGGAGGAGCAATGGTTATCTTAAATAGGGGGAGTTGCTCCTTGATCTAAGATGTTTTACTGCTAAGGTGCAGTTGGAATTCCAGTTTGTATTGTGCGTCAAGTAAGCTGTGATTATGTGTCCATCCTGGGAGGATGAGATGTCGAGAAGGATGTCTTGACATTCTTGTATTGTTGCAAGTTGGGGGAGACTTGTCAGTGCAAGTTACATGGTTCTTATTGGATGCTTAAGAATCATTGGTTGAGTCTGGGGAATTTATTTTTCTCTGCAGACTGTGATCATAAAACTGTGAAGATATTGGTCAATACAGAAGTTTTCTTGGTGGACAATGTCTGACATGATGTCAGAACATTGTTAAATACATGCTTCAAGAGTAATTGGTCTCTTGGCATGTACGCATTGGGTTTTGGTGAAGTTACATTCTTGAATTTATGACCTCATTGAACTGTCCTTTGGTATCATTCAAAGACTATTTTTGGGGTATTTAAAGGAGTCCTGGGATCATGCTGTGTGGTATGTTCCAAATGCCTTTTGTTCAAGTCTGGATATGTATTGGTTGGGTATGGGAATGTCTTGGTTCCTTTTGCCAATTTTTGGCTAAAAAGGGGGAGTATGGGTCACTAGGTCAGGGGATGCATGGGTGTTTCTTGCAGTTGCTTTGCAAAGATGATAAACAAAATGTTCTAACATCCTGTCTGTGTGTCAGGTTCCTTTGTGTCTTGTGACTTGAGTTAAGAATCAAGTTGTGTCATGTGTCCTGAGTTACATGCTTTATGTACTCAGATTCAAGAAGACTACAACTGATCTCTGGAGGGGGAGTGTGTTTGAAAAGGATGTCCTTTGTTCTTCGGTTTCAAACTTCCTACTAGCTTATTTAGAAGTTTCTATTGCCTGGACTTTTTTTTTAATTCACTCATTCTGGTTTACTACTTTCCTCAAGTGTGGCAGTACCGTTTCATTGGTTAAGGGGGAGGCTGAGTTATCTTCTTCCTCATGCACACCAACATAGACTCGGTTTGCACAATATTCCAATCATATCCGCCACTCAGGGTGAAGAGACGTTCAAAAGCGTTTTAGCCCAAATTTGTCAAAAGGGGGAGATTGAAAACTCCTGAGGTTTGACTAAATTTTGGTAAAACACATTGATGATAAAGATGAAGAAATCTGGGCTGAACAAAGATGTCGAAGAAGATGTCTTAACCTGAAGTCATGACATCTTGAAGTACTGCACTGATTTAGCAAGTGTTAAATCTGTAACAAATCAGCCAATAGATAATGCGCATGGATCAAGGACAGAAGATTGAATCCCAAGGAAGCAGAAGCTTATAAATAGAAGACTTAGACCTAGGTTTTTGATATGCCTTTTATACGCCTTTTGTAACCTTGTGGTCTTACGTAAGAAACAAGGGTTTAGGGTTTTGAGAGTCGTTGGCTCTCTAGGTTATAAGTCTCCCTTTGTATCAGTTGATGCATTGTGGCAGATATAGGTGTCACATAGATCCATAAGCCTTGAGGTATTGGATTGTGTATTGTTCTTGGATGAAGCCTTTAAGCAAATTCGAGTTAGCTTGTTTGTCAAGAAAGCTTGACAGATTTCTGTATTGACAAGGATGATGTAGAAATCATAGTTGGTGATTAAGGGAAGTGAGTGGGGTATCTCATATCAGAGTTGTAAACGTTTGAGTTTAGATTTGGTAAAGATGTTCATTGGGTAGATGTTAGGTATAAAGTTGTAAACGGGGGAGTTTAGCTTTGTAACAGTTCTACGGAGAGTGAAGTCTTCTTCCTGGATTGGTATTTCCCATATGTAGGTGAGTGGGGTATCTCATATCAGAGTTGTAAACGTTTGAGTTTAGATTTGGTAAAGATGTTCATTGGGTAAATGTTAGGTATAAAGTTGTAAACGGGGGAGTTTAGCTTTGTAACAGTTCTACAGAGAGTGAAGTCTTCTTTCTGGATTGGTATCCCCCATATGTAGGTGAGTTGCACCAAACTAGGTTAACAATTGATGTGTTCTTTATCATTCTGCAGATTTACGTTTTCTGTTAGGGTTTATGATAAACATGTTGGATCAGATGTCGTGACATCTGTGAGTGTGCAGTTCTGAAATTCAAGGTATCAGTCTGTTGTTGCGCCTGTGAGTTTAAATGATTATGTAGCACAATGTCTTGACATGTGTTACAACATCTGCTGTCTGCATAGGCCAGAATTTCAAGATATTTGTTTCAGGCTTGTCTGTACTGTTTTGTCACGTGGTTGTACTTAATAGTTTCGCCGGACGAATTTGCCTGAGCTGAACTTGTCTATTTTAGCACTTTGTGATATTTTGAGGATAGATAACTTACTTTTAAGAATCCTTTTGTGACCTAGAAACTTTTTCGAAGAGAAAAAAGTCATCTTTATTTTTAATTAGAAATCAAAGCTTTTAAGCTTCAATCTTTGATCCTTTCAAGTTTGATGCTCCAAAAGCTTTGTTTGTTACTTGTTGCTCAAGCTACCATGGTTATGGGTAGCTAAATCTCTCCTTGTGTCAAGATTAGAGGTAGATAATCCTCACTTTTGTATGTATTTCTCTTGATATATGTATGTGAACAAGTTGATGATGAATATATGGTGAAAAACCTTTTTTGTATTGTATATTTGTGTTGGATCATTATTGAGAAATATGTTTCAACCATTGAACTAGCTTTTTCATCTTTCAATAAACAAAGTCTAGAGATAATTTTGTGAGTTGATATTCACTAATATCAATCCTTTAATGTTATCATATTGATAGTTAGGTTGAGAAATCATCTAAGGATCAATATGATAAAAATCACAATTTGTTTTAGAGATGAAACATATTGAGAGGATATGTGATTATATTTGTTGTTAATGAGTTCACAATCGTTTAAAATCGAAACTTTTTACCATTGATTATAATTTTTATGCAATCGTTGTGATACAAAATCAAACCAATCACTTTATATGTTCTATGTTTAAAACGATTCCAATTGTAGAACGGCGGTAATATCACACAATCCCTGCGGATACGATAACAAAAACCCACACTAATACTCTTTCAACCGAAGCGCAAATATATGATGTTATCGAAAATGATTTTGGGTCCAAAACAACCAAGAAATGACATATATGTTTATTTAACTCCATTTATTGAATATTAAAAATTTTTTTTTGGGAGAAATGATTTGATCCATAAGAGTTGTATCCAGAAGAATTAGGAAAAAAGATTATATTTATCCTAGATATGTCACACTGTAATACCCTATATTTCCCTTAAATGCTGAATTGGGTGTCAGTTATGATCAACCGAGTTCCTATGCACTCTAACTTGTGTTAGTTGGAATAATTGAAGCTCTTAAAAGCTCTAAATGTCATCAGTTGAGACCAATAGAGTAAATAGTTGACTCTGAAGAGATTAGTTATTGATAAAAGAGACAGACCAATATTAATAAGTACAAGAGAGGAAATTTCGGTAACTCTAATATTTGGTCAATTAGTGTTAGTAGACAAATATCATATGGAGATATTTTACCATTATATAATATTATATGTGTGTGTGTGTGTGTGTGAGCGCGTGTGTGTGTGTGTGTTATAATTATGAGAAAGATGAAGAAAGAAAGATAGTAAGAAAAATAAGGAAAGAAAGACGAAAAGAGAAGAGAAAGGGAAAGAAGATAAGAAACTCATGGAAGAGCTTGGATTCATCTTCTTATTCAATAAGGTGAGTTCTTTAGCTAGATTTAGCTTTGGGAGGCAAAAAATTTTAGATTTGGGAATTAGGTTTTGTGTGTAAATTGAATCAAATGTTGTTTCATGTTGATATTTGATGAATTGCATGTTTAATAATGATATACCATGATAATTGGGTGTTTGGATGTGTTTTTAATGGTTTGGTGTTGAGGGAAGTAGGCTTTGGTCATGGAAGACTGCATTTCTACTTTGCTGAGATTCTGAATATCGCATGGGTCGCACAGCGGACTAGCAGTGAGCGTGATAGTCTGCTATGCTCGCACAGCGAGCCTCCAGCGAGGTGAAGGCGAGACCTCACCTGGAGGTCGCACAATGATGTATCAACAGTCCAAGACACATGGCTCCTGCTTCAACACCATGTATGAATAGTCAAAGACACACGACTCAGTTTGGGCACAACGCCCATAATGGGAGGCATTCTGAGATAAAGACCAGAATTCTTGCGCTTCTATACCAAAATCCTTTCACCGGTATGGATCATGAGGATCTTTTCACTCATCTCACAAAATTCTATGAAATTGCGGGTGCAACAGGAGCGCCGGAAGCTGAAGATGAATCATTGTTCAAGAGACTGTTTCCGCATTCATGAGGATCTTTTGAGAGTGACGTCAGTGACTGGTGTGGGTCGAGCCTTGAAGTCTAGAAAGCTCACTCCACGTTTTGTTGGTCCATATCAGATATCGCAGAGGATAGGAGAGGTAGCCTATCGAATTGCTTTACCGCCGTCTCTTGCGAATTTGCATGACGTGTTCCATGTGTCTCAGTTGAGGAAGTATATTCCGGATCCGTCGCATGTGATTCAGATGGATGATGTACAAGTGAGGGATAATCTGACTGTGGAAGCATTGCCTGTGCGTGTCGATGGTTGAGAGAGGAAGCAATTACCGGGTAAAGACATAACTTTGGTGAAGGTGTTGTGGGGTGGACCAGCTGGCGAAAGTTGAACTTGGGAGCGCGAAGATCAGATGAGGGAGTCGTATCCGAATTTGTTTCCTTGAGGTAATTTTCGAGGGCGAAAATTCTTTAAGTGGGGGAGAGTTGTAACACCCCAAATTTTGTAAGAATATTTATTTAATTTATTTAAATATTATATTCCTGGTTTTCTGTGAATTTTGGTGTTTCGTGTCGATGTCGGTGTTTTTATGAAGTTTTGGTTATTTAATTAAATAACAGCATATATTACGGAATATATTGTATTATTATTTATTTTAAATAATATTAGAGGAGTTGAGGGTAAAGTGGACATTTGAGGAGAATTAGTGAGGGCATTATGGAGAAAGCCCAATTTTGAGGCCCAAGGGTTAGGATGAATATAAAAGGAGGATTTTGAGAATAGGGTTCACTTTTGGTTAACCGTGAAAAGAAGGAAAGAAGGGAGAGATCTGAGGAAAAAGGGAAAAGGCGAGGAATTCGTGAAGGTTTCCAAAGGCTCAAAAGAGAACACATTGGATCGACAATCTAAGGTATGGGGAGTAATTACCTTTCATTGTTTTCATTATAGGATTCGATGTAATTGAAGTGGATTTTGGGGATTTTGGGGTTTTTGAAGGGTTTATGAGTTGTTGATGATTTAGAGGTATTTTGAGGACCGGTGAATGGATTATTAAGGGTTGAATTAATTTGGGTAAAAATGAGCCTTCGTGGCAAAACCCTTTTTTATGATATGTGGGATTTTGTGTGAGAAAAGGATTTATGGGGTTTATGGGGAGCTTGAGAATTTTGAAGGTTTAGGGGATTTAAGGTTTCCCCGAGGTGTCCTAATCGACCTAATAACGTAGGTTTTATGCCGTTGATCTCTGTGATGCATTAGAACTGTTATAGGGATGTTTTTGGGTCATTTGGAGCTGTAATCGCAGGTACCTTTGAGGCTGTGGAACTGCTGGTGCGTAGCAGCGATTGCTGTAATTGCAGGTTCGCTAAGCGAACCATCGCTTCGTTAGGCGAATGTTCGCCATAGTTTGCAAAGTGAACAGCGCAGCGAATGCGCGATAACATGAGTCTAGGTACTGAGATGATTTTGGAGTGGAAGTGGGGATTCGCTGGAAGTCTCGCTGAGCAAGTGAATCAGCGAGTAGCTTCGCCCAGCGAATAAACCAGCGAGTATGACAGAGGGTGTTTTTCTGGTGTTTTGGTGTGGTGTCTATGGGATTCGCTGTCCGCTTCACCAAGAGAATGTTTTAGCAAACAGGTTTGCCTAGAGAATCCTAGAGCGAACGTCTGTTGTTCGCGAAATTTCATTTCTGTTGTTGTGTTGTTCTGGTGTTTGATGCTGTGATATTTATGATGATTTACCATGATGTTCTTGATGGTATTGTGTAGCGACCGATTTTGGACGCGGTTCTTAAGCGCTGGTCGCTCTCTGCGGTTGAGCTTAAAACTACAGGTCGATTCATTTTTTATCCTATTGTGAGCTGAATAAGGAAGGGAAATAGATGTCTCCAATTAACCCTGCTTTGCATACTGAGTTTAAACAACGGTCTGTTAGGTTAAGGATGCTATCAATGTGGGGGGGCTTTTGTACTGGTTATTCGTATTTCGCCAATACGGTTCTTTCTTTCTATCTAGGCAAAGGTTTCTGGCGGGGAATAAGGATTAGGATGCTAGGACTGATGCTTTTGAAATACTACTTTTGATTGACGAAGATATGGGATTTGGTTTTTTGTTGATTGCGCTCGCTAAGATCTTTTCTTTCGATCTTATGCCTACGTATTCCCGTTTACCGAAACAGGGAAATCAGAGCGTTCGTAGTTCCTCCTAGTCTATGGGAGGAAATGGGTGTTTTTGGTGTCTTGTTTAAAGCCCAAGACATGAAGCAAAAGGTGATTTGTATCTTGTTCGAAGCCCAAGATGTGAAGCTAAAAGGTCTATTTGTGTCTTGTTCAAAGCCCAAGACGTGAAGCTGAAAGACCTCGACTTTAGAGAGAATTTGTCATCTCTAAAGAGGGGAGAAGGAGAATTACTTTAACTGGGATACGCGGATCCGAGCAATGCCATAATTTCCGAAGAAAGGGTTTTAACCTGAAGGAGAAGACTTTAACTCAGTGTAGAGCAATGCCATCTTTTCTTAGGAATTTCTCATGCTAAAAGAGGGACAGTGGCGTGGATATAGATGATCCAGAGGCTTGCCGCTTACAGCGATTAGATGAAGGGAAAGGAGTTGTTGATGTTTGTGTACTGTGAACGAGGCACAACTTTGATGCTAAAAGGTTGATTGGATCAACCAGTGGTTTTCTTATACAAAGCCTAAGAGGAGGCTAATTTCCGCTAGGAAAATCATTATACAAAGCCTAAGAGGAGGCTATTTTGTGTCTCGTACAAAGCCCGAGAGAGAGGCTAAAGTTTTTTGACCCAGTGGGGCATATCGTTATACAAAGCCTAAGAGGAGGCTAACAAAGAGCTCGACTCTTGCTTAAGGGATTTATATCTCGTACGAGGCCCGAGATGGAGGCAATTGTAACTGTTTCAGTTGAGTGACAGATCCAATATACTGATTTAAAAGAGAAAATCAGTTCTTATATGAGTAACACTGTACACAGGGATTTAATTTGAGGATCAGGGATATTTCCTTTTCTTTGAGGAAACGGGAAATCCAAAGGGTATTGAGACTATCCGAGCCTGCGGGTTTTCTTCCTATTTAACGAAGGGTGCTTGAGAATGTCTTTGAGACTCAAGGAAGTTAGACTGTCCAAGTCTAGAGTTTTATCTTTTGTACTATGCTTCGAGAAACAGTAGTAGACTCTATGAAAGGACTGTTCTATGAGGATGACTAGGTTCTGTTCCTATACCTCTAGGAGGTCTTCGGGACAATTTGTACGAAGCCCAAGAGGAGGCTGGAATCTTTTAAGAAGCCGACGGGTCCTTATACGAAGCCCAAGGGGAGGCTATCATTCCTGGAGGAAGAGATCATTATACGAAGCCTAAGAGGAGGCTCTGAATACTTCTAAGAAGCCGTAGGGTCCTTGAATAATGCCCAAGAGGAGGCCGGGTTGCTTATAGGAAGCCTGTGGGTCCTTGTACGATGCCCAAGAGGAGGCCGATGCTTTTAAGAAGCCCGTGGGTCCCAAACCAAAGAAAAGTTCAAGAAAACTCTTTTAAAGATAAAACCACTGGTAAACGTGCGAGGTTTACTATCCAGCAACTTTTATCTTTTCAAGAGAGTTTGAATAGTTCGGAGGTTTGAAGAAATTCAAGAGAAGTTTCACCGAGAATAATTCATCTCTGGGGAATAGAATTTCTTGACGATTCCTAAGGAGGACAGCCGAAGAGAAGACTGTATCTGGTGCTCCTATTGGGGATCTTGGCGTCTATTTCTACGAATAAGTGAAACGGCGTCACCTAGTTCTAGACGTAGTAGCCGGGGAAACTCGAAATATCTATACTATTATTACACAGTAGATATGAGTTTATGAAAGGAGACTTACAGTGAGCAGCCCCACAATACAGTTTATAATATGAAAGCAGTAAATGAAAGCGATAACCACTTACTCGGTTGTAGTGCTTCCATGCTGTTTGGTTAGTTGTTCAACAAAGAAAGATAAAAGCAACAGTATATTCAAAATCAAAGGAGAAAGTGCTTTGAAAAAGAAAGATTTGGGGCTTACAGCTCAAGGAGAGGCCCAGGGTTTTATCAGTGAGCACACTGTTTGACTTTGTACAGCGGGACTTATATATGTGATTGGGGCCAAAAAAAAGTTTTCTGTACAAAGGGATGGGTCTTACACTCTCTCAAGAGGCCCAAAAAAGGTTTAAAGAAAAGAGAGGGGCTTATAACACGAGGGTAGGCCCAAATGATTTTTCGTTTTAAACGGGCGACGATCGCGCCGTTTACTTGTACAGAGGGACTTATACAATGAGTGAGGCCCAAAAAGTTTTTTGTACAATGGGGGATGGGTCTTACACTCTCTCAAGAGGCCCAAAAAGGTTTAAAGAAAAATAAATGGGTCTTACTACTCGAGGGTAGGCCCTGATGATTTTTGAAAAGGCGACGATCGCGCCGTTTGTTTTTTGACGGTATCGGGACTTATACAATAAGTGAAGCCCAAAGATGATTTGGTCAAAAAAAAAGGATTGGGTCTTACACTCTAATAGAGGCCCAAAGTGTTTTGAATGGTTTATGAGGGTTGAATTAATCCAAAACCCTAATTTGTTTTCAAAATGTATTTAATTGAATAAAAATTCAATTAAAATGATCAAAAATTGTTTAACATGTGAAAAACAAATTATGATATTGGATAATGCTTCAAAAATTAAGTATTGACCTACAAAATAATTAGAAAGCATTAAAAGTTGCAAAATCAATGTAGAAAAAATATTTAAAATGCCAAAAACAATCAAAATATTAATTCTTTACAAAAATATCAATTATATGAAATAAATAATATTTTTGGGTTTTTTTGATAAAATAAAATATTTTAACATTTTTGTGAATTATTAAAAAAAAGAATCAACTCAAAATCATTAAAACTCAGAGAGAAATTAATTTTTGAATCAATTAAACAAAATCACAAAATTCAAATATTCAAATATATGAAAATGGCGCCAAGAACAACACCAAGAACACGCGCGTTTTTTCAGTTTGCCCAGATTTGCATTTTCCATCCAATCTCACTGAATACGTAATTATAACATGCAATCCACATATCATTATGCTCGCCTCAACCTTACGATCATGTCTATGTACTTTAATTTCATTTAAATTAAACATACAACAAGAAATCACGAAGAAACCTCAAGAACCCTAATTTCTGCATGAAGGCTAGGATTTTTGATACACGATTCAAACAATGCAATTAATTGAGGGAAAACATTCCATGCATGATTATGAACATATGGCCAAATTATTGTGCGAGGAAATATGCATAGATTGAGAGATGCCCAAGTTTAGGCTTACCTCCAAGTCGTGACAGCAAGTTCAGATGTGATTTTGAGTTGGAGGTGTTACAGATGAGTGGTGATGATCTGGACAGCTTCCCTACACCATATGGAGTGTGTTTGAACACTTGGATTGAATTGAAATAGACTGGATCAGTTTATGGCATCTCAGCTGCAACTTCACTTCAAACTTGTGTGGATGGCAAGTGATTTTGAGATTTTGATGTTTCAGAAGTTATGTGAGTGTTTGATCAGCTCATATGTGATGCATGTGAGGTGTGTGAGTGATTGGTTTGTGCAGAATTGCTCTCAAACTCAAAACCCGATAGCTACCTTGCTAAGAAAGGCATTTTTGCCAAGAGAAAGAGATTTTGAGGAAAGCATCTGTTAGATTGCTTTGGTGTACTTAAACTGACCACAATTGAGCTCTATTTATAGTAGAGCAAGTTTGTTTTGCAAGGAATAGTGCATGGCAGCTGGTAAGTAGGTTTCCTCAATGTTGGCCAATGGAAATGAAAGTCTCCTCTAGCCATTGACTAGAGGTTAGGGCACAGAGCTTTGGTCCCCTTGGTCTTAGATAAGTCTTGACTGATTTCAGATAAGAATGGCTCAGTCCATGCCACCTTGATGGTTCCATTGAATGCCTCATTCCAAATTTGAAGTCTTGTCCCTATTTTGGCAACTCTAGGTTCAACATGCTATTCTTTGTTCCTTGGACCTTGGAGGCTTGGCTCAGTGATTGTCCCCTGTGGATTCAATCCTCTGAGGTGTCCAAGTGGATTGGAGCAATTGCAATTGGCTGATTTTGGCAAATCGAGCCAAAATGCAAATTCTGCCTTGCCTTGACAGATTTCAGCAAGGCAACTTGCCAATGTTGTATCTCATGATGTAGGTTGAATTTGGCAATGTTCTTGGTCATTTTGGAAAACCCTAACATGATACAACAACTGTTTGAACAAGTTTGGTTTTGATCTCTTTTGATTCCAAGTGAAAAATCCCCCTACATTTGGCAAAAAGTGAAGCAGAATTCTGACTTAGTGAAAATTTCACTAAGTGTTGGAAAAAGTGACTTTTTCACTTTTCAGCCACTTTGATCACTCCATAACTCAAAATCCTTAATGAATTGGAATGACTTGTAGTTGAAGTTTTTGTAGGTGATAATGAGGGCTACAAATCCATCTTTGGATGAGAAAAAATGGCCTTGTGGTTTAGGAGTTATGGTCCTTCAAAGTTGGTACCCTTGCCACTTTATTTTTAACTTAGAAAAATTTCTAAGTTTTATGGTTACCCCTTTTACAAGTTATCTCACTTTTCTTGATTTTTTTTGATGAATGATGATTCAAATCATACATTAACATCATTTTAGGGTTAAAAATCCATTTTGGTGAAAAATCTCAAAAAGTCAAAGTTGACTTTTGTGCACAGTTGACTTTTTATCCGATAAATTCCAAACTGTGCAATTCTTCAGGAAATCCTGTCCTTGACCTAAATCAAACTTGATGGACATGTTCCATGGGTGTCATAGGGTATATTCAATCATGTATTAGGGTTTGGGAGCATGTCTTGGTCAAAAGTCAAAGTTACAGTTGACTTTTCCCTTAAAACCCTAATTGTGGTGCAGATGAAAATGAGACTTGTTGCTCAAGCTTCTTGGATCAATCCATTGTTCCAAATGGATCAATATGGTGTATTAGAGACCCTAAAATGATCTCTTGAGGTCTTGGCTCATGGTTTGTCCCAAAAGTCAACTTAGGGGTGAATTAGGTCAAGAAACCCTAATTCCTGATTTTTGATGAATGCATCCCCTGAGGCAAAATTGACTTGATGCATGGGTTCATGAGGTTCCATGAAGTATATTAGGTCATGTTTTGGATCATTGCCTTATGCCCAGATGAAAATTTCCATCTGGAGGCCCTGGTTGACCAAAACCCTAATTTGGTGACACTGTCGATCTTGAGACTTGATCCACCTAGAAGGGAGCAGCCTTGTGCTTAATCCTTGAAGTGGGAGTCCTTTTTGATCCATTGTGGATGTTTGAGAGATTAGACAGGTTTAAGATCATGTCATTTCTTGATTGATCCTTTGTCTAAAGCTCAGAGAGGGCTTGAAACCCTAATTTTGCTTGTAGTGGATGCTCACCCATCTTTGGGGAGACTGATGAAGCATGATGGTTCATCCATATTGTGATGATGATTTTCAAAATGATGGGAAATCTTAGTGGTCAAAATTTGGGGTATTACAGATGCCCCTATTTAATCTTCTTGGACCCGAAGGTGTGAATGACGAAGGGATTCGAGCATTCGGGGTGCAAGAGGATTAAATATCGGAATATCCGAAATTTTGATGGTGGTTATGAATGGAAGCTTACGCATTCATCTTCTTTAGCTAAGCAATGATGCTTAGAAAAGGTAAACTTCCCCTCGTTCCTGGTTTCCTACCAAGGAACTGGTCTCAGTTTTCTTTTGAAATAAACTTCCCCTCGTTCTTGGTCTCCTACCAAGGAACTGGTCTTAGTTTCTGATTTAAACTTCCCCTCGATCCTGGTTTCTTACCAAGGAACTGGTCTAAGTTTCTTTTGTCAATAAACTTTATTGACAAGGGACGCTATTTGTAGCGGTTTTCCTTCAAACTTCTCGCCGAATTTTCCTGGGGAGATGCCATTTGAGTGGAAAAAGTTTGGATGTCAGACTTGCTGGGGAACCCATTCGTCTGAGTTGTAGAGTTGTACAAACTTCTCTGTTGGAGACGCCATTTGTTTCTACTGGGGAAAGCGAGTCTCTTGAGAGATTGCTTTCGTTTGGGATCTTTCATCATACTTTTCTCGGGATCTTCCCGGAGAAACGCCATATGATGGGGTCCAATTTTGTGGGGCCGATGACCTTTTCATCAGCGGTCCTTTCGGAGCAAAACTGGCATGCTGCCGAATCTTTGATCACGAGGCTTTCTCTGTGGATTTTCCTTAATCCGGGAAAGCGAGGATATCATCTTCAATGGCGAAGAGTGACATTCATTGAGAGTTTTCTCTGGCTTTTCAGAGGTTCAAGTTATCAAAGTGGCCAAGTGCCGACTCTAATCTAAAGATACACTGGTGGCAAGATTGTGCAGACGCAACACTTCCTGACGAGGAAAGAACTGACAAACTCGATTGAGAAAACTGTTTATCACTAGGGGACAAGACCGACTCAAGTGATAGTGATGCAATACGAAATGCGAACGCAAATAAAATGCATGAAGTATGTATGTTTATGCTGACAAAACAGACGCGACATACAGACTAATGGATGAACAAAATTGGATACTCGGCCATCGCGGGGCGAAGAAGTACCGTTGATTCAAAATAGCAATTCCACCTTGCTTAGGAGAGATAGTCCACGCGGGGAGCTATGTTGATCGGGCTTAGGAGATGAGAACTCGGCCGAGGCGTGTCAGACAAAACAAGGTCTCTGACACAGTTGATCCCTTCATTCAGGCATACTGGCTTAGAAGGAGTACTTTGATTCTGCACTTTGAGGTTCGATTACTTCTGGAGAAGCGACCGATATTCTTCTGATGTTCAACAGTCAAAAGAAATGCCATCTTTAATTTAAAAGCAGAAAAAGTTTTAACAAGTAAATTCATTTTTGTTTTATTTCAAGAATCGCTGATTAAGTTTAAACAACGTCGTTCTGTAAAGCTAAAGCAAGTTAAGAATTACAAACAAAAGCACAAAGGCTCAAATTTTATTGATAAGATGGAGATCAGCCAAACGCGTGATTCCAAAGAGTATATACAAAGTTAGAAAATGGTAATTTACAGGGAAAAGGGCTACGTTGAAACATAACGACCACTATCCTTCTACCAACTTTGAGTTCGGTACATCCTGAGCTTCCGTCGAAGATGACCTTTGACTGGAGATTTCCTCCGATAGATGATGCTGTAACTGCTGCTGAGGGACTTGCCTCTGTTGAACATAGTTACTTGCCATTATCCCTAATTTTTTCCTGGATTGTACTATGAGATTTCCAATCCATCGGGATGATTCTTTTTTTTCATGTCTCTAACTTTTGCCTGGACCGCCCTTTCGGGTTTTCAATCCACCGAGACGTTTTTTTTTTTAGTTTAGGCGAAGTATTTCTTGACTACATCAACATTCGTGGGGTAGGCAAATTCCTCTCCGTTCATGGTTGCAAGTCTCAAGGCGCCGCCTGAGAAAGCTTTCGTGACCACATAAGGGCCATCATAATTTGGGGTCCATTTGCCCCGAGAATCAGTGAGAAATGATTGTATCTTCTTGAGCACAAGGTCTCCTTTCTCGAAGACACGAGGTCGGACCTTTTTGTCAAACGCCCTCTTCATTCTTTGCTGATACAACTGACCGTGGCATAGTGCCGTGATTCTCTTTTCTTCGATCAGGTTCAGTTCGTCGTGTCGACTTTGACACCATTTAGCTTCGGTGAGCTGAGCTTCCATCAATACCCTGATTGACGGGATCTCTACTTCTATGGGAAGCACTGCCTCCATGCCATATACTAGAGAGAAAGGGGTAGCCCCTATTGAAGTACGGACAGATGTGCGATAACCATGAAGAGCAAAAGGTAACATCTCGTGCCAGTCTTTATAGGTTACAACCATCTTTTGAACGATCTTCTTGATGTTCTTGTTAGCCGCTTCTACCGCTCCGTTCATCTTTGGTCGGTAGGGAGATGAGTTATGGTGTTCAATCTTGAACTCTGCACACAACTCTTTCATCATCTTATTGTTCAAGTTAGATCCATTATTAGTAATGATCTCGCTTGGAACACCATAACGGCAGATGATATTGTTTTTGATAAATCGGACCACCACTTGTCGGGTTACATTGGCGAATGACGCTGCTTCAACCCACTGGTGAAATAGTCAATGGCTACCAGGATGAACCGATGTCCGTTTGAAGCCTTGGGCTCAATCATACTAATCATATCGATTCCCCATATGGAAAATGGCCACGGTGAAGAAAGAACTTTGAGATGTGATGGCGGTACATGAATTTTGTCGGAGTATATCTGACACTTGTGACACCTCCTCATGTACTTGTAGCAGTCGGATTCCATTGTCAACCAATAATACCCGGCCCTGAGAATTTTTCTCGCCATTGTGTGTCCGTTGGCATGAGTGCCAAAGGATCCTTCATGAATTTCTTTCATGAGCATGTCTGCTTCTGGTCTGTCGACACATCGGAGCAAAACCATGTCAAAATTTCTCTTATAAAGAGTGTCACCACTCAGGAAGAAGTTTCCAGCCAATCTTCTGAGGGTTTTCCTGTCTTTTCTGAGTGCCCCAGATGGGTACTCTTGTTTCTGAAGGAAGCATTTGATATCGTGATACCAAGGTCTGTCGTCTATGACTGCTTTAATCGCGAAGATGTAAGCGGGCCGTTCAAGGCGCATGATGTCGATCTTAGGTATGTCATTCCATCGACCTACATTAATCATGGAAGAGAGAGTGGCTAACGCATCAGCCATGTGATTCTCATCACGAGGGATGTAATGAAAGTCGACTCTGTTGAAGAAGGGTAACAACCTTCTTGCATAGTCTTTGTAAGGAATCAATCCTGATTGGTATGTGTTCCAATCTCCTTTTATCTGGTTAATAACCAGAGCTAAGTCGCCATATACGTCCAAGTTTTTGATCCTTAAATCAATCGCTTCTTCGAGACCCATGATACATGCTTCGTATTCGGCCTCGTTGTTCGTACATTTGAACGTAAGTCTGGCAGTGAAAGGAATGTGGGAACCCTGAGGGGTAACAATGATTGCCCCAATTCCGTTTCCATAATGATTGACTGCCCCGTCAAAGATAAGTCCCCACTGGGAACCTGGTTCTGGCCCTTCACTGGGTAGCGGTTCATCTCAATCTTTCATCTTTAGATACATGACATCTTCGTCTGGGAAGTCAAACCCGATTGATTCTTGATCGTCAATCGGTTGATGAGCCAAATGATCGGCTAAAATACTTCCTTTAACGGCTTTCTGAGCGTGGTACTCTATGTCATATTCTGATAGTAACATCTGCCAACGGGCAATCCTTCCCGTGAGAGCAGGTTTTTCGAAAACGTACTTGATTGGATCCATTTTGGAGACCAACCAAGTAGTATGACGAATCATGTACTGGCGAAGACGTTTGGCTGCCCAAGCCAAAGCGCAACAAGTTTTCTCAAGTCTTGTGTACCGAGTCTCGCAGTCGGTGAATTTCTTGCTTAGATAGTAAATGGCAGACTCTTTCCGTTTTGTTTCGTCTTGTTGGCCAAGTACACATCCCATTGAGTCCTCTAGGACTGTGAGGTAAATGATTAGTGGTCTTCCTTCCACTGGAGGTAATAGAATCGGAGGATTCAACAAATATTCCTTAATACTGTCGAAGGCAGTTTGGCAGTCTTCTGACCAAACGCAATCCTGGTTCTTTTTCAATAACTTGAAAATCGGCGCACAAGTCGCGGTCATAAGGAATATGAATCTGGAGATGTAATTCAAACGTCCCAGGAATCCTCTGACTTGTTTTTCAGTTTTCGGAGATGGCATTTCTTGAATGGCCTTGACCTTGTCAGGATCAACTTCAATTCCTTTCTGGCTGACGATGAACCCTAGTAGTTTCCCTGAACGGACACCGAAGGTGCACTTGTTGGGATTCAAGCGGGGCTTGAATTTTCTTAGACGTTCGAACAATTTTGACAGATGTTCAATGTGCTCATCCTCTGTTCTTGATTTTGCAATCAAATCATCGACATATACCTCGATTTCTTTGTGTATCATGTCATGAAACAGAGTAGTCATGGCCCTTTGATAGGTTGCCCCTGCATTCTTCAAACCGAACGGCATTACCTTGTAACAAAAGGTACCCCATGGGGTAATGAACGAAGTTTTCTCCATGTCTTTCGGCGCCATTTTGATCTGGTTATAGCCCGAGAATCCATCCATGAAGGAGAATACTTTGAACTTTGCTGTGCTGTCAACCAACATGTCAATGTGTGGTAAAGGAAAGTCGTCCTTTGGACTTGCCTTGTTTAGATCTCTGTAATCAACACACATTCTGACCTTTCCATCCTTTTTGGGAACGGGTACGATGTTGGCTAACCATTGAGGATATTCAGATGTAGCGAGGAAACCTGCGTCGATCTGTTTCTGTACCTCCTCTTTGATCTTGATGGCCATGTCCGGGTGAGTCCGTCTCAACCTTTGCTTTACTGGCGGACATTCCGATCTTAGTGGTAAGTGATGTTCCACGATGCTGGTATCCAACCCTGGCATATCCTGATAGGACCAAGCGAATACATCGGGGAATTATTTGAGAAGCTTTATCAAACTTTCTTTGACAGTTGGACTGAGCAGTGCTCCGATCCTGATTTCTTTTCTCTCTTTTTCTGAACCCAAGTTTACCGTTTCCAACGGTTCTTTGTGAGGTTCAATGGACCTTTCCTCTTGTCTGAGTAGTCGGGAGATCTCTTCTGGAATTTGGTCGTCATTTTCTTCTTCAGCCTCGAATAACGGGAACTCAAAGTTGGAAGAAGGCATCGGATCGTATGTTTCAACGGGGTATAAAATAAGCAATCTGCATGACGTGATGATTCATGTTTAGAAGAGATAGAGAAAATGCAAGTGTGTGCAGTGTTTTGATTTTACTGCTTGTTTTTATTATTGAATTGTTTTTTAGGATTACCATTTTCTGAAAAAGCAAAAAGAGAAAACAACAATTAATGCGGAAATTACAGAACGACGTTATTTTATTAATGAACAAGTCAAATCTTGAAACTACAGCCCTATAAAACAAAACTCACTCGCTTCGGGCAAAGCGAAGAGGGAAATTTACAGAAAGCGAGCCCTATCAAAACATCTGTTTCACCTGGGCAGGGTGAAAGGTTAAAGATGGCAATTACTTTGACTGGCGAACGACCTTCGGAACCTCGACAGCAACCCATTGGCGGCGAACTCCTCGGTGAATCACAAAGTCTGGCACCTTCCTTGATTTGTCTTCAGAAATGACGCTGATTTCTGGTGGAGCAGGATCATTGGAATCTATCTCCCAGGCAGAATTGTCGTAGGAGGATTCCCCTGTTGCATTTTGCATAGCATTTGTGCTCTCAGCTGTATCTCCCCATCCAGTTGACTGGATATCTTTGAGCCTGATACGAGAGCTTTCGGGAGCGGTGTACTTGACCATATAGTCGTATTTTCCACTTGGTTGTCCCAGAGTGTCCCAAACTTCTTTGGAACTGGAGAAGTCATCCCTCTCGATGACGTTGACCTCAAGAAAAGCATAGTTGATGAATTCTAGTCCTGCAAACGTTGCGAATTCATCTTCATGTTGAGTAGTTTCCGAATGACCTGAATGTTGATCCCATGACATGGTGGGGACACAAGTATTCTGTTCAATGACGCTCAACTGAGTTTCGTTACTCGGCTGACTTTCTTGCCCCAAGTTTCCTGGGTAAGGCTGCCACATTGGCAGACCATCCATCGGGCCATAGTAATTGCGATCAAAGTTTTCTTTCATCAGAGTGTCTTCCTCTAATGAATTTGGCGGAGCACGGCATCCTTCCGGATCACAATCTCCGTAGATCATTTCGACATCTGATCTTGGTATAAATCTCGGACTTTCTGTAGGAAAGCAAAAAGGCATAGGCACCTCTTCCTGAGACATATAGCCGTCCTTGTTAAGGTAGGACTTCCATTCTTCATCTGTGTCAGAGGGATCTTCCTCATTGATAGCATGAACTATCTGAGACACTGGGTGAAGAAAACCTCCACTGTGGAAGAAGTTTTGAAGGGGATGAAGACTTTCATCGTTGGCGGCTGTCTGAGTATAGGTCGCAGAATAACCAAGACCCTTCTTTGTTTTATTGTCAGTAGGAATGACAAGCCGTCCCCATCCTTTTGTATCAGTACTCTCGACCGCTTTGATAGCATCGTTGTATGAAGAAATTGAAGTTCCTTCTTTGAATTGATCGTTCTTGCTCACCGTTAGTGCTTGGAACCGAGTTCCAATAACCTCCTCGGGTTCCACACAAGTAGATGATGATAAGTTGCTCACGAGCAAGGCTTGTTCCCCACAAACCGTGACAAGTTGATCGTTCTGGACGAACTTTAGCTTTTGGTGGAGGGTCGAAGTGACCGCTCCAGCCTGATGTATCCAAGGTCTTCCTAATAAACATTTGTATGTTGCCCGGATGTCCATGACCTGGAAAGTGTGAGGACCAATAGTTATGGGAAGATCCACTTCGCCGATAACTGTTTTTCTGGATCCGTCGAATGCTTTGACGACGACCTCGCTGACTCTCATCGGAGGGCCCTTGAATGATAATTGCATCAAAGTGTACTTCGGCATAACATTCAGGGCTGACCCTGTGTCTACCAGTACGTTGGCTAAAGATCGCCCTGGCAGTTAACTGTGATATTGAGCGCCATGTTATGACGGCGACCCTCTTCAGGTAATTCCTCATCACTAAATCCCAAATTGTTGCAGGAAGTGATGTTAGAGACAATACTATCGAACTGTCTAATTGTTACATCCTGTTCCACAAAGGCTTGCTCCAAGACTTTATGTAGAGCCTCTCTGTGTGCTTCTGAACTGAGTAACAATGATAATACTGAGATCTTTGAAGGAGTCTGTAACGGTTGATCAACAATGTTATATTCACTCCTTTGGATGAGCTTTAGCATCTCATCTTTGTCTTTTGAAAAGTCGGGATTACTAGATTGACAGACTGGCGGATCAGGAATTTCCGCCGGAAGTTCCTTTTCTTTGTTGGATTCTCCAACCCCTCGGTTGAAGATTCGACCACTCCGTGTTACACGACTGATGTCTGCAATATTCACGACGGAGGGTAATGGAATTTCCTTTCCATTTTCGATTATTGTTGCACCGTATTTGTAAGGGATCGCCTTAGCTGATTCATACGGTAGTGGCCTCGGTAGATAGATGACTATGGGAACCTTCTGATTTTTCTGACCGTCATACGTAACCTTGATCCGTTCCTGGTTGGGAACTCTAGATTCGTCAAGTAGAGGGACGATGGCAAAAACATCCCTGATCTGGTGATGCCCAGAGATCGTGACAACATCCTCAACTTGATCGGCAAGGTAGTTCGGCGACCAAATGATGGGTCATGAACCTGGATATGGATGAATTTCTCCATGATCGATCTGACCCTGAAGAGCTGCTCTCACAAGGTAACACCCTTGGTTACTTTCCGAACAGACGCTACAACTGTCATAGTTGTGTGGTGACACCTGGCCACACCCACTTTGAATACAATGTAACCTCACTAGGTTACCTTCCATTGATCGGACATCCTGACTTTGACGACGAGTAGGATTCCTGTTATTGATACTAATTTGCTGAGTATCTTCATCCATGTAGATTGGCATCCACCAGTGATTTAACAAGTGCTGAAGTGCCTCCTGGACAAGGGTACAACCTCGATCGTTTTCGCAACCCGCTTTACAGCTTTGATAGTCATGTGATATTAAGAATCCGAGTCGGACCTGCTCAGCATGTAACTCTACCAGGTTGGTATTCATCACACGGATATCGAAGATCTGAACCATGTTGATTTGATAGGAGTTCCTATCATGGTAGTCTTGGATCCATCCAAGATCCATCTGACGCTGGAGGGCCTCTTGTATGAAAGAGCATCCCTGTTTATTTACCGAGCAAATCAGACAGGAACTGTAATCGTGCCGCGGCAGATTATGATACTGGCTTTGCCTTGAGTGCATTGCCACCAAGTTGACATTCATCGCACGGATGTCGCGGTTTTGAATGACGTTAGAATTCGTAGAGACCATGTTAACTCCACGGACTCGGTGCTCTTGGATCCATCCGAGATCCATTTGTTCCTGTAGAGCTGCTTGCACTACAGAACATCCTTGGTTATCTTTAGAGCAGATATCACACTGGTGATAATTATGAGGTGGCACATGGCCATATCCACTCTGTCTACAATGCATCTTGACCAGATTGGTCCCCAATAAGAGTACATCGTGAATTTGATAGACATTGTTAGTCTCCTTCTCAATCAGATTGACTGCAGCCTTCTCATGTTGAGGCAGCGGGTTCGTGAGAACATTGGGATTCGTATCCTTGAAAGATAAGAGCCCGCTCCTAACAAGCTTTTGCACGTCGGATTTGAAATTGAGACAAGTCTCAATGTTATGCCCTGAACTTCCTTGATGATAAGGGCATGTTTGATCCGCTTTAAACCAAAAAGGCAGATTTTCCGGTACTGTAAGAGGAGACTTAGTCTGGATGTACCCCTTAGCCAGTAGTAACGGAAACAACTCTGCGTACGTTACGGGTATAGGATCAAATCCTGGTGGCCGTGTTGTACGGTTGTTGTTATATGGAGGACGAGCCTGCTGAAGAGGCTGTTGTGTCCTTTGTTGGTAAGGTTGGCTTTGCGCAACCTGAGGTTGATACATAGGAACAGGCGCGGGGCCGATAGCAAGAGTAACAGCTGCTACTGGCTGATAACGTTGCCTTTGCTTTCCGAGAGAGATATTCCCAATATCTTGCTCTTTTTTCTTAGGGAGAGCACTACCGTATTTTTTAGTACCGCTCGTTGATCCAGTGTCTTTTACCAAACGTCCTTCTCAGACGGCTTCCTCAAGACGTACACCCATGCCGACCATTTCGGTGAAATCACTGGGCGCACTGGCAACCATTCGGTCATAGTAAAATGAGCTTAAGGTCTTTAAGAAGATTTTTGTCATCTCTTTTTCCTCAAGAGGTGGACAAATTTGAGCGGCAATTTCACGCCACCTTTGAACATACTCCTTAAAGGTTTCCTTGTCCTTTTGCGACATCGATCTGAGTTGATCTCTGTCGGGTGCCATGTCCAAATTGTATTTGTATTGTTGGACGAAGGCAGTGCCAAGATCTCTGAAAGTACTGATCGTGGCACGGTTTAAACCCATGTACCATTTGAGTGCGGCACCGGTCAAACTATCCTGGAAGTAGTGAATCAGCAGGTCCTGATTCTCTGTCTGAGCTGAAATCTGCCGAGCGTACATCACCAGATGGCTCTGAGGGCAAGAGTTACCCTTGTATTTTTCAAAGTCGGGCACTTGGAACTTGTGCGAGACTTTTACATTTGGGACCAAGCAGAGGTCTGCGGCGTCCTTTCCAAATAGATCTTGACCGCGAATGGCTTGCAGCTCTTTCTGCATTTCCAGGAACTGTTCCTGGAATTCCCCCATTCTGTCAAACATAGTTTCCTTCTTACCAGAAGGTGTTTGTGGAATCTGTCCTTCCGAGACAGTGTGCACCACAGGGGGTGGTACCGTGACTACGGCAGTAAGTCTTGGCGCTTCCCGAAGTTTGTAACCTTCATGAGTCTTGAGTATGCCCCTGGCATCGTCGCTTTCCCGAAGTTTGTAACCTTCAGGCCCAGCGGCTTCTGTTGCGATTCCCTGATCTTCAGTGATCGGCGGAACATATCCTTTCGGGATATAGTTAACAGGCATGCCCCAAGGACGATCTTTCGACATCTGATACCTAGGATCATACTTTTCTATGATGGGCGTTGAGGTGATCTCTGAGATCACAGTTCTTTGTAGCTGAGCTTCTGCCATGGCTTGCATTTCGTTACGAAGCTTTCTCATATCCTCTCTCAGAGCGTCGATCTCTTCTTTCAACTCTCTGTTTTCTTCCTCAAGATCATCCATCTTTTTCTGACGATTAGCCCGAGTATTATACGAATGAGACAGTTTGACTCTAGAATCGAGACACAAATGTGAGATTCGTAGGTAAGAAGAATACGCGATGTGAGAATGATGAATCCAATGATTATATTAATTGTTTTTAGGTTTAATTAAAATAAACTTCGACAATTAGATTGCAAATATCAAACGGTGGGGAAACCCCTTTTTATTGAAATTCAAAGGATTACAGAGATGGAAATACAGTAGATTACAAAGTGCAGAAACAGAAACCTAAACTAATGGGTCCCGAGTCCTCTCTGAGGAGAAACCGGGTGATGATTCTGGTATCTTCCTTTTCTTTGACCGGGGCGCTTGGGCCGTTGTCGGGTTGTCATTCCTTTGCCAAGTGAAAGGAGTGAGCAAATTTCTTTGGTCATCTTGATTCTCTACAGCATGCTGCTCCAAAATTTCAATCAGAGCATCTTTCTCTTTCAGTAATTGCTGTATTTGGATACACTCTACGTCGAGGGTGCGGTACTTGTTCTTCCAAGACCTTCTTTCCTTTTGAACTTTGTTGAGAGTAACCTGAAGCTTTTCAGTTTCCGTCAGGAAGTACATGACAGTTTCCCTCGGTGGAAGAATTCCGTAACAAGGATAAGGCATCTTTAGCTTGAGAGCTCTAGTTTGTACCCAGTGGAGATAAGGCTCCACCGAGACACAGTTTGGTTTTCCCAGAGACTCTCGTCCTTTCTTATGAACATGTTTCCAAGCTTGAACTATTTCCATCTTTAGTGCTATGTCGTTTTCTCCTTCTTTGAAGAAAAGACCTTCCAGATGAACACCCAGTAGGATGTGTCTCATCGGGTATCCAAATTGACGAAGAACTAATATCGGATGATAGTTGATTCCTCCTTTAGTTCCTATGAGGGGTACGCTGGGGAAGTTTCCACAACGGTCAATGATTCCGATTCCCTCATAAATCCTATTACACCAATCTATATCAGAGTTGGTGAGGGACATGATCTTCTGCGACCAACGTAAGACACTCTTGCAATCCCAAAAAGCGGCAGACTTGGGCAAGTGAGAGATAAACCACTTGTAAAGCAAAGGTACACAGCATGTGATCTCCCCTCCGCTGTACAAATTTCCTAAGTGTACAGAATGATACGCATCTGCGAGCAAAGTCGGCATAGGGTTTCCAATGAGAAAAACCTTAATAGCGTTGATATCGACGAAGTTATTGATGTTAGGAAACAAAAATAATCCGTAGGTGAGCAAGACAAAGATGCTTTCAAAAGCAGTCCCGTTCCCTATACTAGCGAAGTACAGAGCTTTCTTGGTTAGGAACTGGGCTGGCAAACCTTGGATGCCACCCATAGTAATCATGTGAGTCCTGACCTCAGACTCGTCCAAATGAATTGCTATTGCAACAGTCTGATTCTTTGGAATTTCTTCCAGTCCAGAAAATGGAGCTCGATCTGTGATATGTAAATCAGTCAGATGAGAATACTCCTCCAGCGTTGGTGCCAGCTGGTAATCCGGGAATGTGAAACAATGATAAACCGGATCGTAGAACTGAATGAGCGCGTCCATGATCCCCTTAATCACATGGACTCTTAACAGTGGTAGCAAACCACCGTGCTTGGCTCTGAAAGCCTCTGGGTTAACGATCATCCTTGCTAACTTTCTCAAATCCCCTAGTTTTGGAACCTTGAAGGTATACTGGCGAGTTCTCCTTCTACCGAAATCCATTAATGCAATCCTTTTCTCTGATATTTGCAATCACAATCTTAGTTTAATTTGAAAAACAGAGAGACTAGAAGAGAAAGTTTTTTGAATGTTTTAATGTTTTATTAAATGAATGCATGAATGCAGCACACAAAAACATAGAAAAAACATGGGGTCAGAGGGTTGTTGTCATGAAGTCAAGGCTCTACCCATCCCCAAAGGTTTATACTAGGGTGATTTTTGTACCTGTACTCATTATCATCAGCTCCTCCCAGGAAGGCAGACAACAAGCGGATCGCCAACGAGTTGTGTGCAATCTTAGAGTAAGTGTCATTCACCGAGAATAGATCACCAGCCTCAAATGAGGGTAGTATCGCGTAACAGCTATTTCTGATAGCTTCCGCACTACGAAAAAGGCTGGCTTTTCTTAAGTGTATACTCAATCTTTCCACATACGGCATCACCCGCATTCCCATTAGCAGAAAAATAAACACGTATAGCAATTAGGAAAAGCAGTATATATATTTGTCCTAATCATCCTAGACTTATAAAGCTATGAATCTTAAGTTCCTGACAGAAATGGGTTCCCCGGCGGAAGCCCCAATCTGTGGTTCCCTGCCTAAGAGATGGACCCGCATAGGTCAATCTTTCTCTTCGGTAGAGTTCCCATTTTCCGTAGAAAACGGGGATGATGCCCTAAGGCAGAAAAGGAGACTCCCCAGCAGAGTCGCCATTTTACAAGGAAAACAGACAGAAATAAAAACTGGCCCCACGGTGGGCACCACTTTTCTGTTGGCGACCACCGCCATGAAAATGACTTACCCAAGGTTTAAATCGTAAGAAAGAAAGAATCGGCCCCACGGTGGGCGCCACTTTTCTGTAGCGAGCGATTTTGGACGCGGTTCTTAAGCGCTGGTCGCTCTCTGCAGTTGAGCTTAAAACTACAGGTCGATTCATTTTTTATCCTATTGTGAGCTGAATAAGGAAGGGAAATAGATGTCTCCAATTAACCCTGCTTTGCATACTGAGTTTAAACAGCGGTCTGTTAGGTTACGGATGCTATCAATGTGGGGGGGCTTTTGTACTGGTTATTCGTATTTCGCCAATACGGTTCTTTCTTTCTATCTAGGCAAAGGTTTCTGGCGGGGAATAAGGATTAGGATGCTAGGACTGATGCTTTTGAAATAATGCTTTTGATTGACGAAGATATGGGATTTGGTTTTTTTGTTGATTGCGCTCGCTAAGATTTTTTCTTTCGATCTTATGCCTACGTATTCCCGTTTACCGAAACAGGGAAATCAGAGCGTTCGTAGTTCCTCCTAGTCTATGGGAGGAAATGGGTGTTTTTGGTGTCTTGTTTAAAGCCCAAGACATGAAGCGAAAGGTGATTTGTATCTTGTTCGAAGCCCAAGATGTGAAGCTAAAAGGTCTATTTGTGTCTTGTTCAAAGCCCAAGACGTGAAGCTGAAAGACCTCGACTTTAGAGAGAATTTGTCATCTCTAAAGAGGGGAGAAGGAGAATTACTTTAACTGGGATACGCGGATCCGAGCAATGCCATAATTTCCGAAGAAAGGGTTTTAACCTGAAGGAGAAGACTTTAACTCAGTGTAGAGCAATGCCATCTTTCCTTAGGAATTTCTCATGCTAAAAGAGGGACAATGGCATGGATATAGATGATCCAGAGGCTTGCCGCTTACAGCGATTAGATGAAGGGAAAGGAGTTGTTGATGTTTGTGTACTGTGAACGAGGCACAGCTTTGATGCTAAAAGGTTGATTGGATCAACCAGTGGTTTTCTTATACAAAGCCTAAGAGGAGGCTAATTTCCGCTAGGAAAATCATTATACAAAGCCTAAGAGGAGGCTATTTTGTGTCTCGTACAAAGCCCGAGAGAGAGGCTAAAGGTTTTTGACCCAGTGGGGCATATCGTTATACAAAGCCTAAGAGGAGGCTAGCAAAGAGCTCGACTCTTGCTTAAGGGATTTATATCTCATACGAGGCCCGAGATGGAGGCAATTGTAACTGTTTCAGTTGAGTGACAGATCTAATATACTGATTTAAAAGAGAAAATCAGTTCTTATATGAGTAACACTGTACACAGGGATTTAATTTGAGGATCAGGGATATTTCCTTTTCTTTGAGGAAACGGGAAATCCAAAGGGTATTGAGACTATCCGAGTCTGCGGGTTTTCTTCCTATTTAACGAAGGGTGCTTGAGAATGTCTTTGAGACTCAAGGAAGTTAGACTGTCCAAGTCTAGAGTTTTATCTTTTGTACTATGCTTCGAGAAACAGTAGTAGACTCTATGAAAGGACTGTTCTATGAGGATGACTAGGTTCTGTTCCTATACCTCTAGGAGGTCGTCGGGACAATTTGTACGAAGCCCAAGAGGAGGCTGGAATCTTTTAAGAAGCCGACGGGTCCTTATACGAAGCCCAAGGGGAGGCTATCATTCCCGGAGGAAGAGATCATTATACGAAGCCTAAGAGGAGGCTCTGAATACTTCTAAGAAGCCGTAGGGTCCTTGAATAATGCCCAAGAGGAGGCCGGGTTGCTTATAGGAAGCCTGTGGGTCCTTGTACGATGCCCAAGAGGAGGCCGATGCTTTTAAGAAGCCTGTGGGTCCCAAACCAAAGAAAAGTTCAAGAAAACTCTTTTAAAGATAAAACCACTGGTAAACGTGTGAGGTTTACTATCCAGCAACTTTTATCTTTTCAAGAGAGTTTGAACAGTTCGGAGGTTTGAAGAAATTCAAGAGAAGTTTCACCGAGAATAATTCATCTTTGGGGAATAGAATTTCTTGACGATTCCTAAGGAGGACAGCCGAAGAGAAGACTGTATCTGGTGCTCCTATTAGGGATCTAGGCGTCTATTTCTACGAATAAGTGAAACGGCGTCACCTAGTTCTAGACCTAGTAGCCGGGGAAACTCGAAATATCTATACTATTATTACACAGTAGATATGAGTTTATGAAAGGAGACTTACAGTGAGCAGCCCCACAATACAGTTTCTAATATGAAAGCAGTAAATGAAAGCGATAACCACTTACTCGGTTGTAGTGCTTCCATGCTGTTTGGTTAGTTGTTCAACAAAGAAAGATAAAAGCAACAGTATATTCAAAATCAAAGGAGAAAGTGCTTTGAAAAAGAAAGATTTGGGGCTTACAGCTCAAGGAGAGGCCCAGGGTTTTATCAGTGAGCACACTGTTTGACTTTATACAGCGGGACTTATATAAGTGACTGGGGCCCAAAAAAAGTTTTCTGTACAAAGGGATGGGTCTTACACTCTCTCAAGAGGCCCAAAAAAGGTTTAAAGAAAAGAGAGGGGCTTATAACATGAGGGTAGGCCCAAATGATTTTTCGTTTTAAACGGGCGACGATCGCGCCGTTTACTTGTACAGAGGGACTTATACAATGAGTGAGGCCCAAAAAGTTTTTTGTACAAGGGGGGATGGGTCTTACACTCTCTCAAGAGGCCCAAAAAGGTTTAAAGAAAAATAAATGGGTCTTACTACTCGAGGGTAGGCCCAGATGATTTTTGAAAAGGTGACGATCGCGCCGTTTGTTTTTTGACGGTATCGGGACTTATACAATAAGTGAGGCCCAAAGATGATTTGGTCAAAAAAAAGGATTGGGTCTTACACTCTAATAGAGGCCCAAAGTGTTTTGAATGGTTTATGAGGGTTGAATTAATCCAAAACCCTAATTTGTTTTCAAAATGTATTTAATTGAATAAAAATTCAATTAAAATGATCAAAAATTGTTTAACATGTGAAAAACAAATTATGATATTGGATAATGCTTCAAAAATTAAGTATTGACCTACAAAATAATTAGAAAGCATTAAAAGTTGCAAAATCAATGTAGAAAAAATATTTAAAATGCCAAAAACAATCAAAATATTAATTCTTTACAAAAATATCAATTATATGAAATAAATAATATTTTTGGGATTTTTTGATAAAATAAAATATTTTAACATTTTTGTGAATTATTAAAAAAAAGAATCAACTCAAAATCATTAAAACTCAGAGAGAAATTAATTTTTGAATCAATTAAACAAAATCACAAAATTCAAATATTCAAATATATGAAAATGGCGCCAAGAACAACACCAAGAACACGCGCGTTTTTTCAGTTTGCCCAGATTTACATTTTCCATCCAATCTCATTGAATACGTAATTATAACATGCAATCCACATATCATTATTCTCGCCTCAACCTCACGATCATGTCTATGTACTTTAATTTCATTTAAATTAAACATACAACAAGAAATCACGAAGAAACCTCAAGAACCCTAATTTCTGCATGAAGGCTAGGATTTTTGATACACGATTCAAATAATGCAATTAATTGAGGGAAAACATTCCATGCATGATTATGAACATATGGCCAAATTATTGTGCGAGGAAATATGCATAGATTGAGAGATGCCCAAGTTTAGGCTTACCTCCAAGTCGTGACAGCAAGTTCAGATGTGATTTTGAGTTGGAGGTGTTACAGATGAGTGGTGATGATCTGGACAGCTTCCCTACACCATATGGAGTGTGTTTGAACACTTGGATTGAATTGAAATGGACTGGATCAGTTTATGGCATCTCAGCTGCAACTTCACTTCAAACTTGTGTGGATGGCAAGTGATTTTGAGATTTTGATGTTTCAGAAGTTATGTGAGTGTTTGATCAGCTCATATGTGATGTATGTGAGGTGTGTGAGTGATTGGTTTGTGCAGAATTGCTCTCAAACTCAAAACCCGATAGCTACCTTGCTAAGAAAGGCATTTTTGCCAAGAGAAAGAGATTTTGAGGAAAGCATCTGTTAGATGGCTTTGGTGTACTTAAACTGACCACAATTGAGCTCTATTTATAGTAGAGCAAGTTTGTTTTGCAAGGAATAGTGCATGGCAGCTGGTAAGTAGGTTTCCTCAATGTTGGCCAATGGAAATGAAAGTCTCCTCTAGCCATTGACTAGAGGTTAGGGCACAGAGCTTTGGTCCCCTTGGTCTTGGATAAGTCTTGACTGATTTCAGATGAGAATGGCTCAGTCCATGCCACCTTGATGGTTCCATTGAATGCCTCATTCCAAATTTGAAGTCTTGTCCCTATTTTGGCAACTCTAGGTTCAACATGCTATTCTTTGTTCCTTGGACCTTGGAGGCTTGGCTCTGTGATTGCTCCCTTTGGATTCAATCCTCTGAGGTGTCCAAGTGGATTGGAGCAATTGCAATTGGCTGATTTTGGCAAATCGAGCCAAAATGCAAATTCTGCCTTGCCTTGACAGATTTCAGCAAGGCAACTTGCCAATGTTGTATCTCATGATGTAGGTTGAATATGGCAATGTTCTTGGTCATTTTGGAAAGCCCTAACATGATACAACAACTGTTTGAACAAGTTTGGTTTTTATCTCTTTTGATTCCAAGTGAAAAATCCCCCTACATTTGGCAAAAAGTGAAGCAGAATTCTGACTTAGTGAAAATTTCACTAAGTGTTGGAAAAAGTGACTTTTTCACTTTTCAGCCACTTTGATCACTCCATAACTCAAAATCCTTAATGAATTGGAATGACTTGTAGTTGAAGTTTTTGTAGGTGATAATGAGGGCTACAAATCCATCTTTGGATGAGAAAAAATGTCCTTGTGGTTTAGGAGTTATGGTCCTTCAAAGTTGGTACCCTTGCCACTTTATTTTTAACTTAGAAAAATTTCTAAGTTTTATGGTTACCCCTTTTACAAGTTATCTCACTTTTCTTGATTTTTCTTGATGAATGATGATTCAAATCATACATTAACATCATTTTAGGGTTAAAAATCCATTTTGGTGAAAAATCTCAAAAAGTCAAAGTTGACTTTTGTGCACAGTTGACTTTTTATCAGATGAATTCCAAACTGTGCAATTCTTCAGGAAATCATGTCCTTGACCTAAATCAAACTTGATGGACATGTTCCATGGGTGTCATAGGGTATATTCAATCATGTATTAGGGTTTGGGAGCATGTCTTGGTCAAAAGTCAAAGTTACAGTTGACTTTTCCCTTAAAACCCTAATTGTGGTGCAGATGAAAATGAGACTTGTTGCTCAAGCTTCTTGGATCAATCCATTGTTCCAAATGGATCAATATGGTGTATTAGAGACCCTCAAATCATCTCTTGAGGTCTTGGCTCATGGTTTGTCCCAAAAGTCAACTTAGGGGTGAATTAGGTCAAGAAACCCTAATTCCTGATTTTTGATGAATGCATCCCCTGAGGCAAAATTGACTTGATGCATGGGTTCATGAGGTTCCATGAAGTATATTAGGTCATGTTTTGGATCATTGCCTTATGCCCAGATGAAAATTTCCATCTGGAGGCCCTGGTTGACCAAAACCCTAATTTGGTGACACTGTCGATCTTGAGACTTGATCCACCTAGAAGGGAGCAGCCTTGTGCTTAATCGTTAAAGTGGGAGTCCTTTTTGATCCATTGTGGATGTTTGAGAGATTAGACAAGTTGAAGATCATGTCATTTCTTGATTGATCCTTTGTCTAAAGCTCAGAGAGGGCTTGAAACCCTAATTTTGCTTGTAGTGGATGCTCACCCATCTTTGGGGAGACTGATGAAGCATGATGGTTCATCCATATTGTGATGATGATTTTCACAATGATGGGAAATCTTAGTGGTCAAAATTTGGGGTATTACATATTGAGGTGCTGATTTGTGATGTTTTGATGAATATATGAAGACATGATTCATATGAGAATTGATGAATGATGATGCACATTATGATTTTTATTTGATGACGACGATTAGTGATGTTGTGTATCATACATTCATATGCATACTCTGTGACGATGCTTCATTCCCATTGTGTGGATATGAGATAATTATGACGTGCTCCAGTTCCAATTGCGGGATCGATCCTATTGACGGGGATCTTTGGAGGGGTGATAGCCTAGTGTCCATCGATTATGACGATTGGTACCACATGCATGAATCTTGTTGTGCATTTGCATTTAATTGGCATTGTTGTATTTTATGATGTTGTTCGTGATTTTGATGTTTCCTGGTGATGACTCTGAAGATGTTGTATTTGAAGATAATGCCATTTTATGTATATCTTGTTTTATAATGATTATTATGAATTGTGATTACTCACCTTGCCTGTTTGAATGTTGCCTCCACGTGGGTAGCGTGCAGGTGATCAGGTTTAGCTGTGGATGCTTTCGAGGACCTTGAAGTTTATTTGCTTTTGGTCGATTTAGAGGGTCTTGCTCTGATAGTGTAGCATCAGGTTGGGGTCCTTTGAGTTGAACTATGTTGTTTCCTTATTTTGTTGTCATTTGATGATGTGGTTTTATTTTTGGATTATTACGATGTTTGTTGAAAACCTTTTAATTGAGAATTTTGAGTTCCGCTGCCATGTGAAGGCTTTTGAGTTATTTTGAGGAAAAACCCTTTTGTTTACATGGCAAGTGTATTATTTGATTTTAATGAGAAATGTGCACCCTTGAGGTGATTTTGATACTTTACTCTGATATTTGAGTTGTTTCTGCTGCAATATTTGTGGGGGTAGAAAAGAGTGTTACACCATACACTATGCGAGAAGGTTTTAAATGAAGCGCAAGTGAATTACGCAAGAACTGAAAAATAATTACTCGCAATAGTGTATGCTCTTGAGAAATTTAGGTCTTATCTTATCGGTTTGAGGGTTGTGGTGTATACTGACCATTCGGCGATTAAGTATCTTCTCACCAAGCCAGATTCAAAGCAAAGGCTTATCTGATAGATTCTTCTATTGCAAGAATTTGATTTAGAAATTCACGATAAGAAAGGTTCTGAAAACTTTTTGGCGGATCACTTATCCTGCTTGGTCAATGTGGAAGTGAGAAATCAAGAAAGTGAAGTGCGAGAAGAATTTCCCGATGAAAAATTGTTTATGGTCCAAGTTAGACCTTGGTTTGCTGATTTTGCCAACCACAAGGCAACCGGATTAATACCGAAAGATCTAACTTGGAACCAAAAGTGAAAATTCTTGTCGGATGCAAATTTTTATGTTTGGGATGAACCTTACCTTTTTAAACTAGGTAGTGATAATCTTTTAAAAAGGTGTGTTACTAGTGAGGAAGCTAAAAGTATCCTTTGGCACTGTCACAATTCGCCGTATGGAGGTCATTACAATGGTTTGAGGACGGCAACAAAAGTTCTCCAGTCGGACTTTTATTGGTCGTCCCTGTTTAAAGAAGCAAACCTACATGCGAAGAATTGTGACATTTGCCAAAGAAGTGGCGGAATTGGGAAACGAGATGAGATGCCCTTACAAAGTATGTTAGAAGTTGAAGTTTTTTATTGTTCGGGTATAGATTTTGTTGGACCATTTCCTCCATCTTTTGCTAATGAATACATTCTTGTTGCAGTTGATTATGTTTCGAAGTGGGTGGAAGCAATATCTTCACAAAAGGCCGATGGAAAAACGGTGATAAATTTTTTAAATAAAAACATATTTCCCGTATTGGCACCCCTCGAGTGTTAATTAGTGATGGCGGTTCGCACTTTTGCAATGCACCACTTGAATTTTTTTTGGAACACTATGGTGTAAAGCATAAAGTGGCAACCCCATACCACCCACAAACGAATGGTCAAGCCGGGGTTTCCAATAGATAAGTGAAAAGAATTTTGGAAAATACCGTGTCAAGTTTGAGAAAGGATTGGTCTCAAAAGCTGGATGAAGCTTTGTGGGCGTATCGTACCGCTTATAAAGCTCCCATTGGTTTAAATCTGTTTCAATTGGTTTACGGCAAAACTTGTCATTTACCGGTTGAAATGGAGCATAAAGCTCTTTGGGCGTTAAAATTGTTAAACTTTGATCCTAACTTGGCCGGTGAGAAAAGAAAGGTCTAACTTCATGAATTAGAGGAAATGAGGAGCAATGTTTATCATTCAAGCAAGCTCTACAAAGAAAAAGTCAAAATATATCATGACAAGAAGGTCCTTCAAAAAGAATTTAAAGTTGGCCAAATGGTGCTTCTATTCAATCCTCGGTTAAAGCTTTTTTTTCGGGAAAATTGAAATCTAAATGGTCGGGACCATTCTTGATCAAAGAAGTGAAGCACTATGGGGCAATGGTGTTAGAGGACCCAAAGACCAATGAAAGTTGGATTGTGAATGGACAAAGGCTAAAAATTTATCTTGGAGGTGATTTTGATCGTGAAGTTCATGTCATTTCTCTTGGTGATCCGTAAAGTCACCACGGACCGTCGAGCTCAAACGACGTTAAACAAAGCGCTTGTTGGGAGGCACCCCAATGTTGTAAGTAGTTCGCTTTTACTGTTTTAAGTATTTAATTGTGTGAGAAAAATCGTTTGAAAATGAAAAAATTGCATAACAACCTTGAGAACAGTAAAATTCTGAATCTGGTGTAATTCGTCGGGCGAAGGCATGTTTCGCTGGGCGAAACCAAATTTCGCCAGCCCCCCGCTCCTGCTTCACTAGGCGAAGCTTGCGTGGAAATGTTGGCTGTAAGGTTTTTGCAGAAAAAAAAAATAATAATAAACTATTTGTTTTAGGGTCCACTTGGGCCCATAGTTATTTACCCATCATTTTCACTTCAATTACATTTTCATCTCATTATTATTTTCACTCTCACATTTCTCTTATCACTCTCATTATCTCTCGCTCTCACTCTTTCACTTCAAACCCTAATTCCTCTCACTCTCACTCATCCCACTCTCACTTAAGGTATGTTCTTTATTTGTTTTAATATCTTTTAGTTCAATTTGGTAATGTCTTTAGAGTAGGGTTAGATTAACATTCTGTTAGGGTTGATGTTGAACCTTAGAAATAGAGTAGGATTTTGTATTTCTATTTCTATTTTGAATTGTGTTGTTGTTGTATTCAAATTGTGAGTTGAAAAGGACCCCTGTTATGTTGAGAAGTTCTGGGGTGCGCAAAAATTCGCCTGACGGGCTTGAGGCGAGTCCTCGCTTCTGCTTCGTCGGGCGAGCTTGAGGCGAGTCCTCGCCCCTGCTTCGCCGGGCGAGAGTCGGACGAAAGGCCAATTTTCTTTAGTTTTCTGTTGTTTCTGTTTTTTTAGCAGTCCATTTTTTTATTATTATTATTTTGTTCCTTCTTATTTTCATTTGCAGTTTAAATGTTTCTATCAAAATGAGGTATTCTTTTGTTTTGTGTGTCTTGTCTAATTTGTGCATATGGCTCCCAGAACCAAGGTGACCGGAGGAAAGAAACAGAAGACAGCAGTGGGTAGTAGCTCGGGACAGCAGTGGGAACTTGATATGACTCGTTTCCTTAGCACTTTACTATTCATTCGGAAGGAGCATATCAGAAGCTTGCCGCAATTTTCGAAAGCAAAAAGTAGGGGAATTTGATTAACCCATTTGATCAGATTAGCTATGAGTTGGTTCGAGAGTTCTATGTAAATACTCTCCAAACCGAAGGGGAACCATTCCGGTACCTGACTTTTGTCCGAGGCAAAGAAATCTGATTCGACCGTGAAGCCATCAATGATTTGTTTGGAAAACCAAGTTCCTTGGGCGTGCTTGAGAAAGATGACTATACGAAGGAACTTGGTACATATTTGGATCACGACAAAATCTCCAAGGAAATTCTGTTTGAGGGGAAGAGTGTGGAACGCAACAACCAAGGTGAGGCGATCCGCAACAACCAAGGCAATTCTGTTTTTGAAAGTTTTCTTGTGGATTTTGAAACATACCTTTGATTAAGGGCAAACAAACATGCAAGTTGGGGAGAGTTTGATAGGTGTCAGGTTTAGAATGGTTTTCATATCAATTTACAACATTTTAAAGCTCTTTTCCATACCTCTAATTGCGAAACAGCTTAATTTTTAAGTGATTCTTCCATCAATGTCTATATTTGGTATTTTTGATATTATTGTTAGTTTTGCAGCATATTTTGTAAAAAAGAGTGCGGCAAACATCAGAAGAAAAAGCAATGAAGCGAAGAAAGTCGTGTGTCGAAGATTTCAAGACCTTCGTCTGGCGAAGGATAGGCGAAAGGAAGATTTCGCCCGGCGAAAGCCTGGCGAAAGACCAGGCGAAAAAGGTTTCAAATTCCAGTAGCTACTGGAAGTGTTCGTTGGAAAATTCGCCTAGAGAAGGACAGGCGAAAGGGATTCGCCCGACGAAGTTGTATTTCGCCTGGCGAATTCAGATATTTGTTTCAGGCTTGTCTGCATTGTTTTGTCACGTGGTTGTACTTAATAGTTTTCCCCGGCGAATTTTGTAGTTCGCCCGGCGAATTTGCCTGCGCTGAACTTGTCTATTTTAGCACTTTGTGATATTTTGAGGATATATAACTTACTTTTAAGAATCCTTTTGTGACCTAGAAACTTTTGTGAAGAGAAAAAAGTCATCTTCTTCATTTTTACTTAGAAATCAAAGCTTTTAAGCTTCAATCTTTGATCCTTTCAAGTTTGATGCTCCAAAAGCTTTGTTTGTTTCTTGTTGCTCAAGCTACCATGGTTATGGGTAGCTAAATCTCTCCTTGTGTCAAGATTAGAGGTAGATAATCCTCACTTTTGATGTATTTCTCTTGATATATGTATGTGAACAAGTTGATGATGAATATATGGTGAAAAATCTTGTTTTTATTGTATATTTGTGTTGGATCATTATTGAGAAATATGTTTCAACCATTGAACTAGCTTTTTCATCTTTCAATAAACAAAGTCGAGAGATAATTTTGTGAGTTGATATTCACTAATATCAATCCTTTAATGTTATCATATAGATAGTTAGGTTGAGAAATCATCTAAGGATCAATATGATAAAAATCACAATTTGTTTTAGAGATGAAACATAATGAGAGGATATGTGATTATATTTGTCGTTAATGAGTTCACATGCTTTGTTAAGAAAATATGTATAAAATGGATTATTGAGCCCTAATCTTGACATGTTTTTACCAATCGTTTAAAACCGAAACTTTTTACCGTTGATTATAATTTTTATGCAATCGGTGCGATACGAAATCAAACCAATCACTTTATATGTTCTATGTTTAAAACGATTCCAATTGTAGAACGGCGGTAATATCACACAATCCCTACGGATACGATAACGAAAACCCACACTAATACTCTTTCAACAAAAGCGCAAATATATGATGTTATCGAAAATGATCTTGTGTCCAAAACATCCAAGAAACAACATATATGTTTATTTAACTCCATTTATTGAATATTTAAAAGTTTTTTTTGGGAGAAATGATTTGATCCATAAGAGTTGGATCCAGAAGAATTAGGAAAAATATATATTTATCCCCGATATGTCACACTGTAATACCCTATATTTCCCTTAAATGCTTAATTGGGTGTCAGTTGGGATCAACTGAGTTCCTATGCAATCTAACTTATGCCAGTTGGAATAATTGAAGCTCTTAAATGCTCTAAATGTTATCAGTTGAGGCCAATAGAGTAAATAGTGGAATCTGAGGAGATCAGTTATTGATAAAAGAGACAGACCAATATTAATAACTACAAGAGAGGAAATTTTGGTAACTCTAATATTTGGTCAATTAGTGTTAGAAGACAAATATCAGATGGAGATATTTTATCATTATATAATATTATCTGTGTGTGTGTGGTGTGTGTGAGAGAGAGAGAGAGAGTGTGTGTGTGTGTGTGTGTGTTATATTTATGAGAAAGATGAAGAAAGAAAGATAGTAAGAAAAATAAGGAAAGAAAGACGAAAAGAGAAGAGAAAGGGAAAGAAGATAAGAAACTCATGGAAGAGCTTGGATTCATCTTCTTCTTCAATAAGGTGAGTTCTATAGCTAGATTTTGTTTAGGAGGGAAGAAAATGTAAGATTTGGGAATTAGGTTTTGTGTGGAAATTGAATCAAATGTTGTTTCATGTTGATATTTGATGAATTGCATGTTTAATAATGATATACCATGATAATTGGGTGTTTGGATGTGTTTTTAATGGTTTGGTGTTGAGGGAAGTAGGCTTTGGCCATGGAAGACTGCATTTCTACTTTGCTGAGATTCTGAATGTCGCATGGGTCGCACAACGAACTAGCAGTGAGCATGATAGTCTGTTATGCTCGCACAGCGAGCCTCCAGCGAGGTGAAGGCGAGACCTCGCCTAGAGGTCGCACAATGATGTATCAGCAGTCCAAGACACACGGCTCCTACTTCAACACCATGTATGAATAGTCAAAGACACACAACTCAGTTTGCGCACAACGTCTACAACGGGAGGCATTCTAAGATGAAGACCGGAATTCTTGCGCTTCTATAGCAAAATCCTTTCACCGGTATGGATCATGAGGATATTTTCACTCATCTCACAAAATTCTACGAAATTACGGGTGCAACGGGAGTGCCGGAAGCTGAAGAGGAATCATTGTTCAAGAGACTGTTTCCGCATTCCTTAATCGGGAAGGCAAAGGAATGGTATCTTGACCAATCGACTGTGATTATGATGGATTGTAATGTGTTAGAAGAAAAGTTCCTTGAACGATTTTTTCCACATAATCGTTTCATGGAAGCAAAGACGGCAATTACAGTTTTCTCTCAAGGCGGAAATGAATCTCTCAATGAAGCTTGGGAGAGGTTCAAATCCATGTTACAAAAATGCAAGGGTCACGGTTTTGATGAACTTACTCAAGTGAACATCTTCCAAAATGGTCTCCAACCGGTTCGCAAGACTTTGTTGGATGCTACTTCGGGTGGTTCTTTAATGTCCAAGAGCACCGAAAACGCATTTTCTATTATCGATAAGATGGTACTCAATGATCATTAAGGAAGTCATAATTGTGGTACACCGCAAAAGAAACTGGGAATGCTTGAATTAGGGACTAACGATGCTATTCTTTCTCAAAATAATTTGTTATCCCAACAAGTGGAATTGTTGACTCAACAAATATCAAAGCTTCCACAACAACTAACAGAGAAGCAAGAATTGCCAAGCAAGAATGTGCAAATAGCCATATGTGAACTATGCAAAGGAGATCAACCCACCGGTTATTGTCCTCTCGTTAACGAAGAAGCAAATTTCATGGGAAATCAAGGCTATCAAGGAATACGAACTTATCAAAACACTTAACAACCTTATCAAAACAACCAAGGTTACCAACCAAGAGGGAATAATCCTGATTATCAACAAGGTTACCGTGAAAATCCTTATCAACCGACACAACCTCAAGGTGGAAGTTCAAAGTTAGAAGAAACTCTCAATCAATTCATTCAAATGTCAATGGCCAACAAAAAGAGTAATGAGACATCAATCAAGAATCTTGAAAACCAAGTTGGGAAACTTGCGAAACAATTAGCCGATCAACAACCGGGGCCATCCTTTTTCGCAAACACTCAACCAAATCCGAAGGAATATTGCAAAGTCATTGTGACTAGGAGTGGAAGAGAGGTGGGTGGAGGAGAAGAAAATGACAAGAAAAATGATGATGTTAGAAGTGATGAGATTTTGGAGGAACAAAAAATGATGAGGTAGAAGTTCAAAAGAATGATGAGGTAGAAGTTGAAAATAAAAAGGAGAAACTAGTTGAAAATAAGAACCATGAGAAAGAAGATGTAGAGGAGAAAAAGAAAAAAAATCAAGATAGGGAAGGAGAAAGTGAGCCCAATTCCAATTCAACACTTGCATTATCCTCATGCTCTAACCAATAAAGACAATGCTAGGCATTATGCTCAATTTATGGATATATTTCGTCAATTACAAATTAATATTCCATTTTCCGAGGCTCTTGAGCAAATGCCCTAATATGTAAAGTTTATGAAAGACATCCTTACCAAGAAGAGGAGATTTACGGACCAAGAAACAATCATGCTTAATGTGAGTTGTAGTGCAATCATTCAAAGAACTCTACCGATCAAAGAAAGTGATCCGAGTCGAGTTACTTTTCCAGTTACCATAGGCGATGTTTATGTGGGTAAAGGTTTGATTGACTTAGGCTCAAGCATCAATTTGATTCCATTATCTATTGTTAAGTGGTTGGGAAACATTGAGATGAAAGCAACAAAAATGGCATTGGAATTGGCCGACAAGTCTACAACTCATCCTCATGAAGTAGCTCAAGATGTGTTAGTCAAGGTGGATAAATTCTTCTTTCCAATTGATTTTGTTGTTATTGACATGGAAGAACACCATGATGCTCCATTGATTCTTGGGTGGCCTTTTATGAAGACGCCTAGAATGATGATTAATATCAAAGATGGTCTAATGAATGTGAGAATCCAAGATGAGGAAGTTTCTTTTAATCTTTTCAAAGCAATGAAGCACTCCAAAGATACACATGATAACTTTCGAATTGATGCAATGGAAGAAGCTATAATGGAAGTAACAAGGCAAGTCCACATGTCAACTCCCTTTGAAAAGGCTCTTGGTGATGCATTTGAAGTTCTTACCGAAGAAGAAGAGAAGGAACTTGAAAAATGTTTGAATGAACTTGAGAATTTGGAAGAACTGTAACCTTGGGAAAATGAGGTGGAAGAGTTGAAAGAAGAGGTGAATGATGAAAAATCACAAATTGAATTGAAGATGTTGCTTCCTCTTTTGAAATATGCATTTCTTGATGATGGTTGTAACAAACCGGTTATCATTAGTAAAATTTTGTCCAAAAATGAGGAACACCTTTTAATTCAAGTTTTGAAGAAAAATCAAAGGGCTATAAGTTGGGTTTTCTCGGATTTGAAGGGGATTAGTCCGACTTATTTCATGCATAAAATATTTATGGAAGAGGATTTCAAGCCGATTGCTCAACCTCAACGCCGCTTGAATCCTACATTGAAGGAGGTTGTGAGGAAGGAGGCTATGAAACTATTGGATGTCGGGATCATCAATCCGATTTCTGATAGTACATGGGTGAGTCTGATACAAGTACTTCCAAAGAAAGGAGGTATGACCGTGATAAGAAATGAAAAGAATGAATTGATTCCAACAATGACCGTAACGGGTTGGCGGATTTGTATTGATTACCGAAGGCTTAACCAAGCAACACTAAAAGATCACTTTCCGTTACCTTTTATGGATAAAATACTATAAAGGTTATCAGTGTTATTTCTTTGATTCTGTGGTTGGCATTTATTTTGCTAAAACTATTCTAGCAGCAAGGTGTTAATAAATGATGTTCTAATGTGCTGGATTCAACATGTCGAATGAAGATGTCCCATGCCTGCTCATAGGACATCGCGTCTGGATTCAGGTTTACAAGCAGATTCTGTTGCTGAGATTTGTTACTGAATATTCTGTGAATATTTGGTTATCCTATGTGGCATCCAAAGCATTTTTGGATTGTGTTTATTTGTTGGTTTTTCGGATTTTCTGCTGTTTCTAATTATGGAGACATAATAGGAAACTTTAGATTGAAGACCTATTTTGTTGGAGTTTATTTTGCAGATTTGTGAGCAGTCTATTTGCTGCGTTTTTGAAGCCCAATTCGGTCCAGATTAAATGCTATATATTGACTGATGTAAACCTAGTTTAGGTGTGGAACTTACATGTGTTTTTGTTAGGGTTTTCGAGTGTATTTTGTGAGCCTAACTGGTATCATTATGATAACAGTATAAGGACTGGTTTTTGTGTTGTAAGTTCTGTCAGTTACACATAAGCTTTTAAGCATTGAGTTTCTTGTGTGTCAATTCTCATAAGCTTTGAAGTATTGAGAATTGTGTGTTTTGAAAGTGTGACTTTCGGTTGTTACTTGTGTGGAAAGAAACCAATCACGGGTTGTGGTTGTAGAGGGATTTGAGGAGGGCCTCATACCTAGGTGAGTCTTAGGTAGAAGTCATAGGAAGGGTAGTGATTAAGTGAGAAGATTATCTGGTTTTGTATGATCTGTGAATTGATACTATCGTATATTGGTTTCGTCCCTGGCTTGGCAGCCCCCAGAGTAGGATTGTTGATCCGAACTGGGTAAACATATCACTGTGTTATTTACTTTCTGCACTGTTATTTTTATTGTTGTCTTGTTCATTGTGTTGGATATCAGTGTCTCAACATCTGTGTAGGACATCTGATATCTGTGCCAGAATTTCAATTGGCATCAAGAGATTGCACCCTTATTGGTTCTGGGTGAGATTCAGGGAAGGTACTTTCTGGTACAATGGACAAGGATGAAGTATTTTTGAACAAACCACCTCTGCTTGATGGTTCCAACTATGACTATTGGAAACCAAGGATGATAGCATTCATCAAATCCACGGATGATCAAGCATGGAAAGCTGTTATAAAAGGATGGGAGCCCCCAAAGGTAAAAGATGAAAAAGGTACCCCTACTGATGTGGTGAAGGAAGAGAAAGACTGGGATGATGCAGATTACAAAGGGTCCGTGGGAAATTCCAAAGCCATGAATGCATTGTTTAATGGTGTCAACAAGAATATCTTCAGGTTGATTGAACATTGCACCATTGCAAAAGAGGCGTGAGATGTCTTAAAGGTTGCTCATGAAGGGACTTCAAAGGTGAAAAGATGTCTGACAGCAAACTGGTCAGAAAAATCCTCAGATCTCTACCTAAGAGATTTGACATGAAAGTGACTGCTATTGAGGAAGCTCAGGACATAGATAAGATGAAAGTGGATGAACTTGTGGGATCACTTCAAACATTTGAATTGGGGATCGGTGAAAAGACTGAAAAGAAGAAGAGTATAGCCTTTGTGTCAAAGGCAAGTGATTCAGAAAGGGAAAGTAATCTGGACAGAGATGAAGGCCTCTCAGAAGATCTAGTGTTACTTGGCAAACAATTTAACAAAGTACTCAGAAGGGTGGATTGGAAGTCAAGATCAAATGTTAGGGACAAGCCATCTGACATCAGTAAAAATCAGATGCTGGGAGAAATACCAGTACTGAAGATAATTCCAACCAAGAGAGAGGAGCTCAGTGTCATGAGTGTGAAGGTTTTGGGCACATAAAGTCTGAGTGTCCTACATATCTCAAGAGGCAAAGAAAGGGGCTATCAATCTCATGGTCAGAAGATGACTCTGAAACTGAAACTGATGAGAAGTCCGGAAAGAGGGTCACAGCATTAACATGTGTGTGTGAGTCTGATGAAGAATCAGTCAGTGATGATCTTACTTTTGAAGAGCTAGCTGCTTCCTATAAGAACTTATCCATTAAAAGTGAAGAAGTGTGTCAGCAGAAAGAAGAACAAAAGAAAATTATTGCGCATCTAAAAGCTGAACAGGTAGAGTATTTGGCTACTATCTCTGATCTAAAAAGTGAAGTGGTTGTTCTGAACTCTAAACTGGATAATGTCATCAAGACAGTCAGAATGCTTAATAGCAGCTCTGATGTGCTTGATGAGATTCTGAAGTCAGGGAGAGATGTTGGAGATGTTAGGGGTCTTAGGTTTGAAAGTTCCAGCGAGATGGACAAGGGAAAATGGCCTGAAGTGACACCTGCTCAACCTAAGAAAGAATTAAAGATGTCGTATAACATATTGCAACATCCTCGCAGACATCAGAAGAATTTAACAAGAAGAAAGAATCAAAGATGGAAATGCCACTATTGTGGAAGGTTTGGCCATATAAAACCCTTCTGCTATGATTATATGGCTACCCCAAGACTGGGTTACAGTCTAGTAGGAAACAAGAGTGGGTTAGAGCAATGAAAGTGTGGACTCCCAAGAGTACTGCAGAGGAACACATAGTTCATAAGTTTTTCAGTGTCTTTGCAAGGGAAAAGTGGTACTTCGACAGTGGATGTTCCAGGCACATGACTGGTATCATGGGATGTCTGTCAGATGTTAAGTCTCATTCTATTAACTACGTGACCTTTGGGAATGGATCAAAAGGGAGAGTAATAGGTGTTGGAAAACTGGACTGTGCAAGTCAACCCAATCTGGAGGAGGTATTACTTGTTGAAGGCTTAGATGCAAACTTGATCAGTATAAGTCAACTATGTGATCAAGGTCTCAAGGTTAACTTTACCAATTTTGAATGTCTGATAACAAATAAGAAGGGTAAGGTTATCATGAGAGGTAAGAGAGCGTCAGATAACTGTTATCTGTGGAGTTCTGAGAACACTGGAATAGGCTTGGAGACTAAGAAAGCTATTGGAAAGACTATTAAGTTAGAACAGGTGCTGATAAATTGTAAAGCAACTCATAATGTTTGCATGGTGAGCTGTAATGATGAGATTAAACTTAGTAAGTATGCCAGCAAGGTAAGTTTAGAAGGAGAATTTGATAAATGTATATTTGAGGCGAATCGGGTACTCAAAGTCTGTGCATACCACGCTTCTCTGGGCCCAGTCCACAAAAGTATAAATAGGCGGGAAAACATATTCTACCTACAGCAAACTCATTCTACAAAAATTCCTCTTGCCCCTTCTCTCCAAAGTTCACGAGTCTTAGGGTTTTCTCCTAACATTCTCAATATTGTATCGTGTGATCAAGCAAAAATGTCTCAACATCATGGCGCCTCTGGTAACTCAGGATCTCCTCCAACCAATGCGGGAGATGATGAATCACTGCGAATGATCAACCTCTCTGATCTTGTACTTGATATTGCACCTTTGAACGTTGTACCGGCTGACCCTAAAGGAAAACGACAAGCTTCTCACACAACGAATGTCAATATTCCTGGTAAGAAGTCTAAACCTTTTTCACCTAGGAAGAAAGCCCACCCCATGACTAGTTTGTATACTGACCAAATAAGCCCTAGGAAATACATGTCTGAAAAGGGGTCTATGTCCGGTTTAGTTGAGAAGAAGAAGGATTCTAAATCACGAGGTGTAAACAAGAATTCCACTGATGATGATGTTGTCAAAAAGGATAAGGAACTTAGGAGGGTTGTTGCCACGATTCTGAGTGGAATTAAGACAGATGTCGGGTCTGATGTTCCAACATCCGTGACAGGAAATATAAATAGCAGCCCTACTGATAGGACCGATGATGGTGTTCCCATGCATGTGGACCGTGAAAGAAGGAGTAAAAAGAAAGCTGATGTAAGAAGGACTGATGATATTATTAATGTTGATGACCTCACTTCTGATGAGGAACCTATTGCTGGAATGCTGAGAAAAATTAAGAGAAGAAGAGAGAAAACTGTGATAAGTGAAGGCTCCAAGTCTTCGAAACTGCTTGGAAAATCTGGAGGTGGGGAGGGAAGAGTTCGAGCAGGGCCTCCTAAACAATGGAGCAAGGTTGTTGTGCCCACTAAGAAGAGAAAAATCACTGATCACAGTGAGTCTGACTATGAAGTTGCAACAAATGTCCAAGACATCATTGGTATGAAAACCACTACCTGCAAAAAGACTGATGCTGAAAGTTCTATGAGAAATGCAGATAGATGGAGAATTGTGGATCAAAGGAGGATTGCTCTAGAGAGAGAGTTGGGGAAGGATTTCGATAAGTACAAAGAAGTCATGGATCTCATTGCAGCGGCTGGATTGATGAGAACGGTGTCCAAGATAGGACCCTGCTATGGAAATCTAGTCAAAGAATTTGTGGTGAATATATCTGAAGAGTGTGATGAGAACAGGGGTAACAACCTCAGAAAAGTGTCTGTGAGAGGAGAAGCTGTCACTTTCTCTCCTGAAATTATCAACAACTATCTGGGCAGGTGTAAGGAACCTCAACCTGAGTTAGAGGTTACAGACAATGCTGTATGCAAGGAGATTACAGGTGGCTGTATTAGACACTGGCCAAATGAAGAGAAGCTTTCGTCTGGAAAACTGAGTGTCAAATATGCCATCCTCCACAGGATTGCTGTTGTGAATTGGGTTCCTACCAATCACACATCTACTATTTCCTCCACACTTGGCAGATTCATGTATGCTATCGGGAAAAAGGTTTCTTTTGATTTTGGGTCATACATCTTTGAACAGATTCTGAAACAAGCTAGTTCTACTGCTGTCAAGATGCCTATTTGTTTCCCATCCTTGATCTGTGGTGTTATTCTAGATCAGTGTCCTAATCTTGTGTTAAGGAGCGACACTGCGCTCAAAAGAAAACCTCCTTTGTCCCTTCACTACAAGCTACTTGATGGAGCACATGTCTCAGACATTGTTGGGACATCTTCTCAGACTTCCAGTCATGCTAATCTTGATGATGAAGTCATTGCACAGCTGCAAGAAACGTGCAAGGAAATGGAAGATTCCATCAGAAGAGACACTGCTCGGAAGGCCAAACTTGAACAGTTAATCAAAACCTTCATGGAGAAAAGGAATGCTTCTACTGGGACAGCTGGTAAAGACCATGGAACTGCTGAAGGTGATGCCTCTGTAGAATCTGATAGAGAATGTGAACAGAGTTCAGATGACTCAAGATCTAGGAGTGGTGATACTGATACTGATGCTATTGCTGATGGAGAGAGTGAAGACATTACAGAATCTGACGATGATGGTGCTGCAGAATAATGGCATAATTTCTGCAGAAGTTGTTTTTTTTTTGTTTTTGTCTGAACACCTAGAATAGCTTTTCTATGTATCTTCTGAACTTTAACCTTTGTTGTGTTTTACTTATAACTGTTCTACTTGCCTTTGTCATATTTCTGGCTAAAAAGGGGGAGTAGTATGTGGTGTGCGGTGTGCTTGTGCTGTATGTGGTGTGCTTGTGTTGTAGTATGTGGGGTGCTTGTGCTGTAGTATGTGGGGTGCTTGTGTTAGTGGTGTGTGGAATGTTTGTGTTGCTGCAGTTGAGGGGGAGAATGTGGAATGTTTGTGGCTGCAGTTGAGGGGGAGTTTTGCTATGCTGTGTGTTGTATGCAATTGAAGGGGAGTGCTGCTATGCTGGATTTTTTTTGGATTTTTGTTGCTGTGTGCTGTTGGTATTTCGCAGCTGTCTGATATGAATTTTTTTTGTCTGATATGGATTTTTTTATGCTTCTTTGCAAGTGTTTTTTGGTGTGTAGTTTTAGCCAAAATAAGCCAAAGGGGGAGATTGTTATTTCTTTGATTCTGTGGTTGGCATTTATTTTGCTAAAACTATTCTAGCAGCAAGGTGTTGATAAATGATGTTCTAATGTGCTGCTTTCAACATGTCGAATGAAGATGTCCCATGTCTGCTCATAGGACATCGCGTCTGGATTCAGGTTTACAAGCAGATTCTGTTGCTGAGATTTGTTACTGAATATTCTGTGAATATTTGGTTATCCTATGTGGCATCCAAAGCATTTTTGGATTGTGTTTATTTGTTGGTTTTTGGGATTTTCTGCTGTTTCTAATTATGGAGACATAATAGGAAACTTTAGATTGAAGACCTATTTTGTTGGAGTTTATTTTGCAGATTTATGAGCAGTCTATTTGCTGCGTTTTTGAAGCCCAATTCGGTCCAGATTAAATGCTATATATTGACTGATGTAAACCTAGTTTAGGTGTGGAACTTACATGTGTTTTTGTTAGGGTTTTCGAGTGTATTTTGTGAGCCTAACTGGTATCATTCTGATAACAGTATAAGGACTGGTTTTTGTGTTGTAAGTTCTGTCAGTTACTCATAAGCTTTTAAGCATTGAGTTTCTTATGTGTCAATTCTCATAAGCTTTGAAGTATTGAGAATTGTGTGTTTTGAAAGTGTGACTTTCTGTTGTTACTTGTGTGGAAAGAAACCAATCACGGGTTGTGGTTGTAGAGGGATTTGAGGAGGGCCTCATACCTAGGTGAGTCTTAGGTAGAAGTCATAGGAAAGGTAGTGATTAAGTGAGCAGATTATCTGGTTTTGTATGATCTGTGAATTGATACTATCGTATATTGGTTTCGTCCCTGGCTTGGTAGCTCCCAGAGTAGGATTGTTGATCCAAACTGGGTAAACATATCACTGTGTTATTTACTTTCTGCACTGTTATTTTTATTGTTGTCTTGTTCATTGTGTTGGATATCAGTGTCTCAACATCTGTGTAGGACATCTGATATCTGTGCCAGAATTTCAATAAGGTCAAGAGTTCTATTATTTTTTAGATGGATATTCCGGGTATAACCAAAGTATGGTTAATCTGGAAGACCATGAGAAAATGGTGTTTACTTGTCCTTTTGGAATTTTTGTGTATAGAAAGATGCCTTTTGGCTTGTGCAATGCATCAGCCACTTTTCAACGATGCGTGCAAGCCATCTTTTCTGATCTTATTGAGAAGACCATGGAAGTTTTCATGGATGACTTCTCCGTTTTCGGGGCGTCTTTTGAACTATGCTTGAAAAACTTGGAAACTGTGTTAGAGAGGTGTGTGGAAACTAATCTGGTTCTTAATTGGGAGAAGTGCAATTTCATGGTTACGAAAGGAATTGTTCTAGGACACAAAGTCTCCTCCAAAGACCTTGAAGTTGACCAAGCAAAGATTGAAGTCATATAAAAGTTTCCACCACCAACAAATATGAAAAGAATCCGAAGCTTCTTGGTCACGCGGGATTTTACCGGAGATTCATCAAAGACTTCTAAAAAATAGCAAGACCATTGAGCAATTTGCTCAATAAAGATAAGTCTTTTCTCTTTGATGATGATTGTTTAAAAGCTTTTCAAATTTTGAAAGAAAAATTGATCACCGAACCCATAATCATAGCTCCAAATTGGACTCTAAATTTTGAATTAATGTGTGACACAAGTGATTATGCGGTCGGTGCGGTGCTTGGCCAAAGAAAGACAAAAAAATTGCATGCCATACACTATGCGAGAAGGTTTTAAATGAAGCGCGAGTGAATTACACAAGAATTGAAAAATAATTACTCGCAATAGTGTATGCTCTTGAGAAATTTAGGTCTTATCTTATCGGTTCGAGGGTTGTGGTGTATACTGACCATTCGGCGATTAAGTATCTTCTCACAAAGCCAGATTCAAAGCAAAGGCTTATCCGATGGATTCTTCTATTGCAAGAATTTGATTTAGAAATTCGCGATAAGAAAGGTTCTTAAAACTTGGTGGCGGATCACTTATCCCGCTTGGTCAATTTGGAAGTGAGAAATCAAGAAAGTGAAGTGCGAGAAGAATTTCCCAATGAAAATTTGTTTATGGTCCAAGTTAGACCTTGGTTTGCTGGTTTTGCCAACCACAAGGCAACCAGATTAATACCGAAGGATCTAACTTGGAACCAAAAGAGGAAATTCTTGTCGGATGCAAATTTTTATGTTTGGGATGAACCTTACTTTTTTAAACTAGGTAGTGATAATCTTTTAAGAAGGTGTGTTACTAGTGAGGAAGCTAAAAGTATCCTTTGGCACTGTCACAATTCACCGTATGGAGGTCATTACAATGGTTTGAGGACGGCAACAAAAGTCCTCCAGTCGGGCTTTTATTGGCCATCCTTGTTTAAAGAAGCAAACCTACATGCGAAGAATTGTGACATTTGCCAAAGAAGTGACAGAATTGGGAAACGAGATGACATACCCTTACAAAGTATGTTAGAAGTTGAAGTTTTTGATTGTTGGGGTATAGATTTCGTTGGACCATTTCCTCCATCTTTTGATAATGAATACATTCTTGTTGCGGTTAATTATGTTTCGAAGTGGATGGAAGCAAAAGCTTCACAAAAGGCCGATGGCAAAACGGTGATAAATTTTTTAAATAAAAACATATTTTCCCGTTTTGACACGCCTCGAGTGTTAATTAGTGATGGTGGTTCGCACTTTTGCAATGCACCACTTGAAAAAGTTTTGGAACACTATGGTGTAAAGCATAAAGTGGAAACCCCATACCACCCACAAAGGAATGGTCAAGCCGAGGTTTCAAATAGAGAAGTGAAAATAATTTTGGAAAAGACCGTGTCAATTTCGAGAAAGGATTGGTCTCAAAAGCTGGATGAAGCTTTGTGGGCGTATCGTACCGCTTATAAAGCTCCCATTGGTTTAACTCTGTTTCAATTGGTTTACGGCAAAACTTGTCATTTACCGGTTGAAATGGAGCATAAAGCTCTTTGGACGCTAAAACTGTTAAACTTTGATCCTAACTTTGCCGGTGAGAAAAGAAAGGTCTAACTTCATGAATTAGAGGAAATGAGGAGCAATGCTTATCATTCAAGCAAGATCTACAAAGAAAAAGTCAAAATATATCGTGACAAGACGGTCCTTCAAAAATAATTTAAAGCAGGCTCGGTTAAAGCTTTTTTCGGGAAAATTGAAATCTAAATGGTCGGGACCATTCTTGATCAAAGAAATGAAGCACTATGGGGCAATGGTGTTAGAGGACCCAAAGACCAAAGAAAGTTGGATTGTGAATGGACAAAGGCTGAAAATTTATCTTGGAGGTGATTTTGATCGCGAAGTTCGCGTCGTTTCTCTTGGTGATCCGTAAAGTCACCACGGACCGTCGAGCTCAAACGACGTTAAACAAAGCGCTTGTTGGGAGGCACCCCAACGTTGTTAGTATTTCGCTTTTACTGTTTTAAGTATTTAATTGTGTGAGAAAAATCGTTTGAAAATGAAAAAATTGCATAACAACCTTGATAGCAGTAAAATTCTGAATCTGGTGTAATTCGCTGGGCGAAGGCATGTTTCGCCGGGCAAAACCAAATTTCGCCAGCCCCTCGCTCCTGCTTCGCCAGGCGAAGCTTGCGTGGAAATGCTGGTTGTAAGGTTTTTGCAGAAAAAAAAATAATAAACTATTTGTTTTAGGGTCCACTTGGGCCCATAGTTATTTACCCATCATTTTCACTTCAATTACATTTTCATCTCATTATCATTTTCACTCTCACATTTCGCTTATCACTCTCATTATCTCTCGCTCTCACTCTTTCACTTCAAACCCTAATTCCTCTCACTCTCACTCCTCCCACTCTCACTTAAGGTATGTTCTTTATTTGTCTTAATATCTTTAGTTCAATTTGGTAATGTCTTTAGAGTAGGGTTAGATTAACATGCTGTTAGAGTTGATGTTGAACATTAGATATAGAGTAGGATTTTGTATTTCTATTTCTATTTTGAATTGTGTTGTTGTTGTGTTCAAATTGTGAGTTGAAAAGGACCCCTGTTATTTTGAGAAGTTCTGGGGTGCGCAAAAATTCGCCTGGTGAGCTTGAGGCGAGTCCTCGCTTCTGCTTCGTCGGGCGAGCTTGAGGTGAGTCCTCGCCCATGCTTCGCCGGGCGAGAGTCGGGCGAAAGGCCAATTTTCTTTAGTTTTCTGTTGTTTTTGTTTTTTAGCAGTCCATTTTTTTATTATTATTATTTTGTTCCTTCTTGTTTTCATTTGCAGTTTAAATGGTTCTAACAAAATGAGTTATTCTTTTGTTTTGTGTGTCTTGTCTAATTTGTGCATATGGCTCCCAGAACCAAGGTGACCGGAGGAAGGAAACAGAAGACAAAAATGGGTAGTAGCTCGGGACAGCAGTGCAAACTTGATATGACTCGTTTCCTTAGCACTTCTCATGCTGCCAGGTTGAATATGTTCGAAGGCCGGCAGATTATTTCAGAGAGGCGGTTTACTATTCATCCGAAAGGAGCATATCAGAAGCTTGCCGCAATTTTCGAATGCAAAAAGTGGGGGAATTTGATTAACCCAGTTGATCAGATTAGCTATGAGTTGGTTCGAGAGTTCTATGCAAATGCTCTCCAAACCGAAGGGGAACCATTCTTGTACCTGACTTTTGTCTGAGGCAAAGAAATCTGATTCGACCATGAAGCCATCAATGATTTGTTTGGAAAACCAAGTTCCTTGGGCGTGTTTGAGAAAGATGACTATACGAATGAACTTGGTACACATTTGGATCACGACAAAATCTCCAAGGAAATTCTGTTTGAGGGGAAGAGTGTGGAATGCAAAAACCAAGGTGAGGCGATCCGCAACAACCAAGGCAATTCTATTTTTGAAAGCTTTCTTGTGGATTTTGAAACTTACCTTTGATTAAGGGCAAACAAACATGCAAGTTGGGGAGAGTTTGACGGGTGTCAGGTTTAGAATGGTTTTCATATCAATTTGCAACATTTTAAAGCTCTTTTCCATACCCCTAATTGCGAAACAGCTTAATTTTTAAGTGACTCTTGCATCAATGTCTATATTTGGTATTTTTGATATTATTGTTAGTTTTGCAGCATATTTTGTAAAAAGAGTGCGGCAAAAATCAAAAGAAAAAGCAATGAAATGAAGAAAGTCGCGTGTCGAAGATTTCAAGACCTTCGTCTGGCGAAGGAGAGGCGCAAGGAAGATTTCGCCCGACGAAAGCCTGGCGAAAGACCAGCCGAAAAAGGTTTCAAATTCCAGTAGCTACTGGAAGTGTTCACTGGAAGATTTTCCTAGAGAAGGAGAGGCGAAAGGGATTCGCCCGGCGAAGCTGTATTTCGCCTGGCGAATTCAGATATTTGTTTCAGGCTTGTCTGCATTGTTTTGTCACGTGGCTGTACTTAATAGTTTCGCCCGGCGAATTTTGTAGTTCGCCCTGCAAATTTGCCTGGGCAGAACTTGTCTATTTTAGCACTTTGTGATATTTTGAGGATATATAACTTACTTTTAAGAATCCTTTTGTAACCTAGAAACTTTTGTGAAGAGAAAAAAGTCATCTTCTTCTTTTTTACTTAGAAATCAAAGCTTTTAAGCTTCAATCTTTGATCCTTTCAAGTTCGATGCTCCAAAAGCTTTGTTTGTTACTTGTTGCTCAAGCTACCATGGTTATGGGTAGCTAAATCTCTCCTTGTGTCAAGATTAGAGGTAGATAATCCTCACTTTTGTATGTATTTCTATTGATATATGTATGTGAACAAGTTGATGATGAATATATGGTGAAAAACCTTGTTTTTATTGTATATTTGTATTGGATCATTATTGAGAAATATGTTTTAACCATTGAACTAGCTTTTTCATCTTTCAATAAACAAAGTCTAGAGATAATTTTGTGAGTTGATATTCACTAATATCAATCCTTTAATGTTATCATATTGATAGTTAGGTTGAGAAATCATCTAAGGATCAATATGATAAAAATCACAATTTGTTTTAGAGATGAAGCATATTGAGAGGATATGTGATTATATTTGTCGTTAATGAGTTCACATGCTTTGTTAAGAAAATATGTATAAAATGGATAATTGAGCCCTAATCTGGACATGTTTTTACCAATCGTTTAAAACTGAAACTTTTTACCGTTGATTATAATTTGTATGCAATCGGTGCGATACAAAATCAAACTAGTCACTTTATATGTTCTATATTTAAAACGATTCCAATTGTAGAACGGCGGTAATATCACACAATCCCTGCGGATACGATAACGAAAACCCACACTAATACTCTTTCAACAAAAGCGCAAATATATGATGTTATCGAAAATGATTTTGGGTCCAAAACATCCAAGAAACGACATATATGTTTATTTAACTCCATTTATTGAATATTTAAAAGTTTTTTTTGGGAGAAATGATTTGATCCATAAAAGTTGGATCCAGAAGAATTAGGAAAAAAATTATATTTATCCCCGATATGTCACACTGTAATACCCTATATTTCCCTTAAATGCTCAATTGGGTGTCAGTTGGGATCAACTGAGTTCCTATGCAATCTAACTTGTGTCAGTTGGAATAATTGATGCTCTTAAATGCTCTAAATGTTATCAGTTGAGGCCAATAGAGTAAATAGTGGACTCTGAAGAGATCAATTATTGATAAAAGAGACAGACCAATATTAATAAGTACAAGAGAGGAAATTTCGGTAACTCTAATATTTGGTCAATTAGTGTTAGAAGACAAATATCAGATGGAGATATTTTACCATTATATAATATTATCTGTGTGTATGTGTGTGTAAGTGTGTGTTTACCTTGAAAATTGGTAAACAACCACTGATCTTCTAAAACAACAAAGTTCTAGTAACTTACAGGATCGATCAGATTGATCCTAGGACATGTGCTATGGGTGTATTTAGAATATTTAACAATTGGGCAAAGTATACATCTCAACAGTGCATGTAAATAAAAGAACGTGTTTTGAAATGAAAAAAGCAAAGAAATGTTTAAGTCGAACAACACATCAAAGAAAAGAAAGGCTGAATGTAAAGGTTTGGTAAAAAAACTGGAGTTAAATGTTGGAAAGAAATGCATAAATATCTAAAAATGCAGAAATGTAAATGCTTGAAAGTAAAGACTTTTTAATGTAAAGCTGCAAATAAAGACTCAGTAATGTAAATGACTTGAAAGGTAAAAGTTTGTGAAAAGACTTCAAAGTAAAGAATCTAAAACAGAAACTTCAAAGTAAATTGCATTGCAATAAAGGATAATGGTGATTACAATCACGTACATTCTCACTTCACTTGTTTCTCGACACACTGGATACTTTGAGTGAATATAGAGTTACTTGTACACATATGACTTTTTCACACCTATTCTAACTCTAGGACTAACCTATTTATAATACTCTAAAGTAACCACCATCTGACGGTTTTACTCCTAGAAAACGTCACTTGGCACTTCGCATGTCTTCAACTTCTGGATCTTCGCCACCTGTCCTCTTTTCAAATTCAAATAGTAGAACTTCCCTCCACTATTCAGTTATAACTGCAGCGCATTATCCATAGCCAATTTACCCTGTCGAATTGATTCTTTGGACTTAGAAATATTTGAAGTCTTGAAATCATTCTATTCGACTCAGGCTTTCAACAAACATGGTCGAAGGCCTTCTAGTAGAAGCCTTCTTCTTCGGCTTATTATTTTAAAGAATAACTTCCTTTAAAAGCCAAATTGTTTGAAATTATGTAGCGTCGAAATTAGGAGCTAACAAATTGCCCCCCAAAAATGTCCTTTCGCCAGTGTTGGTAGGAAGGTCATATTTTGATAAAACAATTTTTGACGCCTTCTCATTCAACTATAAAAGACATGGTCATAACTGACCAACCCACGATCTAGAAACTATTCAGTTTATTTCAACCATGCTTATGACGCCATGTCATGATGGCAAATCTTCAAACGTCTTTTCAGCCGTATTTGCGAACAGTTTTCATCATCACCTTTCTTGGGATTAGACATTTGCAGTCTGATCATAACCACCACCATCCAACGATTTCAGAAAACGACACGCGTCCCACTATCGTACTTGTTTTAACGGTGGATTTACAATCCCTTTATCTTCCAAACGCCTATAAATACCCTTTTTCTCCAATTTGTAAACTTTCGCATTCTCAGGCTTTTTGCAACCTATTTCTTCATTCTTCAAACTCTCTCAAGAAAACCCAGAACGCACTCTCATTTTCTCTTCAACTTCTAACAATGGCGTCTTCTCAAACCATTCCCCAAGCAACGAAAGGTCAAAAAGGTAAAGGCACACCGTTCAAACAAACCCTTCCGCCATTTGCAAACATTCCAGGACCTAAGGTGGTGAAGAATCAACAACTCATGCAAGAACCCCTTCTTGCGGAAGCGAGGAGTATTTACGAGTCTCAAGTAATGATCCCTCTCATTGTTTCTGATACACCTTATGCTTTAGGTGGCCTCTTAGCTGATGTTAAACCCACTGATGAGAAGCTTAGTGAGTTTTTCCCTTCTTACCGTAAATCAAGACCTTTAGGGCAAAAGAGCAACCCTGAAGAAAATGAAGTTTCCCCTGATAAACCCACTTTGACTAAGATGGATCTTAGGTATCTTCATGATGGTACTAGATTGGTAAGAGCTGTTAACCAGTTAAAGGATTTTGACCTCTGGCTGACCAGAATGGAAAAGGTCAAAGCTGATAATTGGAAAACCATTGGAATCTATGATCTGCTTATGCTGTCGAAGACCAACATTCCTTATTGTTTGAACCTGGTGGCAGCATCATTCTACTTTTGGGATAGTACCCACTACACCTTTCATCTTCCTTGTGGGATGGTTACTCCCACACTCTTCGACCTTGCTGCCATTGCAGGTCTTCGACCAGATGGCATTTCATATGATACTGCTGCAGAGGATACCATAGGGATCTCTGACTCCAAGCTCACATACACCCACTTCATAAACCACCACAAACGTAACACTGACGAAATAACTGATAAGGAACACATTGCATTCCTCACCGTATGGTTGTCGAGGTATGTATTTTGCTCAAAATTCTTGCAGGTGGCCAAGAAATATCTCACTCTGGCCAACCAACTTCATAACAACAGAGGAGTTTGCCTTAGTGGGTTGATTTTGGCAAACCTCTATGAGTCTCTCAGCGAAGGGGCGGCTTGACTCAAAGACTTGGAGGCCTAGGGTACTGTTCACTTGAATGACCCTCTCTGGCTGCTTCAATTGTGGCTTAATGCAACTTTCGAAGCTAGCCTTCCCAGAAAAGGGCAAGTCTATGAGGACTCTGCTGAGATCAAAGAAAGGAGGGTCGAAGGTACTCGCCTGGTGAAACTCACACCTACTGATGATGGGGAAACTCTCAAAGGAGCCTTCTCTAGTTACATTATGATGTTTGCCAAGCGGTATGATTTCACACCCAGTATGGCCCCTTTTGCTGAAAGAAAATGTGGACCTGAGTGGTTTACAAGGCCATTCCCTGATTCATCCAACAAACTCGACGCCAAATCTATTTCAATCTGGGAAGCCTTTTTTATTCCTAGATTTATAATTCAGAGGCTGAATCTTGGAAGAGACATGGCAGCCTTGATTGCTTACCAACCAAATCTTGTCTCTCGACGGTTTGGGTTGGCTCAAATTTTCCCCAAGTGTCTGTATGGGAAGAAAGTCCATGTAGTCCTTCATACTGCCAGTTTTGATAAGGGAAGTGCTGCAGTTGCTTTCGACCGGTGGAATGTGAGAAAAGCAACTCTTTCCCCCGTGCACTTTCAACCCACATTTTTGTGCACTAAACCATTTCACAACTGGTGGTCGAAGTACTATAGTGAACAATTTCTTGATGTTGCTGCCTTCTCTTCCTTAATTGACCAAGCTTTTCTTGATGTGCAGGAGAAGACCAAGAAGAGTAAGTTCACTCATGTCAAAGAAATTCAGGCCTTCCAAAAGTACTTTGAAACTGCCTATCGACCAGATGATATTAGTCGAACCGTTCGTGAGGCTGCTGTCACTTTGAAGGAGAAATTTCTACAAAAAATGGATCAGTTGAAAATCCCTTCAAACGTTCCTCTTGAGAAATGTTATGAGGTGGCTTTTGAACTCTTTCCTCCAAAGTTCCCTCGACTGCCTAACGCTGATTTTGGAGTGGCACTTGCCCCCCCATTTCTAGACTGGTTTGTCTGTGGTGAGCACCTAAAACTCCTTCGACAGCAGTCTCAACCGAAAGCCCAACAGGTGGTTGCAACTAAACATATGCTGGATAGTTTCAAAGGACACCTTCATATAGGGGTCGAGGATGTTCGTGTCGAATCCGAAATATATGAAGGTTTGAGGCCCTGTATTTGTGATTTTTAACTAACCACTCAATTATTAATCTTGTAATAATCATCTGCCTTTCAGTTATGGCCAGGAAGACCAGCTCATCGAAGGGTGCTGCAGGAGTCGAAAAAGAGACTGAAGGCACAAAGGTATTTTATATACCTTGCCTACATCTTCTTGTGTAACCACCTTCTAATATTTGCATCACCTTTTAGACTGCTCGAAAACCTCCAACGCCTTCAAAAAAGGGCAAGAAAGGTGCTCAAGCAGTTGTCCCTCCAGATACTAATGATGAGTCCCCTGAGGAGATAATGGTTAAAAAGAAAAGGAAGCTCACCAAAGCTTCTGGAGCCACCACCCAATCCTCCTCAAAGGCCGCCAGACTTCTTGAGAAGACACCTGCTGAAAGTGGTGTCAAGAAGCAACTCTCCAGGGTTGCGTCGAAAACGACTGCTGGTGATCCTGAGAGTGCAAACTCAAGTCCTGATGCAGCAGCTGTACATGTATGCATGCTATCTTCACTCAACATTTGCATTCCTTACTCAGATTTCTCCCAATCTTATTCTCTTTACTTGTGCTTTTTAGGCTGGCGTAGGTGGTTCTAACCCACCACAATCTTCATTCAGCTTTACAACAACTCTCCTGAATAGCCAAGGTGAGCCAACTTATCACCCTACCTCTGACCATGGTTCTGGATATAGTTCACTGAGCAAAATTAACCAACCTATCCCTCTTATAGTTCCTCCCCCTGAAGCAGATGAAACAAACAAAAATTCTCCTGCCAGGACCAACACTCAATAATCTCAGACCGATGGCTCCGAACATGAAGAGGATGATGTTTCTCACCAACAACCTCTCGACCAAACAGAGACCATTGCCATGGACGCAGAAGGGAGGCCAACTGAAGCAGAGGAAGAGGAGGTCGAAGATGAAGAAGAACAAGAAGAAGAGAGGGAAAGGACTGAGCAAGATCAAACCCATACACCTGTGGTGAAACAGGTCCTGCCAACAATCCAACTTCTGGGCCTACAGTCACTTCGACTGCTGGAGTATCCCCCACTGGAGACCCATTGGCTGCCCTCAAATGGTCGAATCCTCGAGAGTATGCCAGAATGATACTTGGGAAGAAGTACAGCTCTTCAGGTACTAGCCTTAGTACTTCGACCAGTTCTGGGGGTCCAGCTCCAGATGACTTTGCCAGCCCTATCCTTCAAAAGATCAAAGACAAATTCTTCAAGGGAGACATCCACAATGTCTTACTTTCAGATCGAACTGCTCCTCTCTTCCTGAAAGATAGCCTCCAAAAACTGGACCTTTCGACTCTTAATAAAGATGTGTCTGAATTCCTTGTGGAGTTAACTGCTTTAAAAAATCAGGTATCTGAGGACTTCAAACTCCTTCCCAAGATCCAAGATAACATTGAAGTTACAACTGGACTGGAACATTCAGCTTGGGATGAAGCACACGCATTAGAAGCTAGGGTCAAAAGTCTGGAGGTTGACCAACAGAAAAGGCAGGCAGAGGTGGAGTCAAACCAAAAGGACATTGATACCTGGAAGCAACAAATTGAGGAACTGCAAAACAAGATTTCTAACGCTGAAAAGCGCAACCTTGAGCTGAAAGACTTCGATGATACTGAAATGGCCAGAGAGCTAAAGCGCACTATAAACTTCCTTGATAAGGTCCAAACGCTTGAAAAGGAACTTTCAGCAGCTAAGCTCAACAAAGCTCTGTGTGAGAAACGCCTTCAGAATCACAAGGTCAACTTTCTTGAGTTGAAGTTGAAGCTCCCTTTCTGATTGTCCTATGATTTCTTATTTGTAGTTCCTTTTTTATCATCATGTTTGCTGGCCCCTTTTGAGGCCCTATGTAAAGACAATCTCAATGCCCCCTGGCGTTTATCTAAATACTTCTGTTTGCTACCAATTCTTCGACTTGCAAAATTTTCTCTTAAACTTTGCTAATCTTTGTAATTAAAGTACTCTACCTCTTTTCTTGGAAATCATGAAAATAACGCAGCTTTTTTAAAAACTTAGTGTTCCAACGACACAAGTTTTTATTCCATAAAGGAATATTAATAGCATAACCCTAGGGTATATTCCCAAGAGCAATTTCACGTGTTTCCATTGTTGACTGGCCAATCCTTACAAGGCTTTGCCTCTATAAAATCCTCTTCACATGATCCATATTTTGCACCCACTGAAGCAAGCATGAGACTTCCTCAAAGAAGGCAGTGACCAAGAAGATGGCTAAGGAGACAAAGAAAGTTGAGGCAACAACTACTGCCTACAATGATACTTCAACTGGAGCAACTTCTTGTGCTAATAAGAGAGAAACTAAAATGAAGGTACCCAAGAAAGGACATTCCAAAGCACAAAACTCTGATGATGAAGCTGACGAAGATTATGTTGCCTTCCTCAACTCTATTAATTGGAGAGACTATGAATGATCTTTCTCTTGGGTTTCACGTTATTGTACTTGTTTTCTTTCCTTTGTATGCCATTTTGGCATTATATGGCCTATTTTGGCTTTTATAATCTGAATAAAACTTACGTCTTAATATGAATTTCTTGTAAAATAGGCTTATATTTTTTCAAATATTTCCCATTTATCCTTAAGACTCTTAGATCACCCTCCATCTCTTGAATCTCATAAGCATTATTACTGAACGCCTTAATAATTTGAAAAGGACCTTCCCACTTAGGAGACCACTTCCCTAAAGATCTGGTCTTTCGATCCATAGGCAATATCACTTTTCACACTAGTTCTCCAGCTGAAAAGGTTTTACTCTTGACCTTTTTATTATAGGACTTCTCCACCCTTTTCTTTTGCCTTTTCAGCAACTCTAATGCATGGAGTCTTTCTTCATCTAAATCCACTAACTCATCAAGCATCATATTCCAATAAGATTCATATGGAATCTCATGATGCCTTTGAATCCTTATGGACTGAAGATAAATTTCTACAGGCAAAACTGCATCATGACCGAAAGTCAGTCGAAATGGGGTAGTATTAGTTGCCTCTTTGGGGGACGTTCGACATGCCCAAAGTATTTGGTCCAATGTCTTATGCCAATTTCTTGGCCTTTTCCCACATTCTTTTTTATCAACCCAATAACTACTTTATTTGCTGCTTCGACTTGGCCATTAGCTTGAGCATAATAAGGTGTGGATGTTATAAGCTTGAATCCCATTTCTTTAGAAAACTCTTGCATTTTTCGACCAGTGAAGACTGATCCTTGGTCTGTTGTAATTGTCTCTGGGATTCCAAACCTATAGATGATGTGTTTCTGGATAAATTCAATCACATCTTCTTGATCAACATTTGGTAAATGGATAGCTTCGACCCATTTGGTATAATAATCAATACCCACCAAAATGTACTTATGATTTTTAGATGATGCTGGTCGAATTTCTCCAACCAAATCCAAAGCCCATCCTCTGAAAGGCCAAGGTTTTACTATAGAATGCAACTCACTTGCAGGGACGTGTTGGATGCCAGCATGGACTTGACATTTCCGACAACCCTTAGCAAATTCAATACAATCTTTTAACATGGTAGGCCAATACATGCCTTGTCGAAACAACAACCATCTCATCTTATGGCATACCTGATGTGCCCCACATGCCCTACTATGGATAGTTGAAAGGGCCAAGTATGCTTCTGCCTCACTGAGGCACTTAAGCAATACTCCCTCAGGAGTCTTTTTTAATAATTCATTACCCAACAAGACATAACTTAAAGCTTGATACTTGATTTTCCTTTCTGTCGAAGGCATTGGATTCTTTAAATAATCCATTATAGGTTTTCTCCAATCCTTATGAGTTATGCTATCAACTGCCAGGATTGCAAAATTATCTTCATCAGCGTGTCCAAGCTTAGTTTCTTCCAAATCTGATGGGGCTAATCCTACTGACAGCACCCTTCCTCTGATTTCGACTTCGATTGCATCTTGTAATTTTTCTTTCGAAACTTTATACCCTGATGCAATCTGAGCCAAGTCATTAGCTACCTGGTTTTCCAGTCTAGGGATGTGTCGAAAACTAAGTGCGTCGAACTTTTACAACAGTCGATTCACAACTACAAAGTACATAATCAAGTTTTCTTTTATGCACTTGTACTCCTTGGTAACTTGTTTTATGACCAGTTCTAAATCTCCCATTATTTCGACATGAGTTGCCCCCAATTCCAACAATACTTCAAGTCCAGCAATTAAAGCTTCATATTCAGCTTCGTTGTTAGAACAACGGCCTTCAATTTTATACTTAAGTGTTATTGGAATTTTTTTAGGAGAAATAACAAGTACTCCTATGCCTGTCCCATCTTTATGGCTTGACCCGTCGAAGTATAACTTCCAAGGTTCCATTTCAAGACAGTTCAGAGGGATTTCATTCATAGAGTGGTCAACTGTAAAATCTGCCACTACTTGTCCTTTAACAGCTCTTAAAGGCTTATAAGTTAAAGAATATTCAGTTAATGCTAATACCCATTTTCCAATTCGACTATGCAAAATAGGTTTGGACAACATATGTTTAATAACGTCATAACGAGAAGAAACATAAACATCAATTGGTTTTATATAATGCTTCAATTTTGTACAAGAAAAATACAAACATAAACATAATTTTTCAATCATGCTATATCTAGTTTCTGCATCATTTAAAACTCTACTAAGGTAATAGACGGCCCTTTCGACACCATCATCATCCTCTTGAGCTAACATGCTCCCTAAAGTTCTATCTGACGCAACTATGTATAATCTCATACACTTATTGCCACAAGGTGGTGAGAGAATCGGGGGGTGACTAAGGTACTCTTTGATCTTGTCGAAAGCTTCCTGTTGAGCTTGCCCCCAGTCGAACCCATCCTTGCTAGCTCGAAGCAATGGTGAAAAGGCTTGCGTTTTCCCACTTAAGTTGGATATAAATCTCCTTAAGAAATTTATTTTGCCCAAGAGAGACTGCAATTCCTTCTTTGTTGATGGCGTTTTTGCTTCCATAATTAATGGCTTTGGTTTTATTCTGGTTAATTTTGATCCCCTTCTTTTGGACGACAAAGCCTAAGAAATCCCCTGCCTGCACACAAAAAGCACATTTGAGAGGATTCATTTTTAGACCATGCTTTCTCATCCTTTCAACGGAATGTCGAAGATGGTTTAAATGATCTTTTCCTGAAAAAGACTTAACAACAATATCATCAATATAGATTTGCATAAAAGTCTCAATAAAATCATGAAAGATCAAATTCATTGCTTTCTGGTAAGTTGCCCCAGCATTTTTTAGACCAAAAGGCATTACTACCCATTCATAAGTGCCTAATGCCCCTGGACATCGAAAAGCAGTTTTTGGGACATCTTCCTCACCAATGAATATTTGGTTATAACCAGAATAACCATCCAACATACTTAAGTATTCATGTCCTGCAGCAGAATCAATCAACATTTCTGCCACAGGCATAGAATATTCGTCCTTAGGGGTTGCAGAATTTAGATCTCTAAAATCTATATAGACCCTTAAAGAACCATTCTTTTTAATGACTGGTACAATATTAGCTAGCCATTCGACATACCTAGCTGTACGGATGAACTTGCATCTAAGTAGCTTTTCAATTTCCTCTTTGATTTTGGAAAGGATTGTTGGGGCAAACCGTCTTGGATTTTGCTTGACTGGCTTTTTCCCAGGTATGATTGGCAACTTATGTTCAACAAGCTCTCTTCTCAAACCAGGCATTTCTTCATAGTCCCAAGCGAAGCAATCCTTGAATCCCTTCAGTAGTTGGACCATTTCGACTTTGAGTTGTGGGTCGAGACTAGCACTAATATAAGTAGGCCTTTTTACTCCCCCTTCACCCAAGTCAATTTCTTCCAAAGGACCTTGCGCCAGCATTTTAATATTGTCTGACAGTGGATCCTTTTCAAAACCTAAAGGCTCATTATCATAGATAGCATCAACCCTTTGGTTTTGGTCATCGATTTGAGACCCATCAGGTGGTTCAGGTTCAAAGTCCTTACCAGGGCCTACTCCATAAATCTGAGTTGTGGCTTTGACAGCTGTAATACCCCAAAATTTGCTCTCTCTTTTGTCATCATAGCATAGCATTATCATATATCATATCATATCATATCCATCTCATTAGCCTTGCATTGCATCTTTAACATAGAAAAATGAAGTATAACATCCCTCTTACCATCAATGCATGTGATCAGGTGAAAGATGGACAATCAAGGAATCGTTCAAGGCACAAAAGGTCAAACAAGTTGCCTCAAGGCAAGCCAAGAGGTCTTTCATGTCTCATACTATCTCAATTGATCATCCAAAACCTCAAGAAAGTGAGATTCAATAGGAGATTGAAGCATTACATCCTTCACCACGCAAGAGGTCCAAAAAACTGAAGGAAAACCCTCAAATGAGATAATTCATTGGTTCAAAAACACCCTCAAGTGGCATATCTCATCATACTTTAAGAGGATACACAACATACTCCGAGGAATTTGAAATTAAAGACTGCACATTTTTCCCCCTAGTAGGTGGGTATCAAGACTAGGGTTTCCAATTAAATCAGGTTATCTCTGATTTTTTGGACAAAACTTGATGTCATGGTATTCTACATGTCCTTAAGTGTATGTGTGTGGAAAATTGCCTCTCAATTGGTTTTAGAAGTGGTTCAATTGGAAGAAAGATAAAAAATCAGGAAAATTGGGGCTAAGTCAAATAATCAGAGGAAAAAGTCAACTCTCAACTTTTTGAGGCCAAATTCATGAAATTCATGTTATATGTGACCAATGTACAAAATTTGATCAAGAAACTCCAAAAGGATTATGAAAAATCAAGATTTGAAAAGTTGCTACTTTTGGAAGAAGTAGGGTTTCTAAATAAGGAAAGTTTTGGCCATTTGGCACCAAACTTTGAACCAAGGCCATTCAAAATTGAGACGTCAAATCAAAAATCCACTCGGCCACAACGAAAGATCTTGTTTCAAGCTTCAAATCCATATAAAGAACTCTTCCATCAGATCAAAATTGAGGGAGTTATGATCGATCAAAGTTTGGTAAAATCAAGGCAAAAATCAAGTCATGGCAAGGCAAATGCAGGCCCATAGGCCATAATTTCATCGAACAGTTGGCGTGCCAAATGTCAAGCCAATTTTCTCCATCAAGAAGGCTTCAAATTAAAAATTGTTGAACATCAAAGTTGTTCATATCCATGTCCTCTTCAACTTTGATGTTGGACATTTTTTCATTTGAACAAGTTATGAAGGTCATATGAGGGCTCGAACATGGTGGTCTCATGCTGAAAGTTCACAAGTCACAATGCCTTGCTGGCAGCCCAAGTCACACACCCATGCACCAATTGTGGTTTCTTGTTTTCCAAGCAACTGAGTTGATCCTAACTAACCGAGTTAACTAACTTGACTCAATGAGTTGAGTCTAACTAACTCCGACCCTAGCTCCAAACCCAAACTTCATTCCAAACCTCTTCCAAACCACTTATACTCCAAACCTAAAATCTATTTAAGAGATGCTTCACTCATTTTCAAGAACCTCAACCATTTTTTCTCCATTTTTACTCTCAATTCTCTCACATTTCTCTCTAATCTCTCTACTCATTCTTCATCAACTTCTACTTCTCTCTTCCAAAACCACACACAAAAGCTCTTGTTTCTTGAAGAATAATCACTTTTTACATTGAAAAGTGATTAATTCTTGAGCTTAACCTTCATCATTTAGCATTCTTTGGTTGGATTTCTGGAAGTTCAGAGTATTCTTCTTCAATCCAAAGGTTTCTCACCATTTATTTTGGTGCAAGTTGGATTTTGGTGGACTTTCGCGATTTCGTTCAGGTTTCGACGCATTTCGGCTATCGATCGAGGAATCTCTGGTTTTCTTTCATTTTCTGCACCAAGATTACTTTGCAACAATTACCAAAGCAAGTCTCCGCTTTGTAGGTTGGTTTTCCCTAAATCTACACCGTTTTTAGCTTATTCGCAACTTATTCGATGTAGATTTTTGTGGATTTTCGATTTGGATTCATGTGCTAGAATTCGATTCTTGATGTTGTTGATTATTGGATTCAATTGATGTTTGACGACAGTAATTCCATGTAATTTCGTGATTAATTGATTGCATGTTCATTTAGATGTTTGGATAAGTCATTTGCTGCTGAAAAGTGCTTTTGCAACTGTTTTTTTTTTGTCACTGTCCCAGGTTAATCGGTTAACACCAGGCGTTAACGGGTTAACATGTGTTAATTCTGCATTTTCTGCCTGATTTTGAACTGTTAATCGGTTAACACCAGGTGTTAACCGGTTAACACTATTGCAGAATGTGTTTTTTTGCGTTTTTAAGCATGTTTCGACCCCGCTTCACTTTTAATCTTCATGGATTAATATGATACTCATCTAATGACTGTTTTGATGTTGTTGCACCTCACACCATCATATACACACAATTTACCGACACACGGTTTTTTTTATTGTTAATCGATGAATGTTTATGTTTGCATTGTTGATTAATTGATGTGATGAACACATGATGCACACACTTTGAGCTCATTAATTGCTAATTGAGGTTATGTTGCTGGAATCACTATGCACATGTTCATTTGCTTTCCATTTCAGGAGATGTATACTTGTTTTGACTTGCTCATATTCTTGACAATGTGTATTCTTTTGTAATGTACATTATAACATGTTTGATTTCAAGAATTGTATATCATGATTTGGTAATATGGTTGTGATCGTGTTTGTTTGATGAATGTGCAAGGCTTGATGCATAATAATGGTTGTTCATGATTGAAATTGTGTGTTAATGCATGCTGCCTCTGAGTTTTCACTGCTGATTATACACATATGTGCTGTTGTATGTACTACCAAATGCTTTTTACACCCATTTTGGAGGCTGAACATGTGCTGTTAATTACTGTTTGGTACATGATGATAGATTTACCGCTGCCTTGCATTTAGGGGCTGTAATAGTTGCTATTTTCACTATTTCCTTCCATTGGCTTGTTTGACCAAGTTCTTTTACTCATGATCTCTTGTAAATATTTTGTGAACTAACTTTTTCATGTAGGTGCTAAAGGTAAGTAGGTGTGTGGATATGCTTCCACATGCACGTTTTTCTTTCATACTCTCTTATTTCTTTTAATAATTCAAATTGTGATTTTGTTAAGCATTTACATGCTTTCCTTGAATAACTTTTTCTTCACCCTTCTCTAAGATCAACTTAACTTCCATTTTGGAAGTAAGTTGTTTCTTTCGCTCTTCTTCTCCTTTCTTTTAGGATTAGACTTCTTAAACCACATTAACCTTAGGATCACCATGTATGATAACATTAGGGTTGAGTATTAGTCCCCTTAGTTTTCACCTTTGATCCGCTTTTGAGTCTTTCATCTCCTCATCTCAAAGAAAATTCAAAATATCTAATAAAGGTAGGCACTTATTGCATTTAGGCCTTTTCATATAAAGAAAAGATTATAAGGGGTCTTCTCTTATAATCTTAGAATGTGTAGCGTATGGCCCATCTTGGGTCAACGTGTTAAACATTTGATCTTGTATGAAGGACTTAAATGCAATACTTGTTGAAGATACAAACTAAAAAACACTTCTTCATAATTAACAAAAACACTTAATAAATACCAGTATGCTAGTGTATTTGAACCTTAATAATTGGAACTAAATGTGAGGGTCTTCTTCACACTTAGTGTACTTTCTTACTCATTCCATCTTGGAATGTGAGGATGTATACATTCCAATGATTAAGATTTAGATACACTATCATATGCAAACAAATAAAAAAACTTTTAAAATACTTCAAACAAATAAACAATTCTTTTCTCATCTCTTTCATTCCAGTCTTAAGGACTCGTCACGTCCGTTCTATCGCAAACAGGTAACGCCTAAGTCTCCATACAGCGAGCCGCAACACCTAAACTGCTGGGACGCACACTCTGACGTTTCCACTAAAAAAACACAAACAAAGCGACCCTCGTTGAGGGGAACTATGTCGCTCTGATTCTCATGTTCCCGATGAGATACGTAGGCAGTGGGGTAGGGCCCATTCGAGCACTTCTTTTATTTTCCCTACATTTGTTTCTCTTTCTCTCTCCTCTCCTTTTTCATTCCTTTTTTTCCAGTTCTTTTTCCAGTTCTTTCCATATCATCCTTTGATCGAGACAAGCAAGCGTGGATCCCATCGGGTACGATGGACGCATGGGGGTGCTAATACCTTCCTCGTGCGTAACCGACTCCCGAATCCAGTTCTTTTGGTCGTAAGACCATGCTCTTTCCTTTCCCAGGTTTATGCGATGTTTCCTTTCCCTCTCGTGGGATAAATACACATTGCTGGCGACTCTGTTTCGGTGCCACTTTCGCGTTTGTACTTGGATGAAAATCCCGGGAGCGATAGCTGGCGACTTCACTGGGGACAGATTGACCTATTGCTGGTCCATCCTAAGCGAGTCAATCCTAGCGCTTGTTTTCTTTTCTTTCATTGGGTGTTTACTGTTGTATTGTATTTGTTGTTTACTGTATTTTATTACTTGTACCATATTTACAGCATGTTAGCATTTACATTTCATATATTCTACTGTGTTGCACTGTTCTGTCTGTTTGGCGGGATGGGATTTCTGAGAGATGAGCCCATTACCAAGGTTCGAGTGCACACTTAGATTTAGAGTGGAGAGTAGTGGGACCTACATACCATCTGTGTACGTTGGGTAATCACGAAATTCACAGCTAGACGAGGCTATCTTGGGACCCATCATGGCGTGCGCATCTTGCGTATTCCAGGATGTCGATCTAGAGAGCTGTCGACTCTAGTGACCGATCATGAGGACCTTAGTGGAAACATCTCTCTTTAGTGGTGACAGTGGCAGACCACATTCTGTGGCAAACCCACTCGCGCCCGAGGGCCCACTTTGGAACTTGCATAGGATGACCTTTATTTTCTAAGGTGAGTCAGTGGACGACCTCTTTGATTGGCATAGCATTGTATCCTACGGGCTGAATGTGCTATCGCTTCTCAAACCTCCGAAGCTGACAAGCCTTGTTTTCTAGGAACCACATGTGAGTATGGGTGGGATGTTTACAGGTTTGCAGGTAACCCAGCCTCCTACATACCTTACTTGTGATTCTATGATTGTTACAGACAGTGTATCCTATGACAGTGGTTTGAGTATCCATCTCAGATATATTGCCAGATTCAGTACAGAGACACAGTGCACACAGTTCAACACAGACACAGACATCTGAATACTTGATCACATGCCTTTTGCATTTGCATACTCATATCATAACAGGTTATGTTTGTCATTTTCAGGTACCTACCATATTGTCTGATTCCAATCATGAGTTTCCAAGAAGTTGAGGTTAAAAGGAAGAATAATGTGTCATATAAATTCCCTGATGCTAAGCCAGATTCATTGAACAAGATGATAGGTATGGCTGGTTCTGGTGTTCTCAGCACTTTTCAGAAGGAATATGGAGAGCTGATTAAAATGGTATGTGCATTCACAAAGTATGAGAAGGATAGGTTGCACACTTTCTTACAGTTCTATGAACCATCAATGAGATGTTTCCTGTTCCCTGACTACATTTTGATGCCCACTTTGGAGGAATTCTCATTTATTTTGGGAATTCCAGTCACGTCTTCTATACCGTATTTTTCTGAAGATGCTCTTACCCCCAAAGTAATTGCTGTTGTTCTACATTTGGACCAGTCTGTTGTGAAAAGTGGCCTGAGTAAACTTAAAGAAGATGAAGGATTTCATTTGGAGTTTCTTTTCCAACAAACTCAGGAGGCTGCCAAGGCTAAAAACTGGACTACTTACAATGCTGTGTTAGCTCTTTGTATCTATGGTTTGGTGCTTTTCCCTGGTCAACCTGACTTTGTTGATATGCAGACGATGAAAGTGTTCGTTTCGAAGAACCCGATTCCTACCCTGCTAGGGGATTTTTATTACTCGGTACACTACAAAAATGAGAAGGGAAGAGGAAGTCTGGTTAGTTGCTGTACCCAATTGTTATGTCGTTGGCTCTTCAAACATTTACCTCGAACTGGTGCTTTCGTAGAAACTACTGAGACAATGAAATGCTCCAAGAGATTGATAGGTTTGACTGCCAATAACATCATTTGGTTTGATCCCAAATTACTGACAGTAGAGCTTATTGTTAAATGTGGAAGTTTTTTGAATGTGCCTCTACTTGGAAGAAAAGGTGGGATTAATTACAACCCGGTGTTGGCTGTTAGACAATTTGGTTATGCTTCGAGAAATCCTCCTGCTGATGAAGAGATTAGTGCTTCTCTGTTTTTCGTGGGAACCAAGAATGAAAGAGTGCCAGAAGTAATAAATGCCTGGAAATTTAGGCAAAGAGAGGGAAAGTTAATTTTTGGCAAAGGAGACTGTAGATCATACCCTGACTACGATGCTTGGATTGAGATGAAGGTCAAAGAGCTATTGCTCCCTTTTCAACACTCCATGGTACCAGCTGAAGAGTGCGAGAAATGGAAGAAAATGGTTAGAGAGTTGCAGATAGAGAACTCTGGAATGAGCAGATGTCTTCAGAAAGCTTTGACTGACAACAAAGATTTGGAGAAGAGAGCATTGGAAGCGGAGAAAATCTTGGCAGACAAGGAAGAAGATTTTGATGATAGAGCTCGGTACTTCCGAAAACTTACTTTAGGAGCAGATGATACTAGTCAGGCTCACAAGACTACAAAGCAGGCTTTAGCCCGAAGCAGGGAATCATTAGCTAAACTTCGTCAAGCTTGGGATGAAGTCAGAATTGAAAACTCTGAATTGCTGACCCAGTTAAAAGATAAAGATGAAGAGCTGAAGAAAGCACATGTAGTAAGAAGAAAGTATCGAGAGGATCTTGGAAAAAGTCAAGAACAGGTAAGGAATACTGAAGATAAGCTGAAAATTGCCAACAAAGAGCTTGAAGATGTCACGGAAGATCTGAAGCTGGTTAAAATTCAAGCTGGAATCAAGAGGCGCAAAGGAGCCGATGAAGATGAAGCCTTGCTGATGCACATGGGCTCATTATCTGATGCATTGGAAAAAAGGGACGTCGTAATCAAAGACCTGATTAAGAAGCCACATCATCAGCGTACCCGCCTCCTGTTCGAAGAGATTAAGTATTCCAGCCAGAAGCTAAAAGACGTAGAGCTATCAGATTAATTATTTTTGTCATTTCTTTGTAATTTGCAATGGTTACCATCAGAATTGTTGATGGATCCATTTGACTGCTTGTTTCTTGTTCTGTTGCTGAAACTATGAAAATGTGCTTGAAAACTTTTGGGAATTCGTATGAAATGAGCTACTTCTGTTCACAATTTCTGGTCTTCAGATACATGTGATGTGATAAGATATCTGCACACTGGCACACTACAAAATCACTATTTCTGGTCATCAGATATTTGTGATTGGTGTATATGAATATCTCTTCAAGGCAAAACTCAATAATCATGATTTCTGGTCGTCAGGAATTCGTGGTTACGATTGGAATCAAGATATGAAAAGTATCTTGAAATGACAAACATAACTGTGCATTTGCATTTGCATAGCATATCATTTTTGCATTATAGGTTTTCTTTTTTGCAGGCGCCTGTTAACCTTTATTTGGTTTTCAGGCACGATAGCTGATACCCCAGTTCACCGATATTCTACCCGACGCAATCAAGCCAGAGCCATGGAACAAGTTTAGACTGAATTAACTGATTTGAGGGGGAGAATGGAGCAGTTCATGAACCTTATGCAGGGGATTGCTCAAGGTCAGCAGGAGCTGAGGGACGGTCAGGAAACCATGAGGGTTGGTCAAGATGCCATGAGAGCCACTATTCAGAGGCTGGAGACTGAAATCCCAAATCGCAATGTGCGCACTCCTCCTGTTGGCAACATCCCCACTGGTGGGGTGCATCTGGGACTTGATAATAGTGGTTTAGAGGATGGTCAAGATGACCAGTTTACGGCATTCAACAACGACATGGGTTTCTACAATGAAGATCGGAAGTACGAAGGGTTAGATGAAAGACTCAAGGCTATTGAGAGCCAAAATCCTCTGGGGATTGACGTAGAGGAGATGGGTCTCGTGCAAGGTGTGAGAATCCCTCCCAAGTTCAAACTTCCTACATTGGATAAGTACAATGGCAGTACCTGTCCCAAAACACATTTGCAAGCTTAAAATCGCAAGATTGCCGCTTATACTGAAGACCAAAAGCTCTGGATGTATTTCTTCCAGGACAGCCTGTCAGGCGCCTCCCTAGAATGGTATATTAAGCTGGACAGGGTTCATATAAAGAACTGGAAAGATTTGTGCGCTGCGTTTCTGAAGCAGTATCAATATAATTTGGACATGGCGCCCAATCATACTCAGCTGCAGAGTATGACTCAGGATCACAAGGAGGGCTTTAAGCAGTACGCGCAGAGATGGAGAGAATTGGCTGCTCGAGTTCAACCACCTTTGGCTGATCGTGAGATGGCTGATATGTTCATGAGCACACTCCAAGGGCTGTATTTGGATAGATTGGTTGCGTGTCCTTCAACAGGGTTTGCCGACATTGTTATCGCTGGGGAATGAATAGAGAGTTTGCTGAAGTTGGGTAAGATTCAAGACGTCAGTGGGACTGGTGCTTCGAGTTCGAGGAAACCCTTTGCTAACGGACCAAGGAAAAGAGAAGGGGAGTCCAGTGCTGTGCATAGAGGAAAGGGCAGAGGCAGGACTCAATCCTATCATCAGGTGGACGCTGTAACCATTCCGGTTCCAGCAGGACAACAAGCTCCAGATCAGCAAGCTAGACCCCGATTCCAGACTAATAGATAAAGGGACCGTAAGTTTGATCCCTTGCCTATGACATATGCTGTTTTGTTACCACAATTGCTCAAAGAGAAGTTGGTTGAACTTTGGACTATGAGGCCGTCAGATACTGGAAAATTGCCCCAAAATTATGATGCTAATGTTCGATGTGAATTTCATTCTGGTGCGCCGGGTCACTCGATAGAAAAGTGTTGGGCCTTTCAACATAAGTTTCAGGATCTGATTGACACAAAAGCTATTAATTTCTCTAAGCCGCCGAATGTTCGCGATAATCTAATGCCTCATCATGGAGATGCAGGCATGCATGCTATTTCTGATGGCGAGAAATTGAATCTGATTACCGATGTTAATTTGGTAAGGACTCCGCTGTTGATTGTAAAAGAGCGTTTGTTAAAAGGAAAGGTATTTCCTGGATGTGGCTCTGATTGTGAGGATTGTTCGAGATAGATTAGTGGCTGCAGTAAGTTGAAAGTTGGACTGCAGGATCTTATGGACGAAGGAAGCCTTCAGTTTGATAAGGTAGAGAAGGAAAAATATGTTTCTGTCATTACCATTTATTATAATCCAGTTGAAATACAGGTGCCTGTTGAAGCTCCTGTTGTTATCATCATGCCCGAGAGGCCGAGACCAGTTACGATTATAGTTCCTGAATCTGCTTCTTATGGGTCTAATAGGGCAGTTCCATGGCAATATGGAACTAACACTTATCAAGGAGGAAGTCAACAGAAAGCAGAGGCTGCTGTTGGTACCAGTGTTGAGAATGTCAGTGGACCAAGTGGTTTCACCAGAAGTGGTCGACTGTTTGCTCTCCAGACTCTAAGGAGTGATAAAGAAACTGAAGCCGCTGCAAGAACAAAAGGAAAACAGGTTGTTGGTGACAAGGTGCCTGTTTAGGAAGAGGACCCTAAAGTCAATTTTGATAGTGATGTTGAGGAATTTATGAGGATTATCAAAAAGAGCGATTATAAGATCATTGATCAGCTCAATCAGACACCCTCTAAAATCTCAATATTATCCCTGTTAATGAGTTCAGATGCACACCGGACTGCTTTGTTGAAGGTTTTGAATATGGCCTATGTTCCCCAAGAGATTACTGTGAATCAGTTGGAGGGAGTAATTTCTAATGTCAATGTGAGCCACGGGTTGGGGTTTACGAATAGGGATTTGACTCCAGATGGACGTAATCACAACAAAGCGTTGCACATCACACTTGAATGCAAAGGAGCTGTTTTGTCGCATGTTCTAGTTGACATGGGTTCTTCCTTGAATGTGTTACCCAAAAAGGCCCTGATGAAAATTAAAGTAGATGATTGATTCTTAGACCCAGCGATCTGATTGTGAGAGCTTTCGATGGATCCCAAAGATCGGTGTTTGGAGAGGTAGAATTACCAATACAGATTGGTCCACAGATATTCAAGACAATCTTTCACGTTATGGACATTCAGCCTGCTTACAGCTGTTTGTTGGGCCGACCGTGGATTCACGCAGCAGGCACAGTTACCTCCACACTACATCAGAAGCTCAAATACGTGTTCGAGGGTCAAGTGGTTACCGTTTGCGGTGAAGAAGATATATTTGTGAGTTATCTATCCACTTTCAAATATGTGGAAATGGATGGAGAGATTCATGAAACGCTGTGCCAGTCTTTTGAAGCCCTGAATATCAACAAATTCCCAGAACCTACTTCAACATCAGTGGTGTCAAATGGGCCAGTTGGGCCGAGTGCATCAATTGCGTCCTACAAGCAGGCCAGAGAAGTGGTTGAAAGCGGAAATGCCCAAGGTTGGGGTAAGGCTATCGATGTGTTTGTGAAAGAAGATAAGTTCGGCATTGGATACCAACTGGGTCAGACCCCAGTTCCCCGATTCCGTGGGCCAATCAATTTCAATAGTGGAGGAATTATCAACCCTAATCAGTCCTGCTCAACAATAGAAGATGACGCTGAAAGCTCAGATTATCTGGACAGATGGGTGTATTCACTGGCTCCGGGCGAGGCGTTGCAAAACTGGTCTAGTGAAGAAGTCATTCATGTTGTACACCATTCAGAGTAATAATTCTTGTCTTTCATAATGCATAAATCCCACGCTCTGCCCAAGGTGTGTGGATCCATTTGTAGGGCCGCCATATTTTCTCATATAATGTTCAAACATCAATAAAAAGGACGTTTTTGTTTACAAATTTGTGTTCCTTTATTCCTTCTTTATTTTTATTTTTGCACAAAGAAAATTAAAAATGATAATGCACCTTCTTTTCTTTTGTTTTCAAGCAAAAAACAATCTAAAATAAAGCATCAATCCAATCATGCAGACTTGATTTTGTGGATTCCTCAGAAATTGATTCTGTTATGCCCACGTATGATTTCGACAATCCGATCTATCAAGCTGAGGAGGAAAGTGATGAAGACTATGAACTCCCGGAAGAGTTGGCTAGATTGTTGAAACAAGAAGAAAAGACCATTCAGCCTCATCAGGAAGCTCTTGAGGTTATTAATATCGGTTCAGAAGAAAGCAAGAAAGAGATCAAGATCGGTGCAAATTTGCGGGCTAATGTAAAGCAAGAGCTGATAGTCATGCTACGTGAATATGTTGAAATCTTTGCTTGGTCATATCAAGATATGCCAGGTTTAAATACAGACATAGTTGTGCATAAACTACCATTGAAAGAGGCCTGTACACCGGTCAAGCAGAAGCTGCGCAGAACGAAACCAGAAATGGCTTTGAAGATCAAGGAAGAGGTACAGAAACAGTTGGATGCAGGTTTTCTGGCAGTAACCAACTATCCTCCCTGGGTGGCCAATATAGTATCGGTGCCAAAGAAAGATGGCAAGGTCAGAATGTGTGTGGATTACAGAGATCTCAACAGGGCGAGCCCTAAAGATGACTTTCCACTCCCTCATATTGATGTGCTGGTTGACAATACTGCTCAGTTTTCAGTGTTCTCATTTATGGATGGATTCTCCGGGTACAAACAGATAAAGATGGCGCCTGAAGACATGGAGAAGACGACATTCATTACCCCGTGGGGTACCTTCTGTTACAAAGTAATTCCTTTTGGGTTGAAGAACGCAGGGGCAACTTATCAAAGAGCAATGGTGACGTTATTTCACGATCTAATTCATAAAGAGATCGAATGCTATGTGGATGACATGATTGCTAAATCAAAGACAGAAGAGGAACATCTGATCAACTTGAAGAATTTGTTTGAGAGGTTGAGGAAATTCAGGTTGAGACTGAATCCTAACAAGTGTACTTTTGGCGTGCGGTCCGGAAAATTGCTGGGTTTCATTGTCAGTGAAAAAGGAATAGAGGTTGATCCTGCTAAAGTGAAAGCTATACAAGATATGCCTGTACCGAGAACTGAGAAAGAAGTTCGCGGCTTTCTAGGGAGATTGAACTACATTTCATGGTTCATATCTCACCTAACTGCCACCTGCGAACCAATATTCAAAATGCTAAGAAAAGATCAAACGGTCAGGAGGAATGATGATTGTCAAAATGCATTCGATAAAATAAAAAGATATTTGCAGGAACCTCCGATTCTGATACCTCCAGTTCAAGGGAGACCACTGATTATGTACTTGACAGTGCTCGAAGGATCCATGGGTTGTGTTCTCGGTCAACACGACGAGACAGGTAGGAAAGAACATGTTATCTACTACCTGAGCAAGAAGTTTACAGATTGTGAATCACGTTATTCAATGCTTGAGAAGACATGTTGCGCACTCGCATGGGCCGCAAAGCGATTGAGACAATATATGCTCACACATACAACCCTGTTGATCTCAAAAATGGATCCGGTCAAGTATATTTTTGAGAAACCAGCACTTACAGGCAGAGTTGCAAGGTGAAAGATGATACTGACAGAGTACGATATTCAATATACTTCGCAAAAAGCAATCAAGGGAAGTATACTGTCACATTATCTTGCACAATAGCCTCTTGATGACTACCAGCCCAGGAAGTTTGATTTCCCTGATGAGGACATCATGTTTCTCAAAGCGAAAGACTGCGAGGAACCACCTCTGGAGGAGGGGCCTGACCCTGAATCCAAATGGAGTTTGATGTTTGACGGGGCAGTTAATATGAATGGGTGCGGAGTTGGTGCAGTTCTCATTACGCAAGAAGGCATTCACATGCCCTTCACTGCCCGAGTAACTTTCGGGTGTACCAACAATGAAGCAGAATACGAAGCTTGCATACTAGGGATTGAGGAGGCTATTGATTTACGAATCAAGACCCTCGATATCTTTGGTGATTCAGCACTGGTAATCAATCAAGTAAAGGGAACTTGGCACACACATCAGCAGAATTTGATTCCATATAGAGATTATACGAGGAGATTGCTGACATTCTTAACAACTGTCAAGTTGTACCACGTTCCTAGAGATGAAAATAAGTTTGCAGACGCCTTGGCCACTATATCTTTGATGATCAAAGTGCATGGTTGGAACTTTGTACCCAGGATTGATGTATCTCGTCTTGATAGACCTGCTTTTGTGTTTGATGTTGATGCAGTGTCTGACGACAAGCCTTGGTACCATGACATTAAATGCTTCTTGGAAAGTCTAGAATACCCGCCTGGGGAATCTTCCAAAGACAAGAAGACATTAAGAAGGCTAGCCAGTAGTTTCTTCTTGAACAAATATGGCGTGCTGTATAAAAGAAATTTTGACACGGTTCTGCTCAGATGCGTGGATAGACACGAAGCAGACCTGTTGATGATTGAAGTGCACGAAGGCTCTTTCGGTACCCATGCCGGAGGACATGCGATGGCTAAGAAATTGTTGAGATCGGGGTATTATTGGTTGACAATGGAGTCAGATTGCTGCAAGTATGCCCGCAAGTGTCACAAATGCCAGATCTATGCAGACAAAGTACACGTTCCTCCAAATCCGTTGAGTGTCATGTCCTCTCTGTGGCCCTTTGCAATGTGGGGCATTGATATGATCGGGAAAATTGAGCCTACGGCTTCAAACAGCCATCGTTTCATCTTGGTCGCCATTGATTACTTCACTAAATGGGTTGAAGCAGCATCTTATGCCAATGTCACTAAGCAAGTGGTAGCTCGTTTCTTGAAACGAGATATCATGTGTCGATATGGAGTTCCCGAAAGAATCATTACGTTCTAATTTGATTAATAAGATGATGGTTGAGCTATGCCGGGACTTCAAAATCAAACATCACAATTCTTCTCCGTACCGCCCAAAGATGAGTGGCGCGGTCGAAGCGGCCAACAAAAATATCAAGAAGATTATGCAAAAGATGGTTGTCACGTACAAAGATTGGCATGAGATGTTACCGTTTGCTTTGCATGGGTATCGAACATCAGTCCGCACGTCCACTGGGGCAACACCATACTCACTTGTATACGGTATGGAGGCAGTTCTACCGATCGAAGTTGAGATTCCCTCTCTTCGAGTATTGATGGACGTTAAACTAGATGAAGCTGAATGGGTACGAGCCAGATTTGATCAGCTGATCCTTATTGAGGAGAAGCGACTAGCGACAGTATGTCATGGCCAACTATACCAGCGCAGGATGAAGAGGGCATTCGATCAAAAGGTTCGACCTCAAGTTTACAAGGTCGGAGATGTGGTAATCAAGAGAATACTACCTCCGAGTACAGATCACAGGGGCAAATGGACTCCTAATTATGAAGGTCCATTCGTGGTTAAAAAGGTTTTCTCAGGTGGAGCCTTATTGCTGACAACCATGGATGGTGAAGACTTTTCATCCCCTGTTAATTCAGATGCAGTTAAAAAATACTTCGTATAAATAGACCCGCTGGATAAAAAAAAAATCCAGGCAAAAAAGGGCATCCTGGCGAACCAAAAACAGAATAAAGGTTCGGGCAAAAATTAAGGATACAATTAAAAAGAATTGTACACCCGGTAAGTTGAAAACCCGAAAGGGCAACTTAGGCAAAAATGGGTATCCCGGTGGATTGAAAACCTGAAAAGGCGATCCACGCAAAAGAGGGATTCAAGCGAATGACTGCAGTCTGAATTAATCTGTAGGTTCTCTACTCTTCAGCAAACTAGCAAAGTTTCCGAAGGAGGAATTGTTCCGACCACGAGCTTCCGAAGGCGAAGATAATCAAGAGAGTTGGAATACATACTGGCCATAACAGAATCAGAAATCAGTTGGAATCCAATTTCCGCATTGTCATTAGGATAGATTTCTTTTCTCAATTTTATGGCAATCAACTCTTTCAGGAGTTTGCTTCCGATTGTAAATTCGCCGATTTTGGCATTTTATCAATAAAATTGAATATTCAGTCACAAGGTTTTATTTTCATTTTACTGTTTTGTTTGCAAAAACGTCCGATTTTTGATAATAAAACATTGCTTTGAAAATATCATGGCCTTGCAAAAACATGCACAAAAAAGACAATTAAAATTACTTTGCTTGTTGGACAACCTTGGATGGTGGACTCAAAAAAAACCATGCAATATCCTGGGGCATGTGCATATATTTGCTATGACTTGATACTGTTGTGTCTTATTAAGTCGATTATTTCATTCAAGATTTCCCACCGGGTTTTGTGACGACAACGGTTGTTGAAGATTGAATTCTTCTGTGTTGATAACGGTTATTAATGCAGTGAGCATTCTATGTCCATAACGAGTGCAAATCTTCTGGTACCTCGCAGACGATGTGAAGGGTAGTGCAAGAGCGAATGTTCGGAAGTTGAAGACAGGGTGTTCGTCTAAGAGTTTGAAAACGCTTGGTTTTCTATAAAAGCCTCTTAAGAGACGAAGCTTCTCGCAGTAACATCCCCTGTGGAGTTTATTCTCAGCAGGATTTACCAGCAAGTGGTAGTGTCATATTTCCCGCAGGTTTCAGCATGTGAAATTTGCCAAAGAATAATTCCCTACTGAATTGTTTTCTCTCCCCATAGAGTTTGACATTTTGACAGTAATGTCCCCAGCAAGGTCTAAATAGATCGAGGGAATCTCTTCTTCAGCAAAGTTTCAGCATATGATATTACCCAGTCGGTGGTGTAATTCTCAGCATTGCTCATTTACAACTCAAAGTCCAATTTATTTTTGGCATACAGACAGTTGTTCATATTATTCCAGCAGGTGGGATAGTATTGCAGATGATTGTTCCAGCAGGTGGGGTGATCATTATATATAATCGTTCATATTATTCCAGCAGGTGGGATAGTATTGCAGATGGTTGTTCCAGCAGGTGGGGTGATCATACAGATAATCGTTCATATTATTCCAGCAAGTGGGATAGTATTGCAGATGGTTTTTCCAGCAGGTAGGATAATCATTATATACAGTAGTTTATATTGTTCCAACAGGTGGGATGATGATAAACAACTATATTCTCAGCAAAGTCCAACGTTGGTTTGGCAAAGCTTCCAAAGCCGGTTTGGTAAGCATCGAAGTCCAATGTTAGTTTGGCAAAGCTGCAAAAGTCCATCTGAGGATGGCAAGTTTGAGATTCCAAAGCCGGTTTGGTAATCATTGAAGTCCAACGACAGATTGGCAGAAATCCAACACGAATTAGTAAAAGTCCATTGTTTAGAATGGCAGAGCAGCTAAAGTCCACCAGTTGAGTGGCAAGCCAGTAGTCGTCTGACGTCGTTCAAAAAGACATTATTGAAAGTTCATCCATAGTGTGGCAAGCCAGTAGTCGTCTGGCGTCGTTCAAAAAGACATTGTTGAAAGTCCATCCATAGTATGGCAAGCCAGTAGTCGTCTGGCGTCGTTCAAAAGACAGATCTCTACGACAACGTTTCATTGAAGATTCAATCCAGCAGTCTCGTTGGGTTTATATCCCTTTTGTTCCTCGTCATCCAGAGCAAATTTTTGGCTATAGTTGGTATTCAATCACTATATACCTTGAAAGTCTGAAAGCAATCGCTTTCAGGCATTCAGGTCTACAGCGTTTGAATAGGGGCAGCTGTAATACCCCAAAATTTGCTCTCTCTTTTGTCATCATAGCATAGAATTATCATATATCATATCATATCCATCTCATTAGCCTTGCATTGCATCTTTAACATAGAAAAATGAAGTATAGCATCCCTCTTACCATCAAGGCATGTGATCAGGTGAAAGATGGACAATCAAGGAATCGTTCAAGGCACAAAAGGTCAAACAAGTTGCCTCAAGGCAAGCCAAGAGGTCTGTCATGTCTCATACTATCTCAATTGATCATCCAAAACCTCAAGAAAGTGAGATTCAATAGGAGATTGAAGCATTACATCCTTCACCACGCAAGAGGTCCAAAAAACTGAAGGAAAACCCTCAAATGAGATAATTCATTGGTTCAAAAACACCCTCAAGTGGCATATCTCATCATCCTTTAAGAGGATACACAACATACTCCGAGGAATTTGAAATTGAAGACTGCACATTTTTCCCCCTAGTAGGTGGGTATCAAGACTAGGGTTTCCAATTAAATCAGGTTATCTCTGATTTTTTGGACAAAACTTGATGTCATGGTATTCTACATGTCCTTAAGTGTATGTGTGTGGAAAATTGCCTCTCAATTGGTTTTAGAAGTGGTTCAATTGGAAGAAAGATCAAAAATCAGGAAAATTGGGGCTAAGTCAAATAATCAGAGGAAAAAGTCAACTCTCAACTTTTTGAGGCCAAATTCATGAAATTCATGTTATATGTGACCAATGTACAAAATTTGATCAAGAAACTCCAAAAGGATCATGAAAAATCAAGATTTGAAAAGTTGCCACTTTTGGAAGAAGTAGGGTTTCTAAATAAGGAAAGTTTTGGCCATTTGGCACCAAACTTTGAACCAAGGCCATTCAAAATTGAGACGTCAAATCAAAAATCCACTCGGCCACAACAAAAGATCTTGTTTCAAGCTTCAAATCCATATAAAGAACTCTTCCATCAGATCAAAATTGAGGGAGTTATGATCGATCAAAGTTTGGTAAAATCAAGGCAAAAATCAAGTCATGGCAAGGCAAATGCAGGCCCATAGGCCATAATTTCATCGAACAGTTGGCGTGCCAAATGTCAAGCCAATTTTCTCCATCAAGAAGTCTTCAAATGAAAAATTGTTGAACATCAAAGTTGTTCATCTCCATGTCCTCTTCAACTTTGATGTTGGACATTTTTTCATCTGAACAAGTTATGAAGGTCATACGAGGGCTCGAACATGGTGGTCTCATGCTGAAAGTTCACAAGTCACAATGCATTGCTGGCAGCCCAAGTCACACACCCATGCACCAATTGTGGTTTCTTGTTTTCCAAGCAACTGAGTTGATCCTAACTAACCGAGTTAACTAACTTGACTCGGTGAGTTGAGTCTAACTAACTCCGACCCTAGCTCCAAACCCAAACCTCATTCCAAACCTCTTCCAAACCACTTATACTCCAAACCTAAAATCTATTTAAGAGATGCTTCACTCATTTTCAAGAACCTCAACCATTTTTGCTCCATTTTTACTCTCAATTCTCTCACATTTCTCTCTAATCTCTCTACTCATTCTTCATCAACTTCTACTTCTCTCTTCCAAAACCACACACAAAAGCTCTTGTTTCTTGAAGAATAATCACTTTTTACATTGGAAAGTGATTAATTCTTGAGCTTAACCTTCATCATTTAGCATTCTTTGGTTGGATTTCTGGAAGTTCAGAGTATTCTTCTTCAATCCAAAGGTTTCTCACCATTTATTTTGGTGCAAGTTGGATTTTGGTAGACTTTCGCGATTTCGTTCAGGTTTCGACGCATTTCGGCTATCGATCGAGGAATCTCTGGTTTTCTTTCAATTTCTGCACCAAGATTACTTTGCAACAATTACCAAAGCAAGTCTCCGCTTTGTAGGTTGGTTTTCCCTAAATCTACACCGTTTTTAGCTTATTCGCAACTTATTCGATGTAGATTTTTGTGGATTTTCGATTTGGATTCATGTGCTAGAGTTCGATTCTTGATGTTGTTGATTATTAGATTCAATTGATGTTTGATGATGGTAATTCCATGTAATTTCGTGATTAATTGATTGCATGTTCATTTGGATGTTTGGATAAGTCATTTGCTGCTGAAAAGTGCTTTTGCAACTGTTTTTTTTGTCACTGTCCCAGGTTAATCGGTTAACACCAGGCGTTAACAGGTTAACATGTGTTAATTCTGCGTTTTCTGCTTGATTTTGAACTGTTAATCAGTTAACACCTGGTGTTAACCGGTTAACACTGCTGCAGAATGTGTTTTTTGCGTTTTTAAGCATGTTTCGACCCCGCTTCACTTTTAATCTTCATGGATTAATATGAAACTCATCTAATGACTATTTTGATGTTGTTGCACCTCACACCATCATATGCACACAATTTGCTGACACGCGGTTTTTTTTATTGTTAATCGATGAATGTTTATGTTTGCATTGTTGATTAATTGATGTGATGAACACATGATGCACACACTTTGAGCTCATTAATTGCTAATTGAGGTTATGTTGCTGGAATCACTATGCGCATGTTCATTTGCTTTCCATTTCAAGAGATGTATACTTGTTTTGACTTGCTCATATTCTTGACAATGTGTATTCTTTTGTAATGTACATTATAACATGTTTGATTTCAAGGATTGTTTATCATGATTTTGCAATATGGTTGTGATCGTGTTTGTTTGATGAATGTGCAAGGCTTGATGCATAATAATGGTTGTTCATGATTGAAATTGTGTGTTAATGCATGCTGCCTCTGAGTTTTCACTGCTGATTATACACATATGTGCTGTTGTATGTACTGCCAAATGCTTTTTACACCCATTTTGGAGGCTGAACATGTGCTGTTAATTGCTGTTTGGTACATGATTATAGATTTACCGCTGCCTTGCATTTAGGGGCTGTAATAGTTGCTATTTTCACTATTTCCTTCCATTGGCTTGTTTGACCAAGTTCTTTTACTCAGGATCTCTTGTAAATATTTTGTGAACTAACTTTTTCATGTAGGTGCTAAAGGTAAGTAGGTGTGTGGATATGCTTCCACATGCACGTTTTTCTTTCATACTCTCTTATTTCTTTTAATAATTCAAATTGTGATTTTGTTAAGCATTTACATGCTTTCCTTGAATAACTTTTTCTTCACCCTTCTCTAAGATCAACTTAACTTCCATTTTGGAAGTAAGTTGTTTCTTTCGCTCTTCTTCTCCTTTCTTTTAGGATTAGACTTCTTAAACCACATTAACCTTAGGATCACCATGTATGATAACATTAGGGTTGAGTATTAGTCCCCTTAGTTTTCACCTTTGATCCGCTTTTGAGTCTTTCATCTCCTCATCTCAAAGAAAATTCAAAATATCTAATAAAGGTAGGCACTTATTGCATTTAGGCCTTTCATATAAAGAAAATATTATAAGGGGTCTTCACTTATAATCTTAGAATGTGAAGCGTATGGCCCATCTTGGGTCAACGTGTTAAACATTTGATCTTGTATGAAGGACTTAAATGCAATACTTGTTGAAGATACAAACTAAAAAACACTTCTTCATAATTAACAAAAACACTTAATAAATATCAGTATGCTAGTGTATTTGAACCTTAATAATTGGAACTAAATGTGAGGGTCTTCTTCACACTTAGTGTACTTTCTTACTCATTCCATCTTGGAATGTGAGGATGTATACATTCCAATGATTAAGATTTAGATACACTATCATATGCAAACAAATAAAAAAACTTTTAAAATACTTCAAACAAATAAACAATTCTTTTCTCATCTCTTTCATTCCAGTCTTAAGGACTCGTCACGTCCGTTCTATCGCAAACAGGTAACGCCTAAGTCTCCATACAGCGAGCCGCAACACCTAAACTGCTGGGACGCGCACTCTAAAGTTTCCACTAAAAAAACACAAACAAAGCGACCCTCGTTGAGGGGAACTACGTCGCTCTGACTCTCATGTTCCCGATGAGATACGTAGGCAGTGGGGTAGGGCCCATTCGAGCACTTCTTTTATTTTCCCTACATTTGTTTCTCTTTCTCTCTCCTCTCCTTTTTCATTCCTTTTTTCCAGTTCTTTTTCCAGTTCTTTCCATATCATCCTTTGATCGAGACAAGCAAGCGTGGATCCCATCGGGTACGATGGACGCGTGGGGGTGCTGATACCTTCCTCGCGCGTAACCGACTCCCGAATCCAGTTCTTTTGGTCGCAAGACCATGCTCTTTCCTTTCCCCAGGTTTATGCGGTGTTTCCTTTCCCTCTCATGGGATAAATACACATTGCTGGCGACTCTGTTTTGGTGCCACTTTCGCGTTTGTACTTGGATGAAAATCCTAGGAGCGACAACAGCCATGTGATTGTGTGCAGCCTCCCAGGCCGCTTGTAACTTAGATTCGGCCACATAGGCCGAAATTCTTTGTAGTGCGTCGAATTCAGTCATTGTTACTGAATTCACTTCCCCCGCCTGTGGGGTCTACTTCAGGCAGCCCATAGTATGGAACATTGTCTTCTTCCCTTATGACCTCTCTGTCCCATCGAAATCCCTCCATTGGGTGCAAGTGTATTGAGCAGAAGGCATGGTCATCTGGGGTGAAATCAAATTCTGCTGGAGTACAAGGCGCAATATGCGCCAAGTTTTTGTCGAACTCAACACCATCAACATGATTAACAGGCACCTTAAAGTACCCTTGATCAGCTTCAATGTTTTCAACTATGCCATCAGGCCTCCAGATGATTATTCGTTGGTGCATTGATGAAGGTACTGCTCCAATGCCATAGATCCACTCCCTTCCCAGCAGAAGGTTGTAGTTAGCTTTACTTTCGACTACCATAAACAAGGTAGGTCTTGTCACTGTACCCACAGTCAAATCAACCTGTAAGACACCTAGAGTGGTCCCAATCTTCCCTTCATAGTTAGAAAAGACCATGTTGTGGGGTTTAAGATCAGTGTCGAATTTACCAATCTTACTTAGCAGAAAATGTGGCATTAAATTGACAGTAGCCCCACAATCCACCAAGATCTTATTCACAGCCACGTTCTCTACTTTCCCTATAATGTAAAGAGGTTTCAAGTGCCCTTTCATGGCCTCAGTTGGTCGTTCAAAGAAAGCATTATGTTCTTCGACACAGCCATTGTTCATCACATAGTAGCATACAGGTTGGTGTGCTGCCATTTCAGCCTCAGCGTTGGCATCCAAGTTTTCCACCTCAGTTATTCTATCATATTCTCTTGGCATTACTGAGACTACATTGACAATGATGTTTAAGGAGGCATCGGAGTCGGAATCAAAGTTGTGAGTTGAATCTTCATCCTCAGCTGCTGCGACTGCAAACCTCTCACCTTCTTCTTTCTTGTCAAAAAACAACCTTCGCCCCACAGGCACCTGGTTTTTTATTTTTGTCCCAATACCTTTATTGCTGGCAGGCAGAACATTACTACTAGCCTCAGTCAAGTCTTTGGCCTGAGCCTCTCTCAAAGCCTTCCTTCGTCTCTGTTCCCTTCTCCACTAGGACCTGGACATAGGATTTTTTCCTTTGTAATTCTCAGAAATATAGGCAGCTTTGTTGGAGGACTTGAATTCTTTCCGGTACTCAATTGAAGAACCTCTAGCCACGTCGAAATTCTTCCATCTCTGTTTTCCTTTCCCTGCTGCTTCCACTGGTTTGACCCACTTTTCAGTTGGTACATCACTGCTAGGCTTGAAAGTAGCCTGCTTAGCCCTTGGCATTTGTGGCCTTTGGCCATATTGTTTTTGAGGAGCTTTCCTTGGGTCGAAACGCCCTGGCCTTTGAGCGGCTTTTTCCTCACGTCCAGATTTGGCTTCTTTCCCCGCTTGGATGCTATGAGCAGCTTCTTTGTCGAAGATAGCGTTGCATCGAGGGCACAACATGACTTCAGAGTTCTTCCCCTGGCACCTGTGGAGAAAATCAACAATGGTTTCATCTTCTCTGGGATAAGCCAGCTTGTTGCAGTCTTCTTGATGGGCCTGTTCATCAATATCCATGGTCTGTATGTTAGTCACTTCGACCATGTTTATGTTAATTTCATTTTTTAAACGCATTTTGGAGAAGTTGACATCAAGGCCTTCAGCAGCCTCGTCTATCTGTCTGAAACGATCAGCAGTCTCTTTTGTCACCATCTGCAATTTTGGTGCTTCAGCTTCAGCATAGGTCTCGATTGTAGTCTCAGCGTCGAATCTTTGAACTTCAGAAGATGTGCTAAAGTAGTCTTTAGCAGCCATACATATCAAATGCTCAAGCTGGTATCCATCCACTTCCTCAACTTCTCTAATGAACACAACATCATTGGTAAGGTCCTCAGTAACCTCCAACACTGTGGCATTTCTGCCAAGAGCTTCGTTGGTGTTAACACTATCTGAACTATTTTTAGATTCCTCCACTAGTTCGACCATGTTAACCTCTTCGGGCTCTGTGTAATTTGCTTCAGCTACTTCAAGAGGGTTGGTATCAATTTTCATCTAGGTCTTAGTCTTCTCCCCAAATTTAAGTCTGCCTTCCTGAATAGCATTCTGCACCAGATCCCTGAAAAGAAAACATTGAGAAGTTTTATGACCCAAATAATTATGGTATTTACAAAAGCCTCTCTTTTTTCTTTGCTCTAAAGGTGGTATTTTAGCACCAGGAGGCACTAGTATTTGACCATCCTTAACTAACAAATCAAAAATTTCGTCACATTTAGTGATGTCGAAAATGTATGTTTTCTTTGGGAACCTATCATTCTTTTCGGTTTCGACAGGGTTTTTTCCATTTGAAGGGACTAATAATTTACAAGAATAGGGAGGACCTTGCTTAAGTTCAGCAAGATCTATTTCACTTTCGTCGAACTTAACAGGCTCGTCATACAATTCTTCGATGCCCTCCTGGTATTCGACGTAAGCTACCTTCTTGTTTTTGTTCACCCTAGCTTTCTCATCTTTGAGACTCTCTAGCTGTCGAACTCTGTCAGCTAACTGGGCCATATCCCTTAAATACTGGGTGTCCAGTTTTTTCCTGATAGAGTAATCAAGGCCACCAGCGGCCATTTCGACAAGTTCATGCTCAGGCACTTGTGTAAAGCACCTAGCCTTGAGTAGTCGAAACCTATTCAAGTAATCATCTATTGGCTCATTGAACTTTCGTTTCACACTAGCCAATTCTTTCAAACTAATTTTAGTCTGCCCCATGTAAAATTGCTCATGGAACAAACGTTCTAATTGGGTCCAATTACAAATCGAACCATATGGTAACGTAGTGAACCACGTGAATGAATTTTTAGTGAGGGAACTAGGGAAATACTTCACCTTTAGACTCTCATCATTTGCAATCTCACCAGCTTCGATCAGGTAACGCGCCACATGTTCGACGGTAGATTCTGTGGTATCTCCTGAAAACTTAGTAAACTTTGGTACTTTTGTCCTGGGAGGCAATTCAACTTGAAGTATATAGTCCACTATAGGCGAAGTAAAGTTTGGCCTAGAAAAACCCATATTCAGGCCATTTCGAGCCATTATTCTTCCGACCATGGCTGCCAAATTGTTCTCTGCTGCTACATTGTTGCGTCGAACCTGATTCACCACATGATCAGCGTTTTGATTTCTGTTTACTAGCACCATCCTTGGTTCCTCCTCTTCAATTATTGGTATTTGATTTCTAGGAGGCTCCTCCCTAGGTGGTTCGACCAACTCTGGATTCACCGGATTCACTTGTTGAGCGTTTTCCCTCCTCTCAACTCCTTGATTTTGGTGTTGAACAGGAGCGGGCATTCCCATGAATTCTGCTATACGCGCCATCTGGGCTATCATCATTTGATTAGTTTGAGTAGTATTCTGGATTAATGGCTGGAAAATCTCTCCCATTGTCTGAGACAAAGTATGTACCATTTGCATATTGCTCTCATCCATCTGTTGCCTCAAATATGCTGCAGACTCATTTGTTAAGTTGGGTCCTTGAGCAGAATATCCCAAACCTATGGACTGGCTATTTCGAACCATGTTAATTCCAGAACCTGACTCCTGCAAAGGGGAAGATATCACATTTTCTGAATATATTGGGGGTGCAGTACGCAGATTCTGCATCATTGCTGTTGGCATGCCATAGATTGGGTTCCTAGGCAAAGGCTGTGAAAATCCTGGGGGAGGAAACTGCCTATACGTCGGACTTTCTCCTGCTGGAGTCTGAGGATTCGTCACGGATGGACCCATGTACTCCAAGACTTGCTGAGTATAAGGCCTTACATATGTCGCCCCTGGTCCTGTTGTCGAAGGCGCTGGCTCTGTCACCATGGTTAATATTGTTGATCCTCCTGTCGAAGGAACTGGAGTTGGCGCCACAGTACTTCTTGGTAATTCTTGAGGATTGATGGTGCTGTTCTGAATGCTTGAACTGCTTGGTTGAGGGTTAGTCCCAGCAGAACTGGGATTTGAATTTCCTTGGCCAAATGCCATTCTCCTCGTGTTTCTTCTCATTGGTCTATATTCGTTTGAACTGGCTACATTTCCACTTCTCAAGTGCATACAATAAAGTTTGCCACAATCTCGACCAATGAAACAAAAAATATTCAAGAAGGCAGTTCTAAAACTTCCTTTTGACAGTTATTTAAAAGTTACAAACTTCCAAACACACGTTTAGCACTGTCCCACTGGGCGTGCCAATTTGTTTACCTTGAAAATTGGTAAACAACCAATGATCTTCTAAAACAACAAAGTTCTAGTAACTTACAGGATCGATCAGATTGATCCTAGGACATGTGCTATGGGTGTATTTAGAACATTTCACAATTGGGCAAAGTATACATCTCAACAGTGCATGTAAATAAAAGAACGTGTTTTGAAATGAAAAAAGCAAAGAAATGTTTAAGTCGAACAACACATCAAAGAAAAGAAAGGCTGAATGTAAAGGTTTGGTAAAAAACTGGAGTTAAATGTTGGAAAGAAATGCATAAAGATCTAAAAATGCAGAAATGTAAATGCTTGAAAGTAAAGACTTTTTAATGTAAAATTGCAAAGTAAAGACTCGGTACTGTAAATGACTTGAAAGGTAAAAGTTTGTGAAAAGACTTCAAAGTAAATAATCTAAAACAGAAACTTCAAAGTAAATTGCATTGCAATAAAGGATAATGGTGATTACAAACACGTACTTTCTCACTTCACTTGTTTCTCGACACACTGGATACTTTGAGTAAATATAGATTTACTTGTACAAATATGATTTTTTCACACCTATTCTAACTCTAGGACTAACCTATTTATAATACTCTAAAGTAATCACCGTCTGATGGTTTTACTCCTAGAAAACGCCACTTGGCACTTCGCATGTCTTCAACTTCTGGATCTTCGCCACCTGTCCTCTTTTCAAATTCAAATAGTAGAACTTCCCTCCACTATTCAGTTATAACTGCAGCGCATTATCCATAGCCAATTTACCCTGTCGAATTGATTCTTTGGACTTAGAAATATTTGAAGTCTTGAAATCATTCTATTCGACTCAGGCTTTCAACAAACATGGTCGAAGGCCTTGTAGTCGAAGCCTTCTTCTTCGGCTTATTATTTTAAGAATAACTTCCTTTAAAAGCAAAATTGTTTGAAATTATGTAGCGTCGAAATTAGGAGCTAACAGTGTGTGTGTGCGTGTGTGTGTGTGTGTGTGTGTGAGAGAGAGAGAGAGAGTGTGTGTGTGTGTGTATGTGTGTGTGTGTGTTATATTTATGAGAAAGATAAAGAAAGAAAGATAGTAAGAAAAAGAAGGAAAGAAAGACGAAAAGAGAAGAGAAAGGGAAAGAAGATAAGAAACTCATGGAAGAGCTTGGATTCATCTTCTTCTTCAATAAGGTGAGTTCTATAGCTATATTTAGCTTTGGGAGGGAAGAAAATGTAAGATTTGGGAATTAGGTTTTGTGTGGAAATTGAATCAAATGTTGTTTCATGTTGATATTTGATGAATTGCATGTTTAATAATGATATACCATGATACTTGGGTGTTTGGATGTGTTTTTAATGGTTTGGTGTTGAGGGAAGTAGGCTTTGGCCATGGAAGACTGCATTTCTACTTTGCTGAGATTCTGAATATCGCATGGGTCGCACAGCGAACTAGCAGCGAGCGTGATAGTCTGCTATGCTCGCACAGCGAGCCTCTAGCGAGGTAAAGGTGAGACCTCGCCTAGAGGTCGCACAATGATGTATCAACAATCCAAGACACACGGCTCTTGCTTCAACACCATGTATGAACAGTCAAAGATACACGGCTCAGTTTGCGCATAACGCCCATAATGGGAGGTATTCTGAGATGAAGACCGGAATTCTTGCGCTTCTATACCAAAATCCTTTCACTGGTCTGGACCACGAGGATCTTTTCACTCATCTCACAAAATTCTACGAAATTGCAGGTGCAACGGGAGCGCCGGAAGCTAAAGAGGAATCATTGTTCAAAAGACTGTTTCTGCATTCCTTAATCGGGAAGGCAAAGGAATGGTATCTTGATCAATCGACTGTGATTATGATGGATTGTAATGTGTTAGAAGAAAAGTTCCTTGAACGACTTTTTCCACATAATCGTTTCATGGAAGCAAAGATGGTAATTGCGGTTTTCTCTCAAGGCGGAAATGAATCTTTCAATGAAGCTTTGGATAGGTTTATATCCATGTTATAAAAATGCAAGGGTCACGGTTTTGATGAACTTACTCAAGTGAACATCTTCCAAAATGGTCTCCAACCGGTTCGCGATACTTTGTTGGATGCTACTTCGGGTGGTTCTTTAATGTCCAAGAGCGCCGAAGATGCAGTTTTTATTATCGATAAGATGGCACTCAATGATCATTAAGGAAGTCATAATTGTAGTACACCTCAAAAGAAATCGGGAATGCTTGAATTGGGGACTAACGATGCTATTCTTGCTCAAAATAAGTTGTTATCCCAACAAGTGGAATTGTTGACTCAACAAATGTCAAAGCTTCCACAACAACTAAAAGAGATGCAAGAATTGCCAAGCAAGAATGTGCAAATAGCCGTATGTGAACTATGCAAAGGAGATCACCCCACCGGTTATTGTCCTCTCGTTAACGAAGAAGCAAATTTCATGGGAAATCAAGGCTATCAAGGAATACGACCTTATCAAAACACTCAACAACCTTATCAAAACAACCAAGGTTACCAACCAAGAGGGAATAATCCTGGTTATCAACAAGGTTACCGTTAAAATCCTTATCAACCGACACAACCTCAAGGTGGAAGTTCAAAGTTAGAAGAAACTCTCAATCAATTCATTCAAATGTCAATGGCCAACCAAAAAGAGTAATGAGACATCAATCAAGAATCTTGAAAACCAAGTTGGGAAACTTGCGAAACAATTAGCTGATCAACAACTGGGGCCATCCTTTTCGCAAACACTCAACCAAATCTGAAGGAATATTGCAAAGTCATTGTGACTAGGAGTGGAAGAGAGGTGGGTGGAGGAGAAGAAAATGACAAGAAAAATGATGACGTGAGAAGTGATGAGATTGTGGATGAAGAAAAAATGATGAGGTAGAAGTTCAAAAGAATGATGAGGTAGAAGTTGAAAATAAAAAGGAGAAACTAGTTGAAAATAAGAACCATGAGAAAGAAGATGTAGAGGAGAAAAAGAAAAAAAATCAAGAGAGGGGAGGAGAAAGTGAGCCCAATTCCAATTCAACACTTGCATTATCCTCATGCTCTAACCAAGAAAGACAATGCTAGGCATTATGCTCAATTTACGAATATATTTCGTCAATTACAAATTAATATTCCATTTTCCGAGGCTCTTGAGCAAATGCCTAAATATGCAAAGTTTATGAAATACATCCTTAACAAGAAGAGGAGATTTACGGACCAAGAAACAATCATGCTTGATGTGAGTTGTAGTGCAATCATTCAAAGAACTCTACCGATCAAAGAGAGTGATCCGGGTCGAGTTACTTTTCTGGTTACCATAGGCGATGTTTATGCGGGTAAAGGTTTGATTGACTTAGGCTCAAGCATCAATTTGATTCCATTATCTATTGTAAAGAGGTTGGAAAACATTGAGATGAAAGCAACAAAAATGGCATTGGAATTGGCCGACAAGTTTACAACTCATCCTCATGAAATCAAACCAATCACTTTATATGTTATATGTTTAAAACGATTCCAATTGTAGAACGGCGGTAATATCACACATTCCCTGCGGATACAATAACAAAAACCCACACTAATACTCTTTCAACAAAAGCGCAAATATATGATGTTATCGAAAATGATTTTGGGTCCAAAACATCCAAGAAACGACATATATGTTTATTTAACTCCATTTATTGAATATTTAAAAGTTTTTTTTGGGAGAAATGATTTGATCCATAAGAGTTAGATCCAGAAGAATTAGGAAAAAAATTATATTTATCCCCGATAATTCACACTGTAATACCCTATATTTCCCTTAAATGCTCAATTGGGTGTCAGTTGGGATCAACTGAGTTCCTATGCAATCTAACTTGTGTCAGTTGGAATAATTGAAGCTCTTAAATGCTCTAAATGTCATCAGTTGAGACCAATAGAGTAAATAGTGGACTCTGAAAAGATCAGTTATTGATAAAAGAGACAGACCAATATTAATAAGTACAAGAGAGGAAATTTCGGTAACTCTAATATTTGGTCAATCAGTGTTAGATGACAAATATCCGATGGAGATATTTTACCATTATATAATATTATATGTGTGTATATGTGTGTGTGTGTGTGTGTGTGTGTGTGTGTGTGTGTCTGTGTGTGAGTCTGTGTGTGTGTGTGTGTGTGTGTGTGTTATATTTATGAGAAAGATGAAGAAATAAAGATAGTAAGAAAAAGAAGGAAAGAAAGAGGAAAAGAGCAGATAAAGGGAAAGAAGATAAGAAACTCATGGAAGAGCATGGATTCATCTTCTTCTTCAATAAGGCGAGTTCCATAGCTAGATTTAGCTTTGGGAGGGAAGAAAATGTAAGATTTGGGAATTAGGTTCTGTGTGGAGATTGAATCAAATGTTGTTTCATGTTGATATTTGATGAATTGCATGTTTAATAATGATATACCATGGTAATTGGGTGTTTTGATGTGTTTTTAATGGTTTGGTGTTGAGGGAAGTAGGCTTTGGCCATGGAAGATTGCATTTCTACTTTGCTGAGATTCTGAATATCACATGGGACACACACCAAACTAGCATCGAGCGTGATAGTCTGCTATGCTCACACAACACGCCTCCAGCAAGGTAAAGGCGAGACCTCGCCTAGAGTTCGCACAATGAACACTGAGACTTTTTGCTACTGCCTCCAAAATCCTCTATCTCGCCCAGAGCTTGTACAACGAACTCAAAGCGAGGCGACCTCTCCCAGAGCATGCACAACGAGCCTGGAAGTTTTGTTCTCTTTTGGTTTTTTACTAGTTTGGTTGCTTTTTGTGCATGACTTATGATGATATGGATTATTTCACATGATTGTTAAGGATTGTTTTGCATGTTTACCATGAATAATTGGTTGATATATATGATGATAAAATATGTGAAAAGTGAAGAAGAATACTTAGTGTTGTGGTGACCACCATGTGAATGGTTTGATATTTGGTGAGGAACATTTGCTCCGAAAGTTATATTTGGTGAGGGGCTTAGCACTGAAAGACATATCTATGTTGATTCTATGTCTTATGTGCATTAATTATGCTTGACTAAATTGTGTTATTATATGTACCTTATGTGTAATGTATGAAGTATACATGGGTATTTTAATTATGTGATGACATGCTTAAAAGACTATAAGAATGGCAAGGAAAACCCTTGGTATTAATTAATGGAATAAACTAGTAAAGTGATTAGGACATGATGAATAACATAGATGACAATGCTTGTGCAATGATGCCTAGGTGTGTATTATTGGCAAGTAGTTGCCTAGTTGCGAGGCGAGCTTTGTATGGAACATGTATGGTTTGTGTTATTTATGGTTAAGAAGAATGTGATGCCTTGTGATTGTCGAATACAATCATGATATCCTTAGTGATTACATAAGCGAATGGAGCCTACAGGTAAAATGCTTGAGATGGGAAGGGTCCCATGGGAAGCAACGATTCATAAGGTCAACTATATGTCCCTTAGAATCTGAATCCATCCGAAGTTATGTTATGCTTTATCACGTAGTCGAAAACAATCCCTTGAGATGTGTCGTTCCAAGAGTTAAGGCTTATGTAAAGCGCTCATCTGGAATGTACGTAGTATTACTTTGACAGTTTTGATTCCGGTATGTAGTACGAATGGAGCCTACGGATAAAATGCTTGAGATGGGAAGGGTCCCATGGGAAACGATGATTCATGTGGTAAACACCTTGGATTCGAATCCATTTCATATGTCAAAGTACATTACAAATGTCCATGACCCGTGCCGAAAGTCCTAGACGTATGAGAAGACGGGAAAAGGGGATGCCTTGGTATAGTTTTTGATTACTGATTGTTTGAGTTGATGAACTCTAGAGACATGTTTCCATACATTGCAAATTGTATGAACTCAAGTCTTATCCCTTTACCTTTTGACTTGAGATAGAAATTGGTTAGAACCTTGTAGAGCTGAGTGAACCCATAAGATATGGGAACTCACTGAGATTATTATCTCACCCCATTATTGTTGTTGCTTTTCAGGTATTGTTGCAGGTTTAGTTTGCAAGTGGAGCTATGCTTGGGTGTTTCAAGGGAAGCCTAAATTATGTTATTCCGTTGTGTATTGTATATCTTGTACAATGAAGGATATTGTACTTAGATCTTAGTTTTTATTTTTTTGGCACTTTCCATATCTTGTACAATAGGTTGTCTTTTATGTTTTAGAAATGGTCAAGCATGTAAATTATGCCAATAGGAGCTTATGATGGTGTCAGTACCAAATAATAACTCTTGTATTATATGATTCTAGACAAATATTATAGAGGGGTTTAAACACACTCTATCTAAAAGAGAAAAAAAGTTTTTGCGAGTGTTTGCATGGTATCAAAGTTCCTCCAGGGTACTTATCAAAAAGTGTAAGGGTATATGCAAGGGTGGTTATTCTTGATACAATAACTTCTACCAGTGATTATCTGTGGAATTTTACCAAAAAGTGTAAGGGTATTTGTAACCAGATTGTGCGAATTATTCAATTCTATATGTAGTAAAAATAAAAGATAAGAATAGAAATCCACATGGATGCACTCTTCAAAGCATAATAAGAATAGAAATCCATCCTCTTGAGTCAATAAGCAAACTAAATAAAGGCTTGAATATCAAACTCCATAATGGTGCAAAGAACAAGGGAGAGAGTCCTAATTCTAAGTCCATAAGTGCATAATCAAGAGCATAGGTCCTCCAATGCAAAGGATAGTGGCCATAGTCCAACAATTGAGAGCACAAGTCTTTTAGTGGTTTAATCCTTTATTAATGTTTTTGAGTCCTAAATGGACAAAAGAAAAACAAAAGCACAAGATAAAATGGTCCAAGTGGACAAAAGAAAAATGACATAAACATAAACATGATATAATAAAATGAGCAATAAAAATAAAGAGAGGTAGGGAGCGAGAAGGAAACATAAAGAAGTTAGAAGTTAGTGATTAGTAGCACAAGGCTCTAGTGCCATAAGCATTCACCGATTATTCCGTTTCGCGTTTTGAACTATAGTGATTAAACAATGCACTTAGGCCAAAGTTGATGAACTTGACAGAAGATTGGTAGAACCAAAGCCTCTACAATGCCAAGTTTCAAAAGTTATGGACCTAATGCAAAAAATTAATCAACATTGGGTAGACGCGACCAATCAAGGTCTGGACCACAAAAGTTCAAATTCCGAGTTGGATAAAGAGGGACAAATGTTGCGCTATGTTAAGCAATCGTCGAGTAATTTACAAGGTAATTACCCTACAATGAGGCCGTTCAATAGATCTTTGTGCTAATGCATGCTAGATGAACGATATGTAGATCGTCATCCGAAAGCAATACCGCACAAAAAGAAAATAGGTAGCGATCTAGTCTTGATCAAGAATTTAACAAACAAATTCTAAGATCCATAAGACTTTCATCGATCAAAATAAAAAAAGAAATAGATGAAGAGAAAGCCAAATTGAATTACAATTCAAGAACCTTTCATCTTTAAGTTGAATCACCTTTAATTGATAGGTTTAAGTGTGAAAACATATCACTAATTCAAAGCACCTCAAATGAATTCAACAATTCATTTAAAGATAGATTTGAACCAATGAATGTTTAATTACTCTAACCATATCCAAAGTCCATTGAAATTGAAGAGAAATTAATCTCAACAACCTGTTTCAAGGCAAAAATAAGAAGAAAGGGGAAGAAGGAGGAAGAAAAACTAAAACAGCCCCAAAAACAAGGCAAAAACTGCATTCTGACTTAGAGTAATCGATTACTCTAAGTGAGTAATATGTTACTCTACTCTGTCTCTAAGTAATCTGTTACTCTAATTGAGTAACTGATTACTCTGCACGCAACAACAAAAAATAGTGCAAAATTCAGCATGATCAACTTTCAAAACTTTTTACAAACACCTTGAGATCATGCAACTGAAATTGCACAAAATTTTATGTAAAATAACAGTGAAAACCAGCAATTAAACACAATTACAAGATCCAAAAGATAAAGTAACAAAGATCTCCAAGGATCTACATTATGGAAGATGAAATTGAAGCTTCAACAATGGTGAATGATGAATTACCACTTCAAATCTGAAAATTCCTTTAAATTGCTTCAAGATCCAACCACCAAAGCCTTGATCTATGAGAATTGATGAAGAAAACAAGTTTGGATGAAGGTTTAGCTCAAAGTTGAACAAGATTCAATGTGAATTCTTGTTAACTTTCAAAAGAAGAAAAGTGGGCTTTGGTGAATTTTGTGGTTGGGAAAAGAATTTGCAAGAGGTTTGTCGGCTATCAAAAGCTTGTGAAATGAATGAAATGAGGCCTCTATTTATAGAGTTTAGGCTTGGAAATTTGGTGGTTTGGAATTTGGTTTGGAAATGAAAATTAGGCTTGGAATTTGAATTTGGAGGGAAATTATCAAAAGAGTGGTGATCAGTGGAGGTACATGGTGGGAATTAATTATGATGATGTAGGGGAATTAAAATGAGATGGTCTAGAATATTCCACATGTGATCAAAATGCTGAAAATTGGTGCCAATTGCTGAATTTGAATTTGCTGCTATTTTTTCAAATTTTCACGAGGGTAATCGATTACCCTAATTGAGTAACCGATTACTCAATGCAAATTTTGAAAAAATTGCTCTTTTTGAGTGCACTGCTGTGGCTCGGCTCAATTATTTTTCCTGTCAAAGAAGGCATGGAAATAAACACATGAATCTTGGAGTCTCTTGAATAATAATCAATTAAACCTCGGAAACTCTTGATCAGATGATTTTCGAATGACTTGCAGATCAACTTTGACTTTGTTCAGATAAATTCATTCGAGCTGAGGGACTGATTTTGACATCCTTAGTCCAAATTCTTCCTGAAAAAGTTAGTGAAGGAAAAACAAAACATATTTTTGGATTTTAATTAATGGTTAGTAAACAAATATAAACCTCAAACAAAGAAAAGAACACGGGTGCTTGGCGATCTCACTCAAGAACAAACCTTCAGAGGAAGGCAAAAGAATCAAAGCTTGTGATCTTGTTTGTGGTATGAGATGCAAAAGACATGTGGGATCTTAGGGGTAAAAATTAGGGTATTACAGTTGGCCCTATTTAAGTTTCTTCTATCCGGAGATACGAAGATGGGAATCTTTGTCTCAACGAGATAGAAGAGACTTAAATATAACAACAACCCAATTTTTGGCCCTAAGAGACCACAAAATGATATGATCGTGCAAATGATATGCAAACACAAGACCACTGTGGGGATAATATGCCACAGTAGACAAACAAAAGCTGGGGAGAAAATCTCCGCAGGGGAAAACAAAATATGGAAAGCACGTCCCAACAGGGGAGGTAATAATCTCCGCTGGGGAAAAATAAAGGGTAAGATTCTGCTGAGGGAAAATTACCAACACCAGAAATAAAAGAGGGATAACATATCCCAACAGGGAGAGAAAAATCTCCGCTGGGGAAAAGATCGTCTACTACCCGACATCCGGTAATAGCATGATCAAAAGGAAAGATTGCCAACCACAAACCAAGTGGACGAAGGTGATAAGCCAAAAGAAAGATTACCAACCATCAACCAAGTGACAGTTACAACAAGGTAATCAACCAAGGGTATGAGAAAGATTACCTACTACCAACAAAGGGTAGGACGACAAAGGTAATAATCTCAAAGGGGTCGAGAAATATCACCTACTACCAACACAAGGCAGGACGACAAAGGCGATAAACTCGAACAAAAAAGGGAGATATTACCAACTATCAAATAAGTGATAGCTATAACGAGGTAATCAAACCCGACTATATTACCTACTACCAACACCGGGCAGGACGACAGAGGTAATAAGCCCAAAAGAAAGATTACCAACCATCAACTAGGTGACAGTTACAACAAGGTAATCAACTAAGGGTATGAGAAAGATTACCTACTACCAATAAAGGGTAGGACGACAAAGGTAATAATCTCAAAGGGGTCGAGAAATATCACCTACTACCAACACAGGTCAGGAAGACAAAGGCGACAAACTCGAACAAAGAAGGGAGAGATTACCAACTATCAAACAAGTGATAGCTACAACGAGGTAATCAAACCCGGCTATATTACCTACTACAAACATAGGGCAGGACGACAAAGGTAATAAGCCAGCTATATCACCTACTACCAACAAAACGGGTAGGACGAAAAAGGTGATAAGCATCAATTGCCAAAGCAAGGGACCAGAATTCAATCCGGGAATAAACCAGAGAGAAACGGTCAAACAAGACTCATTCCGAGGAGGAAATATTTCAACTGGGGACTAATTCCATTCAGACAAATGAACTGGGGAGGAAGGCTAAAACAAATATCTTCCACGAGGCATAAACTCAGTGGGGAATTAGCAAAGATAGGCATTCTCTGCTTACAGATCGACACTCTAAATGGAGAGAGGAGACGCACGCTCTACATGGAAAATAGCACCAGAGAGCAAAGAAACAACAACACGGATGCAAAATGCACAATGCAACAACGACATGCTATGCACAACAAATGAATGCACATGCAATGCTTATGAGTATGAATATGCTGACAAAATAGACAAAAAGATAAACAGAGGGCGGAATGAACATCACAACACCACTGAATACTTGGCTAGTCTCATCAAGATGGAGATATCATCAGCAGCTCTGCTCGGGATTCATCTGAAGAAATCCTGAAAGAGATAAACAAAAGCCATCAAAGGAAAATAAATCCTATTACAAGGCTCAAATCTTGCTGGTGAACCTCAAATCTTGTTGTCATCAAGGAGAGGTGAACCTCAAAACTACTCAACTATCTAACCATAACATAATCAACTGGAGAAGATTCAGATCAAGACCTAGCTGGGGAAAAACCAAACATCATTGGACCTTATGAATTCAACACATCATAACAAACCTATCACCTTGTCAACAACTAATCACATTCATAGGAACACGCGCTGCTAAGGAAATATCAACAAACTCTACTGGGGATTTGTCAATAAATTCTGCCAAAGGAGCGAGAACGAACCCTGCTGAGGAAAACATTGATCCTACCATTCTTGGAATAACCGCTGACATTCTTTTTTATATTTCATAAATCAAAGGAAAATGTTTTTATAATTTTCAAAAATTTAAATCAATTATTCACATTTTGTTTCAAAAATCATCATAAAAAATAAATGAAATTTTGCAAACAGAAACAAAATCAGGATTGCAAATAAAGGGACAAATGCCCAAATTTTATTAATAGAATAGAAGTCCGCAAATGGCGTAACTCCATAGATCATTACAAAGTTTGAAAAATGGTAAATACATGGAAAGGGTTACATTGAAATACAATGACCATTATTCTCCCTAACAACTTTAAATTCCGTTGTGCTTAGAACTTAAGCTGAGGAGGATTGAAGTAGAATCCTTGATAGACAATGTTGCTTTCAAATGATCAAGACTGGCCAAATGCAGTTACTTGCCATAATCCCTAACTTTTGCCTAGATTGCCCTCTCGGGTTTTCAATCTACCGTGATGATTATTTCTGTTTTTGTCTCTAATTTTTGCCTGGACCGCCCTTTCGGGTTTTCAACCCACCGAGACGCTCATTTTTGCCTAAGCCGCCCTTTAGGGTTTTCAACTTAGCGAGCTGTTCTTTTATTTTTTAGGCGAAGTATTTCTTGACTACATCGGTATTCACAGGACGAGTGAACTCTTCACCATCCATAGTTGTAAGAAGTAATGCACCGCCAGAGAAGGCTCTCTTAACAACATATGGGCCTTCATAATTAGGAGTCCACTTGCCCCTAGAATCATTGGTAAAAGTCGAGATCTTTTTTAGCATGAGGCCGCCTTCTCTGAAAACACGAGGTCGAACCTTCTTATCAAAAGTTTTCTTCATTCTCTGTTGATATAATTGACTATGACACAAGGTCGTCATTCTTTTCTCTTCAATCAAATTCAACTGGTCATATCTGCTTTGGCACCATTCAGCCTCAGACAATTCAGCTTTCATCAAAACTCTCATAGAAGGGATTTTAACTTCCACCAGGAGCACTGCTTCCATACCATAAACAAGAGAGAAAGGGGTTGCCCCTGTTGAAGTACGGACGGATGTACGATACCCATGTAAAGCAAAATGGAGCATCTCATTCCAATCCTTGTAAGTAACAACCATCTTCTGAACAATCTTCTTGATATTCTTATTAGCAGCTTCAACAGACCCATTCATCTTAGGTCTGTAAGGAGAAGAATTATGATGCTCAATCTTAAACTCATCACATAATTCCTTCATCGTCTTGTTATTTAGATTTGACCTATTTTTAGTGATAATCTTGCTCGAAACACCATACCGACAGATGATTTAATTCTTGATAAACCGAACTACTACTTGCTTGGTCACATTGGCATATGATGCCGCTTCAACCCACTTGGTAAAATAGTCAATAGCCACCAATATAAAACGGTGTCCGTTCGACGTTTTAGGCTCAATCATTCCAATCATATCAATGCCCCACATGGAGAAGGGCCATGGGGAAGAGATAACATTGAGAGGAGTTGGTGGTACATGAATTTTGTCAGCATAAACCTGGCACTTATGGCACTTCTTCACAAATTTGCAAAAGTCAGATTCCATTGTCAGCCAATAGTAACCTGCCCTCAACATCTTCTTAGCCATTGCATGCCCATTGGCATGGGTACCAAAAGATCCTTCATGAATTTCTTTCATCAACATGTCTGCTTCGTGTCTATCCACGCATCTGAGCAAAACTATGTCATAATTTCTCTTATACAGCACATCATCGTTCAAGAAGAAACTACCAACCAACCTTCTCAAAGTCTTCTTATCTTTCTTGGATGCCCCAAGCGGGTACTCTTAATTTTGAAGAAAGCATTTAATATCATAATACCACGGTTTATCATCAACAACCTCTTCAACGACAAACACATGAGCTGGTCTATCAAGCCACATAACATCGATTTTGGGCACATCATTCCACCGATTCACCACAATCATGGAGGATATAGTGGCTAAAGCATCCGCCATTCGATTTGAAACTCAACCTTATTGAAGAAAGTTAATAACCTTCTTGCATAATCTCGATAAGGAATCAAATCAGGTTGACGTTTCTCCCATTTTCCTTTAATCTGATTAATCACTAGGGCTGAATCTTCGTATACATCAAGAGTCTTGATTCTTAAATCAATAGCTTCTTCCAAGCCCATAATACATGCTTCATACTCAGCCGCATTATTTGTGGAAGTTAACATCAACCTTGCCGTGAAAGGAATATGAGAACCACGAAGAGTAACAATTATTGCCCCAATACCATTTCCATACTCATTAACAGCTCCGTCAAAAATCAAACCCCATCGGGATCCAGGCTCTGGCCCTTCATCAGGTAATGGTTCTTCAAAATCTTTAACCTTTAGATACATCACATCCTCATCAGGAAAATCAAACTTGATAGGTTGATAATCATCAATTGGCTGGTGTGCCAAATGGCCAGCCAAACCACCTCCTTTTATCGCTTTTTGAGTTCGATACTCGATATCATATTCTGACAACAACATTTGCCAACGACCAATCCTCCCAGTTAAAGCAGGCTTTTCAAAGATATACTTGATTATATCCATTTTGGATATCAACCAAGTTGTATGATTCAACATATACTGGCGGAGGCGCTTGGCAGCCCAAGCTAAAGCACAACACATCTTTTCAAGCATTGAGTATCGAGACTCACAATCGGTGAACTTCTTGCTCAAATAATAAATGGCAAATTCTTTTCGACCAGACTCATCTTGTTGACCCAGAACACAGCCCATAGACTCTTCCAGCACAGTCAAATACATGATCAAAGGTTTTCCCTCCACGGGAGGAGACAAAATTAGAGTTTCAAGCAAATACTCTTTAATTCTTTCAAAATCTTTCTGACAATCGTCTGTCCAGACACAACTCTGATCTTTGTGAAGAAGCTTGAAGACCGGTGCACATGTGGCAGTCATATTGGATATAAATCGGGAGATGTAATTCAAACGTCCCAAGAATCCTCTTACTTGTTTTTATGTTTTGGGCACAGGCATTTCCTGAATAGCTTTAACTTTGATAGGATCAACTTCAATGCCTTTTTGGCTGACAATAAAGTCCAACAATTTTCCATAATGGACACCAAAAGTACATTTATTAAGATTCAAACGGAGCTTAAACTTTCTCAAACGTTGAAACAACTTCAATAAGTACCCAATATGATCCTCTTCAGTCTTCGACTTACAAATCATATCATCCACATATACCTCAATTTCTTTATGCATCATATCATGGAACAAAGTAGTCATAGCTCTCTGGTATGTTGCACCAGCATTTTTCAAACTGAAGGGCATCACTCTGTAACAGAATGTTCCCCAGGGTGTAATGAATGTTGTTTTTTCCATATCCTCGGGTGCCATCTTTATTTGATTATAACCGGAAAATCCATCCATAAAAGAAAAGATACTGAATTTAGCAGTATTATCTACCAACATGTCAATATGTGGCAGTGGAAAATCATCTTTTGGACTCGCTTTATTCAAATCTCTATAGTCAACGCACATTCAGACTTTTCCGTCTTTCTTTGGAACAGGCACAATATTGGCCACCCATTGAGGATACTCAGAAGTCACAAGAAAACCATCATCAATCTGCTTTTGAACCTCCTCTTTGATCTTCACAGCCATGTCAGGATGAGTTCTCCTCAATTTCTGTTTCACAGGTGGACATTCAGGCTTCAATGGCAAATGGTGCTCTGCAATATCGGTATCAAGACCAGGCATGTCTTGATAGGACCAAGAAAACACGTCAACATATTCCCTAAGAAGCTCCACAATCCTCTTCTTATCATCTGACTGAAGCAGTGCCCCAATCTTGACTTCTTTTATATCATCCTCTGAACCCAGATTAACCAATTCCACTGGCTCTTCATGAGGCTGAATGGCTTTTTCCTCGTGCTCAAGCAACCGAGAAATTTCATCCGGAATCTCCTCAATATCCTCTTCTTCAGCTCCAAACACAGGGAACTCAAAGTTGGGAGAGGGCATAGGGTCATTGTTTTTAATGGGTTTAACAATTAATCTGTACAATGATTTATGTTTGATTTTAGAATATGAACAAGAAGTGCAAGTATTATGCAGATAAAGGTGATTATCACATTATTATTATTTTTTGGTTTTTTATGTTACCATTTTTCAGAAATAAAGCAAAAAGGGAAAAACATAATATGGATAAACAAAATAAAATTTTATTGATGATGATAAAATTTGAAACAATGCCCTCACAAATTCACTTTCACCTTGGGCAGAGTGAAAGGATTTTTTTGAAAGAAACAAAAACAAATTACTTTGAAATATGAACAATAGTGGGAACATCAACAACTATCCAATTCTAGCATATTTGTTCATGTGTCACAAAATTGGGAAGTTCTTCCTCTTCATCATCTTCAATGATGGCAGCAGTAGAGTGATCTTTGTTGATGAATCCGTGCTGTGAAAGGCCTCATTAATACGCTTTAAATCTCTTTTGATTGTACCAGGCGTAAAGCCTAAACCAGTTTTGCCCAAGTTATCAACCACATCAATGACTCGGACCCAACCATCAGATCGACCAGTCTTTAATACATGCAGAGCATCCTTCAAGGAAGACATGGGTAACTCATTCTTCTTTACAGCTTTATCATCAACAGAAAGAGCTTGGAACGGAGTCCCAACAGTCTCATCAACATCAACATACGAAAAGGATGAAAGGTTGCTCACTGGCATCGCTTGTCCACCTCCAACAATTACTAGCTTATCATTCTTAACAAATTTCAATTTCTGATGAAGAGTCGAACTCACTGCCCCAGCCTCATGAATCCAGGGTCGGCCAAGGAAATAACTATAAGCAAGATGGATATCCATTACTTGAAAAGTAATTTGGAAGAAGCATGGCCCTATTTTGATTGGAAGATCAACTTCTCCAATCACAGTCTTTCGAGATCCATCAAAAGCTTTAACAACAACTCCACTCCACTATACCTCATGGGAGGACCTTGGTACGAAAGCCTCGACAAAGTAGATTTTGGCAACACATTTACGGAAGAGCCAGTATCAACCAGCACATTGGAAAGTGCATCTTCTTGACAGTTCATAGAGATATGTAAAGCCAAATTGTGATTTCTCCCCTCCTCGGGTAACTCTTCATCACAAAAGCTCAAATTAATACACACTGTGAGATTTGCAATAATTCCATCAAACTGACTAACAACCACATCATGCTCAACATATGCTTGTTCCAATACCTTCTGCAAAGATTGCATATGAGCTTCAGAATTCATCAGTAGGGACAACACTGAAATCTTGGACGGGGTATGCAAGAGTTGATCTACAACACTGTTCTCACTCTTCTTGATTAATTTGAAAACTTCATCCTCATAAGCCTTCGAACCACTGGACTGACCAGAAGCATCAAAATTATTCTCATCTTGATGTTGTTTGCCAGCAACAACATTCTCCACAATCTTTGGAGGCTCAGGAGCAAAGACACGACCACTTCGGGTCACTCTACTCACATCAGCGATGCTTACCACCGAATACAAAGAAGGAATGGGCACTTCCTTACCATCTTCTACCATGGTAGCATTGTACTTATACGAAACAGCCTTGTCAGATTCATATGGTACTGGACCGGGCAACCGAATTACCAAAGGCGTAACAGCGGTCTTCTGACTATCATAAGAGATAACAACTCGTTCTGGAATATTAAAGCGTGGTGCAATAACATTCACCTCATTTTGATATTCATCTCTTTTAGCAGTGACTTCAATCAAATTTTCATCCATCATCCTTTGAATGTCCCTCTTCACTATCACACAACCACGCGGATTCATGGAACAGATGCAACAAGCTGCATAGTCATGATCAATATCATGGTATTCACTCAAAAGTGCATGCATTTCCACAAAAGATCTTTAGATCCAATGGATATCAAAGATTTTGAATGTACCAGGACATCCATAAACCATATTGACAGACGCCTTGCCATGATTGGGCAACAAATTTGACTGTACATTAGGGTTGGAATCTTCGAAAGACAAAATACCACTTCTAGCCAATCTCTGCACCTCCATCTTCAATGGATAACAGTTCTCAGTATCATGTCCCGCTCCTACCTGATGGAAAGCACAATGAGCTTCAGGCTTATATCACCATGGCAAATCTTTTGGAATAGTAGGTGGTGCACGGGTCTAAACAAGATCTTATGAATTAAATAAGGAAGCAAATCCGTGTAGGTCATCGGAATCGGATCAAAATCCTTCTGAAAACGGCCCCATTGATTGTTCTATTGATTAGAACGTTGTTGCTGAGTAGGAGCTGCCGGAACATCAGGAGTTGAATTGATAATAGGAGTGACAGATGCAACATGTTGCTGACACTGATTATTCTTACTCTAACTCTTTTTGCGTCCTCCACGGGAAATAGCATTGGTCTCACCTTCTTTCTTCTTGGCAAATCCTCCACCATACTTCTTGGAATTACCAGCAGAATTACCATCTTTTGACAAACGTCCCTCACGGACACCTTCTTCTAATCTCATCCCCATATTAACCATCTCAGTGAAATCACTCGGGGCACTAGCAATCATACGCTCATAATAGAAAGGACTCAGAGTTTTCAGAAAAATCTTGGTCATCTCTTTTTCTTCCAAAGGAGGATTAATCTAAGTAGGAATCTCGCGCCACCTCTGCGCGTATTCTTTGAATGTCTCCTTATCTTTCTGAGCCATTGCCCGAAGCTGGTCACGATCAGGAGCCATATCCACATTATACTTATAATGTTTCACAAACGCCTCACCCATATCTTCGAAAGTGCGAATTCGAGTACTGTCGAGTCCTATGTACCATTTCAAGGCTGCACCAGACAAACTATCTCGAAAGTAGTGAATGAGAAGCTGATTATTATCGGTCAGAGTCGACATCTTACGAGCATACATAGTCAAGTGACTCAACATACAAGAGTTTCCCTTATACTTTTCAAAGTCAGGGACCTTGAACTTATGCGGGATCTTCACATTAGGAACCAAGCATAACTCATGAGCATTCTTTCCAAATAGCTCTTTACCTCTCAAAGCTTTGATTTCTTTCTGCATCTCTGCAAACTGGTCTTGAATCTCTTCCTTTCTATCATAAGCACTGACATTTTCACTTGGAGCAAATGGAAAATCTGTTCTTCACCAAAAGGAACAGTATGAACCACAGGCCGTGGCACAGTCATCACAGGTTGAACGGTAGGAACAACTGGAATTTCAGGAGGTGGTGGTGGTGGTTGATAACCCTCAGGAACAAAGTTATGAGGAATGCCCCTGGGGAAACCAGGAGGCATGGAGTATTGAGGAACACTAGCAGGCGCCACAAATATAGGCGTAGAGACAATCTCAGAAATGACTGTCCTTTATACAGGAGTTGAAAGCGGAGGAGGAGGTGGTGGTGGCTGATTCTGAGCAGCCACTAGGGCTTCCATCATAGCAGCGAATCTTTCCAAACCATCCTTCAGAGTTTATACTTCTTCACAAAGCTCACGGTTCTCTTGTTGCAATTGATCCATCTTTTTCTTCAGATTATCTCGAGTATTATACTAGTGTGACAGCTTGGCTGAATGAAGACCAAAAGAAACATAAGACACCTGGAAAAGGCAAGAAACAATGCAAGAGATGATGCTTGATGTGCAAGTGCAAATGCAAAGTTTCAAGGAACTATAAGGCATATTGCAAACATTGTTATTTGAACTACCAAAATCTCATTCATTAATGATGGAAAAGATTACATCTTGGAAGTATAAATTCAAGAATCCTAAAACAATAGAGAATAAAGAAAACTAAATCCCTAGAGAATCCTATGAAGAGGCACGTTGGGAAAATCACCACAACTATTAATAATCATCGCTCCAGAGGGAACACGGCTACACTAATCAATATCAGAATGAGTGAGAGACATAATCTTCCGCGACCAATATAAACCATCCTTGAGATTCCAGAAAGCTGCAGACTTCGGCAAGTGAGAAATAAACCACTTGTAAAGCAAAGGTGCACAACAGATAATCATCCCTTCACCATGGAAATTCCTGAGGTGAATAGAATGGTAAGTATCGGCAAGGAAAGTGGGAATTGGATTCCCAATCAAGAAGATCTGAATAGCGTTGATGTCGACAAAGTTCTCAACATTCGAGAAGAGGAACAGTCCATAAATAAGCAAGGCAAGAATAGCCTCAAAAGCGACTGTGTTCTTCACACTAGCAAAGTGACGAGCTCTATCCATCAAGAACTTAGCAGGTAACCGAAGAATCTTTCCTTTGGTATCCATGCGAGCCTTAATCTCAAAAACCTTCAAGTGAGTAGCCTTCGCAATAATGTGATACTCGGGAGCGGGATCCAAACCAGAGAAAATTTAACCATGAACAGGCAAACCAAGCAGGAGAGAATACTCCTCTAGCGTAGGTACCAACCGATAATCCGGAAAGGTAAAACAATGAAGCAAAGGGTCATAGAACTGAACCAAAGTAGCAAGCAATCCTTCATCCATATCAACCTTCAAGAGAGATAAAAGCCTTCGATATTTGGACTCAAACTTCTTGGTATCAACAACCAAAGATCCTAGCTCTCTGAAACCCCCTAACTTAGGACTCTTGAAAGTGTACTTCCTTGTACTTCTCCTTCCAAAATCCATAACAAAAGTATCTGCAATGTTTGCAATAACACCTTTAAGTTCCTTGAAATCTTTTAGAAGAATGCTCATGAATGCATGAGTGCATGAATGTAACAACCACAAACAAGATCACACAAAGTACACGGGTCAAGGTTCAAGTCACGAGCATGAAGCCAAGGGTAAGAACCAATCCCACAAAGGTATGTACTAAGGTTTTGTCTTCATTGTACCTGCAGAAAACAACGGTTCTAACAGAGTGCCCAGGGTCCACAATCCACTATCAGACACATCGCCTGACAGATAAGGCGGATTTGCATCCTCATAGCTTCCGCGCCACGATCCTAAAAGGGCTAAGATGGGTTAAGGGTTACTACGGTCCTCAGTGTTATAGGCTTCTATGGAAGCAGTAATGCCTGCACGATCGCTCGATCGGCATCAGTAATTCCAAAGAGGAAACCACCGAGTGGATAGATTCTCAAGTTCTGCTTTTTTGGGATTCGATTCCCTCAAAGTTCCCTTGACTATACTATCCTCCTATCTCAAAGTACACTCTGGTCCGGGTATAGGACCTATCTCACACACAGAGGAACTCCCAAACAGAACAAACAAGTAACAAGCAAATCAAACAAAAAGCAGTAAATAAATCAAAGTAGGCTAAACCCCTCAAGGGAGATTTTCCCCAGCAGATTCGCCACTTTTATGTAGCGGTAAAAATCGTACGTATAAGCTATTGATTAACTTAACTCATAAAGCAAGAGTCGCCATCGCGCTTTTATTTATTCCACAAAGGAAAAGGAAAAAAGAGCGAATAAATCCTAAGAAGTCTAAAAAAGTAAAAGCTAAGAAAGACAAAGAGAAATGGGTAAGGGGGGCTGGTTATGTAAAGGGAAGGTTTTACGCACCCAATACATCTATAGTACTCTATAGGAGCCCTTTGATGTATTCTTGCTTTTGGTCTGAAAATGGTTTGCTTGAAATAGATTGGGAGAGATGAGAAGGGAAATATTTTTTAAGATTTTTGTGTTTGGAGAGACTTATCGCCTCATGCCCACGTACCCACGATGTGCAATGTAGGATCAAAACCTCATAGTTCGTGGTACAAATAACAAAAATTTGTTTGTTATGATTGATTTTAAGTGTAAAGACAAGTCGTCATTTCCAAGCGAATAATTCCGCTTAAAGAAATGAATCATGTCTAAACTTATGAAAAAATTTTAAAGGGAAAAAGTGCACAAAGCACAAAAAGAGTTTGATGAGTTTTGTATTTTTTATGTCTTTTTGAAATGGTCAAAATATGATTAACATGGATTGACATTTATTAAAGAAAACAAAGTTTTAAAAAAATCACTTGACCGAAGTCAAGGTTTTATTATGAAAGCGATTTTAAGTTTGAAAACAAGAAAGTTTTGAAAAAGAGAGGAGATTTTCAAAATTGAAGAAGGGGTGGAGAATAAGTGACTACCCTAGTGCATAAAAATAAAAGCTAAGGTAAGAAAGATCTAACCACATGGATGCACTCTTCAAAGAATAATAAGAATAGAAATCCATCCTCTTGAGCCAATAAGCAAACTAAATAAAGGCTTGAATATCAAACTCCATAATGGTCCAAAGCACAAGGGAGAGAGTCCTAATTCTAAGTCCATAAGTCCATAATCAAGAGCATAGGTCCTCCAATGCAAAGGATAGTGGCCATAGTCCAACAATTGAGAGCATAAGTCTTTTAGTGGTTTAATCCTTTATTAATGTTTTTTAGTCCAAAATGGACAAAAGAAAAACAAAAGCACAAGATAAAATGGTCCAAGTGGACAAAAGATAAATGACATAAACATAAACATAATATAATAAAATGAGCAATAAAAATAAAGAGAGGTAGGGAGCGAGAAGGAAACATAAAGAAGTTAGAAGTTAGTGATTAGTAGCACAAGGCTCTAGTGCCATAAGCCTTCATCGATTATTCCGTTTCGCATTTTGAACTATAGTGATTAAACAATGCACTTAGGACAAGGTTGATGAACTTGACAGAAGATTGGTAGAACCAAAGCCTCTACAACGCCAAATTTCAAAAGTTATGGACCTAATGCAAAAAATTAATCAACATTGGGTTGACGCGACCAATCAAGGTCCGGACCACGAAAGTGCAAATTCCGAATTGGATAAAGAGGGACAAATGTTGCGCTATGTTAAGCAATCTCCGAGTAATTTACGGAGTATTTTCCCTACAATGAGGCCGACCAATAGATCTTTGTGCTAATGCATGCTAGATGAACAATATGTAGATCGTCATCCGAAAGCAATACCGCACGAAAAGAAAATAGGTAGCGATCTAGTCTTGATCAAGAATTTAACAAAGAAATTCTAAGATCCATAAGACTTTCATCGATCAAAATAAAAAAAGAAATAGATTAAGAGAAAGCCAAATTGAATTACAATTCAAGAACCTTTCATCTTCAAGTTCAATCATCTTTAATTGATAGGTTTAAGTGTGAAAACATATCACTAATTCAAAGCACCTCAAATGAATTCAACAATTCATTTAAAGATAGATTTGAACCAATGAATGTTTAATTACTCTAACCATATCCAAAGTCCATTGAAATTGAAGAGAAATTAATCTCAACAATGTGTTTCAAGGCTAAAATAAGAAGAAAGGGGAAAAAGGAGGAAGAAAAACCAAAACAGGCCCAAAAACAAGGCAAAAACTGCATTCGGACTTAGAGTAATCGATTACTCTAAGTGAGTAATTTGTTACTCTGCTTTGTCTCTGAGTAATCTATTACTCTAATTGAGTAACCGATTACTCTGCACGCAGCAGTAAAAAATAGTGCAAAATTCAGCATGATCAACTTTCAAAACTTTTTACAATCACCTTGAGATCATGGAACTGAAATTGCACGAAATTTTAAATAAAATAACAGTGAAAAGCAGCAATTAAACACAATTACAAGATCCAAAAGATCAAGTAACAAAGATCTCCAAGGATCTACATTATGGAGATGAAATTGAAGCTTCAATAATGGTGAATGATGAATTACCACTTCAAATCTGAAAATTCCTTTAAATTGCTTCAAGATCCAACCACCAAAGCCTTGATCTATGAGAATTGATGAAGAAAACAAGTTTGGATGAAGGTTTAGCTCAAAGTTGAACAAGATTCAATGTGAATTCTTGTTAACTTTCAAAAGAAGAAAAGTGAGCTTTGGTGAATTTTGTGGTTGGGAAGAGAATTTGCAAGAGGTTTGTCGGCTATCAAAAGCTTGTGAAATGAATGAAATGAGGCCTCTATTTATAGAGTTTAGGCTTGGAAATTTGGTGGTTTGGAATTTGGTTTGGAAATGAAAATTAGGCTTGGAATTTGAATTTGGAGGGAAATTATCAAAAGAGTGGTGATCAGTGGAGGTACATGGTGGGAATTAATTATGATGATGTAGGGGAAGTAAAATGAGATGGTCTAGAATATTCCACATGTGATCAAAATACTGAAAATTGGTACCAATTGCTGAATTTGAATTTGCTGCTATTTTTTCAAATTTTCACGAGGGTAATCGATTACCCTAATTGAGTAACCGATTACTCAGTGCAAATTATGAAAAAATTGCTCTTTTTGAGTGCACTGCTGTGGTTCGGCTCGATTATTTTGCTTGTCAAAGAAGGCATGGAAATAAACACATGAATCTTGGAGTCTCTTGAATAATAATCAATTAAACCTCGGAAACTCTTGATCAGATGATTTTCGAATGACTTGCAGATCAACTTTGACTTTATTCAGATAAACTCATTCGAGCTGAGGGACGGATTTTGACATCCTTAGTCCAAATCCTTCCTGAAAAAGTTAGTGAAGGAAAAACAAAACATATTTTTGGATTTTAGTTAATGGTTAGTAAACAAATATAAACCTCAAACAAACAAAAGAACATGGGTGCTTGGCGATCTCACTCAAGAACAAACCTTCAGAGGAAGGCAAAATAACCAAAGCTTGTGATCTTGTTTGTGGTATGAGATGCAAAAGACATGTGGGATTTTAGGGGTAAAAATTAGGGTATTACACATGGTCATGATGACCATGACGTCACAGTAGTAAAGATGATGTAGTGTCGAAAAAGTTTCAAAAAATGTCTTTTTCTCTTTATAATCGAAAATGACATTTTTGGGGGGCAATTTGTTGGCTGGGATTTCGACAATCATTAATGTTGGAAGTAAGTCATAAGATTCAAAGACATATTCTGAAGAAGAATATGTTAATTTCGACAACATACTGATAAGAACATTTCGACATATATGAAGATTTGAAATGAGTTATTAAAGTTTGAAGAATTATTTTGAGAAGGAATGTTGTTTTCGACAGGAAAGTATTTGAAGACTTAGTCAAAGAGATCTATGCATGGTGGACGCTATGGTTTAGGACTTAGAAAGATTTTTGGCTTAGGTTAGAGTTTGACGACACTTACTTGAAGAAGTGTTCGACAAGTGCAATTCAAATAAGGGTTATAACTACCTTTTGGCCTTATTCGTTTTCGAGACATGTGGGGAGCTTTGAAGCATCGAAACGCATGCAGATTGAAGACGTGGCATTTTCTGGCGAGAAGACCGTTAGATGACGGTTATTTTCGATTTAGTATAAATAGAATCTTAGCAGCTAGGATTCAGGATGTTCAACTTGTACAAAAAATCTAAATTTCCTCGAAGTACCTGTGTGTGAGAAAAGAGTATTCTTGAGTGAAAATGTACGTATGAACATCATATTTTACCCTTTTACCAGATTGTTTAAGATTCATCTTGTAATTTACATTTAGTGCAATTTAAGATCATATAATTTACCTTAAAGTCTTTATTTTGTAATCTGTTCTGGACTGGACCTAAGGTTAACCCATTGTTAGGCACAGCCCAACCCAACTCCTCGTCACGGAGGGCCTAATTGAGATCCAGCCCATATACACGCCCGGGGAGCTCTCACACGTTTCCCCTACGGACTCCACGTGCTCCCCACACGGGGACACGTCATCAGGCAACTACCCACTTTCGAAAGAGCTGGTCAGCCCACCTTCTGAAGATCACGGGGTAGTTGATCCAGGGCTAAGACCACATGCTGGTCTTCCCTACGCCGTGTAAGCCCTGGAAGTTACTCGTATTGGACCTTGCAATCCAACCCAATGCAAAGTAATCGTTGGCTCTGCACTGGGGGCACATTATAAATACCTTATTTCACTAGAGGGTCAGGTATTCTATTCTTTACACCTTTTCTCTGTACTTGCTCTGCTTACTCCTTCTCTGACTTTAGCATCAGAGTACCTTGCAGGTACAACCCACTCCTCTTCACTACCACCAACGAATAAAGGAGCTCACGACGTGTTGCTGGATCCTGATCCTGTTCTGATCCGATAAGATCAGTGGCGCCGTCTGTTGGGACCCTTACTTCCCCGTTTTTTCTCCCGTAGAAACCCAAGAACCAAAGCAGTTTTTCAATATCCGTTGATCATGGCTAGCCCACGCACTGACGACAACACTCTAGAAACCGCCTTCATCCCGTTCACCGACGGTGACGGTCACGATCCCGACCTGGTCGTTCATGTCGAAGAGGGCGACCCCAGGGACAGGCACATCGCCTCTCTCTCCTCGGACGATGCGGCCTTCAATGCCGCCCGACTGTCTACCAGCCAATCCCTGTGTCGCCTAATGCTGACCCGACCATGGTGGCTCTATTCGCAGTGATCAATCAGACAAATCTGATGATTTTCCAACGGAATAAGCGGATAGGGATACTCGAGAAAAAGCGAAAATCACGCTCTCCCGCGCAGAGACATCGTCACCCCGTCTCTCGCTGTCCTTCCCCTCCCCCGCGGAGGCCATGACACGATGACTCTCGGAGCCCTTCTCCTCGACAGTCGGGGTATCGCCCGCGTTTGGAAAGGCCTCAGCCCATGGCCACTCAGAAGCGCGACAGATCCCCTCCCCGGAAGGAGCGACGCTCCCCTGCTCATAAGAGGAATAAGGCTGACGGATACATCGAGAAGACAAAGAGTCGGCCAAGGATCCCTCCCCGCTGAGGCAGAACCCCTCGATGTGACGTCTCCCCGTCGCGATCACCTATTAGGAGCGACAATGATGACCAGCGCATGCCGCTGTCCAGAGCCATCATGGAGACTCCCTTTCCCGTTGGGATGGAAAAACCTCCGCCCTTGGCGACCTATGATGGTACGACCGACCTGGACGACCACATTGAAAGCATCAATGCGATGCTCGACTTCCGGAATGTCCGGGGAGCCATCAAGTGTAGGATCTTCCCTACTACCCAGAGGAAGGGTGCAATAGCATGGTACAAGAGCCTCGAGCCTGAGTCCATCGCCTCCTGGAAGAAGCTGATGAGACAGTTCTCCAGGCACTTCACCGCTTCCCGGCGCCACCCGAAGATGGAAGCATCCCTGGAAGCCATCATCCAGGGAAAAGATGAATCTCTTCAGGACTACATAGAGAGGTTCAAACGAGAAGCTATCTATGTATCCACCTCGGACGACATAAAGAGATATTTGATCGAGCGAGGACTACGACCTCGCACCGAGTTTGCCAAGGCAGTCGGCATTGAAATGCCCAACACCTTAGATGCGCTCCTCCACAAGGCCCAGACATACATCCAGTATGAGGAGATAGAGGTCGTCCACTGCGCCCACGACTCAAGGAATCAAGAGGGTGCCAAGAGCTTCAGTCACGGGGATTCCACCACTCCCCGATGAGACGAGGAAAGAAGAAGAGAAGACCGGCCCTGAGACTCCCGAGAACAAAGGGGACCATCAGGCCATTTCACTGAATATACGCTATTCACAGCTCCCCACGAGCGCATCCTGGCCGAGTGCATCAAGTCGGAATTCCAGTGAGGTGGTGTCCACTTCCCGAAGCCGACACCCCCTAAGCCAAACGTCGATAAGTCCAAGTACTGCCGGTTCCACAGGAGCCACGGGCACGTCCTGGAGGATTGCATCCACCTCAAGGATGCCATCGAAATCTTGATCAAAGAAGGGCACCTGAAGTACTACACAAAGAGGAGCGAAGCCCCCCGACAAGAGACCCGGGAGACGAAAAGGGTCGAGGAGGCGACCCCATCCTCCGGCTATAACAGGCTACAAGACGCTCTGTGTGACACCCGACCTGGGGACTTTTACCTTCCCTGCGATCCCGACACGCCTGTAACCGCTCGTAGCCCATGGGAAAGCTTCCCCACCGCGATGGTCATATCTGTCGCATCTGCAAAAGTCAACCGGCGGAAAAGAACAGAAGAGTCGCCACCGAACGTTATTTATCCCGATGCAGGGAAAGGAAACGATCGAAGAAAACCTCAAAAAAGGGAAAGGATTGGTCATTGCAACCATAGCCTGGGTTCGGGAGTCGGTTACACGAGAGGAAGGTATTAGCACCCTCTCGCGTCCATCGTACTCGATGGGATCCACACTTGCTGTTATCGATCAAATGGTGTAGGGTATTTGAAGCTCAACTGCTAACTGGAAAATGAAATGGGTGAAATGAGCAATGGGGGGAAAAGGAAATGAAGTGACTCGGTAGGACATCACCGTCCTAGGCCTATGTATTCCCTCGGGAGCGGGAAAGTCAGAGTCAACGTAGTTCGGAGGACTACGGGATATTGGGGGAAGGTTGCTCGCCAAGACATCACCGTCTTGTTCCTACATATCCTTAATCTAACTAGAGAGAGGACATCAGAGCAATCGCGGTTCGACCTAACAAGGTCTTTTCGTTCTGTGTTTTTTAGTGGAATACGTCAACGTTCACGTTCTAGCAGTTTAGGTGTTGTCACTCGTTGTGGGAGTCTTACGCGTTTACCTTTTTGCGGTAGACGGAAATGACGCATCCTTTATGATGAGAGTGAGTGAGATGAGAAGAGAATCCCGAAGGAAGACGAGTGTTTGTTTTTGTCTTTTAGGAGAAAGTGTTTTAATTGGTTTGTTTGCGTCATGCCTCGTGCTAAAGTCTATGACATAGTATATACTTTGCGTAACAAGTCACACGCCTCGCGCGACAAAGCATACTATGTACTTAAGGCTCATGGCACACAAAGCACATCTTTATTCATTAAGTGTTTTAGCTTTTCTTTGAGAGAGAGAAGAGAGACTCAAAGTGTGAGAGAAAATGGAAGTTAGTTGTTAGTGTGCTCGCCGAGATATTGCATCTCATGCCTACGTATCTTCAATCTGAAAAGAAAGAGGAATCAAAGCATCTGTAGTTCACGCTACTACGGGTGAACAGGAAACGGTCTCGATCGCACTAGGGCGAGAGAAAAGATGAGACTCATAGAAAGTCTAAGGGAAACTCACTCCTAAAAGTTAGCATGCAATGGTGGTCCTAAGGTCAGGATCAGGAGGGAATCTATCTAATGTTGTCATACAAAGGTTAGTCCTATGTTATGTTTTCTAACCTATCTAAGTTGGACAAGTTAAAATAGGTGTCCTAATGAGGAAGTAAAAGCTAAACAAACAATACAATGATATCACATATCAAAGTAGATCAATAAAAAAGATGTGAATGAGATCACATAAGATTCAACATCGGTCGATGTGAGCTAATGACAATGAGCGGGGGTCGGTTGCGAACCCTACCTTCCACTTGACCGACTCGATAACAGGAGCAGGTGATGTTCAAAGCTTCAATCATGTAATGAGAGCTAAGAACAACTCAACTAGAATAACGGGGGTCGGTTATGAACCATACCTTCCGTCAATTGCCTTCTTGGAGGTCTTACAAGGGGATACGGGAATGGGATGCCTCTTTGGAGGTCTTAGGTGTAACACCCCACTTTCCCAATTATGAAAAATACATAAAATGCTATGAAAATAATCAGAGATTTTACACCAAAATAAAGTAGGATGCCACATTTATAAAAACCAACATCAAACTCCTTTTATTAATTGAAATAAAACAGTGGAAAAATAATTTATTATTCCATCTACGGGCATCTGCCAATAACACCAAAACTTAACATAAAATCGTGGTTCACCATAATGTTCATCAAAAATAAAGATACGTAACAAAAGAATAACAATTAACAAAATGAATGAAATCCCCAAAATCCCGTGTTACGTATCAGAGCACTCCTAAGACTCGAACAAGCAACACGTACTCCAGCAACCTAAGTACCTGGATTATCTGTACTTCCGAAGAAGCACAGACACAACAACAACAAAGGGGTGAGAAATCACATTCAATATATACGGTGAACAAATACATGATAAAAGTAGTAATCACGCACAATCATAAAATCAAGACCCACTGGTCACAGCCATCACCATACAATACTTCATATAACAACAAATGCAATGCGACATAACTATGGACACAATGCATGTGGTACCAACAACACGGTTCATTCAATCGAACCCGGATAGATCACATACACCTCTACTTAGCAATGATCTATCCCCACCATTCTCCATATCGGAGTACGGATGAATCACATACACTCTTCCTGAGCAATGATTCATCCCACCAACACCATGAAATGCATGACACAATATGCATATTAAACACATGTACAGTAATATATATATATATATATATATATATATATATATATATATATATATATATATATATATATGCATGTTCACGATCCTCCTGATCACACCTGAATCACACACCAATATCCAACACCACGCATTTACTTCACACAACACAAATCAATTACTACTTAATTAATTAATTCCCTAAAATTATTAAATTAATTATTTTCGTCTCCAATTTTATATTTCTCAAGGTCTGGCATCTATTCCCAACCTCTCAAACCAAAAGAAACCGATTCAGACGCGAAAACGGGAGAGAAATCGCGAAACGGAAAAATTCTGCACTCACGCTGGCCATACGCGTATTGCCCAGTCCTCTCGTCCATTCCTACGCGTACCAGATGCGTAAGGCCTCTTGTCCCGCCCTGCCATACGCGTATTTCCCAACCTCATACGCGTATGGGCGGAGAGCCATTTCCCTCAGAATTCCATTCCTCAGATCTGGTTACGCGTATAGCTACCCCATACGCGTATTGCCAAGTTACCATACGCGTATCCTTACGCGTATGGGCAGAGGGCCGTGCCAAAACCTCCTTGTGCCCTTCACGTACGCGTAACGCCCCCCATCCTGCCTAGCCTTACGCGTAACGCCCTCCCCAATACGCGTACGGTCAGATCTATTACGCAAAATCCAATCCTCCACACCAGTCTGAGTTCTGCTACGAATTCTACACTTCTTCACTCCCAAAACAGTCCTAAAAGTGTTTCTACATCGATTTTAGGACTTACACTTTCCTCTTACATTTTCACCTATTATTACTACATGAATTATAGGTCTTAGATTCCAAATCGTTCTCCCAGTTTGGGTCAAAAACAAATCTGCAACAGAGATGTTCATACAACAGCAACAACAACAGAAAAATCATATTAACACAGATCGATTCATGCACAATCACATCATCATATTCAGACATATACAACAATTCATCAACACAACATTTGGCATACAAATTCCTACAGGGTTAAGGACTCCCCACTACCCTATCATGATCATATCACCAATATTAAACCCGTTTCTCCCCCTTACCTCGAATCTGTTCAGAATTTCTGGAAAAATTGATGAGAAAACCTTGCCCTAGCACCTCTTGTTCTTCCCTTGTTCTTCTTAGTCTTTCTCCTTCTCTCTCTAAAAAAATTCTGATTATCCTAACCCTTACCAATCTTTCACGAATTAATCTCCAATTACCAAACTGCCCTCACTAATTCTATTTTCCCCTTATCTAATTAATTATATCAGATTTTATTTTACTAAATAGTAATAATAACTATAATAATAATAATATGAACTATATTATTAATAAGATTAATAATAATAATAATAATAATAATAATAATAATAATCATAATTCCATATAACTAACATCACCCCCACGCACTCAGACACGCACCCTAAACAAGGCCAACAATTAAAATAAAACCAGACGATTAAATAATTAAAAATGGGGTGTTACAACTCTCCCCCACTTAAATTATTTTCGTCCTCGAAAATGTATCTGATGGAAACAGTTCTGGATACGACTCCCGCATCCTGCTCTCCAATTCCCAGGTCACACTCCCGCCAGCAACTCCTCCCCAAGCTACTCTCACCAGAGGTATCTCCTTTCCTCTGAGTTGCTTCATCTTGAGATCCTCAATCCTTAAAGGCATCGTCTCCACTGTAAGATTCTCCCTGATTTGTACTTCATCCCTCTGAATAACATGAGACGGATCTGAAACATACTTCCGAAGTTGCGACACGTGAAACACATCATGCAAGTTCGAAAGTTCCGGTGGCAACGCCACTCTGTAGGCAACTGCACCAACTCTCTGCAAGATCTGATACGGTCCAATAAACTTAGGATCCAACTTCTTAGATTTCAAAGCACGACCCACACCGGTCACTGGGTTAACCCTCAGGAACACATGATCACCTTCACTGAATTCCAAACCTTTCTTCCGATTATCATGATAACTTTTCTGCCTACTCTGAGACGCCTTCATCTTTTCACTGATCATTTGAATCGTCTCAGTAGTCCGTTGCATAATTTCTGGTCCAAGCACCACATTCTCACCTGTTTCATACCAACACAGAGGTGTCCTACACCTTCTACCATACAAAGCTTCGAAAGGTGTCATTCCAATGCTAGAATGGTGACTATTATTATACGTGAACTCAATCAATGGCAAATGAGTATCCCACACACCACCTTTTTCCAATACACAAGCTCTCAGCAAATCCTCCAACGACTGAATGGTCCTCTCTGACTGACCATCGGTCTGTGAATGATAAGCCGAGCTCAACTTCAACTTAGAACCCAAAGCTTCCTACAGACTCCTCCAAAATTCTGAAGTAAACCTCGGATCTCTATCCGACACTATGCTCGACGAAACACCATGTAACTTCACAATTATCTTGATATAAATCTCCGCCAGCTTCGACAACGGAAAACTGATGTTAATTGGTATAAAATGTGCGAACTTTGTAAGTCGATCCACCACTACCCAAATAGTATCAAAGCCCTTCGCTGTATTCGGAAAACCAGTCACAAAATCCATAGCAATACTGTCCCATTTCCATTCAGGAATCTCTAACGGTTGCATCAATCCCGAAGGCTTCTGGTGCTCTACTTTTGACTTCTGACATGTCAAACAAGCGTAGACAAACTAAGCTATGTCCCTCTTCATACCGGACCACCAAAACAACTTCTTCAAATCATGGTACATCTTTGTAGCTCCCGGATGAATACTCAAGCTACTCCGATGACTTTCCTCCAAGATTTCCTTTTTCAATTCCTCATTATCCGGCACACAAATCCTGCCCCGGAATCTCAAATTGAAATCATAATCCTTTAAGAACTCTAACCACCTTCTCTGCCTCATATTCAATTCTTTCTGGTCGAACAAATATTTCAAACTTTTTTGATCACGAAATACTTCAAATCTTGATCCATACAAATAATGTATCCATATTTTTAACACGAACACCAGTGCAGCTAATTCCAGATCATGAGTAGGATAGTTTCTCTCATGCACCCTCAACTGTCTTGAAGCATAAGCAACTACCTTGCCACCTTGCATCAACACACCGCCTAATCCCATCTTAGACGCATCACAATATACTACGAAAGAATCATTTTGACTTGGTAAAATTAATACTGGTCTTGTAGTCAATTTCTTCTTCAGTTCCTCGAAACTCTCCTCACAGACAACATCCCAGATAAAAGCTTGATTCTTCCTGGTCAACTGAGTCAATGGCAGCGCCAATTTAGAAAACCCTTCAATGAATCTTCTATAGTAACCTGCCAAACCCAAAAAGCTTCCAATCTCCGTTGCGGTCTTCGGAGTTTCCCACTGAAGTACTGCACTTACTTTAGAGGGATCCACCGCTATACCATCACCAGAAATCACATGACCCAAGAAACTCACAGTCTTCAACCAAAATTCACACTTCGAGAACTTTGCAAATAGTTTATTATCTTTCAACACCTGCAATGCAATTCTCAAGTGACCTGCATGCTCTTCGTCAGACTTAGAATAAATCAGTATATCATCAATAAATACCACAATAAATTGATCCAGATAAGAATGGAAAATACGATTCATATATTCCATAAATACACCCGGCGCGTTAGATACTCCGAAAGGCATCACTGCATATTCGTAATGTCCGTAGCGAGTTCTGAAAGCAGTCTTCTGAATATCACCTTCCTTTACTCTAATCTAATGGTAACCTGACCTCAGATCAATTTTGCTGAAAACACGGGCTCCTACCAACTGATCCATTAAGTCATCAATCCTCGGGAGTGGATACTTATTCTTAATGGTCACTTTATTCAACTGACGGTAATCAATGCACAGACGCATACTACCATTCTTCTTTTTCACCAACAACACTGGAGCTCCCCACAGCGACACACTTGGTCTGATAAACTTCTTATCGAGCAATTCCCCGACCTGAGATTTCAACTCTGCCAATTCTGATGCAGACATCCTGTACGGTGCCATAGAGATAGGTCTGGTACCCGGTACAAGATCAATAGCGAATTCAACTTCCCTTATCGGAGGCAATTCTGTGATGTCATCTGGAAACACTTCAGGAAATTCATTCACTACTGGTAATTCATTAACTGAAGTCTTACTTTCAACAGATAACGAGGCAAACACCGCAAACAGCTTCGCTTCGTCCTCCAACAACGCCCTCAACTCCTTGCTAGATAGCGAATCTGCTAATGCTTCCTCTTCAGGAGTAAGAAACAGTAACGTCTTCCTGAAGCAATCAATATACACCCAGTTGAACTCCAACCAGTTCATTCCCAAAATAACATCAAGATTACCGAGTGGCAAACAAATCAAGTCCACTCTGAAATCCCTACCAAACATGGTCAGCGGACACTTCAAACACACCAAAGAAGTAACCACGGAACCAATAGATGGAGTTTCAATCGTCATCCTCTGCTCTAGAGTATATGGCACAATCCCTAATCTCTTCACACAATCAACAAAAATAAATGAGTGCGTTGCACCCGTTTCAATGATAGCAATCAAAGGAATATCATTAATAAAGCAAGTACCTTTAATGGAACGCTCCTCCTCAGTGGATTGGGCTCCCACCAAGGCAAACACTTTCCCACCAGTTTGAGACGCCTGAGACTTCTTCGGCTTCTCACAGTGAGTACTGATGTGACCCTTCTCTCCATAATTATAACAAGTAGGCATAGTGGCTCTGCAATCATCTATAACATGACCTGCTTTGCCACCCTTGAAACACTTCTTCACCTCATTCTGACAGTTGTTAGCACGGTGACCCGCGCCTCCACATCTGAAGCACTTGAGAGTATCAACACCTGCTCCCTTCTCCTTTGGTTTCTTCCCCGCATCAGTTTTCTATTTCCCCTTATCAGCTGGAGCACTGTAAGGAGTACCTCCAAATCTCTGCTTACCCTTCTTCTCATTCACATCCTTGTAATGAGCCATTCTGGCTCTATTATCATTATCATAAATTCTGCTTCTGCTCACCAGCTCTGGATAGTTTCTTATCTTCTGACAAGCAATACCCAATTTGATCTCGGGACGCAGCCCGTTCTCAAACTTCAAACACTTCGAAGTCATAGCTTCTTCAGTATTGTAATGAGAACAATACTGAACTATCTCCTCAAACTTAGCGGCATACTCTGCAACTGTCTTATCCCCCTGCTTCAGCTCCAAAAATTCAACCTCTTTTGCACTACGAATGTCTTCTAGAAAATACTTTTCCAGAAACTCAGGTTGAAACACAGCCCAAGTAATCTCCGTACCTACAGCTTCCAATCTCTGACGACTATTGTCCCACCAAGCCTCAGCCTCTCCTTCCAGCATATGCGTACCAAACCGTACCTTTTGAGCATCACTGCATTCCATGGTCCTGAAGATCTTCTCCACAGCCTTCAGCCATTTCTGTGCAGCTTCTGGATCTAAGATACCTCCCTCATAAGTAGGCGGCTTGATGCTTTGGAACTGTGCTAAGTCACAAAACTGAGCACCTCCAGCCTGATTGGCGTTCTCTACAGCCTGTGTCATGGCTTGCATAGCAGCAGCAAGAGCAGAATCATTCCTTCCTGCCATACTGTTCAACAATCAACATAAGGCCAGAACACCAAATCAACTCCTATTCTAAGGATAGACTCAACTATAACACCTGGCCGGACGGACCGACCTGCTCTGATACCAATTGTAACACCCCACTTTCCCAATTATGAAAAATACATAAAATGCTATGAAAATAATCAGAGATTTTACACCAAAATAAAGTAGGATGCCACATTTATAAAAACCAACATCAAACTCCTTTTATTAATTGAAATAAAACAGCGGAAAAATAATTTATTATTCCATCTACGGTCATCTGCCAATAACACCAAAACTCCACATAAAATCGTGGTTCACCATAATGTTCATCAAAAATAAAGATACGTAACAAAAGAATAACAATTAACAAAATGAATGAAATCCCCAAAATCCCGTGTTACGTGTAACACCCCAATTCCCTTCGCGAATAAATAATACAAATATAAATCAGAGTAACTAAAAATTTCGTTTTTCCGACAGGAAACAGGGATGTCACACTTAAAGAAATAAAATACAATCTCTGCTCATAAATTTGATACATAGCCTAAAATAGAGTACCCACAAAGGGGAAACTTTTTCCACAATAAAGGAAATGTCAATTATGGAATAAAGCGGAAAGATCCATAACCGACTTGTTTTACAAATAAATGGTTTTATAACATCAAAATATAAATACAAAAGTAATACAAAATATATTCAACAATTATATACATATATATATATATAATCGTTCCCCGACTCCCGTGCTACGTATCAGAGCAGACACCAAGACCGACAACAGAACGGAGGACTAATCTCCACAACAGCCTCCACGCCTCTAAAGCTGACAATCTGCACTATGCCATAAAAAGCATATTCCAGCAGAAGGGTGAGAAATAACAACTAAACCAAGATTGCATAATAATATGCAAAAACACATAAACATCACATACACAGTTATTCTCACCTCACACATCACATACCAATACATATAGCAAGCCACAGATGTATAACATATTTCTAACAATCCAACCACATAGCATATGACAATTATACTAACATAATCACACATTTGCACATAAGGCATACCAAGTCATAGCATTTATCACATATGCACATCAAATTACCAATGCTATTACAATCTCAACACATAACAAATCAATGCACAATTTCCACACATAATCAATCAAATCATGATTTTCCACACATAATGCATCTATTCACAATTCTCACACATAATCACATATTCCAATCAAACATATACCATTCAATACAATTGCACATATTTCATCTCATCAATCACAATCACATTTCCATGCACAATTAATTCATGATTTATGCAAATGCACAGAGACCGACACAACGACTCTATGCACATGCCATGCGGTACCGACTTCCATTTGTCACGTCATCAGTCCAATCCGGTCGCTTTAAGTCCTCAGGAATCGCCTCATATTTTCGAGGCACACGACATTATTGATTGACTTATGTCCTATTTAAGGCACCCAATCCGATTGCTTTAAGTCCTCAGGCATCGCCTCATATTTTCGAGGCACACGATCGTCTATAATCATCGCTTTAAGTCCTCAGGCATCGCCTCATATTTTTGAGGCACACGATGTTATAGCAGTTTCCCTCAGGAATCCAACCGTCACTCAGGACGTTCCACAATGCACACTATGATGCTTGGCATATAATGACCCATGACTTTCACATTGCATACACACACACATCCACAATCATGCATATATCATCAAATACCACACTTAGCATTTTCTTTGCCTTTCGGCCACAAATCATCACCACAACATGTCATCACATGCATTTTCATTACACAACATACATTGATATTCAATCAAACCATGTATTTACCGCACAACAACAACATTATCACACATCGAAGTCTAATTCAAAACAATGCACATACTTGCCATAAGGCCACAACCCATCATCACAACATTTCGTCATGTATATTAACATCATATAACAGCACTCAAGCTACACGTTACATATTAAAAGCATATAGCATGATAACATATCAATCGCACACGTTGTACGCGATCAAAACCCGACAACCCGACTATTTCTCAAAAATACGAATTAATTAATTCATCTTTTACCATCCAAACCATTTTTAAAAGAAAGAATATTTCATTAGCTTTTCAACGCTTCAAACGGGGGTTAAAACGGATTTACGGTTCAAAAGTTACGATCGAAACAATTTTGAAGAAAAACCTACAGCAGGCCTGACACGGCCGCCCGTGTTGCGTGACACGGCCGTGTCACCCGAAAATCCCAAATGGCCGCAAATTGACACGTCTGACACGGCCGCCCGTGTTGTGTGACACGGCCCGTGTCAGAACCCAGAAAAATGCATTTTCTTACCGTCGGAAGCCTTCCGGACCTCCGATTTCGATTCCGTAAAAAGCTGCGGACTCAGAATTCAATGTACTACAATATTTTCACCATTAAAAAGCCATCCAACACATTTTCCATTTTTGAAATATTTTAAAACATAATTTTATCATTGAATTCTAAATTCGAACTCGATCGAAACCGCTGAAAAACACGCAAACAACCATTCCCGATTAAATATCAACCTATACCAACATTACCAGACATATCCAACCACATTTACTCGATCACAACATCAATTTGCACAAAAACCTCAATATATACCAAAAACTCAAAAGTTATAAATTCAACTCGATTCAATCAAACGATCACACTAAATCAAGACCCAACATCACACGACTCTACTACGCGGTTTATTCCGACTTTCGTCCGTGAAAACATCGATTTCTACCCATTTTGCTCATTTCGACCTAGAATTGGAAACTAGAGAAAATAACCAAAACAATCCAAAAAAACATACACATATACATATACAAGCAAGATATAATTGAAACTTCTCACCCTTACCCGATTATTCGCGCTTTAAACGGATGAATCTTCGATTTTCCACTCTTTTCCTCTTCTCCCTTTCTTTCTTCTCCTTTCTCTTCTCTTCTTTTTCTTTTCTTTTTCTTTCCTCTCTTTTTCTTTCTATGTTTCTATTTAAATGAAAATATCTACCCCTAAAAAGACCAAATTACCCCTACTCTCAAATATCTCCCAAACGCTCTCAAAACGCGATAAAACATAACCAGTGATGAAAAATAATATATTGCCAAATAAAAGTCAAGAATAAAATAATATAAAAACAAAAATAATTAAATCGACTCGATTAAATAAATAAGACAAAACGGGGCGTTACATTACGTATCAGAGCACTCCTAAGACTCGAACAAGCAACACGTACTCCAGCAACCTAAGTACCTGGATTATCTGTACTTCCGCAAAAGCACAGACACAACAACAACAAAGGGGTGAGAAATCACATTCAATATATACGGTGAACAAATACATGATAAAAGTAGTAATCACGCACAATCATAAAATCAAGACCCACTAGTCACAACCATAAGCACCTGTTAATGTTAATGAACAAACAAGTTAGAAATGAGCATTTACAAAGTAAACAAACTATGTCATTCTTGGAGATTTCCTTGAAGCACCTTGCACAAATCAACAAATGAGTTAGGAATCACAAGGAAAAAGCAACAATGAAACAACCAAAGGAACAAGGCCTTAGTTGGTAAACACCTTTGGTTAAATCCTATCCATGTTAATAGGCCAAAAGAAATCAAACAATTATAAACTATAGCAAAAGCTAAAGTCTACTTCAAAGTCAATTGTAAACTACAAAAGAAAGCCATTATAAGTTAGATGAATTGAATTAAAACGTGAAAATGGACCAAGGTCAGGATGTGCACCCTTCATTGATGCATGAGAATATCATTGAACTAACATAGAGATAGCACAAGGATGCATTCATGATGAGCAAACAAGTTATGCACACTTGAGTTCACTAAGATGCAACATTTCAAATGCATTTATGCAAAGAACAAATGAGTATGGATGTAGGAAATTAATAAAGCTCAAAGTCAAAAATGAAATAAATTTATGAACACCTTAAATATCCTACAATTATCAAGAAGTTTCAAGTTATCACATGTCTCAATCACTCAAGCAAAACTACCACAACTTAACTTCAATCAATTCCTAAACTAGTGACTTGCAATACAAGTAAGAAATGAAGTCATGAAGATGTAAATACACATGAGGCAAGTTTAGGTCAGTAGAGAAGGCACCCACAAGTTATGTTCAAAGCTCACACTCAAGGCATACAAGTAGAAGTCAAAGAACTAAACATACTAGGCAAACAAAAGCAATTTCATTTTTGGAATCAAGGCAAAAGGTAATCATGCAAAAGCAAGTTATGGGTCAGGTACCAATGCACAAGAACTTTATAGGTCAGTACCTATGCTTCATAGGATCATGCTTACAAGTATCAAAAGGGATGGACAACAAGAGGTCTCAAAAGCACAAGTAGAATGCCACAAAGTTGATGCAAAATGATGCTTAAAACATACAAGCTTCCATGCACACTATGAACATACAAAAATCACTTGGAATGGACTATAGGTCCTCTACATTATGTCACATTTCAAGCATATAAGATCAATATAGGTTTCCAAGTCGTGGCATAAATGCCTTCTCATCAAATATCTCACGAATACAACACGGGCACAAGCGTGTTAATCATAATGAAAATGCATGGAAAAATGGTTATGAGCATTGGAAAAATGTGTGATTTAAAGCATAGTTGGATGAGGTCAGGGCCTAAACATGTCAAGAATATGGGCTCAAAATTTGGCTTTTATCATGTTCAAATTAGTGCAAGCACCTCACCTATGATCAATGACTTTACATCCACAAGAGATTACCAAAAGTACACTTAAAAAGACTCTAAAAAATCTCAAACAAATGTACAAGGTCCTTCAATATGTGCAAAAACCAATTATCAATTTAGGTGCAAAAATTCAATTCAAAACTAACTAAGAAAAATCAATTAGGAAGCATGTAATCAAGGGTATGATCATAGAAACATATTTCAAGGTAAATTCAAGAAAAAATACCAATTCATACAAAATATGGAATTAAAAATTGAGGAAAATAATTAACATCTTCAAGTACACACTTGAATTTACTAATAATTTTCCTCCAACAGAAACTATTTTTAAAAATTGAATTTCTAGCATGTATTAAAGGAAAAGAACAAAAATGAGGAACACAAGCTGGGGTGCAAACATAACAATTTTCCAGTTAAAATGCATTGGGCTAGAATTGAGGGTGTGCAAATAACAATGAAAATTGGGCCCAAGAAGCTTAGGGCCTGAGGGCGCATGGTGGTCCTCATTGACTCATGACTCAATCTGAACCGTTTGATTCTATCTATGGGGATCATCCAAGGGACTGGATGCGAGGGAGTATGGTATCAATTGTGAGGAAACATGTACGGTATCATGGTGAGATGCACTGGACGGTGATACGTGTCCACGGTGGTGACACATGTCACCGCCGAAGAGGGTCATACGAACCTTATCTTATCCTTTCTCCAACTCAATAAAACGCGGTGGAGGAAAACTTAATCTCTTCAAAACGTGAAACTCCTTTTACCATGCCTCTCTCTTTCTCTCTACAAATTAAATGTTTCAAGAACCCTAAAAGACTCTCCGGAGAAGGTGATCCCACGGCGGTGGCTACCGTCATCTCCGGCGGAGCTACCTCAGATTCCTAACCTTCTAACACAAATCTACTCCTATTCCATGAATTCCTTGAATCGCAACAACCTAACCTAACGGCACTACGCGAAGCCGAAAGTTCTTAAACCGGAGTCAAAACTGAGGTAATTCGAATCCGATATAATAATTGCTACATGGCGAAATCAAGATTGGAGGTGAAGTGAACGTACTTGCGTGAAGATGATGTCGATGGTGATGACTGTGCTTCGGTTCGCTCAGCTACGCGCGACACTACACTTGAGGTAATAGTCTTCAACTGCTCTTAAATTCCACCTTCATCTTCTACTTCTTTGGCGAATCTAAAACCGTTGTCGTGATCCTCGCGAGATGAGCATGCTTGTGATATTGAATTATTGACGTTGTTGTTGATTGAAATGATGCTTCTTCTAAATCGTTATTTCTGCTCATTCAATTCTTCTTTTCTTCTTGATTATGAGTGCGTGATTCATCTGCGATTCCGTTGTGGAGTTTGTTATGTGATTGTCATTTATTCTTGAATTCTTCTTCTATTGAAATTGCAGAATGAAGATGATGAAAATTGTTGGTTTCTGAAGGCTGTGGAATTTCTTGAAATTGCAGCTGATGCGGAATCGTGAAGAGTGTTGCGGTGATGAGTGGTTGGAGTTTGCTGTGAATTGAAGAATGCTGAAGCTTTTCAGTTGATCATGATGATGATTAGGGAAGGTTTTGTGTCATAGCCAATGTGAAGATGGTAATGACGGTTTTGAAGATTGTTACCAGTGAGGGATTTCCAAGGTGAAGATAATGGTGTGTTGAAGGTTATGGAGAATTGGTGAAGAATCAATTAGAGTGTTGGTTAGGATGTTAGGAGGAATTGATAGAGAATGGTTATAGCAGTTAAGTGTTTTTTGAACTCTGCAGTGGCTTTTTCTTGGTTATGTAATGTTGTAACTATTTTTTGAAGCTCTTTTTTATGTAATGAAGCTCTGCTAAAAAATCTGTTGGAAGTTGTTATGGTTAACTGTTATGATTTTCTAGTGTAAATGACTTTTTCTGATATCCCTTTTCTCTTGGTCTGCTGCTATTATTTGTGCCACTGATATGAATTTCCCAGAGTCTCAGTCCATCAACATTTATTGTCAACAAACCTTGACCAACATTACCATTTTCACTATGAAGGATAGCTTGTCCTTGAGCCTCATCCTAAGGGTGGTCTTTCCACCAATAATATCCTCACCAGATCCTCACCAGACACTCTTATGCCAGGTGAAGCGAGACCATCATCATCCAATTTTTTTTCATAAGAGTCGTACCTCAGGCCATGACCACAATGGCATTAATTCCAGCAGGGTGTTGACGAGAATGAAGATGCACCATGGCTCTTGCAGTGACTAGTAGCTTAAGATTTTATGCTCATTCAGAAGTTGTTCAATGTCCAAGTATCATAATGAAAAGAATTGAAATAATTGGACATAACACTTGGACTTTAAATGGATGTTGACAAAAATTGAATATGGATTGAATGAAGTGTGTTTGGGTTGTTAGAAATAAACTTGAATTTTGAAACAAACTTGTAATTAAAACTCGCAAACTTGATTAAAACTTGCAAACTTAATTTGACATGAAATCTTGAGATGAATTTGAAATATAAATCTTGGATGAATTTTGTCATGAGTTTGGACATTGGTTTGAACTTTAGAAATATGGTCATGTATTGGATTTAAATGAATATGGGCAATGGATAGGGGATGGATATTTGGTTTAAGCTTTAAAATAGATTTGAAAAAAGGGCGTGGAGCAATGGTTTCCAAGGTTGATTAAGGATGATTTAACAGTGTGATTTTGGTTAAAACAAAGTGGATATGGTTTGCGAATGGGCTATGATGGGTACTTGAATGAACACTTCCAGCCAAGTCGAAACTCTCTCCTTGAATCAATACAAACTTGCACCAAAATCAACATATGACAAGCCATTGAGTGGACAACGATGCTTTGATCATAATATGGGCCCATACTTGATCTTTTGCACCGTAACCCAAGATGTCTTCCCTAGGAAATCCGAACTACCATCTCCAATGGATGAATATCAAACAATTCACACAAAAGATAAGAAACCTAGGCCATTTGCTTTATGTGCACGATGATGAAGAAGTGACCTGATGCTCTTGAGAAAACTTGAAGGAGATACACTTGATGCCTTGAGGTAGGGAAAACCCGAAATCACAAGAAAGATGCCTTGATCCCACGTCTCTGGACCCCGATGAAATGCATGATTATGAATAATGCGGTTATGACCTAGTGGATATGCAGGGAATGCGAAGCAGAGGCCATTTATTGATGGTATAAATAGGAGGGCAAATTTTGGGGTGCTACAATATCCGACGGGGGGTTCAACAAAGTCTCTGTGGGGTCGGTGAAGCATAAGTTTGACAAATTGATAGAGGCGAGCTCGGCGCAGAACGCCACCTTCGAGAAGGTCTAGGGAAGGTCGAACCCCATCACCTTCTACCTCAAAGAATTGTCGGGCGGTGCCCCCAAATCCAACATCCCCCTCCTGATCAGAGCACAGATGGCAAACTTTGACGTCCGCCGCATCCTGGTCGACCAAGGGAGCTTAGTGGACATAATGTATGCCCACCTATTCACTACCCTCCAGCTCGACGAGACACATCTAACCCAGTACATCGGCTCTGACCTGCAGGGTTTCAACGGCACCACCACCAGACTGTGAGGCTACGTCGAGCTAATGGTCACCTTCGGGAACGACGATACTGCCCAACAAGTTAAGGTCCACTTCCTGGTAGTAGAGTGCCCCTCTCTATACCAATGCATTATGGGAAGGCCGACCTTAGCCGAGCTCATAGCTCTGCCATCTACAGTCCACCTGAAGATGAAGGACTACACGACCAGGGGCCGTGTCGTCACCCTCCACGTGGATATTGAGGCTGCCAGGAGATGTTTCAATGCTGCAACCAAGGGTTTGAACTCGATCAATATCAAGTCCAAGACCGCGGGTAAGTCAGCCCAGGATGAGGAGCAGAAGCCACTACCGCGAGTCAACGCAGTCGACCTCAACAGCCGCTTCCCCAGCAAGCGGGAGCAGAATGAGGTAGCGGATCACACCCCTCCAGATGAAGGCAACGAGTAGTCTCTTCACCCCATGTACCCTATTCAAGACGGAGACTTCGAGCTCATCAAGCTCGGGGACGACCCGGACAGGAATGTGAAGATTGGCATGGGCCTCCCCGACCTGGCAAAGAAGTAGCTGAAGGCCTGCCTCATGGAGAATGCTGACTTGTTCGCATGGAGCGCTGCAGAGATGCCCGACCTCAAACCAGATGTGTCCTGCCATCAGCTCACAATAGGTTCGGCCGCTAGGATTGTAGTACAACGTAGGCGTGGGCAATCCTCCAAGAAAGCGGAGGCTGCTGAAAAGGCTGTAAAAGACCTCTTAGAGGCAAACTTTATTTCGAAAGCCCAGTACACAATCTGGCTATCCAATATTGTTCTCGTTAAAAAGAATAATGGAAAATGGAGAATGTGCATAGATTATACCGATCTTAATGCCTAACATCGACAAACTAGTCGACAATTCTGTAGGTTTTAAATTACTGTCATTCATGGACGCCTACTCGGGATATAATCAAATCCCCACGGCGAAGGCCGACAAGCAGTACACGACTTTCATGACCGAGTCGGGAAACTATTACTACAGCGTAATGCCCTTTGGTCTGAAAAACGCCAGCGCGACCTACCAACGGATGATGAACAAAGTCTTCAGGGGCGAGATCGGAGACATGCTCAAGGTCTACATGGACGACATGATCGTAAAATCACGAGAAGAGATCGATCACACTGCCCATCTCAGAAGTGTCTTCGACATGGCGAGGAGATGCAAGATGAGGTTCAGCCCGAAGAAGTGCACCTTCATTGTCCAAGCAGGAAAGTTCCTCGGTTTCTATCTAACAGAGTGAGGTATCGAGGCGAACCCTAACAAGTGCAGGGAGTTCTCCGAGTTCCCAACGCCGAACTCGAAGAAATATATCCAATCACTAAATGGGATGCTCACCTCGTTGTCCCGCTTCGTGGCAAAATCGGCCCAACACGCACTCCCATTTTTCAAACTCTTGCGCAAATAGGCCATGTTCGAGTGGACCGAGGAGTGCAAACAGGAACTCCTCCACCTCAAACAAGTCCTCTCGCAACCCCCCTGTCCCAATGCGAAAAACAACCGGCAAGAAACAGAGTCGCCACCGAACGTTATTCATCCCGACGGGGGAAAGGAAACGGTCAAAGAAAACCTCAATAGGGAAAGACATGGTCATCGCAACCAAGATTGAGGTTCGGGAGTCGGTTACCCGAAAGGAAGGTATTAGCATCCCCTCGTGTCCATCGTACTCGATGGGATCCACGCTTGTTATTCTGATCGAAGGGTGTAGGTATCTGAAGCTCCGCTGCTAACTGGAAAGGAAAAGAATGAGAAATGAAGAAGAGGGGGAAAGACACGAAAGGTGAATCGATAGGACTTCGCCGTCCTAGGCCTACATATTCCCTTGGGAATGGGAAAGTTAGAGTCAATGTATTTCGGAGGACTACGGGTGAATGGGAGGAAGGTTGCTCGCCAAAACATCACCGTCTTGTGCCTACGTATCCTCATTTGGATGAGAAAGAGGAAATCAGAGCAGTAGTAGTTCGACCTACTACAAGTGGCCTTGTTTGTTTGGTGTTTTTTAGGTGGGCGATGCTAACGTTCGCGTTCTAGCAGTTTAGGTGTTGCCACTCATTGTGTGGAGCCTTTCGCGTTTACATGTTTGTGGTAGAACAGAAATAGCCTGTACTTACGATTAGAGGGAGTGAGATGAGAAAATAATCCCGAAGGAAGACGATTAATTTGTTTATGTCTTTTAGAAGACGTGTTTTGATTTGTTTTGTTTGCGATATGTGTCGTGCTAAAGACTATGACATAGGAGCAAATGCTTGACAAGGTCACCCCCAACGGGACGTTTGCAAAGCACCCTAGAAGATTAAAGGAGACCTTCACTAGTAATTTCCCATGTGCTTAAGGCTCGTGGCGCACTACACATACATTATTCTTTAAGTGTTTTTGCTTTTCTTAAAGAGAGAGAAAATAGACTCAAATGGTTGAAAGAAAAATCTAAGGGGGTCTTCATCCTAGAAGTTGTCATGCGATGATTGATCCCATAGTTGAAGTAAGGAAAGGGAATCTCTACCTATGTTAGCATGCTTGGATTGGTAACCTAATGTCTTTCCTACTTTGAACCTAATCCAAAATTAGATTCAAGCTAGGAACCTTAAGGGCACATGTGATCATACACAAGTAAACATTAGATGATTCAATCACAATTCAAAGAAGTAAAGAAGTAAGATGAAATAGGAGTCACCTAAGTGTTGATTTCAATGTAAAGGGATACAAATGTTCATCAAATTCAAACTAAGCTCAACTATTGGATAGTTGAAAGAATTATGCAAAACTATGCACTTATGCTCATGTAAATGTCCTAAGACTATCCTAGAAGTAATGTCAACCAATTAACAAAATGAAATGGGTCCTAAAAAGGTGAGAACCTTAGTGGGGAAGTAGCAATGTCCTACTATATCTCAATCGATCTAAGAAGGATCAAAAGAATTCATATCATGCCTTGTGTTAGCACACAAACAATTGTCAATAAAAAAGTCATACAAACTATACCTCTAAAGGCTACACAAGTGAAGTTAAGGCAATCATACAAGTTGGGTCACTAGATTACATGATATGATCATATAAAAATGAGGATTGATATGTTAAGAGATGATTATGAAGCTCACACTAATTCATGTTCAAAAGATTAGGCAATTCTACACAAAGATGTCACTTTTATGATGCATCAATCACTTATAATTACACAATGCACAAGTAGGCATGAAGTTGACTTGTAAATGACCTAATCAGAAGCTAACTCATGGATTTAATGCTTAAAAGTAATCTCAAAATATTGCAAAAGTTTCATGTCAAAGCATTCTTAAAGATTAGTGCAAGGGGGAACCAAAATCAACCCTAATCTTCCTCTAAAAGCATGTGAAGTTTGAATCATGTAAAAGAATGCAAATGTCATGTCAAGTGAATGTCAAACCATACAAGTCAGAATCAAATGACCTATAATATATCATATTTAGATCCCACAAGAATTGAGTAAAGATATCATACAATTGGCTCAAAGGAAGTTGACAAAGTTGATGCACAATCATGTTCAAATTCATGCAAGTATAACACCAATTAGAGGCACACAAAATGACCTATAAAATGGTATGGGTAGGCTTTACCTCATGCTAGATCAAGTGTGAATCAATGCTCAAAATATCCCCAAAAGGGTTGCATAAATGCATCATGAAATCCAATCACTTAGGTAAACATTAGACAAACATCGGGTATGCATTTAGGGTTCAAATTAAGCACAAAGATCATGATCAACAATCAATATCAAAGCATAAAAATGAAGCACAAATTATCCTATTGAATATGCCTAAACATGTCAAGGAAATTGGCTTAAGAGAGGTCACACACAATCATCAAGTTCAACCTAATTCTAAACACACATCAAAGCATTAGACATGCAAGGAAATAATCATGAAAAATAGTTAGATGTCTTGAAAAATTATGAGAATTTAACCATGGTATGATGAAGTCATAAGCTCATTATTTTCTAAAAAGATACTCAAAATTATGTGTAAAAGATGATCAAACAATGCCAAACATAGGGCAAGATACAAGGCAAAGATCATTCAAGACAAGTCACAAAACAGGCATTCAAAAGGAACCAAAAAATAATGGAAAAAATCCCAAGTGATCATCAATATGTCCTATAATCACGTGACTAAAGGCATACAAAAATTAGGATCAAAACTAATTGGAAAAAATAAAATTTCAAGACCTAATTTGCAAGATACTTCAACTTGTATACCTTCAAATCAAAAATCCAAAACAATTATTAGACTAATCCAAAAATGAAATTAAAAATTATAGAAAATTAATTAACATGTCAAACATCACCCATGAAATTTTGTGGGATTTTAAGGTGAACAAAACTATTTTTAATAAGGAAATATAAAATGAGTATCAAAAATTAAAAAAAGAAAATGAATAGAGAAAGCAAGGGTGCATCCAAAGCAAATCTAATGTTCAGGATTCTAATGGGCCAGACAACTGGGGTGGGGGAAGCAAAGTGCGCGCATGGCCCATATCACCAATAATCACATTTTATTTGGATTTTGTTTATATTAAAATGATTTATTTAGAAAATAAGAAAAATGCTAGGAAAAAGAATTATAGCACGTGGCCTTTTGTTTCATTCTCATTAATGCGTTGGCGTGCTATTACTGGTGGGACTTAAAATTTACACATGCTGGAAGGAAATGTACACATAGGATTAAAACAATCATGCATGGCCCAATCATGAAGCAACACGCACGCTTTTGACTGGAAAAACCATGAGAATACAGACACCGGAGCTAAGCTCCGGTCGTCTTCTCCGACGACATCCCCACCATCGACGGTGGTGGAATCTTCTAGAAATTACAAACAATGCCACTACCTGATTCGTTTTCTTGCGTAGAACATGAATCTGGCCTTAGAATTTCCATTAGTTCCCTCTATCTTACAAAACGAATGGAATAAAGTTATGCCCTAAAAATCACAAATGCTACATTTCACCCTATTCTATACCACAAACATTGCCTCAAGTAAGAGGATTTCAGATGCAGGTAATCCTCATGATTCTAACCACATACATTGCCCTATAATGATGCAAGAAAATTTCAAGAAAACTGACTTGTTAGAGCTGTGATTCACACGTGTTAGAAACCCTAAAACTTCATGCAGTGCCTTGTAATCTACTCTTGGAAGCAAAATAAATTCTTAATACTCTTGAATCTTGACTGAAACTTCAGTTTGAGGGTGGAGGAAGATGAACCCGCGGGTGATGGTGTAGTGCTTCCATGTGGAAAATAATGCATACAGAAGCTTGAGGGAAGTATGGAGATGACTATGGAGAGAGCTTCAAAATTGAGTGAGTTTCGAAGGCTTGAACTTGAGAGGATGAAAATGGAGTTTGGACATGATTCTCTCAAAAATAGTTGTAACTGATTCAGTTAGGAGTTAATGAAGCTTTATAGGTGTGGTTAGTGCATGGTTAATGGTTAATCGGGGTTGAAAAGTTAGTTAGAAGGGTGGTTAGTGAAATTGAAAAATGATAGTGAGGTTTTAGGCACGGGTTTAAAGTATGTGTGTGTGCATTGTTGTTATCATGGAATGCCACATGATGATGATAATGATGTGAGAATGTTAATTGCAAGCTGGTACAAGCAGAAAAACAACAACTTTCTTGGTAAGTTTCTTTTTGCCTCATTTGATGCATGGAGTAATGTTGGAGGTGTATGCATGATATGTAAGCTTTTGTGTGTCCAAATAAGGTAGATGGGGGTGGTATAAGTGTGTCATGCGTATGCAGCAAGATTCTTTTGAATTTGAGTGGAGTAATATGGCTTTGAACACTTGAGGGACATGTTTCATGGTGTTGATTTTAAGGTGGTATATCTTGGTGGATATTGAATCAATTTGCATTATATTGATATCTTGGGAAAGAGGAAATTTGATAGAATAAGTTTGATGTTTGTGGAATGTGGATTAGAGGCTTAGAACATGGGGGAAAATGTCATTGAAGTCATGGTCACCAAACTGAATTTTGGACTTAGAAAATTCTAAGTATTTTCTCAAATTGAACTCTTTGAATGTCTTGACTTTAGAACATCATAACTTTTGATTCACAAATCAAAATGAGATGTTCTTTATATGGTTAGAAAGGTGGAAGATCACTCTACAACTTTGATTTGAAAATGATTTCCAAATGAGGCTTGGAAGCCACTCAAAAACAGGCTTGAACATTGGCATAAAAACTTACCCTTAACACTTAGAAAAAATTATATATGTTGGAAAATGCAAGTGTGAAAATGTCCAATTTCCAACAATCATAACTTGCTAAAAAATTATCCAATTGAGATGAATTTTATATGGTTGGAAAGCTTGAAATGATTACTACAACTTTCATGTTTGACAAAAAATGAAATGAAGCTTTGAACATGGAGAAAATTGGCTATGAAAGTGTCTGCATACCATGAAAACTTTCCAAAAATAGAAAGTTCCCTTAAAACCCAAATTTCCCAATTTAGCAACTTTTCATAATCCTTGATTTTTGATGATTCTCTTAGCTTTTCTTGATCAAATATCATCCATTGATCATGTTTAACATGACAAATACAAAATTGACTTCAAAAAGTCAGGAGTTGACTTTTTCACTGCCCAGTTGACTTTATTCCCAATTTAGCTGATTCTCAATTATCTGACCAATTGAAATCCTTCTGAATAAAATTGATGGTCAATACTTCATTCATAGATACTTGAGAACATATACAATACCATGGAATCAATTCTTGCTCAAACAATCAGAAATAAACTAATTTTAAACAAAACCCTAAATTCAGCCCCAAAAGATAGGAGATGTTGATCAATGATGAAAACCCTAATTCCTCTGAAGACAATTGAGATTCTCTTGAACCAAGATGTCCTATGTGATATGATGATGTTGAGGCTTCAAGATCCTTGCTCATGAAGGCACCACATGCATAGATAGTCCAAACCCTAATCTGAGGACCAAAGATAGGAGAGAGTGGTCCTCTTCAAGTTTCTTGCAAATCTCAATCACCTGATGAAATGGTGAACCAAATATGATGTCTTGAGGCATGAGAAGCCTTTGTAGCTTGAGTACTTGAGTATATCACATTCTCTTTGCTTTGAACAATCAATGACCTAGAAACCTCCGATCATATGCCTTGGGAAATCCAATGATGCATGTATGATGTTTATGACCTAAAACACATGTATGTGAAGCATAAGCCACTTATTGATGGTAAAATATGAGGGCAAATTTTGGGGTGTTACAACTGCCCATATTCAATCAACTGTGAACCTGAAGAGATAAGAGCAACGGCTTTCAGACATTCAAGGTAAATAGGGATTGCATACCAACATAAACGGAAAATTTGCACTATGTGGGTAGGAAAAAAAGGTAGAAAACTTGATGAGCGTGGAAGACTCTACCGAGGATAAAAGGTACAAGAGATTGAGAAATTTGCTGGGGAGAAGAAACGACACAGGAGGGTGTCTGAAATCACGAGATAAAAACATAGACATGGGTTTGGATCAAGGATACGAACGAGTATCGAAAGATGATACTTACAGGTATCAAAGAAAAGTGAACACGAACGAGTGTTTAGGTTAACGACACGAACAAGTATTGAAAGAATATACTTACAGGTATCAAAGAAAGGTGAACACGGACGAGTGTTGAAGTTAACGATACGGACGAGTATCGAAAGATGATACTTACAGGTATCAAAGAAAGATGAACATGGACGAGTGTTCAAGTTAACAATACGGACGAGTATCGAAAGATGATACTTACAGGTATCAAAGAAAGGTGAACACGGACGAGTGTTGAAGTTAACGATATGGACGAGTATCGAAAGATGATACTTACAGGTATCAAAGAAAGATGAACACGGATGAATGTTGAAGTTACCGATACGGACGAGTATCGAAAGATGATACTTACAGGTATCAAAGAAAGGTGAACACGGACGAGTGTTTAGGTTAACGATACGGAAGAGCATCGAAAGATGATACTTACTAGTATCAAAGAAATGTGAACACGGACAATTGTTTAGGTTAACGATACGGACGGGTATCGAAAGATGATACTTACAGGTATCAAAGAAAATACAGACACGGACGAGTGTACTGAATTGACGATACGGACGAGTATCGAAAAATGATACTTACAGGTATCAAAGAAAATACAGACACGGACGAGTGTACTGAATTGACGTTACAGACGAGTATCGAAAGATGATACTTACAGGTATCAAAGAAAATACAGACACAGACGAGTGTACTGAATTGACGATACAGACGAGTATCAAAAGATGATACTTACAGGTATCAAAGAAAATACAGACACAGATGAGTGTACTGAATTGACGATACGGACGAGTATCGAAAGATGATACTTACAGGTATCAAAGAAAGATGAACACGGACGAGTGTTTAAGATCAATACGGACGAAGTATTGAAGAAATGAAATCGAACACGAACAAGTGTTGAAAGAAGAAAACTGATCACGGACGAGTGTCTAAGATCAATACGGATGAAGTATTGAAGAAATGAAATCGAACACGGACGAGTGTTGAAAGAAGAAAACTGAACACGGACGAATGTCTAAAAATATAGGATCACTATGGACGAGTATTGATGAAACTCAAACAAACACGGACGAGTGTTGAAAGAACACGGACGAGTGTCTAAAAATCTAGGATCAATACGGGCGAGTATTGATGAAATTGAAACAAACACGGACGAGTGTTGAAAGAACACGGACGAGTGTCTAAAAATCTAGGATCAATATGGACGAGTATTGATGAAACTGAAAAAAACACGGACGAGTGTTGAAAGAACACGAATGAGTGTCTAAAAATCTAGGATCAATACAGACGAGTATTAAATAAACTTAAACAAACACAAACGAGTGTTGAAAGAACAGTATCCCGAAAATATCAAGATTAACGCATCTAAATCTCGAACGATGGGTGAAATAGACAACTCTGAGGGGATAATGGAATCCTAGTCAGATGACTTTGCTAGGGAACGAAGATCAAAAGGGTAAGATTGACAGATTTACTACCCTAAAGATTGGTTAAAGCACCGGCTTGGGGGACTACAGTTAAACGACCTCTCCTGAGTTACATCATTTTCTGCTGGGGAAACTTCTGGTAAAGAAAGTATCAAACCTGTCTTATGCTTCGGATGCATATGTTTGAATTTTTCTATGGCGTAATGTTCCATATCAAATGGAAATGCTACGCGTTTTGAGGATGCGATGTAATAATGATTACTATATGCAAAATGCAAAGAGAATCCTCTGTCGAGGATGATAATTAGTAACTCTGCTGAGGAAGTGATCACTGATCTGATCTTCTGACTTTCTGTGGGGAAAAGATCAACAACTCGACTGGGGAGTGATGTTAATACATCTGGGCTATGAACTGCCAAAAGTTGTTGTGAACTTCCGGACTCTGCCACTGCGGGGAATGATGACTTGGCTGGGAAGACATCACCTGAACCAGTCCTGCCTGGGGAGAACCTATAACCATTGAACTTTGTTGGGGAATGACAACCTTCTGACCTAGTTGTTGGGGGAACTGAGATCAAACAAGCCTCTGCTGAGGAAGGAAATGCTTGTTGGAGAATGGAGATCAAACAAGTCTCCTGTTGGGAAATTACCCTCCCTGGCTTAATGAGGAAATTATATACCAGTACTCTGTGGGGAGAGAAACTCTACTGGGGACGGGAGGTCCAACGAGTCTCCTGCTGGGGATGCCAACCTACTTTGAGAGAAAAAACAAACCATCCTTACCCTGTCTGGGGACTTGAACTCTTGCTGGTGAAAAGACAAATGCAGTTTTGGCTGAGGAAACCAAATCTTTGGACTCTCGCTGGGGAGAATAATAAGAAAACATATCACTCTGCCGAGGACAATACAACCTTAGCTATTTCTATCGGGGAGACATATATTCTCATATCTGAACGATGCCACAATTGCTGTGAGAGGAAAATGGTCTTGCAACGTATGGAGCAACAAGGGGATGTCTCAAGTACAACATAACCTATAAAGAAACTTTCCTCGAGAGGTATCACGAAGACTTGATGTATTCTGCCCCAGTAAACTGAACCCTAGAGAAGTAATTTTGATTAAGCGTCTTCTGGAGAGGACAAGTAAGATGTATATACACTTGGGATGCATATTAGATCAAATAGAACTCATTAATGATCACTTTACCAAACATTTACTCCCTTTTTGTGTAAAGTGATAATTAATGAGTTCTATTTGATCATTAATGATCACTTTACCAAACATTTACTCCCTTTTTGTGTGTAGTTAAAATAGGAGTGAAGTTGGGATTTTAATTAAATTATTGTTTATACAAAATAGTCAACATTAAATGTTTTTTTATAATAACTCAAAATATGAATTTTCTAGAAAAAACACAAGCTTGGTAATGATTTTCTTGTAATGTTTTTTATAACAATATAATATGTTTTTGATGATGTTGATTATTATTATTATTATTATTATTATTATTATTATTATTATTATTATTATTATTATTATTATTATTATTATTATTATTATTATTTATTTATTGTAGGTTATAAATTTAAATGATATTAGGAAATAATTCAAGTAATAAAAAGAGAAGACATAGTAACTTATAATAAGAATTTAAAATGAGTTTATTTCAAATCAAATAAATAATCATACATTTTTTATTATTTTTAATTCAAATTATTTTAAAATAGTTGATAGAGTATGAATTTGAATATTTAAGAATCAATATGATACAATTATAAAGTATCAATTAACTAGTTTTAAATTTCTATAAATCAATTATAGACCAAATCACTCACTTAATTTTATTTTTTTTAAGAAGCAACAAATAAAAACCGTTATTATTATTTTTTAAGTAACACCAAGTTAAAAACAATGATTTTGTAAGAAATACCAAATTTCGACCAAATTCTAATTTATCATTTTAAAATATACCAAATGACAGACAATTATTTAAATTCACATTTTCCATTGTCTATTTAATTAATACACACAGAGTATTTTCACCGCATCAAAATAACTAATAATAAAAGTTTACCGGATGAAGGTGTAAATCTTCTCTCTATCAAAAAAATAACAAATTGTAAGAAATAATATACAAATAATTGCATTCATTCATTTTTGTTTATATAATGTTCCATTATGAATGATTGTTAATTTGCATTTAAGACACACTAAATCAAAATAAAAAATTATGATTTTTTAAGAAAAACCAAATCATAATCTGTATTAAATTTGAAATTTATGATACTATTATTTGGTGTTGTTTATACCATAGAGTCATTACAATATTGATAAATTTTAATACTCTTTAAAAACTTTATCATTATTTATTTTAATAATAACTGATACATTTGTATTCGAAAAATAAAAAACTAAATATTATAAAATAAGGAGAAAGAATATAAAATACAAGAGAGAAACATTAGAATGATTATGTATTATTTCATTTGTCTATCGTATACAATGAGATTGGTCCTATTTATAGGACATCATATAAACATTATAATAAATACAAATTGATTAAATAAGAAAAGAAGTTATTGGGAGACAAATCATCCAATTATTCATAGCACTCCCCCTTGGATGTTTGTTTTGGATATGCCTCGTTAAAACCTTACTAGAAAAAAACCCAGTGGGAAAAAATCTAGTGAAGGAGAAAGAGTACAATATCCTTTTAAAACAAATTTATTTCTCCCTCTCAGCTGAACGATTATTTCTTCGATGATGAAGACCAATCTTTTGTACTAGTTGATTAAAATTACTACTTGGGAGTGACTTTGTGAAAAGGTCTGCAAGATTGTCACATGAACGAATTTGTTGGATGTTTATATCACCCTTCTTCTGAAGATCATGAGTGAAAAAGAACTTTGGAGATATATGTTTTGTTCGTCTCCTTTAATGTAACCATCTTTCTATTGAGTGATACATGCAGTATTGTCTTCATATATGGTCGTCGTATTTATTTTTCCTGAAGATAAACCACAAGCATTTTGTATGTGTTGGATTAGGATCTCAACCAAACGCATTCTCGATTTGCCTCATGTAGTGCTAAAAGTTCTGCATGATTAGATAATGTTGCTGCTATGGTTTGTTTGACTGATCTCCATGGAATAGTTGTACCCCCACATGTAAACAAATAACCTGTTTGTGATCTACCATTATGAGGGTCTGACAAGTAACCTGCATCTGCATAACCTGTTAATTCAAATCTAGATACTTTGCTATAAAACAAACCCATGTCTATTGTACCTTTAAGGTAACGGAGTATATATTTGACTCTGTTCCAATGTCTTCGTGTAGATGAAGAACTATATCTTGCTAATAAATTGACAACAAATGATATATTAGGACGTGTATAATTAGCAAGGTACATTAGTGCTCCAATTGCACTGAGATATGGTACTTCAGGACCAAGCAATTCTTCATCCTTTTCATGGGGTCTGAAAGGATCTTTCTCCACATCTAATGATCTAACAACCATTGGAGTAGACTACGGGTGACATTTGTCCATATAGAAGCGTTTTAACACCTTTTCTATATAGCCTTCTTGATGTACAAATATTCCTTTGTCCAAATGTTCAATTTGCAAACCTAGACATAATTTTGTCTTTCCTAAGTCCATCATCTCAAACTCTTTCTTTAAACAATTCATAGCTTTTGGAAGCTCTTGAGGATTTCCAATAATATTTATGTCATCCACATAGACAACTATTATTGCAAATTCCTTTGCTGATCTTTTTATAAAAATACAAGGACAAATGGAGTTATTTGTATATCCCTCTCTAAGCAAATATTCACTGAGACGATTATACCACATTCGTCCAGATTGTTTCAACCCATAGAGAGACTTTTTCAATCTTATGGAGTAGCTTTCTCGAGATTCGGAGTTGTGTGCATCTGGTATATTGAACCCTTCAGGGAGTTTCATGTAAACTTCACTATCAAGTGAACCATACAGATAAGCTGTTACAACATCCATCATGTGCAAATTAAGCCCTTCATGTGCTACAAGGCTTATTAGATATCGAAAATTGCTTGCATCCATTACAGGTGAATATGTCTCATCAAAATTAATTCCAGGTCTTTGCGGAAATCCTTGAGTGACAAGTCTAGTTTTGTATCTCACAATTTCATTTTTTTTCATTTTGTTTTCGTACCAAAACCCATTTGTATCCAACTAGCTTCACACCTTTAGGTGTTCGGACTACAGGTCCAAAAACTTGTCTTTTGTAGAGTGAGTTTAATTCTGCTTCAATTGCATTTTTCCATTTTGGCCAGTCCTCACTTTGTTTACAAATTATTATAGACGTTGGTTTCTGATCCTCTTTGTCATTTATCTCATTTAGCGCTATATTGTATGCAAAAACATCATCAATGTCGACTTCGTTTCGGTTCCATTGTATTCCATTTTGGACATAATTTATCGAGATCTCTTTATTTTCATGAGTTTTAGGTACCTGATCAATCTCTTCTAGAGATGAAATGTTTATTATGTCTGAAGGTTCTTTTAGATTTTCTATATCCTCACCTGGGCCATCTTTATTCTTAGCTCCCTTTCTTGTTCGAGGATTTTTATCTTTGGAACCGATTGGTCTGCCACGCTTCAGACGTGGTTGAGACTCATTGGATTGTCCAACAGGGATATCAATTTTTATTGGAGCATTTGCAGCTGGTATATATGATTTAGTCACACCTTTTGGATCATTGAATGCATTTGGTAATTGATTTGCTAAGTTTTGCAGCTGAATTATCTTTTGAACTTCTAGTTCACATTGTTTTGTTCGAGGATTAAGATGAGATAATGATAATTCATTCCAACTGATCTCTTTTTCCAGCTTCTTATTCTCTCCCCTTAATGCTGGAAAATTTGATTCATCAAAAATGATAATCAGCAAAACGAGCAGTGAATAAATCATCTGTTGTTGGTTCAAGGTACTTTACAATAGATGGAGATTCATATCCAACATATATTCACATTCTCCTTTGAGGACCCATCTTATTACGTTTGTGGTGGAGAAATTGGAACATACACCGCACATCCAAAAATTCTTAAATGGGAAATATTAGGTTCTTTACCAAAGACTAATTGTAAAGGTAAAGATGTGTGGTAACTCGTTGGCCTTATGTGAATCAATGTTGCAGCATGTAAGATTACATGTCCCCAAGCAGAAACTGGGAGTTTGCATCTCATAATAAGTGGTCTTGCAATTAATTTTATTCGTTTAATAAATGATTTTGTAAGTCCATTTTGTGTATGAACATGTGCTACTAGGTGCTCAATGTCAATTCCAATAGACATACAATACTCATTAAATGCTTGAGATGCAAATTCTGCAGCATTATCAAGACGTATTTTCTTGACAGGATAATCGGGGAAATGAGCTCTTATTCGAATTAGTTGAGCTAGCAATCTCGCAAACGCCTGGTTGCGAGTTGATAACAAACATACATGTGACCATCTAGTTGATGCATCAATTAAAACCATAAAATATCTAAATGGTCCACATGATGGGTGTATTAGCCCACAAATATCACCATGTATATGCTCTAAAAAACTGATAGATTCATTTTTAATTTTTGTTGGTGATGGCCGAATTATCAACTTCCCTTGCGAGCAAGAGCTGCATGAGAACTTATTTGATTGAATAATTTCCCTACTCATTAATTGATGACCACATGAATTTTCAATTATTTTCTGCATCATTATATAACCGGGATGACCCAACCGGTCATGCCAAATTATAAATTTATCATTATTTGTAAACTTCTGGTTTACAGTTGTATGTGCTTCAGTTGTACTAATATAAGTGTAGTACAAACCAGAGGATAAAGCCGGTAGCTTTTCCATTACACATTTTGTGTCCGAATTGTGTTTTGTAATACAATGATATTCAATCCCTCAATCATCTCCTGTTTCAATATGGTATCCATTTAGGCGGATACCTTTGAAACTTAATAAATTTCTATGAGACTTCGGGGAATATAATGAATTATCAATGTGCAATATTGTTCCTCCACGTAACAACATATTGGCTCTTCCGGAGCCTTCGATTATTTTCGAGGTGCGAGATATAGTACTGACATCAGTCTTTTGATTCACTAAATTATAGAAATATCTTTTATTCTTGATAATTGTGTGGGTTGTTATACTATCAGCAAGGCACGTATCTTCATTACTGGTGCTAGTGTCCATATTCATTCTAAGAGCAATAATAATTTTTAACAATAAGTTATAAGCGCACTTTAAAAACAAAAGTCATTTAAACAATAAATTATGTAAATAAACAAGTAGAAAATACACTTTATTATTATTAGAAAATAAAATTCAAAACATCCATAAACACTTATTAATAACTAAAAAGAAGATTTCCATATATTTTATTTCTTGACACTTCCATCTCCAATAAGGTGGTCAATTTTTCCATCTGGATCAACAAAGAAGTCACCAATATCTAAATGGGTAACATTCATATTACCGTAATCTGGATCATCATCTTCATTAGCAAAGTGAGTCTCAATCCTTACCTTTTTATTTTTTAGTGAATTTTGATAAAGATCAATAAGGTGTTTTGGAGTACGACAAGTGCGACTCCAATGACCTTTTCCTCCACAACGATAGCAACTATTTTCATTGGTTTTGCTACTCTAACACTCTTTTTCATTCTTTTCAACATTTTTCCACTTCAAGTGGAAATGTGTGTTCTTATGATTACTATTGCGACCAAGATCAAAACCACGACCATGAGCATAATTACGACCACGACCACGTGTGCATGCACGACCGCGACCACGGTTTTTCCCATAGTGATCGTGCCTTGCCACATTCACTTCTGGGAATGGAGTTGTACTAGTGGGACGAGCCTCGTGATTTTTCATCAATAGTTCATTATTTTGCTCAGCCACAAGAAGACAAGATATTATGTCAGAATATTTATTAAATCCTTTTTCTCGATATTGCTGCTGCAGGAGCACATTGGATGCATGAAAAGTGGACAATGTTTTTTCTAACATATCTTTATCAATTACTTTTTCTCCACATAGTGTCAGCTTAGAAGTTATTCTAAACATTGCAGAATTATAATCACTTACACTTTTAAAATCCTGCAGATGTAAATGCATCCAATCATATCGAGCTTTTGGTAGGATAAGAGTTTTTTGATGATCATATCTATCTTTCAAATTTTTCCACAGGACATGTGGGTCAGTTACGGTAAAATATTCATTTTTAAGATCCTCATGAAGGTGACGATGAAGGAATATCATGGTTTTTGCCTTTTGTTGATCAGATGAATTATTTCCTTCTTTAATAGTGTCGTCATGACCTTCTGCGCGTAAATAAATTTTAGCGTCTAGAGCCTATGTCAAATAGTTCTTTTCCGAAATATCAAGAGCCCAAAAATCTAATTTCGTAAGATTTGACATACTTAGTTCTATAAAAAAAAAAAATTAGATAAAATATTAAGTATTAAATATTATAGTGAGTTAATTAGTACAATAAATATTTTTCTTTCCTTATTTAATTAAGCAAACACACCATTAAAACTGTTGCACCAAATGACATTAATTAAGCAATATAAAAACTATCTTACAATATCAAACACACCTTTATATTTGAAAAACAATTTCTTAATTTAAAAATTTAATAGCAGCAATAAAATATATAACATTGACTAATTGATACATAAAAATATTAAGTGATATATTATACATAACGAACAAACCCATAAACAATGACTCAATCATCAAAGACAATACAAAAAAAATTATATAGCTCTTAGTGAACGATATAACAAATGATAAAAAAAATTTGCTATCCTTCAAGAATAGTTCAATAAGTTCTTCAGAAATTTTATAAATAATTTATTTTGTTATCCTTCAGGGATAATTCGATAAGTTCTTCAGGAACTTTATATATATATATATATATATATATATATATATATATATATATATATATATATATATATATATATATATATATATATATATATATATATATATATATATATATATATATATATATATATATATATATATATATAATTTGTTTTGCAATCCTTCAGGGATGCTTTATAAGTTCTTTAGGAACTATATAAATAATTTATTTTGTTATCCTTCAGGGATAGTTTGATAAGTTTTTCAGGAACTATATAAAAAATTTTTTATTTTGCAATCCTTCAGGGATGCTTTAACACTATTCATGTAATCTTTCTGGGATGCATGAAAATCATTACTGGTTTTCTTTTTCATTTTTTAATCAATATTTATAAATAACTCGTAGAGAATATTAAAAAAAAATTAGTACCTTCTAAATGTCGGAGCTTCGTGCTGATAACGTATTATAAAATAAGGATAAAGAATATAAAATAGAAGAGAGAAGAATTAGAATGATTATGTATTATTTTATTTGTCTATCGTATACAATGAGATTGATCATATTTATAGGACATCATATAAACATTATAATAAATACAAATTGATTAAATAAGGAAAGAAGTTATTGGGAGACAAATCATCAAATTATTCATAACACTAAATAAACTATGGCACACATTTTTGTCATTAATAAATATTAAAAAATACTAAAAAAATATCTGTTTTTTAAAATATAAATATAAAACAAAGTTATTAGGCGTAAATAAAAAAATGGAATGTCTATTTTTACTATGCAACGGTGACATCCACCAAATAATTTTTTAGTTTAAAGAAATCATAAATTTTCAATTAAATTAAATTATAAAATATATGTAAAAGCATATCTCATTGAACAAAATAATATTTATTTACGGAAAAAAATACATTGTTGATTCAAATATTTGTATATAGATTCAAATATATAAGTAATGTCAAAATAAAATTAATATTTATATATGGAAAAAATACATTGTTGATTAATTTATTTATATGTACGAAAAAAAATATTATTGTTGTTAACTAGAATAACTTTAATTGTTTCAAATATTGAATAATATAAATTTATTGATATTTTTTCAAATATGTAAAAAGATTAATAAAAAAATATTATTGTTATAAACAATAATGAGAAAAAGTTTATTAAAACTATTATTATTAAAACTTAATTAAAACACAAAAATAAAACGGGAAAAAGTTTACTATTGGTTCTAATATTTTTGTAAATAATGTAAAAAATATTAATTTTTATATAAAAATATTATATTGTTGATTCAAATATTTTTATATATAGAACAAATTATAGACACTAATTTATTATATCTTTTAAAATAAATAACTTTCCTGGTTGAACTGTTTAATTTTTTTAATATTATTTTTATTATATTTAAAAAAATTGTGTGCATACAATATCAATATCCGTACAAACGCAAAGGTATTCCAAGAGACTTAATAGTCTGTTTAGCTAAATCTTAATTTTTTTTCTTATTAAAAAAGTACTCCCTCCGTCTCACAATAGGTGTCTTCTTTGAGATTTTCACTCTTTTTAAGATAATAATTAATTGTGTTAATTTCAATGATAAAACGAGTGTCATTTACTAAAATAACCTTATTAATAATAGATATTGGAGTAGTTAAATGAATTAAAATACAATAAATAAAGGTAAGTTAATGGAAAGAAATAATAAATATTATATTAGTATTCTAAAGGGACAAATAATTTGAGACAAATTAAAAAAGGAAAAAGAACACCTATTGTGAGACGGAGGGAGTAATACATACACCTAACATAGACTAAAAGATTGTAAACTCTTGTGGGCCAATTTTATTTCTTTCATTGCTAGTTAAATGAAAATTTAGTTATGTGAATTGGATGGTGAATAATGATCTTGTGAAGTCAATCTCATCCTTTAATTTGATTAGGATTGTTGGAAAATGATGAGAATCATAGGTTATCCCTACCCTGCGGAGTTTGTCCATTTTTTAAATTCGTTGACATTACCAATAATCGAAGTGATTCTCATACAAACAATTTTGTCTGTTCATTAAGTTTACTCTCTCTGTCTTATAAAAAGTGTCTTATTTGTATTTTTGTATTGTCTTAAAATAATTGTCTATTTATATTACCAATGCAATATTTATTATTATTTTTTCACTACTATATTCCTATTCTATTAACTACATTTAATATGTGTATTCTAATAAATAATATTAATTTTTTCCCTAAACTCAACACATCTAATCATTTTTTAAAAATCGCGCATGGTTCAATTAAGATATTTTTTATGAGACGGATAGAGAATATCTTTGCCAGAAGCTATCGCCATTCGTCATCACTTCTCTCGTAACTGTAACTAGACTCAAGCCTATTTGTATTAAAGTGTGTCAATTTTTGCATTCAATTTAATCTTTCATTTAAATTATTAATTTTACAATTTTATTTTTTTATCCAATCAAGTAGTTAGAATTTATTTAGAATAATTACTTAAAAAATTATATTTTTATTAATTCAATAAATTATAAATTCTAGAATCTAGCATTTTTAAAACTTAAACGAATATAAAAATCTAAATGAGAGATGAAAAATATAATAAGTATACCTTCTATTTCACAACACAAAGATAACAATTTAGTGTCTTGTCTTTTCAAATAATGTGACTACAACTAATCATTTTGTGAGTATTAAGTTTCCTAATCATTGGGCAACTCCGGATCAATTTTTAAATTCGTTTTTTTTCCTTGCATAAATTAAAATGTTTGGTTAAATTATCTCCATTTTTTATTATAAGTCATTTTATAATATCAATGAATTATTAATATTATTTTTTCTTTTATACTCTTAAATATTTATTATTTCTCTCCTTTCAATTATTAAATTTGTCTTTTCAATAACATTAATAAAGGACAATTTTGAAAAGAATTTACAATTTCTCTTTTTCAGACTACAATGATTAAATTTCTTAATATGTGTGAAAAATAAAAAACGACTTCTATTTATATATATATATACATTAAATCTAATACATCAAACTATTTTGCGACACCTAACACTAACTTCTTCAAAAATAATCCACATCATCCTATTAGCTTATGTGTACAGCTTCTTCTAAATTACCAATCAAAACATCATTATTTGAAAACGAAGGGAGTAGTTTAAGTAATATTGCTTCAAATCAATTTGTTGATTTTTTGGATCAAGAACTATATTTGGGAATAGTTCATGTCATGACAATATTAGAATCTCAAAAAGACTTTAAATTTTACAAAAATTGAGATTCTACAAGTGTGATTTGAATCACATTATTATATGAGTTGAATTATGATTACATAGAGTTCAGGGACTGTTTTATGTTGTTGTGATTCAAATTACAATGCCTGATTCGAATCAAACAAAATTGTGATTTCCTTGGTTTATGTAGTATTATTTTTGTGCAAGGTCCCACATAAGGGCGATGCAAGGGTTCCTACCCTATGAGGTGACACCTAGGCACTACTTTTATGTATTATGGGGGATCACCCTCCTAATAAGATATGTGCACAATGCCAATATCCCTCCACCAGTTATGCGCGCTGAGTCGTACCACGATTCCCTGAATAATAGGTAGTCAATATCCTCCCTCAAACAAGGGGAGCAGTGACCACCTCTTAGGGTTTCCTAAGTCTTAGGCTCAAGGGCCTCTATAAACACTTCTCCCCTGACAGGAGTAAATGAGAGATCGTAACAAAACCATCATTACGCTTATCATAAATCCTCTCACCTCACGTGAGTTGGGCCTCTAAAACCACCGTAAACATTGTAACACCACCATACATGGCTTTTCGTCACCGTGGGCAATCCTCAGCCATGGTTACCAATCTTCATTACAATCATCATACTCACTGCTACACTTCACTCCTATACCTAACCATCCTCATCCATGATTAACAAGAGAGCTTCATCCCCTACGTCAGATGATACCAATGGTAGGGATAATACCAATGCCCTGGCGAAGATGCGTGCTGCCATGTACGAACTACGCCGTTAGAACTAAACATTGGAGGACAACGTCCACAATATCAAACAGCGCCAACAAGAGACCAATACCCCAAAGGAGATGGAAGTGCTAAATCCCCATCCACTCTTAGGCAAAATATGAGAAGTGTTTGTCCTAAAAGGATTCAAACCACCTTCTTTGGCCAAGTTTTATGGACACAATGATCCTTATGAACACGGTGTCTCCATCAACACACAGATGACCTTCATGGAAGGGCTTGACTCTCGAAAGTATAAATTATTGTCTAACACATTCAAGGATGTGGCCTTGCGATGGTACATGGGTCTTCCCCAAGCTTCCATCACGAGCTACCAGGAGCTGGTAAAGGAATTTGTACACTCGTTCTCCGTCAACTGCTACAGGAAAATGTCCACCACGAGCATGTTTAAGATAAGACAAGGTCCCTTAGAATCATTGAGGGACTATCTCGACTAGTTCACTAAAGCTACCATAAGGTTTGTTACCCCAAACCCATAAATATTCGTGGGGGTGTTCCATAATGGTCTTAAAGAGAGACACTTTAATGAGTCTCTCTCCTACAAGTTAGCGCTTTCACTAGTATAAGTGGTTACTAGGGCGGAATGTTACATAAAAGACAGAGAGAGCAATACAAATAAGAAGGCGTGAGATGTCAAGGACTTTGTTCCTAAGCCCGAAGGTTCACACCACTAGAGGAAGAATAATTATACCTCTCCCATCAAGGACAAGACCGCGTTCAAGAGAGTAGGAAAGATAGCAAAGACATTCATGCCTTTGAACACTCGACCTGAATAAATATGATGTCGAAGGAATGTTTCCAGCCATAGGTTTTATTAGTTAAATATTATGTAATGATGTTATTTGAATAAAAATTGTGGGTAAAACTCCTTTCCCTTGAAAGGGCAAGGGATTTGAATGAGGCACCATGAATTCATATATTTGTGTGTCATTTTCAAAGTAAAGCCAAGCTCGCCTTGGTGACGATGAGTATCGTAGGCAAGACCGAGGACCTTAAGTAATCAGCCACGTAAATTAGTAACCTCTGGACGGGTTAAGTTAATAAAATCTCCGACCTTAAGTAATCGGCCACGTAAATGAGAAACCTCTGGTCGGGTTAAGTTAATAAAAACTATGACCTTAAGTAATCGGCCATGTAAATGAGAAAACTTTGGTCGGGTTAAGTTAATAAAACCTATGACCTTAAGTAATCAGCCACATAAATGAGAAACCTCTAGCCGGGTTAAGTTAATTAAACCTCTGACCTTAAGTAATCGGCCACGTAAATGAGAAACCTCTGGCTAGGTTAAGTTAATAAAACTTTTGACCTTAAGTAATCGGCCACGTAAATGAGAAACCTCTGGCTGGGTTAAGTTAATAAAACCTTTGAACTTAAGTAATCGGCCACGTAAATGAGAAACCTCTGGTCAGGTTAAGCTAACAAATTCTCTAACCTAAGTAAGTCGCCCATAAAATAAGAATCCTTGGTCGGGCTATTAAGCCTATCAAGAATCTAAAAGAAGTTTATAATAACTAAGCTGGTAGTCAAAAAGTTTAAATTATCATCAAAATAAATTTTTCTCAAACTATTGAGAAAAAAAGTACCAATGCACGATAGAACCAGATTCTGAGGTATACCACTAAAACATAAGATGGGATACTTTAAAGATAAACCTAGGATAATACCCGTAATTAGGATTGAAACTGAATAACAAAATAAATAGTAGCATATCCAAAAAGAACCCTCAGAGAGGCTCAAACATGATGACAGAAAGAAATAAACATTATCCTAAATAATACAAAAGGCACATCACCGTTGAAGGCTAACAACAAACGTAAACAAACTTAAACATCTTGGTGCTCGTCTTCTTGAGCCTCGGGGGTTGGGTTGTTGATCATCACATCCTTTAAAACCTCACCTTCAGGGGAAGCTTTCTCCATATCTGCAAGTTGGCCATCCACCGCAGTCTTAAAAAAGACCAAATTTGACACATCAAGATCAGGCATTGATGCATAACGCTTAAGATTTGCCTCTCACAAAGGCTTCACTGCCAGCTGAGAGCAGGTCTACCTAGTCATCTAGCAAGGACTTCTTCAACGTCTCACCGAGTGTCCGAACTTGCTCCACCTCTTGTACCAAACCGGTTGTGGACACTTCAAGCTCTAAACGCTTGGACTCTGAAATCTCCTTTTGTTTCTGTATTTCCGACAATTGAGACTTTGCGGTCTCCTTCTCCTTCTTCATCTTTGACAGTTATTTATTTAGCTCCTCCGCCCTATCAGTCTGGACTTTAAGACTATCCTTCAGTTAGGTATCCTCCTTAGTGAGACAGATTTCATTCTGCTCATAAGCATCACCGAATTCAAACAAACCTCAGGTCATAACTGTGCATCTCATCAAGTGGGTCACGAGGTTTTGGGCCAACTGTTGAACATCTATAGTCTTTACCTTCTCAACATCTTCAGTCGCGTTCAGATGATCATAAAGATATTTCAAGTCGTCTAAATTATTAGACTAGAACTTAAATTCGGTTGATGGGTTATATTGATGGCTACTACCTGAATCCTGCATCAAAGTACGTAGTAATTGGCAAATCGACCTAACTAACATGATCACTCATCAAGGTCTTCATCCTCTTGGGAGAGCTCGATTTTGATTCTTCAGAAGGTGGAATGGAGGCAATCCAGGGCTCTAACATAATTGGGGCTTCTTTGACAACATCTACTTTCTTCCTTTTAAGGGTTCGAGTCTGAATACCCAACAAGTCACTCTTAGAGGCAGACTGCTCCCCACGCCTCGCTCTCGCCTCAACCATCAGGTTCTTCTATTCAAATAGTTTGAGATTCATCATGTCAATTGGAAAGGAAATAACAAAGTAAAGTTCAGAAAACTAAAATAATAAAATTATGGAACAATAATAAAGGGCATATATAAGAATTACCCAGGAATTTAGAAATTTGTTCCGGTTCATCGTCCATATGTAGCAAGTCCTTAACTTTCACTACTCGAAAGGCATCCAAGACGTCTAAAGCTCAGATTTCCAAAGCGTTTAATTTGGCATAATCATAACCAGAAACCTCTAGTGGGTTATCTGACCAATAAATTAGGAAACGATAGTTCCCATCCAGAACCTACATAACTTGGGGACACCTTCCCCCACTCTTCACTTGAAGGAACTTATCCTTAAAACCTTTATAATTTGTAATATAAGCCTGAAGGAAGCTCTTTCCCAGAATTACGCAAAGGAAACACAACCTCCCTTCTCCACTCCCTTCAGCTCAAAGAATGAGAAGAAAAAACCTAAAGTGGGAGTTATATCCACCGTCTCGCAGACGAGTTCAAAAGCTTTAATAAAACCCGAACCATTTAGTCGTAACTAAGAAGGGGCAACATTTAGGGTTTTAAAGAGGTCGCATTCAAAATCAGTAAAGGGGATATGAACCATAAAGTCCTCGATTACCCCTTAGTAAAAATAAAAATACTCATCAGGTATTCCTTTTGGTAGGGTAATACAAACTTTCTCCTCAATAATGCAGGGTTCTAGCACAACGTCATCCTCGTTCCCGGTAAATGAAACTTGTTTATTGGAGCGAAGCTTTGAAATATAGCTGTCATCGATGATGCTGTGATCATAACTTAGAACATTTTATCAATCAAAGACCCTGTTGACTCCATTTGAGTATCCACGAAACTTGACAATGAAGACTCTGAGTCATTTTTATTACTAGGTGAAAGGATCTCACCATAAACTTTCCTATTGATCTGATCAAACTCTGCACGATTCAGATGACCCTCACACTCTCACATGCACTCTTTCCAGCGTTTTCTTCTCTCATGAGCGGTAAGGGAAATCAGGAACTCTCACAGACCATCGCAATTCCGTATTATAACTATAACAAATGAGTAAAAGGAAAGAGAGTAAAAGGGGTAGAAAAAACAATACTTGAGACTTGAGATTGCAAATAGAAAGATTGACAAAGGAATTAAAAGGAAATTCATCAGCAAATCTTGAAAGAGAGATCACTAGTTAGGTGAAAAAACAAATGAAGATGGACTCTTTTTATGGAAGTAAGTTTACAACGGCCAAGAAGTTGTATCGAACTAAAAACCATGATGACAAGTTATATTTCCCATAAAAGTCATCATGACAAGGAAAGAGAAACCTTGTCATTTTAAAACACTATCACACAATAACTTGCCGAATAGGTGATTAGCTCAAAGAAGTAGGAATTCCAAGATTTTCCTGTCCAAACACTTTGATCCAATTAGACCTCATGATCGGGGGGCCTATGTACATCCCAAAATTTCCAAAGACCGAGCTCTTGTAGGCCGAGTACAAAGGAGTAAACAAGTCGGATTGCATAAATCCTAAAGTAGGTCGGATCCCGATTTAGGGGAATATTGTTACAAGGCATGAGCTAGTCGGACCCAATCTCGGAAATGGTGCCAGGAGGTGGCATGAACATCCATAGAAGACAATTACGAAACATTTCCATGATAGAAGTGGAGTTACAAAAATTAAGAGAAAAGGTGTTACTTAGGGAAGACGATAGACGTTGCCAGAGGCCGCTTTAACATGGGATATGAAGGGGGCTTCCCTTTAAGAGCCATTGATGAGTGGATGGGTATAAAAGGATACTTTCCCAACAGGAGTAGAGGATAACAACTAATACCTCCTAACAAATAGGATGATCGTGATCTCTCCTGGATAACTTCAGGGAGATTTCTCCAGACACATGGTCCTTCAAGTGACCTAGACTCTAAAATGCAGTAGATGCAATGAATATAATGTAGGATAAACTAAAAGACCAAAGATGTTGGATAGAACGTTATTTCAGAACGAGGAGTTAAAAATTTAGGGTATTTTTAAATCCTTAAAGTTTCTTGCTTAGGGAGTGATGATCAATTATGAGTCATGGGCATCCTCATATCAATTAGCATATGGCAATAGAACTTGAGTGGTTGTATGTCTTCTCATTTTTTCCTTGAGATTTTTCTTGTAAGGGTTGGAGATCCTTAGTGTCCCTTTAATCCTAATTGCTAATAAAAAATGAATATCTAAATTCTAACAGTAAGGTTATAGATGAATATATTTGAATCTCCTTGACTTATCTAATTCACTAATCTTATTTTATGCAATTAAAACTCTATATTTTTTAATTATCTTTATAGGTAGGATTTTTCATCTTTCCACCAACTGCAAAATTAACCTAGTGTATAAATCGCTTTTGAAAAATAATTTTTGAAACCATACATATAATAATAATAATAATAATAATAATAATAATAATAATAATAATAATTGTATATTTCGGAAATTATGTTAACCAGATGAGATACGAACCCGGTAATGTCAAGGATAATGAGAATCATTAATTGGAAAGTCCTATGCCTACTTATAAGTAGGATCCCGGTTAAGAATAATCGGACAAAACCAGAATGATCAACCTCGCATGAACCGAGAGCTGGCTCGGTCATACAGGACGGGGCGATGACAAGGCTTGGATTTCATGCGAAGGGTCACAAGGGACGGTTATGAAAAAGCGCATTATGACTAAAGAGTTTCAATCATTGAAGAGGTGGACGTTACAGGAAGGTGTACCAGTGAAGGGAGACCTATAAATAATGAATGCTTGAAAAACAGAGAGAACAACCAATAAGAGTAATCATACACAAAACAGACACCTTAACCATTCATCTAGGACTCTCCTCGAGGTATAAAGAAAAAGTCAACCTTTTAGTGTTTTTGCAAGAACATTTGGCGCCCACCATAGGGCCTTGGTAAAACTTTCCTAGGCCACACAAGTCTACGAAATATCACTTGCAACCCAGTTGCACATTGTCAGAGTCATTTCCCAGTCGAAGTGATTTATCTTCACCACCAAATATAACCTCATTCATGCAATGAGGAAACCTTTGGATTCTCAGACTCTGTCAGAAACTATCTGGGGTGATCAAGCCTTAGAAACCTTCAAACAACTGCCACTAATTTCTTTCAGTATGAAAACAGAATCACATGTGTGTGTCGCTACAGTCAGTAGCCAAATGGTGATAACAAGCGCTAGCTCGGATGATTCTACATAGAAGAAAGGTGAGAGTATGGAGAAAATCTAGAAAGACCAGAGGATTCACACATTGAATACTATTGCAGGAGGATTCGCAGGAGGTGGAGAATCCAATTCGACACAGAAAAAGTATGACAAGACAATAATGCATGTCAGGAGAAAATCGCCTTCGGGAGGAAGAACAGACCGGACTACGATCTCCTTTTCTAAAAGTGATACTGAAGGGGTGGTAGCCGACGAGGATGATCCAATGGTAATCAGAGTGAAAATACAAAATTGGAACGTGGAGCGAGTTCTAGTCAATCCAGGAAGTTCAGTGCTGGGAAGCATTCAAAGGGATGAACTTTGATGTCACCGAGTTGTTTTCCTTTATGGGGACACTGGTATGATTTTCAGGAGAACAGGTACAGGTACTAGGATACTGGCCCACGATGACCACTTTCGGCAAGGGTAAAGATTCCAAAAGTGTCCACATGGGATACTTGGTTATCGATGATGTGTCTTCCTACAAAATCATTATCGGCAGGCCCTCTTTAAATGCCTTAGAAGCAGCTTTGTCCACCCTGTATCTCACTCTAAAATATCTACTGGAAGATGTCCAGGAAGGAATGATAAAAGGTGACTAAGAAGCAGCAAGAAAATGTTATGAAGATAGTTTGAGACCCAAGAAAAGAAATCATGCCGATGAACCGACGAAAAGCGACCAGGTAAAGGTGAACGTGGTGGACATAGATCCAAGGGAGGATTTAGTAGAAGATAGTCTTACACCTATGGAGGAGGTGAAAATAGTACATATCGGTGCCTAATCATCAAAAATAACCCAGATTAGATCAAGCTTATTCCCCAAGGAAGAAGCCAAAGTCATCAAAATATTGAGAGAAAATGTAGACCTATTCGCTTAGAAACCAGTGGATATGCGCGGGATTGACCCCAATATATTTTGTCACTATTTACCATTGGATCCATCAAGCCAGTAGCTCAAAGAAAAAGGAAGGAGGGCGAAGAAAAGACGAAGGTAGAAGATGAAGTTAGAAAGCTTTTGAAGGTCGTATTTTTCAAAGAAATCAAGTACTCTGCGTGGTTAGCCAAAATAGTCATGGTGAAAAAGAAATCTCCGAAGTGGCAAATGTGTGTCGATTTCACTAACCTAAATAAGGCATGTTCAAAAGATTCATATCCACTCCCTCACATAGAAAGGCTTATAAATGGGGCTTGCGGCTTCTTAGTTTTTTGGATGCATACTTAGGGTACAATCAGATACGAATGAATTCGATAGATACATCCAAAATAGAATGCATGACGAACATGAATAATTACTACTATGAAGGTATGCTTTTCAGATTAAAAAATGCAAGGGCTACTTATCGGAGACTGATGGACACGGTTTTTTCCTCTCAGATAGAACAGGGCCTTAAGGTGTACATGGATGATATGGTGGTAAAAATTCCAGAAAATAGAAAGCACATTGAAGATCTAAAAGAGATTTTCACCTCAATCCATGGTTAAAATATGAAATTGAATCCAGAAAAATGCACGTTTGGAGTACAGGCCATAAAATTCCTCAGGTTTTTGTTAATCAACCGAGGAATTGAAGAAAATCCGGACAAGCTTCAAACAATCATTGACACAAGGAGCCCGTCGACGGTGAAGGAGGTACAACAGCTAACATGCTGTTTGGGCGCCCTATCAAGTTTTTTACCTTGCACAAGAAACAAATCGATTCATTTCTTCGCTGTGGTGAAGAAGTCAGCAAAGTTCCAGTGGACGGAAAAATGTGAGGAAGCTTTTAAAGAAGTAAAGCACTTCTTGTTTGCACCTCCCATTTTAGTACGACCAAAAGAAAATAAACCAGTCATTTTGTATTTAGTCGTGTCAGACATATCCATGAGCTCGGTTCTAGTACAGAAATTGAGGGAGGAGAAAAGCTGGTATATTTTGTTTGTAATGTACTAAAAGGAGCAGAGTTATGTAACCATAAGATTGAACGTCTTGCATTGGTGGTAGTAGTCACAGCGAGAAAGTTAACAGGAAGAATGGTTGCTTGAGCAGTAGAGTTTTTGGAATACGATATAAAGTTTGTACCCATAAATAGTATTAAGTCCCAAATGCTCGCCGATTTCTTGAACGAATTAAGTACACCGGTTCCAGAAGGATCGTCTTGTAGGTGGACATTGTTAGTGGATGGATGCTTCAACCTTAAAGGAAGTGGAACAGGGATAGTGCTAGAAGGACCGAGAGATCTAATACTTGAATATTCGTTATGATTTAATTTTTAGGCTAGCAACAATCAGGACGAATACGAAGCCTTAATCGTGGGAATGAAGTTAGCAAAAGAAGTTGGAGTAATACACTTGGTGGTCCAAACAAACTCGCAATTAATCACCTGCCAAGTCAAAGGAGAATTTCAGACAAAAGACCCAGTATTAATCAATTACTTACATCAAGCTCTTAAGATGTTTCAGACATTCGAGGAATTCAAAACAAATCATATTCCCCGGGAAGAAAATACCCGAGTTGATCTTTTAGCGGGTTTAGCAAGCACCAAAGGTAATGGGCTAAATAAAGCAATAATTCAAGAAACCCTGGAAACGCCAAGCACAAAGGTTGAGGAAGTTATGATGCTGAGCGAGGCCAAAGGTTGGATGGCACCTATAGTTTGATATCTGACTCAGAACAAACTACTCGATGAGGAAACAGAAGTAAAACGGGTGAAAAAGGTATCTGCAAGATATCCCATAGTGGTCGATCGCCTGTACAAAATAGGTAGATCGACCCCAATGTTAAGGTGCATCTCAGAGGAAGACACGGTCTTTGTCATGAAAAAAGTACACGAAGGAATCTGTGGAAGTCACAACGGAGGAAGGGCGTTGCCAAGAAAAATACTGAGAGCAGGATATTACTGGAAGAGCATGTTACAAGACTGCACATGGTTTGTAAGTTGATGCGAGAAATGTCACGTGTTTGCTCCTTGAAATTCTGGCACACAAATACCAGATGTCGAGACAGATGTCACAACACTAGGATCAAGACAGCTTTACCACACAAGTAAAGATGCAAAAATTTAAATGACAGAAAAGTAAAATAAACACCAGAATTGTTAACACAGTTCGGTGCAACTCACCTACATCTGGGAGCTACTAAGCCAGGAAGGAAATTCACTATGATAGTATTAGTTCAAAGCTAAACTCCCCCGTTTACAACTTCTCTCCTAATCCCTACCTTGTTCAACTTCTACCTAGACACCCTCTAGATATGAGATCCCCCTCTCACTTCCTAATCAGTCATAATCCCAGTGACAATTCATCAACAACCAATAATAGAAGTAACACACTTCTGCGATAATACTTGATTTTACTTAAAAGCTTCAACCAAGAACAATACACTCTTGCTTAAAAGCTTTAGAGTGGACAATTAATAATGAACAACCAGTCAACCTCAATGCATCAGAAGATACATGAGTGACATACAATTAACACACACTAAACCCTAAAGACCAACCAAAGCACGACTAATGCTTATTCTCCAAATTCTTCACGTGTTGTTCTCTTTTTCAATAGGGTTTGGTCTTCACTTTAAATAGCCTTCAAACCTAATGGACTTGGGCTTCTTGAGGTGCACAAATAGCAGCAATCAGTTTTATCTTGCTGCAAATCATCATGCACAATAATAGGAACAAAATACAAACTTTTCTAAAACAGCTCAAGGATCCTTTTTATGAAAAGTAAAGAATCTGTTATATTAGAAAATACCACAATATACTCCCATGAAAAACACACGTGTGTGAATTAGAACACACTAAAAAATCACACTAAAAATACCAAAACAATCATGCCCTAACTTTCTGGTATAAGATGTCTTAGAACATGTCACAACATCATGCAGAACATGATGTCTGACTGTCAAGGAAGAACATCTGGTTTAACATATTGCTAACAACATGTTGTTTTACCAAAATGTAGCCAATCCAAAAAACACAGAACTTACACTCCTTTTATCCATTCGCCTGCAGACACGATGCACTCAGGGTTCTCACCGTGGCCATTCTATCAATGGAGAACGGATATCCTGGGCCCTTTCCCTATAGCAACTAGGCAACTAAATTTTTTTATAGTGGCAGTTGATTACTTTACTAAATGGGTTGAGGCTGAGGCAGTAGCGCGAATCACGACAGAGAGAGTACGTCAATTTTACTGGAGAAACATAATATGTCATTTTTGTCTGCTCGGAGTTATTGTGTCTTAAAACGGAGTTCAATTCGCCAGTGCCTTAGTTATTGAATTCTATAATGATCTAGGAATATATAACAGGTTCATCTCGATAGAACATCCTCGTGCAAATGGACAAGTAGAAGCAACAAACAAAATCATTCTGTCCGGAATGAAAAAGAAGTTGGATGAAGCTAAGGGATTATGGGCCGAATACTTACATGAAATTATATGGTCTTATCATACCACACCACATTCAAATACTCGAGAAACTCCTTTCAGAATGGTCTATGGCACAGATGCAATGATACTAGTCTAGATCCATACCTCAACATGGAGGCGTACAGTTTTTGATGAAAGCACAAACTTAGAAGGTTTAAATAACTCGACTGACTTAGTGGATGAAATCAGGGAGATAGCTCGCATTAGAGAATTCGCGGTTAAGAAAAGAATTGCACAGAGGTTCAATAGCAAGGTAAGACAGAGGGGTTTTCACAAGGGACACTTGGTGGAAATGAGGGTAATTAACCCTACAAATAAGGCCAAGCTGACCCTAAATTGGGAAGGTCCTTATCGTGTTTGTCATAGGTTAGTCAATAGAGCTTACAAATTATAAAGCTTGGAAGGTGTCGAGATACCAAGGACTTGGAATGTAACTAGCCTTAAGTTTTATCTCAACTAAATTATGTAATGAATGTATTAAATAAACGTTGTGGGTGCACTTTTTCCCTTGCAAGAGAAAAGGTTTTTAATGAGGCACACATAGTGAAAACAATTGTATTATATAAGGAAAGTAAAATGGTCCTAGGACATGATCTAGGATTAAGCCCGAGGATGGTGAGTAATCATCTGCAGGCGGAAGCTTTCCACATAATCGCTTTCGGCCGAGCTACGTTAATATACCTCTAGCCAAAGTCCAAGCACACTTGATGCCTTTGGAATAATCGGGTTTGGTCAGGCTATGTTAATATACCTCTAGCTAAAGTCCAAGCATACTTGATGCCTATGGCGTAATCGGCTATGGTCGGGCTACATTAATATACCTCTAGCCAAAGTTCAAGTGCACTTGATGCCTCTGGCGTAATCGGCTTCGGTCAGGCTACATTAATATACCTCTAGCCAAAGTCCAAGCACACTTGATGCCTCTGGCGTAATCGGCTTCGGCCGGGCTATGTTAATATACCTTGGTAGGGATGCGTTAATATACCTCTAGCCAAAGTCCAAGTGCACTTGATGCCTCTGGCGTAATCGATTTCAACCGGGCCACGTTAATATACCTTTAGACAAAGTCCAAGCGCACTTGATGCCTCTGGCATAATCGACTTTGTTCGGGCTACGTTAATATACCTCTAGCCAAAGTCTAAACACATTTGATGCCTCTGGTGTAATCGGCTTTGGCCGAGTTATGTTGATATACCTCTAGCCAAAGTCCAAGCGACTTTGATGCCTCTAGCGTAATCAGCTTCGGTCGGGCTACGATAATATACCTCTAGCCAAAGTCTAAGTACACTTAATGCCTCTGGTGTAACTGGCTTTGACTGGGCTACGTTAATATGCCTCTAGCCAATGTCCAAGCGCACTTGATGCCTCAGGCGTAATCGGCTTCGGCCGGGCTACATTAATATACCTTTGGCGTAATCGGCTTCGGCCAGGGTACGTTAGTATACCTCTAGCCAAAGTCCAAACGACTTACAAACTTGTGGAATATGCGGCTTTGGTCATGATGAGATATTATATCTCTGCTCAAACTAGAATTTAAGATATTATCTCCCTGGAATAGATCGGTGGTAATCAAACAATGTTCTGTAAAGCTTTAGAGATCGGAGAAACACAACATATATAACAAATTGGCACTAGCATAATTTAAGAAGGTCCGCCCTAGGGATGCAAACATACAACAAAGAAAAATAAACATAGTAAAAAATTATTACAAACGCACATCACCATGGATGGCCAGCCATTAACTTAAAACATCATGTTTTATCATTCTCTTGAATCTCAAGAGTAAGGTTGGTAGTCGTCATGTCTGCTTGAATGTCCGCTTCAAGAGAAGTGTCTTCCAGGTCTATCAACTGGCCGTCCACCATGATCTTAAAGAAATCCATCCTTGATACATCAAGATCTGGTATGATTCATAGTGCTTGAGCTTTAACTCTATTGAAAGCCTCATCGCCAGCAGAAAGAATGTCCATCTGGGCTTCTTAGAGAGAATTCTTCAGGGGGTTCATTCCTGGCCCTAGTTTACTCTAATTCAAGGATCAAACCTGCATTAGATGTCTCCAATTCCAAGCACTGGGATTCAGCAACCTCTTTTTGTTTTGTCATTTCCCGTAACTGAGACTCCTAAGTTTCCTTTTGCTTGTTAATCTCCGATAACTGTTTGTTCAACTCCTCAACCTTATCAGTTTGAACCTTTAAGTTGACTATCAACTGACCCATTTCCCTAGAAAGACGAGTCTCATTTTACTCATGGGCCTCATTCACTTCGAACAAACCTCGGGTCATCATTGTGCATTTCATTAAATAGGCCTCAAGATTCTGAGTCAATTATTGAGCACCAATAGATTTTACCTTTTCAACATCCTCGTTAGCAATCAAGTTATCATAAAGGTGCCTCAGCCCGTCGAAGTTGTTGGACCAGAATTTGAACTCAGAGGAAGGTTGGGATCGATGACTTCTATTTCAACCTTGAATGAGGGTGACGTCTTCACTCATAAGAGTCTTCACCTTTTTGGGAGAAGGGGGCTTTTGGCCTTCTGGAACGGGAGCAGTAGTAGGCTGGGGCTCTGATAATGCGGGTATCACTTTAGCAATATCATGTTTCTTTCTTTTAAGAGCCCGAACTTGAATTCCCGTAAGATCTCTTTTAGAGGTAGATTGGTCTCCGCGCCTCGCTCTAGCCTCAACCATCAACTTTTTCTACTCATAGAGTTTGAGGTTCGCCATCTTAGCCGAAATACAAGAGATCAGACCAGCAAAAAAGTGACCGATAATATAATAACAAGGCAACACATAATTGTTTACCGTAGAAATTGGTAAACAACCTCTAGTCCTCTAAAGTTATTAAATCTTTTGTCATTTACTGGATCAACTAGATTGATCCTAGGGCATGTGTTGTTATTTAGTTTTTGGGTTTATTGATTATGAACATTTAGACAACGTTCTTCAAATATATTTCAAAGTTGTTACTGTAATGTTGTGACTTCTTTTAAGTAAGTACATAAATGTAGATTGCAAAAGGTAAATTGCTTGAAGATAAATGACAAGTAATAAATGTCAAAACTGACTTTAACCACTAGAACGTGTCCCATGATCTTAACCACTACTTATGATGGTTGAAATGAAGAGTTTCTCTTTTTCACTATAAATACTTTATCTCCTTTCTTTTGTTACTTTTTTACTCTTCTGAGCTTTCTTCTCGCTTCCAAGCACAAGAACGATTCTTCATCTTCTCTTAGGATACTTCAAACAAACTCAAATCTCTTCCAGCTTTAATCACCAATGGCATCCACGATCAAGAACCCTAAGGATGTTAAGAAACGACCAGTTCTTCGTCCTGTTCACACAATCTTCGGCCCTCAAGTTGTAGGTAATCAACAATATGTTCCAGAACCTCCCCTTGAGGAAGAAAAAAGACAAATTTATCAATCCCAGGTACTTATTCCTATTTCAGTTTTTGGAAAAATAAATGTTGTTACTGGTCCTTTACTAGATGTTAACACGGATCATGTGAAACTCAAAGAATTCTTCCCAACCTATCATAGGTATAAAACCATAGCAAGTATAAGAAAATCTAAAACTGCTACTGAAACCATAACTCCTGAACCACGTAAGGGAACTGATACCCAGACAATGTCTTTGACTGAGCCTGAAGAAAACACAACTAACTTAGATTATATGAGCAATGCTCTTAGAGTATTTCGCTTTTGCCCCTTATTGAAAGACCCTGAGAACTATCTGTCTTGGTTGGCGAAGATAGAAAACAAGAAAACTACGTGAAATTTTGGCATTGCAGACAGTAGATGTCCTAACACATGTCAAGACATTGTTCTGCATAAACATTTAAACAAAGAACAGAACAACAGACTTATACCTTGAATATCAGAATTGCAGGAAAATAGATGTTACGACATCTGATCCAACATGTTTATCAATACCAATAACAGAATATGTAAATATGCAGAATGATAAAAGACACAGCAATTGTTAACCCAGTTCGGTGCAACTCACCTACATTTAGGGGATACCAATCCAGGAAGAAGACTCCACTATCTGTAGAATTATCACAAAGCTAAACTCCCCCGTTTACAACTTTATCTCCTAATATCAACCCAATGAAATCCTTATCAAAGAACACCCTCTTTGATATGAAAATCACCATTCACTTCCCTTAATCACAAATTGTGATATCTACATCATCCTTGTCAATACAGAACTGTGTCAAGCATACTTGACCAACACGCTAACTTGGATTTGCTGAAAAGCTTCATCCAAGAACAATACAAGATTCATTCCTAAAGGCTTCTGAATCTGTACAGTACCTATGTCTTCCACAATGTATCAAACCGATATAGAGGGAGACTTACAAACCTAGAGCCTACGACTCTCAAAACCCTAAACCCTTATTTTTACACAAGAGAACTAGGTTACAATTGTTACATTCAAGGTACATCTACAAACCCTAGAACTAAGTCTTCTTTTATCATCTTCAGTTGGGCTTCAAATCTTTCCTTGATCGCCTGGGATCTTGGAACAGATTTAAAACATTCTGTTATAACAGTCCAGGATGTTGAGTCTTCAAGTTTAGACATCTTCTTCGACATCTTTGTTCTTTGGCAGAATTCTTCAACTTTGGTCTTCATGTTGGAACATCTTCTTCAGCACTGAGTTTTACCAAAATCTTGTCCAAATTATTTGAGCTTTCAATCTCCCCCTTTTGGCAAATTTTGGCTAAAAATCTTTGTTCCCTAAGACCAGGATGTTCCTAATGTCTCTTCACCCTGAGTGTCGGCTATGATTAGAGTACTGATGTGACTCCCCCAGAATCAATGAGGTATCTAGAAGTACACATCCACATACACACCCAAGAGATTGGAGACTCCTGAAATTCCTAGGTCTAATTCTTAACTCAGGAGACAAGACGCAAAAGAGACTGAGGTACGAGACCTTTCTCCCCCTTTTTTGCCAAAAATTGACAAAAGAATGTACCAAGCAAGCCCAGACACACCACAACCAAGTAACAATTCTAAATAATGCCATGAGAACACATATTAGATTCACATCTTGAGCTAACAGTGACCAAGGCTTTCCTATAAATACCCAAGCGGTCTTCATAGGAATTAACGACCCAAGGGTCAATTCAATAAGGTCATTAAGAGCGAATGAGACTTCTCTAACACCGAGAGTACACCGGCCAAGAATGCTTTGACTGTTTCTCCTATAAAGAACACCGTCCAAGGATTTTGCAAAACCCGAAGAGCATGTTTTGTACGCGCATGTTTTCCACCATCCAAGGTACACTGTCCATAATGTCCCAGTTACTTTAAAAATATGTCGTTAACAATGCCCTGACATGTCAGACATTGTCTACCAGAAACTTCTTTATTGATCAATATCCTCACAACCTGCAATGTAAAAACATCCTTCTTGACATCCCATAATCATAGTTTGCTTGTCCTCCAAACAATCTTGATTCTGAACTGCACCCCTGCAGTAATACATCTTAGATCAAGGAGCAACTCCCCCTATCTAGGATAACCAGTGCTCCTCTAATGAAAACTTAAGGAGATGAATAGAAAACATAAGACGCATCTTCATATCTTCAAGAGCGCTCCCCCTATTCAACCAACATGCTGAACACAATCATCAACTGCACTTATTGCTCTTTCTGATAAGAACCAATAATCACTCACACATGAACACCATCATGCTTCCTGTGAGATCACATTAAGATCAACATACTAAATTAACAAACTCTTGGATTGAGATCAAAGCTCCATTGATCACTCTCTTCATGAACCCATCTATACACCACACGAATTCCTCTAGAATTCTCATGTATAGACCTCCATGTCCCTAGAGACAAAATTGAATTGATCTGTAATGCTCCACATTCCTCAAAGAGATACCTTACCTCTTAGTTTGTTATCTTCTTAACGATGTCAGATATCATATACATGCTCCAGAAATCTTCAGCCTATTTGCTCCACAAGCACCAAAATGATCCACTTCTAGCATGTCCCATTCACATCAGACTTCTAAGACAATCCTTTATCCATCATTCTCCCGTATGACAAGATAAATACTTCTTAGACAAGATGTGAGTGTCAAGTTCCACACTCAGAACTTAGCATCCTACTCCAAAGATAACCAACCCAGAAGATGTTCTAACACCAGTTAGGACATCCTTCACATATCACAGTCACCAACCAACATGGTTCTAGATATGCTTGACCACTGGACTTACTATCAGCATAGTAATCTAACTGAAGATCTTCAAACAACACTGCGCCACCAGCTTGATCAATAAGAACTCTAGATAACCAAAGAGAGAAATAAACTCTCATCCACCAAAAGAAGGTAATGTTTCATCCTCAACTTAGAACTTCTACCACAAGCTCCAAGATAGACCAGAACCTCCTTACATTTTCAACCAACTATCCTTCTGCCCAAAAGTAATTAGTTCCAAGCATCCTGCTTGAATGCACTCTAAAGATCAACCAAAATGCTACTTTTTGACTGATCTCATTCTTCTTCAGAACTCCCACAAGATACACTGATCCACCAATGAAATCTGATCTTCAAGTTACATGAACTACTTTCTCCATAGCAAGACATCTCGGATCCACCAAGCCTTTAGACATGTAACATCTTCTCAATCCACAACTCCCACAAACTGCATGAGATAAACCCTTTTGAAGCATCCATAACTTCCATTATCCTGTAGATCACCATATCTTAAGCTGATGTGCCACATCACCAGCTGAGACTCTGATGTTAAGCTTGATGTCAGAACATTCTGATACGATGTCCAGATGCTGAATTCAGCTCCTCCTTCTGTCACTTAGAAGAACCTCCTCCCTATTACATGACCAGAGTTCCATGCTCTCATAGACTTGATTCAACAACCAAGTTTGAGTAGACAACCTCTATTCTGCTTGAACATGTCACAGGTATTCCATTCAAGCTCACACCTTGATGAATATCTACTTTGAAACTTCAAATAATTCACACCTGCCACGTCTGAATCCTCATAAGAGAAAGTAGTCCTAGACTACACCATAACCATACCAAAGAATGCCACTTTCCTTAGTAGAGAAATCTGTAGAAAGTCAGAGATAACTGCCACTTAACCTTGACCTCCAAAATGAGCAAGATCCTATGCTCCCAAGTACCTAGATCTGAAACTAACTGATCCAAGTTGTGCAATCACCAACACTCTATTCTGGACAAGTCTCTTGCCATGACACTTTCCAGATAAACACCAGATGCTTCTAGTAACAACTTGAACACACCTGCTGCACTCTAATACTCCTAGATCAGAAATAAACTGATCCAGGAACAATCCATCAAGATTATGATGTCTTCTTCTTCATCTTCCACATCTCCATTGTCTAGACCAGATTCTTGCCAGAAAACTCTCTAGAGATCAGATACTTCTGCCACACCAACTGAAGCAGATTCTTAAGTCACCACCTAAAATAAATAGATCCAAAAGCTTATGCAGTACCCCTCCCATGATTATGCATAAACCAGATAAAGAGATATTCCAACATCATGTTAAACATTATCAATCTTGAACTCCGCCTTCAAGGATATTCAATTAAATACTTGTGAGTAACACAAATAGTAATTGATCTTAAATCTTTGTTCAATAATCCTGTTTCACTGTTGAAGCCACACTCCACCAGATCACTTCATGACCAATTATCAAGTATTCAATCTTTTGCAAGTATCTTCTTTGACACACAACTTGTTGAGATACCAAAGCAGCCACCCTTGACACAAGTAACTAAGATTCTCTCTGAACGAATCCTATTTACCTCAACAGTTCTGAAAACTCCATTCAGATTGGATCCTCCCTTAAGATTAGGAGAGATGAATCATTCCTTGCTGTTTTGGATGGTGAAAATAAATCACCTCCACTTTCTTCAGATTTGTGTTTCACAGAAACACCTTCTATTCAGAAGAATAACTAGAAGACTCCAGATGCACGAGTGAGACGCCTTAATGAGTGGACTTGAGAGAATTCTCAAGTATCTTTAACAACTTAGCCGATCAATAATTTATCAAACTCCTAGAGCAAGAACTTGATAAACTTAAACTAAACTCCTCTCCTCTTCAATTGACTTCAAACTGCACCACGGAACCAAGCTTCCAAGTACCAAGTCACCATAACAGACATCTTCCAACCACTCTTTCCATTCCAGTGCTCCCGACTTTGGAACAAAAAGATACAGATATCTTCACATATAGAGGTCGACGATTGAGATCTTCCACCATCTGTCTTTAGTAACAACTCCAGAATCCCATAATTCTAGAGCTCTTCCATCATAAACATATGCAGCGGAACCACCAAGGAACAAATTCTGCTTGCCCTAATAAGATGTCAGAACATCTTATAAGACACCTCAACAGAAGAACTAGCCACTTCTCCTGCAGTTGTTGTAGAACCTCCTCAGTGTAGTGGTAAAATTTATGAGTGTAAGCTATTGATTAACTTAACTTATAAAGCAAGAGTCGCCACCGCACTTTTATTTATTCCACAAAGGAAAAGGAAAAAAGAGCGAATAAATCCTAAGAAGTCTAAAAAAGCAAAATCTAAAAAAGACAAAGAGAAATGGGTAAGGGGGGTTGGTTATGTAAAGAGAAGGTTTTACGCACCCAATACATCCATAGTACTCTATAGGAACCCTTTGATGTATCTACCGCTTTTTGGTCTGAAAATGGTTTGCTTGTAAAGAGATTGAAGAGATGAAGGAGAATTATTTTTTAGATTTTTGTGTTTGGAGAGACTTATCGCCTCATGCCTACGTACCCACGATGTGCAATGTAGGATCAAAACCTCGTAGTTCGTGGTACAAAGAACAAAAATTTGTTTGTTTTGGTTTACTTTAAGTGTAAAGACAAGTCGTCATTTCCAAGCGAATAATTCCGCTTAAAGAAATGAATCATGTCTAAACTTATGAAAAAGTTTTAAAAGAAAAGTGTACAAAGCACAAAAAAGAGTTTGATGAGTTTTTGTATTTCTTATGTCTTTATGAAATGGTCAAAATATGGTTAATATTGATTGACACTTATTAAAGAAGACAAAGTTTAAAAATCACTTGACCAAAGTCAAGGTTTTATTATGAAAGCAGTTTTAAGTTCGAGAACAAGAAGATTTTTTAAAAAGAGAGGAGATTTTGAAAATTGAAGAAGGGGTGGAGAAGAAGTGACTATCCTAGTGCATAAAATAAAAGCCAAGGATAAGAAAGATCTAACCACATGGAGAAACTCTTCAAAGCATAATAAGAATAGAATTTCATCCTCTTGAACCAATAAGCAAGCCAAATAAAGTCTAGAATATCAAACTCCATAATGGTCCAAAGCATAAGGGAGAGAATCCTAATTCTAAGTCCATAAGTCCATAATCAAGTCAAGAAGGACCTCCAAAGTATATGATAGTAGCCATAGTCCAACAATTAAGAGCACAAGTCTTTTAGTGGTTTAATCATTTATTAATGTTTTAAGAGTCCAAAATGGACAAAAGAAAAATAAAAGCACAAGATAAAATGGTCCAAATGGACAAAAGAAAAATGACATAAACATAAACATGATATGATAAATGGCATAAAGAATAAAAATAAAGAGAGATAGGGAGCGAGAAAGAAACATAAAAAAAGTTAGAAGTTAGTGGTTAGTAGCACAAGGCTCTAGTGCCATAAGCCTTCATCGATTATTCCATTCTGGTCTTGAACTATAGTGATTAAACAATGTACTTAGGTCAAGGTTAATGAAGACTTGTTAGAAGATTGATAGAATCAAAGCCTCTACAACAAAAAGCTACAAAGATTTTGAACCTAATACAAAAGATCAATCACCATTGGGTTGACGCGACCAAACAAGGTCCGGACCACGAAAGTTCAAACTCTGAATTGGATAAAGAGGGAAAAATGTTGCGCTATGTTAAGCAATCGCCGAGTAATTTATGGAGTAATTACCCTACAATGAGGTCGGTCAATAGATATTTGTGCTAATGCATGCTAGATGAACGATATGTAGATCGTCATCCGAAAGCAATACCGCACGAAAAGAAAATAGGTAACGATCTAGTCTTGATCAAGAATTCAACAAAGAAATTCTAAGATCCATAAGACTTTCATCGATCAAAATAAAATAAAAAAGAAATAGATGAAGAGAAAGCCAAATTGAATTACAAAGTCAAGAACCTTTCATCTTCAAGTTCAATCACCTTTAATTGATAGATTTAAGTGTGAAAACATATCACTAATTCAAAGTACCTCAAATGAATTCAATAATTTATTTAAAGATAGATTTGAACTAATGAAGATTTAATTACTCTAACCATATCCAAAGTCCATTGAAATTAATCTCAACAATGTGTTTCAAGGCTAAAATAAAAAGAAAGGGGAAGAAAGAGGAAGAAAAACCAAAACAGCCCCAAAAACAAGTGAAAATCACATTCTGAATACTGGTTAATCGATTAACCACTTCACAGTGTAATTATGTTAATCGATTAACCAGTGCAAACTTCCAATTTTTGCGCAGAAACAAGTTGTTAATCGATTAACCTAATTGTATTGGCTTTGGTTAATCGATTAACACTGTAAAAACAGCAGAAAATCAGTTTGAAAATTGCCAAATCCTTGATCACTCATTTCTTCAAACATCTTAGGATCAAGGATTCAATTGTGCACGAATTTTTGAATAAAACAGCAGTAAAAACCAGTAATCAAACACAATTACAAGATCCAAAGGATCAAGTAACAAGAATCTCCAAAGGATCTACATTATGGAAAATGAAGATGAAGCTTCAACAATGGTGAAAGATGAATTACCACTTCAAATCTGAAAATTCCTTCAAATTGCTTCAAGATCTACACTCCAAAGCCTTGATCTACTAGAATTGATGAACAAAAACAAGAATGGATGAAGGTTTAGCTCAAAGTTGAACAAGATTCAATGTGAATTCTTGTTAACTTTCAAAGGAAGAAATGTGAGCTTTGGTGAATTTTGTGGTTGGGAAGAGAATTTGCAAGAGGTTTGTTGGCTATCAAAAGCTTGTGAAATAAATGAAATGAAGCCTCTATTTATAGAGTTTAGGCTTGGAAAATTTGGTGGTTTGGAATTAGGATTGGAAGATCAAAATTAGGATTGGAATTCAAATTTGGAGGAAAATCACAAAAGAGTGGTGATTAGTGGAGGTACATGGTGGGGATTAATTATTATGATGTAGGGAATTAAAATGAGATGGTCTAGAATATTCCACATGTGATCAAAATGGTGAAAATTGGTGCCAATTGCTGCAGAATTTGAATTTGGCACATTTTTTTCAAAAATTAAACGTGTTAATCGATTAACCACTTCACAGTGCAATTAGGTTAATCGATTAACACAGTGAAAAATGAGAAAAAATGGCTTTTTGATGTGCTGTCTTGGCTCTGGCTCGATTTTCTTGCTTGTCAAAGAAGACATGGAAATAAACACATGAAACTTTGAGTCCCTTGAATAATAATCAATTAAATCTTGAAAACTCTTGATCAGATGATTTTTGAATTAATCGCAGATCAAATTTGACTTTATTTAAATGAAATCTATTCGAGCTGAGGGACTGGTTTTTGGTATTTTTAACCTGTTCTTCCCCAATAAATGTTAGTGAAAGAAAACAAAATATTTTGGATTTTAATTAATGGTTAGTAAACATAAACAAATTAAGCAATGAAACAACTAACAAACACACACAAACTCAAAGATCCCTGCAAGGCACAATCCTATAAAAGAGGGAACCAATGTGTAATCTTGTTTGTGGTATGAAATGCAAAGAATCTTAGGGGCAAAAATTAGGGTATTACAGCTGCCCCTATTTAAGTTTCTTCTATTCGGAGATATGAAGATTGACATCTTTGTCTCGACGAGATAAAAGAGACTTAAATATAACAACAACCCAATTTTTGGCCCTAAGAGACCACAAAATGATATGATCATGTAAATGATATGCAGACACAAGACCACTGTGGGGAGAATATGCCACAGGAGATAAACAAAAAAAAAATGGGAGAATGAAACTCCATCGGGGAAACATATCACAGGAGACCACCAACCAGCCGGGGAACACACCGCACAACTATTGGGACTCAGCTGAGGAAACGATTCAAACTGGGGATAACTTTATATGGAAATAAACCATAACACAACAAGGATATAACTCAACAGGGAAGACTTAGCACAGCAAGGCTCCACTGGGGAAAATCAATACCTCAACAATGAACTATCTCTAGCATACCAAAGAGACTAACCATCCATCGGAGTAGAAAACCTCAACAACGAACTGTCTCGTCCAACCGAAGAGACTTACCATTCATCGGAGTAACAAAATCTCAACAACGAACTGTCCCATCTGACCGAAGAGACTTACCATCCATTGGAGTAGAAGAAATCTCAACAACGAACTGTCCCGTCAGACCGAAGAGACTTACCATTCATCGAAGTAGAAGAATCTCAACAACGAACTATCCCCTCTAAACAAAGAGACTTACCATTCATTGGAGTAACAAAATCTCAACAATGAACTGTCTCGTCTGACCGAAGAGACTTACAATTCATCGGAGTAGAATAATCTCCACAAATGACTATCCCATCTGACCGAAAAGACTTACCATTCATTGGAGTAACAAACCTCAACAACGAACTGTCCCGTCTAACCGAAGAGACTTACCATTCATTTGGGTATACTTTCTACCAAGAGATTTTATAGAAATGTGCCAACCATCAAAAATTTTCTGAGGAATCTATTTGCCAATATTAACCAGAGAACCTTCAAATGAAACACCTTCTGCTAAGATTTTTTATGTAATTCCTACTACCGAGGAATAATCGAGAACATGCCTGTTGCCGAGGTTTTACTAAAAATTCTTTTAAGGATTCTACTGCCGGGATCCTAAAAAGAAAATACCTTCTGCCGAGGTTGCTGTAATAATTTTTTTTTGAAATTATCCGAGAAATCTACTTCCGAGATTCTTGGAAAGAAAATACCTTCTGCCGAGGCTTGTTGAGAATTCTTCCTTTTTTAACTTACTGGAGAATCTACTGCCGAGATTAACCAAAGAAAACTGAAATAAAGCCACCTTCTGCCGAGGTTTGCTGGAAATCTTTTTAAAATATCCAAGAAATCTACTGCCGAGATTCTTGGAAAGAAAATACCTTCTGCCGAGGTCAACTGGAAATCTTCTGCCGAGATTTGCCAGGAACTTGGAATCAATAACTCTACCAGGGATCTTCACAGAAGATATGGGCAAGTTAGATCATGCAACAGACTTCTCAAATAAAGAGACAACCTTCTGTTGGAAATTCACAACAAACTTCCTTGACAGGCATAACCTGAGGGATACCATTTGATGGAAAAGATAACGTCTGATAACCGGGGACACACAAGTTTCTCAAATAAAGAGGATGCTGCTTGTTGTCGTGCAATGGATTCCAAAAGAGTGTTGTCACAACCCTGTTGGAGGAAACAAAATCTTCATCTTTTAATGGTAATCACAAACAGATCATCTACTGAGCAATACCAAATCTTCGAAGGTGCAAAATAAATGCACTCCCAATCATCTGGGTTACATCCTAGAGAGTTTCAAAATAGTCACCGTCGGAGACCAAAGTTCAATCCAGGAAGAAAATGGAGAGAAATGGTCAAATAAGACTCATCCCGAGGAGGATATAACTCAACTAGGGATTGGTCCCATCTAGATAATGAACTGGAAAGGAAAACTGAAGCAAAACTTTCCACGAGGAATAAACTCAGTGGGGAATTAGAAAAGATAAACGCTTTCTGCTTAGGGTCAACACTCTAATGGAGAGAGGACACAAACACACTCCGCAGAGGAAACCACATCAGAGAGCAGAGAAGCACTAAAACAAATGCAAAATGCACAATGCAACAACAACAATGCTATGCAAAAGAATGCGTATGCAATGCGTATGAGTATGAATATGTTGCAAAACAGACATAAAGATGAACAAAGGATGAATAAACACCACAGCTCAGATGAAAACTCGGCTAATCTCAACAAGATAGAGATACCAAAAGAGATCCTGTCAAGGAGTACACACAAAGCCAACCCTAAAGTGGATATCAACCAATTGGGGGAATAAGAAGTCAACATTACTCTTTGCTTGGGAAGTGATCAAAGCAATCACAACAAGAGGTAAAAATCTGTGTGAGGACTCCACATCAAGGGGAAACATCACCCCAAAGCTTCAAACATGCTTGATCATAACCTGGCTGGAGAATAGAATCATACTCAACTAGGGAAATCTGAATCAAGACTTAGCCGGAGGAATACCCAAAATAGCACTTGGACGGGAAATACCCAAACTGGAACTCAATTGGGGAATAATGGATTTCAAGAGTCCAACACCTCACAACAAATCCATCATCTGATTAACAACTTGATTATATCCACAAGAACAAGTCTGCTCATGTGCGTTGAATTCACCATTTAACTTTTTCCCCATACTGCATGGTCTACAAAGGATTTTACACTAAAAGGAAACGTTGTACCATAACGACTTGAGATAATCTGTCCCAGTGTCTTCAAACTCTAAGAGATTCATCGAATCTCGACGTAACTGCCCCAGATTAACTGAACTTGGCACACTATTCAATCAATGGAGTCTTCCAACTTTGCCCCATGCGAAAGCATCAACTCGGAAAACAAGTTTGCTCATACTCAACAAAGTCTTCAGGCAACATGCCCCTAGATAGGATCATCCTTGAAATGATTTGCTAATTACTCATCAGAGTTTCAGGCCTCAAAAGATTAGACTCATCACTGATGCTCAAATGTAAACTTCCATGATGTCAAGCAAATGTATGCAAGTAGAAAATGTTAATTCTGAGAATGATAATTCTAATGCAATAGACATGTTAATCTTGAAGTTTTTAATGAAAAGATGTCACATAACCTTGTGAATGAATCACTAGTTTAGATACGACCTTGATTTTTGAATGCACATGCAATACCAACAAAGATCTTTTAGCGCAACTCATGGGAGTCAGGAACGCTATCTCATTTGGAGTATGCTCTCAAAGTAAACCCTACTTCAATTAGGTCTTTTGAGGGTTATAACTTGGCCTGGTTCACGGTTTTTCAGAAAAAAAAAGGATTTTTAGGCTCAAAATTTATTTGTACCCACCCAATCTCCGTGATGTTCTTCAGTCCTATATTCAGCTAATTGACACAAAAGTTCATCTTTAAAAGATTACTGAAACTGATGGTTTAAGAACCAATGAGGTTATTCGGGGATAACACTCACCCTTTTTGTCCTTTGACTTGGTAGTCACACAAAGATTTGCTCTTTTGATGAGAATTTTCTTTTATTCTTGCTTTTCACATTTTCATTCTTTTTTATTTTTCCCTAACTTTTGCCTGGACTGATTTTTTTTTAATTTTTGGTGTCCAGCGGGATGCCCCAATTTTTTCCTAAGTCACTTGTTTCCAATTTTTCGACTTAGCAGGTTTTTTTCTTTCTTTTGATTTTATTTTTTAACAAATCATGCGACATTGGCTCATTTGAAAGGGTTATGACAACCTCTTTCTTTCGTGGATGAGGAATAACCATTGTGGTTTCCTTAGACGTACACTCCTTTTGAAATTTGGACACTTGGTCAAATTAACTGAAGACTACCCTGCCCCAAAGTTAAATGTGAGGGTTTTCTTATTTAGAAAAGAAACTCCTACTTCAAGGCTCAAAGGGGTTAACAAGGGATTATCTTCCTTATATCTCCGGTGTTTGGGAATTTGAAACAATGTCTGTACATCATCAACAAGGTCTTATTCAAAAGCATACAACCAGAAATTTTGCATTTTCACTTCATCATCCTCCCTCCAAGAGTTTAAACAAGAAGTTCGTATTGCAAATGCAGAAAACAAATTACGAGCGAATGCGAATGGATCACTTCAAGGTAAACATACTCATTGCATTAAGATTAATATTCAAAACAAACAAGTTCTACATGCAAACAAAGCAATAACAATCATAAAAGATTACAAATGAAAATGCAGTAAATGAACTGAAGATCTGAGGAAACTGTGTCAGCTTGAGCTTGAAAGAACATTATCAACTTTCTTGGGAGACACAGAAGCAAACATACAACCACTGTGGGTCACTCTACTAATATCAGCATAAAGGCGTTCCATTCACAAATGCGCTTCCTTCCTTGAAGGTCAACACCTTATCGTTAATCATCTCTTGAACCTTTTCCTGGAAAACCTTGCACTCCTCAATTGGATGCCCCATTACTCCATCATGAATTTCACAACTGGTATTTGGGTTGTACCAAGGAGGGCAAGACTTCATGGCTCTAGTTTTTCTAGGTGTCATCACCAAGTTTCGGGCAAAATAAGACCACAATTGACTGTAAGTCATTGGAATTGAATCAAACTGGTGAGTCTCTCTTTCTGGATTATTCAGAGGTCTCTGCTGCTTCTGGCACTGAGAAGAATCTTGAATCGCATCAACTTCAACATTTTCTTCCTCTTGGGAATCATAGATAGATTTCTCTTCACTAGCTTGGTCATCTAAACCATCTTGGATTCTTCCACTTTTGAATGCGTTCTCAATGTTTACTCCGACTTCCACAATTTTGGAGAAATCTAGAGGTACAACGCCTACCATCCTGTCATTATAGGAGTCTGTAATACCTCAAAATTTGCCCTCTTATCTCTCTCCAATAATTGGCTTATGCTTCATTCATTCCTGCATGTCATGATAGGTCATATTAAAACATCATACATATATCATTGGTTTTCTTAAGGCGTGGGATCACAGTGTTCTTTAAACAGGGGATTCTATGGATATATATCAGAGCACGGAGTAGAGAATCGAAACCGGAGCCACAACATCATTTTACAAGCAAAGTGGGCAATTTTTGGTCTGGTTAACCGGTTAACATGTTATAATTTTGCGTATTTGGTCTGATTTTGAACTGTGTAACCGGTTAGCAGTTATGCTGTAACCGGTTAACACAGGCAGATTTTGCATATTCTGCTGCTTTTGCAGGACAATACCATTGCACACTTGGGTCTTTGATTCTACAGCATTCTAGCAGCAAGTGGAACATTCTAGACATCTCTAGGCATTTCAATTTAATTCAATTCAAAGGGCGTTTACTCTAATGTTTCATTTCAAATTGAGGGCACCATATTCCTTGTTTTCCAAGCATCTCCACCTTTGGATGTTGAAATTCACCTTGGGATTGTTACCGAGTTGATCCCAACTAACCGATTTAACCACCTTGACTCGATGAGTCAAGTCTAACTAACTCCGACCCTAGCTCCAAACCCAAAGCTAAGTCCAAAGCTAATCCTAAGCCTCTCACACTCCAAACCTAAGATCTATATAAGAAACCCTTCACTCATTTTTCAAGGGGATCCACCATTTTTTTCACCAAATTTCTCACATTTCACTCTCAATTCTCTCTTTACTCTCTGAAATTTTCTGCTACTTCTACACTTTCATCTCAATTCTCTCTTCCAAACCCTCACAAAAAGCTCTTATTTCTTGAAGGATAATCACTTTTCACCTTGAAAAGTGATTAATTCTTGAGCTCAAACTCCATCATTTGGCTTTCTTTGGTTGGATTTCTGGAAGTTCAGATTATTCTACTTCAATCTAAGGGTTTCACACCATTTATTTTGGTGCAAGTTTGATCTCAGTGATTTTTCGCGATTTTGCTTGGTTTCGACGCGTTTCGGCTACTAATCAAGGAATCTCTGGTTTTCTTTAATTTTCTGCACCAAGATCACTTTGCAACTATCACCAAAGCAAATCTCCGCTTTATAGGTTGGTTTTTTCTTAGATCTATACTTGATTTAGCTTATTTGCAACTTATTTGATGTAGATCTTTGGGGATTTTTGATTTGGATCCATTTGCTTGAATTTGATTCTTGATGTTGATGATTATTGGATTCAATTGATGTTTGATGACTGTAATTCCATGTAATTTCGTGATTAATTGATTGCATGTTCATTTGGATGTTTGGAGAAGTGATTTACTGCTGAAAAGTGCTTTTGGAACTGGTTTTTTTGAATTCTGTCCCAGAGTAATCGGTTAACACAATTGCAGTGCAATTGTGTTAACCGGTTAACATGTTGTAATCCTGCGTATCTAGGCTGATTTTGAACTGTTAACCGGTTAACACACATACGTTAACCGGTTAACACTACTGCAGAATGTGATTTTCTTGCATTTTCTTGTTCTTTTAAGATCCTTTGCATGTCTAAACTTCATGGATTAATGTGTTGATGATTGGTGGACTATTCTTGAGCTGTTTCACCTCACACTATTGCATGAGCATGATTTTCTGACACGCGATTTTTGGTTTTTATCGATGATTGTTAATATTTGCGTTGTTGATTAATTGATGCGATGAACACATAGCACACACTCCTTGAGCATGCTAATTGTGAATTAATGTTTGTGTTATTGGAGTTGTTGTGTTGTGCATGCTTACTTGCATTCAATTCCGTGAGATGCATACTTGATTTGGTTTGTTCATGTACTTAAAGTGGTGCATTCTTTCATGATGATTTCAAGAGTTGTTTACCACGATGTATGGTGTAATTGTGGTCATGTTTGATTGAAGAATATATGAGGCTTGATGCATGTCCATTATGCCATGATTGAATCATCTTCAAATGTTGCATGCTGCCCTGATTTTCTACTGCTGTCTATGTGCACACATGCTGTTATATGTGCTGCTATTTGACGTTTTATAGCTCCTTTTTGTGCTGAATCATGTGCTGTTATAAGCTGTCTTGCTTATGTCCCACTTTTTACTGCTCTATGGATGTTGTAGCGCTGTTGTAGCCGCTGTTTTTCTTGTTTATTCTCTTATGCATTAGAATAACATGATATAATGCTTTGTGTACAACTTTTTCACACCCCTTTGGGATCCTAGCTCATCCTTAATTTTTGATTAAGGTGAGGTAGGATAAGCATTGGATAGTGCAATCCCTCTCTCCTTTCTTTAGACTTAGGTGGTTCTTATACCCCACACAACCATAGGACATCCACACATGATAACATTAGGATTGTTAGTCTTCCCCTATTAGACTTTTTCCTTTCCTAACCCTTTGAGTCTCTCTTTCTCATCTCAAAACAAATCAAAACATGTAATAAGGGCAACAAGTATTGTACGCCATGAGCCTTAAGTACATGGGAAATGGAAGGAGAAGGGTTTCCCTTCGCCTTTCTAGAATGTTTAGCATACGTCCAGTTAGGACGACCATGCGAGGCATTCATTCCTATGTCATAGACTTTAGTGCAATACTTGTCATGAACACAATAATCAAAACACTTCTTAAAGGACAAAAACCAACAATTCTCTTCTCATCTTCCTCACTCCACTCATAAAGGATGTGTCACTTCCGTTCTACCGCAAATAGGTATGCCTGAGACTCCGTACAACGAGCTGCCACACCTAACTGCTGGAATGCGAACCTTGGCGTCTTCCGTTAAAAAACACAAACAAAGAAAATCCATCCCTAGTGAGGGGAACTACGTCGCTCTGATTCTCGCGTGTGAGTGGGATACGTAGGCAGGAGATCGTACGAGATCTCTCCGAGCACAATCCTTTCATCCCTTCCCGCAAACCGTAGTCCGAACTACGTTGACTCTGACGTTCCCATTGCACAAGGGAATACGTAGGCCTAGGACGCGATGTCATATCGAGTCACTTCTTTTCTTATTCCCCCGTTTCTCCGCTTCCGCCTTTCCGTTCCAGTTTCTAGTTTACCGAGCAACTTTCAAATAACCCTACACCCTTTAATCGATAACAACAAGTGTGGATCCCATCGAGTACGATGGACGCGAGGGGGTGCTAATACCTTCCTCTCGCGTAACCGACTCCCTTACCTGTTTCTCTTGGTCGCGAGACCATGCTCTTCCTTCCCTCAGGTTTACGCAGTGTTTCCTTTCCCTCTCTTGGGATAAATACACATTGCTGGTGACTCAGTTTTCTGCGCCACTTTCGCGTTTGTACTTGGATGAAAATCCCGGGAGCGACAGAGTCTGACAGCGTTCTTAGAAACATTTTGGACAGTTATTTCTCTAAGAGTGGTGGATGAACTTAAGCTGCTAACTCTTTCCACCTTTGTGCATACTCTCTGAAGGATTCGCTGTCCTTCTGACTCATACTCATCAATTCATCACTATCTGGAGCCATGTCCAAATTGTAGTCATATTATTTTAAAAAAGCATCAACTAGGTCTTCCCAAGACTGAATATGGTTCCTTTCTAGCTTCATATACCACATCAAGGATCCCCCATAAAAACTTTCTTGAAAGCAATGAATCATCAGCAGATCGTTGTTGATATGAGTGGTCATCTTTCGACAGAACATCGTCAAATGGTTCATTGGACAACTAACTCCCTTGTATATTTCAAAGACATGCATTTTGAACTTCGGAGGAATAACCACATATGTAACCAGGCACAATTCATGTGCCTTAAAACTAGATGCATTGGGTCTTATTAACATTTTCAATTCCTCACTGAGATCACAAAGTCCTTCTTTCATTTCCACAACTTTAAGATCAATCATCTCTTTCACAGGGTGGACATTCTGAGGATTTGGCATATACCTCGAAAATCGGGAATCTTTTTCAACAACTTGACCAACCAGATCACTTTGCACAGGTCGCGATCGAGTAGGAACATCCACTTGTGGAACATCATCGTCCAGAGGAGAATCATACATCGGATTGGTCATCACTGTAAAGCCTGACATGAGATCATCATCTTTTGTTCTCTTCATGTTCCTTCAGTAACTACCTCAAACTTGGTACGAATGCCAGAAAATCAGCTAAATCCTCTTCTTTCTCTGATTAGCCCGAGTATTATACTAGTGCGACAGCTTGGCTGAATGAAGACCAAGGGAAAACAATAAGACACCTGGAAAAAGAAAGAAATAATGCAGGATGATGCTAATGCTAATGCAAAAATGCAAACGTTTCATTCATCTTTCGAGGATCTTTAAAATATAAAGCAATTACAAACTTCGCAAATAAATAACACTTTTTTTTGAAATATTGATAAACATCTCATTTTATTGAATATTATCTGCGATGTCTGCAAAAGGAAAATCTCTAAGATCCTTGAAAATTGATTGAAACAGAATGTCCATGAATGCATGAGTGCATGTATGCAGCAACCACAAACAAGATCACACAAAGCACACAGGTTTAAGGTTCCGAGTCATGAGCATGGAGCCAAGGGTAAGAACCAATCCCACAAAGGTGTGTACTAAGGTTTTTCTTCAATGTACCTGCAGAAAACAGCGGTTCTAACAGAGTGCCCAGGGTCTAAAATCTACTATCAGACACACCAGCGCACCGATTTACTCGGAGGTTGGTAGTTATCCTCAAGAGAATCTAACCTGAGTGTAGCATCGCGTGACAGCTAAGTCAGATTTGCATCTTCATAGCTTCCGCGCTACGATCCTAAAAAGGCTAAAATATCAAACTCCATAATGGTCCAAAGCATAAGGCATAGAATCCTAATTCTAAGTCCATAAGTCCATAATCAAGTCAAGAAGGTCCTCCAAAGCATAGGATAGTAGCCATAGTCCAACAATTAAGAGCACAAGTCTTTTAGTGGTTTAATCCTTTATTAATGTTTTAAGAGTCCAAAATGGACAAAAGAAAAATAAAAGCACAAGATAAAATGGTCTAAATGGACAAAAGAAAAATGACATAAACATAAACATGATATGATAAATGGCATAAAGCATAAAAATAAAGAGAGATAGGGAGCGAGAAAGAAACATAAAACAAGTTAGAAGTTAGTGGTTAGTAGCACAAGGCTCTAGTGCCATAAGCCTTCATCGATTATTCCATTCTGGTCTTGAACTATAGTGATTAAACAATGTACTTAGGTCAAGGTTAATGAAGACTTGTTAGAATATTGATAGAATCAAAGCCTCTACAACAACAAGCTTCAAAGATTTTGAACCTAATACAAAAGATCAATCACCATTGGGTTGACTCGACCAAACAAGGTCTAGACTACGAAAGTTCAAATTCCAAATTGGATAAAGAGGGACAAATGTTGCGCTGTGTTAAGCAATCGCCGAGTAATTTACAGAGTAATTACCCTACAATGAGGCCGGTCAATAGATATTTGTGCTAATGCATGCTAGATGAACGATATGTAGATCGTCATCCGAAAGCAATACCGCACGAAAAGAAAATAGGTAACGATCTAGTCTTGATCAAGAATTCAACAAAGAAATTCTAAGATCCATACAACTTTCATCGATAAAAAAAAAGAAATAGATGAAGAGAAAGCCAAATTGAATTACAAAGTCAAGAACCTTTCATCTGCAAGTTCAATCACCTTTAATTGATAGATTTAAGTGTGAAAACATATCACTAATTCAAAGCACCTCAAATGAATTCAATAATTCATTTAAAGATAGATTTGAACTAATGAATGTTTAATTACTCTATCCATATCCAAAGTCCATTGAAATTGAAGAGAAATTAATCTCAATAATACGTTTCAAGGCTAAAATAAGAAGAAAGGGGAAGAAAGAGGAAGAAAAACCAAAACAGCCCCAAAAACAAGTGAAAATCACATTCTGGATGCTGGTTAATCGATTAACCACTTCACAGTGTAATTATGTTAATCGATTAACCAGTGCAAACTTCCAATTTTTGCGCAGAAATAAGCTGCTAATCGATTAACCTAATTGTACTGGCTTTGGTTAATCGATTAACACTGTAAAAACAGCAGAAAATCAGTTTGAAAATTGCCAAATCCTTGATCACTCATTTCTTCAAACATCTTAGGATCAAGGATTCAATTGTGCACGAATTTTTGAATAAAACAGCAGCAAAAACCAGTAATCAAACACAATTACAAGATTCAAAGGATCAAGTAACAAGAATCTCCAAAGGATCTACATTATGGAAGATGAAGATGAAGCTTCAACAATGGTGAAAGATGAATTACCACTTCAAATCTGAAAATTCCTTCAAATTGCTTCAAGATCTACACTCCAAAGCCTTGATCTACTAGAATTGATGAACAAAAACAAGAATGGATGAAGGTTTAGCTCAAAGTTGAACAAGATTCAATGTGAATTCTTGTTAACTTTCAAAGGAAGAAATGTGAGCTTTGGTGAATTTTGTGGTTGGGAAGAGAATTTGCAAGAGGTTTGTTGGCTATCAAAAGTTTGTGAAATAAATGAAATGAAGCCTCTATTTATAGAGTTTAGGTTTGGAAAATTTGGTGGTTTGGAATTAGGATTGGAAGATCAAAATTAGGATTGGAATTCAAATTTGGAGGGAAATCACAAAAGAGTGGTGATTAGTGGAGGTACATGGTGGGGATTAATTATAATGATGTAGGGAATTAAAATGAGATGGTCTAGAATATTCCACATGTGATCAAAATGGTGAAAATTGGTGCCAATTGCTGCAGAATTTGAATTTGGCACATTTTTTTCAAAAATTGCACGTGTTAATCGATTAACCACTTCACAGTGCAATTAGGTTAATCAATTAACACAGTGAAAAATGAGAAAAAATGGCTTTTTGATGTGCTGTCTTGGCTCTGGCTCGATTTTCTTGCTTGTCAAAGAAGGCATGGAAATAAACACATGAACCTTGGAGTCCCTTGAATAATAATCAATTAAATCTTGAAAACTCTTGATCAGATAATTTTTGAATTAATCGCAGATCAACTTTGACTTTATTCAGATGAAATCCATTCGAGCTGAGGGACTGGTTTTTGGTATTTTTAACCTGTTCTTCCCCTAAAAATGTTAGTGAAAGAAAACAAAATATTTTGGATTTTAATTAATGGTTAGTAAACATAAATAAATTAAGCAATGAAACAACTAACAAACACACACAAACTCAAAGATCCCTGCAAGGCACAATCCTATAAAAGAGGGAAACAATGTGTGATCTTGTTTGTGGTATGAAATGCAAAGAATCTTAGGGGCAAAAATTAGGGTATTACACTCAGCAACATGAACAACCACCGGGTTGTTACCTTTGATCCAGAACATCCATCCCATCCATTAATACCCTTGAGTATGTCTGAGTTGATTGATCTAATCTTCAAAACTCCTTGTAGCTAGTGAAACTGGACGTGTTTCTTAAGCACTGTCGCTCTTTTGGGGGTAGTACAGGTCGATTCATTTTTTATCCTATTGAAGCTGATGAAGGAAGGGAAATTGATGTCTCCAATTAACCCTGCTTGCATACCGAGTTTAAACAGCAGTCTGTTAGGTTACAGATGCGATATGGAAGTGGGGCCTTTTTCTTCTTACTTTGTTTAGAACGGAACACCGGGAATGTTCATGGGTAGGGGGGTTAGGGCTGATGTATTTTAATTGATGTATGTGGGTATGTCATTGTGGGTTTTGTTGAGTGTGCTCGCTAAGATTTTTATTTCAATCTTATGCCTACGTATTCCCGTTTACCGAAACAGGGAAATCAGAGCGATCGTAGTTCCTCCTATTCTATGGGAGGAAATGGTGTTTTGGTGTCTTGTTCAAAGCCCAAGACATGAAGCTAAAGGTGGTTTGTATCTTGTTCAAAGCCCAAGATGTGAAGCTGAAAGGTCTATTTGTATCTTGTTCGAAGCCCAAGATGTGAAGCTAAAAGTTTCGTCTTTAGAGAGAATTTGTCATCTCTAAAGAGGGGTTTGTTTGTCATAACTGTTGGGTGACTGACTATAAAGGAGGATTAATTTAACTGGGATATGTGAATCCAGCAATGCCATAATTTCCTTTATAAGGGTTTTTGACCTGAAGGAGAAGAATTTAACTCAGTGTAGAGTAATGCCATCTTTCCTTAGGAATTTCTCATGCTAAAACAGGGACAGTGACATGGATGTAGATGATCCAGAGGCTTGCCGCTTACAGCAGTTAGATGAAGGGAAAGGAGTTGTTGATGTTTGTTTACTGTGAATGAGGCACAACTTTGATGCTAAAAGGTTGATTGGTTCAACCGGGGTTTCCTTATACAAAGCCTAAGAGGAGGCTAGTAGCCCAACAAGAGGGTGTTTTTATGTGTCTCGTACGAAGCCTGAGAGAGAGGCTAAAAGGGTTGTCTCAACAAGAGAGTGCTTTGTATCTCGTACGAAGCCCGAGATGGAGGCTAAAAGGGACGACTCAACAAGAGAGTCTTTGTATCTCGTACGAAGCCCGAGATGGAGGCTAAAAGGAGTTGACTCAACAAGAGAGTCTTTTATACTCAACAAGAGAGTGTTTTTGTATCTCGTACGAAGCCCGAGATGAAGGCTAAAGGTTTGACTCAACAAGAGAGTCTTTTATACTCAACAAGAGAGTGTTTTTGTATCTTGTACGAAGCCCGAGATGGAGGCTAAAGGTTTGACTCAACAAGAGAGTCTTTTATACTCAACAAGAGAGTGTTTTTATATCTCATACGAAGCCCGAGATGGAGGCTAAAGGTTTGACTCAACAAGAGAGTCTTTTATACTCAATAAGAGAGTGTTTTTGTATCTCGTACGAATCCCGAGATGGAGGCTAAAAGGTTTAAATCAACAAGAGAGTCTTTTATACTCAATAAGAGAGTTTTTTTTTATCTCGTACGAAGCCCGAGATGGAGGCTAAAAGGGACGACTCAACAAGAGAGTCTTTGTATCTCGTACGAAGCCTGAGATGGAGGCTAAAAGGAGTTGACTCAACAAGAGGGTCTTTTATACTCAACAAGAGAGTGTTTTTGTATCTCGTATGAAGCTCGAGATGGAGGCTATGGTTACTGTTTCAGTTGAGTGACAGATCCAATATACTGATTTAAAGAGAAATTAGTTCTTATATGAGTACTGTTTGCACTCAGGGATTTGATTCGAGGATCAGGGTTATTTCTTGTTCTTTAAGGAAATGGGAAATCCAAAGGGTATTGAGACTGTCCGAGTCTACGGGTTTCATCTCCTAGTTTTGAAAGGAACTTGAGAATGTCTTTGAGACTCAAGGGAATTAGACTGTCCAAGTCTAGAGTTTCATCTTTTGTACTACGTTTAAGAAACAGCTGTAGCAAGATCTAGACTTTTTGAAAGACTGTTCTATTAAGATGACTAATTTCTGTTCCTATACCTCTAGGAGGTCGTCGGGACAATTTGTACGAAGCCCAAGAGGAGGCTGGAAACTTTTAAGAAGCCGAGGGACAATTTGTACGAAGCCCAAGAGGAGGCTATCATTCCCGGAGGAAGAAATCATTTATACGAAGCCTAAGAGGAGGCTGTGAATACTTCTAAGAAGCCGACGGGTCCTTGTACAACGCCCAAGAGGAGGCGGGGATGCTTTTAAGAAGCCTGTGGGTCCCCAAACCCCGAGAAATTCAAGACAGGCTATTCACAGAGAATAAATCAAGCCAGGAAAGTTCGAGAATTTGGAAGAAACTAAAGAGATGCCATTCACGGAGGAAAGATCATCTCTGAGGAGTAGAGTTTCTTTGACGATTTCTAAAGGTGACAGTCTGTGAAAGGGTTCACCGAGAATGCTGCATTTCACGTCTCCATATTGTTTAACCCCAAGAGGAGGGAAAACTGTATCTGGTAACCTTATGGGGATCTATTTTTGTCTATTTTAAGAGTAATCAACAAGGCTTAGTGCTAGACGTAGTTGTCGGGGAAACTCTAAATAGCTATACTAGTATTACACAGTTGATATAAGTTTACGAAAGAAGACTTACAGTGAAACAGCCCAACAATACAGTTATATATATATATATATATATGAAAGCGGTAAATGAATGCATATAAACACTTACTAAGTTGTAGAGATTCCATGCTGTTTTGTTAGTTGCTTAACAAAGAAAGATTGAAAAACAACAGTATATTTCAAAATCAAAGGAGAAAGTATTTTGAAAAGATGTTGGGGCTTACAGCTCAAGGAGAGGCCCAAGTTTTTATCAGTGATTGCACTGTGGTTTTGTACAAAAGGACTTATACAAGTGACTGAGGCCCAAAAAGATTTTCTATACAAAGGGGTGGATCTTACACTCTCTCAAGAGGCCCAAAAGGTTTAAAGAAAAAGAGTGGGGCTTATAACACGAGGGTAGGCCCAGATGATTTTTCGTTTTGAAATGGCGATCGCGCCGAGATTTTGAAAACACAGTGGATCTTATACAATGACTGAGGCCCAAGATAATTTGGTTTTCAAAAGGGGGTGGGTCTTACACTCTAATAGAGGCCCAAAAGTTTTGAATGGGTCATATAGCTCGAGGAGAGGCCCAGATGGTTTATTTTTAAACGGGCGACGATCGCGCCGAACTTTTCTTTTAACGCAGAGGACTTATACAATATGTGAGGCCCAAAATTGTTTTGGTTAAAAGGGGATTGGGTCTTACACTCTATTAGAGGCCCATGAGTGTTTGAAAATGATTTGTGAGGGTGAAAATCAAAGAAACCCTAATTTGTTTTCTTTTAAAAGTAAATATTAAAAGAAAATCAATGAAGAATACCAAATGAATTTGAATAAACCACTTGTGATTTTTGTTTAAGGTTTGAAAAATGAAGTTTTAATCACAAGAGATATTAAAACTCATTTGGTCTTGATTTTTCAAGATGAATGTTCATTTTAAAATGTTTAAAACAAATAAAAATGAAGTTATTCACAAAAATACTAATTATATTAAATAAATAATATTAACTTAATTTTTTTGTGGAATAAAATATTTCAACATTTTTGTGATTTTTTTTTGCAAAAAGAACCAATAAAAAATAATTAAAATTGAAAGAGTATTGAATTTTCCAATTAATTAATAAAACATAAAAATATTGGAAAAAATGGCAAAATGTGAAAAAACACAAAATGGCATGGGTGGGGTTTGAACCCACGACCTCAAGGTCACAAAGCACGCGCCTTACCACTGGGGTGGTGATACATCCATTGTTTGATGTGAAAACACAAATATACAAGTCATGCCTTGGTTTTAGGCCTGGCCCAAGGCAAGCCAAGGCAAGTTTTGGCTCAGAAACGTGAAGGTCATAACTTTCTCAATTCTTAATGGTTTGAGACAAAATTTATATGCATCTGGACCAGAATTTCACAAGAAATCGAATGGTGGTGGTAGTTTTTTCAAATCACACTCCCTCCTCAACACCCGATAGTGGTTTTGAAAAAGGCCTATAATTGCATTTTTTATGCTACACTTTGATACAGGCATGAATTACATGATCAATTGGTTCAAACACAACATATATAACATGTATGAGGTGTGCATGATCAGTGGACTTCAAAGCATTGCATATTTTGGAAAGTTCAAGTCATGAGGCTTACCTCTTTTTGAGCTTTTTGGAGTTTTTGTGCAATCTGTCATTCCTCTTGTTCCATAAATGATTTGATGCTTTAGACACACTCCAATGATCCCTTAGAAGCTTTTAGGATGATTGGAATCAGCTGGTACCTGCAAAAACACAAACTGGCCCTTTCTTGCAAAATGGGTTAAAAGTGACCAAAATAGCAACTCTCTCAAATGGTGTTCCAGATGGGGGGAACCATTTGGGACAGTTCAAGGATGATATTTGGAGTGTGTTTGAGGTTTTATCTGGTTTGGAAAGTGATTGAATCAAGACATGGCTTGAAAAATGTACAAAAAGCCTATTTTGAGGTTTTGAGAGGTAACTTTGTGATTTTGTGATTACAGGTCACTTGTGAGAGTTTGGATCACCTACATATGATGTTTATGAGGTGTGTGTGTGATTGGTTTGATTGAAAAAGCTCTCAAACTCAAAAACTCAGAGTTACCTTGCTAAAGAAGGCATTTTTGCCAAGAGAAAGGGATTTTGAGGAAAGCATCTGTTTGATGGCTTTGGTGTACTCAAACTGAGCACAAATGAGCTTTATTTATAGTAGAGCAAGTTTGTTTTGGGATCAATAGTAAATGGCAACTGCAGCAGAGGTTTGGCCAATGTTGGCAAATAGAAATCCAAGTCTCCTCTAGCCATTGACTAGAGGTTAGAGCACAGAGCTTTGGTTCCCTACTTGTTGGAGGAATCTTAACTGAATTCAGTTGCAAATGTGTCAGTCCATGCCACCTCTAAGCATCTATTAAATGCTCCAATCCAAAATTGGAGTATTGTCCCTCTTTTAGGCAATTCTAGGTTTGGCATGCTACTTCTTGTTCCAAGGACTTTGGAGGCTTGGCTCAGTGGTTGTCCCCTTTAGATTTGATCCTCAGATGTGTCCAAGATGATGACAAGGCTTGAAATTGGCTGATTTTGGAAAATCGACCAAAAATGCAAAATTCTGCCTTGCCTTGGCAGTTTTCAGCAAGGCATATTGCCACTACCATAACTCTTAGCTCAAATTGAATTTGGTGATGTTCTTGGCCATTTTGGAAAGCCCTTATATGATATAACAACTGTTTGATCATATTTGGTTTTGATACTTTTTGGATCCAAGTGAAAAATGTCCCTACATTTGGAAAAAAGTGAAGGCAGATTCTGACTTAGTGAAAATTTCACTAAGTGTTGGAAAAAAGTGGCATTTTCACTTTTTGTGATTTTGATCAATCCATAACTCAAAATCCATGAAGAATTGGAATGAGGTCTAGTTGAAGTTTTTGTAGAGGGCCATGAGATCTACAAATCAAGCTTTGGAAGGGGAGAAATGGCTTTGTGATTTAGGAGTTATGATCCTCCAAAGTTGGTACCCTTGCCACTTTGTTCATAACTTAGAAAATTTTCTAAGTTTTTATGGTTACCCCTTTTACAAATTATCCCACTTTCTTTGATTTTTCTTGATGAATGATGATTCAAATCATACATTAACATCATTTTAGGGTTAAAAATCCATTTTTATGAAAAATCTCAAAAAGTCAAAGTTGACTTTTGTGCACAGTTGACTTTTTATCCGATGAATTCCAAACTGTGCAATTCCTTAGGAAATCATGTCCTTGACCTAAACAAAACTTGATGGACATGTTCCATGGGTGTTATAGGGTGTATTGAATCATGTCTTAGGGCTTGGGAGCATGTCCTGGTCAAAAGTCAAAGTTACAGTTGACTTTTCTCGCGAAACCCTAGCTATGGTTCAGATGAAATTGAGACTTGTTGCTCAAGCTTCTTGGATTAATCCATTGTTACAAATGAATCAATGTAGTGTATTAGAGACCCTCAAATCCTCCCCTGAGGTCTTGGCTCATGATTTGTCCCAAAAGTCAACTTAGGGGTGAATTAGGTCAAGAAACCCTAATTCCTGAATTTTGACGTATGCATCCTCTGAGGTCAAATTGACTTGATACTTGGGCCCATGAGGTTCCATGGAGCATTTTAGGATATGCTTTGAAGTATTGGCTCATGCCCAGAGGAAGATCTCCATCTGGAGGCCCTGGTCGACCAAAACCCTAATTTGGTGACAATGGCGATCTTGAGGCTTGATCCACCTAGAAGGGAGCAACCTTGTGCTTAATCCTTGAAGTGGGAGTCCTTTTGATCCATTTTGGATGTTTGAGAGGTTCATACAAGTTGAAGATCATGTCATTCCTTGATTGATCCTTTGTCTAAGAACTCTGAGTGGGCTTGAAACCCTAAGTTTGATTGTAGTGGATGCTTACCCATCTACGGGGAGACTGATAGAGCATAATGATACACCTATATTGTGATCATGATTTGCACAATGATGGGAATCTTAGTGGTCAAAATTTGGGGTATGACACTCCTCCTTGTTCAAACGCCAAAAAGTATCTCCCAAAGATCTCATCCAGAAACAGACAGGATGCCTGATCTGATATCAATTAAAATTTTGGCATTGTAGATAGCAGATGTCCTAACACATGTCAAGGCATTGTTTTGCGTAAACATTTAAACAAAGAACATAATAGCATACTGATACCTTGAATATCAGAACTGTAGGAACACAGATGTTACGACATCTGATCCAACATGTTTATCAATACTAATAACAGAATATGTAAATCTATAGAATGATAAAAGACACAACAAATATTAACCCAATTCGGTACAACTCAACTACATCTGAGGGATACCAATCCAGGAAGAAGGCTCCACTATCTGTAGAATTATCACAAACCTAAACTCCCCCATTTACAACTTTATCTCTTAATATCTACCCAATGAAATACTTATCAAGGAACACCCTCTTTGATATGAGAATCACCACTCACTTCCCTTAATTAAAAACTGTGATATCTACATCATCCTTGTCAATACAGAACTCTGTCAAGCATACTTGACCAACACACTAACTTGGATTTGCTTAAATGATTCATCCAAGAACAATACAAGATTCATTACCTAAAGGCTTCTGAATTTGTACAGTACCTATGTCTTCCACAATGTATCAAACCGATACAGAGGGAGACTTACAAACCTAGAGCCTACGACTCTCAAAACCCTAAACCCTTATTTTTACACAAGAGAACTAGGTTACAATTGTTACATTCAAGGTACATCTACAAACCCTAGAACTAAGTCTTCTTTTATAGTCTTCAGTTGGGCTTCAAATCTTTCCTTGATCGCCTGGGATCTTGGAATAGATTTAAAACATTATGTTATAACAGTCCAGGATGTCGAGTCTTCAAGTTTAGACATCTTCTTTGACATCTTTGTTCTTTGGCAGAATTCTTTAGCTTTGGTCTTCATGTTGGAACATCTTCTTCAACACTGAGTTTTACCAAAATCTTGTCCAAATTATTTGAGCTTTCAATCTCCCCCTTTTGGCAAATTTTGGCTAAAAATCTTTGTTCCCTATGACCAGGATGTTCCTAACGTCTCTTCACCCTGAGTGTCGGCTATGATTAGAGTACTGATGTGACTCCCCCAGAAATAATGAGGTATCTAGACGTACACATCCACATACACACCCAAGAGATTGGAGACTCCTTAAATTCCTAGGTCTAATTCTTAACTCAGGACACAAGACACTAAAGAGACTGAGGTACGAGACCTTTCTCCCCCTTTTTTTCCAAAAATTGACAAAAGAATGTACCACGCAAGCCCAGACACACCACAACCAAGGAACAATTCTAAATAATGCCATGAGAACACATATTAGATTCACATCTTGAGACAACAGTGACCAAGGCTTTCCTATAAATACCCAAGCGGTCTTCACAGGAATTAACGACCCAAGGGTCAATTCAATAAGGTTATTAAGAGCGAATGAGACTTCTCTAACACCGAGAGTGCACCGGCCAAGAATGCTTTGACTGTTTCTCATATAAAGAACACCGTCCAAGGATTTTGCAAAACCCGAAGAGCATGTTTTGCACGCGCATGTTTTCCACCATCCAAGGTACACCATCCATAATGTCCCAGTTACTTTAAAAATATGTCCTTAACAATGGTCTGACATCATTTCAGACATTGTCTGCCAGAAACTTCTGTATTGATCAATATCCTCACAGCCTACAATGTAAAAACATCCTTCTTGACATCCCATAATCATAGTTTGCTTGTCCCCAAACAATCTTGATTCTGAACTGCACCCCTGCAGTAATACATCTTAGATCAAGGAGCAACTCCCCCTATCTAGGATAACCAGTGCTCCTCCAATGAAAACTTAAGGAGATGAATGGAAACCATAAGACGCATCTTCATGTCTTCAAGAGCGTACCCTCTGTTCAACCCACCTGCTGAACACAATCATCAACTACACTTATTGCTCCTTCTGACAAGAACCAATACTCACTCACAAATGAACACCATCATGCTTCCCGTGAGATCACATTAGGATCAACATCCTAAATTAACAAACTCTTGGATTGAGATCAAAGCTCCATTGATCCCTATCTTCATGAACCCATCTATAGACCACACGAATTCCTCTTGAATTCTCATGTATAGACCTCCATGTCCCTAGAGACAAAATCCAATTGATCTGGAATGTTCCACATTCCTCAAAGAGATACCTTACCTCTTAGTTTGATATCTTCTTAACGATGTCAGATATCATATACATGCTCCACAAATCTTTAACCTATTTGCTCCACAAGCACCAAACTGATCCACTTCTAGCATGTCCCATTCACATCAGTCTTCCAAGATAATCCTTTATCCATCATTCTCCCGTATGATAGGATAAATACTTCTTAGACAAGATGTGAGTGTCAAGTTCCACACTCAAAACTTAGCATCCTACTCCAAGGATAACCAACCCAGAAGATGTTCTAACATCAGTTAGGACATCCTTCACATATCACAGACACCAACAACATGGTTCTAGATATGCTCGACCACTGGACTTACTATCAGCATAGTAATCCAACTGAAGATCTTCAAATAACACTGCGCCACCAGCTTGATCAATAAAAACTCCAGATAACCAAAGAGAGAAATAAACTCTCATCCACCAAAAGAAGGTAATCTTTCATCCTTGTAGCGCGGTTTTTGTGGTTTCGAATCACTATCGCTTTGGTACTACAGTTCGATTCATTTTTTATCCTATTGAAGCTGATAAAGGAAGGGAAATAGATGTCTCCAACTAACCCTGCTTGAAAACTGAGGTTAAACAGTCAAAACTGTTGGTTTACAGATGCGACTTTAGTTTATGGACCTCTCTCTGCTTATTTTGTTCAGAACGAAATACCGAGATTGTTCATGGGGAATTTGTTAGGATCCTGTGCCAGATTGGATGGAGGTAAGGAACTTTGGGGTTTTTTGATTACTGTGCTCGCTAAGATTCTTTTTTCAATCTTATGCCTACGTATTCCCGGGATAGGGAAATCAGAGCGATCGCAGTTCCTCCTATTCTATGGGAGGAAATGGTGTTTTGGTGTTGTTCAAAGCCCAAGACATGAAGCTAAAGGTGGTTTGTATCTTGTTCAAAGCCCAAGATGTGAAGCTGAAGGGTCTATTTGTATCTTGTTCGAAGTCCAAGATGTGAAGCTAAAAGGGTGTTGACTTTAGAGAGAGTTTGTCATCTCTAAAGGGGTCTGTTTGTCACAATTTTTGGGTGACTGATTATAAAGGAGAATTACTTTAACTGGGATATGCGAATCCAGCAATGCCATAATTTCCTTTATAGGGGATTTTCAGCCTGAAGGAGAAGACTTTAACTCAATTTGGAGCAATGCCATTTTTCCTTAGGAATTTCTCATGCTAAAAGAGGGACAGTGGTGTGGATGTAAATAATCCAGAGGCTTGCCGCTTACAGCAATTAGACGAGGGAAAAGGAGTTGTTGATGTTTGTATGATGTGACCAAAGCATGATTTGATGCTAAAAGGTTGATTGAATCAAACGGGGATTTCTTTATACAAAGCCTAAGAGGAGGCTATTGACCCAATAAGAGGATGCTTTTGTGTCTCGTACGAAGCACGAGATATAGGCTAAAGGTGATCGACTCAACAAGAGAGTCTTTTTATACTCAACAAGAGAGTGTTTTGTATCTCGTACAAAGCCCGATATGAAGGCTAAAAATGTTTGACTCAACAAGAGAGTCTTTTATACTCAACAAGAGAGTGATTTTGTATCTCGTACGAAGCCTGAGATGGAGGCTGCAAAGGTTTGACTCAACAAGAGAGTGATTTGTATCTCGTACGAAGCCCGAGATAGAGGCTAAAAGAGGATTGACTCAACAAGAGAGTATTTTATACTCAACAAGAGAGTGTTTTTGTATCTCGTACAAAGCCCGAGATGGAGGCTGCAAAGGTTTGCTCTGCTGGGGAGAATCATTGTACAAAGCCTAAGAGGAGGCTAGGGTTACTGTTTCAGTTGAGTGACAGGTCCAGTATGTTGGTTAAAAGAGAAAATCAGTTCTTATATGGGTAATGTTGTACTCATGGATTTGATCTGAGGACCGGGATTATTTCCTATTTTTTAAGGAAACGGGGAATCCAAAGGGTTTCTAGACTGTCCAAGTCTATGGGTGTTTTTTTCCTATTTTTGACAGGAACTTGAGAATGTCTTCGAGACTCAAGGAGATTAGACTGTCCAAGTCTAGAGTTTTATCTTTTGTACTATGCTTAAGAGAAATTAAGAGACAGTACGTTCGCGGTAGAAAGATCTAGACTCTTTGAAAGACTGTTCTATTAAGATGACTAATTTCTGTTCCTATACCTTTAAGAGGTCCTCGGGACAATTTGTACGAAGCCCAAGAGGAGGCGAGAAAAACTTTTAAGAAGCCGAAGGGACAATTTGTACGAAGCCCAAGAGGAGGCTATCTTCCTGGAGGAAGAATCATTATATGAAGCCTAAGAGGAGGCTGTGAAAACTTCTAAGAAGCCGACAGGTCCTTGTACAACGCCCAAGAGGAGGCGGGGATGCTTTTAGGAAGCCTGTGGGTCCTTGCACTAAGCCCAAGAGGAGGCTGATGAATAGTTCCAGAAGGGGTTTCACTTGGAACATTAGCCTTCTGTATATGAACTGTTCAAGGGGGAGATTTCTTAGATCTAGTTATCTAAAATTGTTGTAAAAGAAAATTCTCATGGTTTAGGTTATGTTGAAATATTCGGGAGCACGTCGGATGTAAGGAAACGAGGTTTTGTCTAGTTCAAGACGTAGTTTCCGGGGAAACTCTAAATATCTATACTAGTATTACACAGTCGATATGAGTTTATGAAAGAAGACTTACAGTGAAACAGCCCCACAATACAGTTATATATATATATATATATGAAAGCGGTAAATGAAAGCGGGTAAACACTTACTCGGTTGTAGAGCTTTCATGCTGTTTGGTTAGTTGTTCAACAAAGAAATTGAAAATAACAGTATGTTGCAAAATCAAAGGAGAAAGTGCTTTTGAAAGGAAAATTGGGGCTTACAGCTCAAGGAAAGGCCCAGGGTTTAATCAGTGATCGCACTGTCGTTTTGTACAGGGACTTATACAAGTGACTGAGACCCAAGAAAGATTTTATGTACAAGGGGATAGGTCTTACTCTCTCTCAAGAGGCCCAAAATGATTGAAAGTGAACAAAGATGGGTCTTATAGCTCAAGGAGAAGCCCAGGGTTTATTTTGAAAAGGACGACGATCACGTCGAGGTTTTGAAAACACCGTGGGTCTTATACAATGACTGAGGCCCAAAAGTTTTTGGTTTCAAAAGGGGATTGGGTCTTACACTTTATTAGAGGCCCAAAATGGTTTTGAATGGGTCTTATAGCTCGAGGAGAGGCCCAGATGGTTTGTTTTAAATGGGAGATGACCGCGCCGAACTTTTGAAATACAACGGGACTTATACAACATTTGAGGCCCAAAATAGGTTTGTATTTACAAAGGATTGGGTCTTACACTCTATTAGAGGCCCAAAATGTTTTTAAAAGGTTTGATGAGGGTTGAATTAATCAAAACCCTAATTTGTTTCCAAAATGTATTTTAATTGAATAAAAAATTCAATTAAAATGATCAAAATTGTTTAACATGTGGAAAACAAATTGTGATCTTGGATTAATGTTTCAAATATCATGTTTTGACCTACAAAATGATTAGAAATCATTAAAATTTGCAAAATCAAGAAGGAAAAAATATTTTAAATGTCAAAAATAATTAAAATATTAATTCTTGGCAAAAATATCAATTATATGAAATAAATAGTATTTTAGGGATTTTTTGGTAAAATAAAATATTTTAACATTTTTGTGAATTATTAAAAAAAGAAACAACTCAGAATCATTAAAACTCAGAGAGAAATTAATTTTTAAATCAATTAAATAAAATCACAAAATTCAAATATTCAAATATTTGAAAAAGGGCACCAAGAACATGGCAACAACATGCGCCCTTCCTCTGTTTCTGCAGATTTGCGTTTTCTATCCAATCTCACTGAATACTTGATTATATCATGCAATCTACATATCAATCTACTCGTTTCAACCTCACGATCATGTCTATGGTCTTTAATTTCATTTATTTTAAGCATGGAAAATAGAAATCAAAGAGAAACCTCAAGAACCCTAAATTCTGCATGAAGATTCATAAATTCCATACACGATTCATACAAAGCAATTGATTGAGGGTAAACACTCTATGCATGATTATGAACATATGGCCAAATTATTGTGCAGCAAAAAATGCATGGATCATAGAGTTAGAAGAGCTCATGCTCACCTCTTGCAGCTGGTGATCGTGTTTTGGGTTAGAGGTGTTACAGCTAGGTTCCAATGATCTGGATAGCTACCCTAGGTGCCATGGAGTGTGTCTGGATGCTTGGAATGGATTGAAATGATCTAGAACTTGGGATGGCACCCCAACTGCAAATCTGTCAAAGGCCTGAGCAATTGGATTATGATTTTGTGATTTTGGTGTTCCAGATGTTATGTGAGTGTTTGGATTACTTCTATATGATGTTTATGAGGTGTGTGTGTCATTGGTTTGGTTGGAATTGCTCTCAAACTCAAAACCCGATAGTGACTTGCTTTGGAAGGCAAATTTGGAAGTGAGAAGGTGATTTTGAGGAAAGCATCTGTTTGATGGCTTTGGTGTACTCAAACTGAGCACAAATGAGCTATATTTATAGTAGAGCAAGTTTGTTTTGGGATCAATAGTGAATGGCAACTGCAGTAGAGGTTTGGCCAATGTTGATCAATATGAATCCAAGTCTCCTCTAGCCATTGACTAAAGGTTAGAGCACAGAGTTGTGGTTCCCTAGTTGTTGGACGAATCTTGACTGAATTCAGTTGCAAATGTGTCAGTCCATGCTTGGTGCATCCATTAAATGCTCTAATCCAAAATTGGAGTCTTGTCCCTCTTTTAGGGATTTCTAGGTTTGGCATGCTACTTCTTGTTCCAAAGACTTTGGAGACTTGGATCAGTGTTTGTTCCCTTTAGTTTTGATCATCATATGTGTCCAAAGTGATGACAAGGCGTGGAATTATCTGATTTTGCCAAATCGAGCAAAAGTGCAAAATTCTGCCTAGCCTTGGCAGTTTTCAGCAAGGCATATTGCCATTGTCATATCTCATGGCTCAAGTGGAATTTGATGGCGTTCTTGGCCATTTTGGAAAGCCCTCATATGATACAATAACTGTTTGATCATAATTGGTTTTGATACTTTTTGGATCCAAGTGAAAAATGCCCCTATATTTGGAAAAAAGTGAAGGCAGATTCTGACTTAGTGAAAATTTCAATGTGTTGGAAAAAAGTGACATTTTCACTTTTTGTGATTTTGATCATTCCACAATTTAAAATCCATGGGGAATTGGAATGAGTGGTAGTTGAAGCTTTTGTAGAGGGTAATGAGAGCTACAAATCCAGATTTGGATGGGAAAAAATGGCCTTGTAGTTTAGGAGTTATGATCCTCCAAAGTTGGTACCCTAGCCACTTTGTTCCATAACTTAGAAAATTTTCAAAGTTTTTTATGGTTACCCCTTTTACAAGTTATCCCACTTTTCTTGATTTTTCTTGAAGAATGATGATTCCAATCATACATTAACATCATTTTGGGGTCAAGGAACCATAATTGTGAAAAATCTCAAAAAGTCAAAGTTTGACTTTTATGCACAGTTGACTTTTTGTCAAATGAATTCCAAACTGTGCGATCCTCTATGAAATCAAGTCCTTGACTTAAATCAAACTTGATGGATTGATTTCATAGGTGTTATAGGGTGTATTGAATCATGTCTTAGGATTTGGGAGCATTTCCTGGTCAAAAGTCAAAGATACAGTTGACTTTTTCCGCGAAACCCTAACTGTGATTCTGATGAAATTGAAACTTGTTGCTCAAGCTTCTTGGATCAATCCATTGTTGCAAATGGATCAATGTGATGTATTTGAGACCCTCAAATCCCCTCTTGAGGTCTTGGCTCATGTTTTGTCCCAAAAGTCAACTTAGGGGTGAATTAGGTCAAGAAACCCTAATTCCTGATTTTTTGATGAATGCATCCCCTAAGGCTAAATTGACTTGATGATTGGGTTCATGAGATCTCTTGGATCATCATGGGTTATGCTTTGAAGCATTGGCTCATGCCTAGAGGAAAATTTCCATCTGGAGGCCCTGGTCGACCAAACCCTAATTTGGTGACACTGGCGATCTTAAGGCTTGATCCACCTAGAAGGGAGAAGCCTTGTGCTTAATCCTTGAAGGGGGAGTCCTATTGATCCCTTGTGGATGTTTGAGAGGCTAGGCAAGTTGAATATCATGTCATTTCTTGATTGATCCTTTGTCTAAGAGCTCTGAGAGGGCTTGAAACCCTAAGTCTGATTGTAGTGGATGCTCACCCATCTTTGGGGAGACTAATGGTTCATCCATATTGTGATGATGATTTGCACAATGATGGGAAATCTTAGTGGTCATAAGTTTGGGTATGACAGATGCCCCTATTTAATCTTCTTGGACCCGAAGATGTGAATGGCGAAGGTATTCGGGCATTCGGGGTGCAAGAGGATTAAATATCGGAATACCCGAAATTTTGAAGGTGGTTATGAATGGCAGTTCGCGCATCCTTCCTCTTTTGCTAAGCAATAATTCTTAGAAAAGGTAAACTTCCCCTCGATCCTGGTTTCCTACCAAGGAACTGGTCTCAGTTTCTGATTTAAACTTCCCCTCGATCCTGGTTTCCCACCAAGGAACTGGTCTCAATTTCTGGAATAAACCTCCCCTCGATCCTGGTTTCCTACCAAGGATCTGGTCTCAATTTGCGATGTAAACTTCCCCTCGATCTGGGTTTCCTACCAAGGAACTGGTCTAAGTTTCTTTTGTCAATAAACTTTATTGACAAGGGACGCTATATGTAGTGGTTTTCCTCAAACTTCTCGCCAAATTTTCCTGGAGAGATGTCATTTGATAGAAAAACTTTTGATGTCAGACTTGCTGGGGAACCCATCTGTCTGAATTGTAGAGGGGTACAAACTTCTCTGTTGGAGATGTAATTTGCTGACTCTATCTGGGGAAAACGAGTCTCTTGAGAGACTGCTTTCGCTTGGGGTTACCACATCATACTTTTCTCGGGATATTCTCGGAGAAATGCCATATGATGTGATCCAATTTTGAGGTGCCGATGACCTTTTCGTTAGTGAATTTTTCGGAGAAAAACTGCTGTACTGCCGAATCCCTGATTAAGAGGCTTTCTCTGGGGATTTTCCTTAATCCGGGAAAGCAAAGATATCATCTTCAATGGCGAATAGTGATTTTTTCGGAAGCTCTCTGGCTCTTCAGAGGTTCAAGCTATCAAAGTGGTCAAAGAACCACCTTTAATCCAGAAATAAACTGGAGGAGAGATCGCTTAGATGATTCATTTCCTAACGAGGAAAGAATTGACGACTCGATTGAGAGGACTCTTATCACTAGGGAACAAGACCGACTAGAGTGATAGTGATGCAATATGAATATGAATGTAAATCAATAATGCATGATGTATGTATGTATATGCTGACAAAGCTGACGCGACATACAGACTAGTAGATGAACACGACTGGATACTCGGCCACAGTGGGGGATGAAAAGTATCACTGGTTCACGATAGCAATTCTGCCTTGCTTAGGAGAGATAGTCCCTGTCGGGAGCTATGTTGGTCGGGCTTAGGAGATAAGAACTCTGTCGGGGGTATCAGATGGGAAAGTCGCATCTGATACAGCTGATCCTTCATTCAGGCGCACTGGCTTAGAAGGAGTACTTTGATTCTGCACTTTGAAGCTCGATTACTTTTGGCAAAGCGATCGATGTTCTTTCGATGTTCAACAGTCAAAAGAAATTGCCATCCTTATTTTAAAAGTAGAAAAAAGTTTGACAAGTAAATTCATTTTTGCTTCGTTTCAAGAATCGTTATTCATATTAAAATGTCGTTCTGTAAAGCAAAAACAAATAAGAGTTGTAAACAAAAGCACAAGGGCTCAAATTTTATTGATAGGATGGAAATCAGCCAAACTCGTGATTCCATAGAGTATTTACAAAGTTAGAAAATGGTAATTTAAAGGAAAAAGGCTACATTGAAACATAATGACCACTATCCTTCTACCAACTTTGAATTCTGGACATCCTGAGCTTCTGTCGAAGATGACCTTGACTGGTGTTTTCTTGACCGATGGCCTTACTACTGCTGAGGGATTTGCCCCTTTGTTGAACATTGTTACTTGCCATTATCCCTAATTTTTGCCTGGATTGTACTGTGATGTTTCCAATCCACCGGGATGATTTTTGACCATGTCTCTAATTTTTGCCTGGACCGCCCTTTCGGTTTTTCAATCCACCGAGAAGTTTTTTTTTAGTTTAGGCGAAGTATTTCTTGACTACGTCAACATTCGTGGGGTAGGCAAATTCTTCTCCATCCATGGTTGCGAGTCTCAAGGCACCGCCTGAGAAAGCTTTCTTGACCACATAGGGGCCGTCATAATTCGGAGTCCATTTGCCCCAGGAATCAGTGAGAAATGATTGTATCTTTTTGAGCACAAGGTCTCCTTTCCTGAAGACGCGAGGTCGAACCTTTTTGTCGAACGCCTTCTTCATCCTTTGCTGATACAACTGACCATGGCATAGTGTCGTGATTCGCTTTTCTTCGATCAGGTTCAGTTCGTCGTGTCGACATTGACACCATTCAGCTTCTGTTAGCTTAGCTTCCATCAATACCCGGATTGATGGGATCTCTACTTCGATGGGGAGCACTGCTTCCATGCCATATACTAGAGAGAAAGGGGTTGCCCCTGTTGAAGTGCGGACAGATGTGCGATAACTGTGAAGAGCAAAGGGTAGCATCTCGTGCCAATCATTATAGGTTACGACCATCTTTTGAACAATCTTCTTGATGTTCTTGTTAGCCGCTTCTACCACGCCGTTCATCTTGGGTCGGTAGGGAGATGAGTTATGGTGTTTGATCTTGAACTCTATGCACAACTCTTTCATCATCTTGTTGTTCAAGTTAGATCCATTATCCGTAATGATCTGGCTTGGAACACCATAATGGCAGATGATATTGTTTTTGATAAATCGGACTACCACTTGTTGGGTTACATTGGCGTATGACGCTGCTTCGACCCTTTGGTGAAATAGTCAATGGCTACCAGGATGAACTGATGTCCGTTTGAAGCTTTGGGTTCAATCACACCGATCATGTCGATTCCCCATATGGAAAAAGGCCACGGGGAAGAGAGAACTTTGAGATGTGTAGGCGGTACATGGATTTTGTCTGAGTATATCTGACACTTGTGACATCTCCTAATGTACTTGTAGCAATCAGATTCCATTGTCAACCAATAGTACCCTACTCTTAGAATTTTTCTCGCCATTGTATGTCTGTTGTCATGAGTGCCAAAGGACCCTTCGTGAATTTCTTTTATCAGCATGTCTGCTTCTGGTATGTCGATGCATCGGAGCAAGACCATGTCAAAGTTCCTCTTATACAATGTATCACCGCTCAGGAAGAAGCTGCCAGCCAGTCTTCTGAGGGTTTTTCTGTCTTTTCTTAGTGCTCCAAGTGGGTACTCTTGTTTCTGAAGGAAGCATTTGATATCGTGATACCAAGGTTTGTCGTCTATAACTGCTTCAATCGTGAAGATGTAAGCGGGCCGTTCAAGGCGCATTATGTCGATCTTAGGTAAGTCATTCCATTGACCTACACTAATCAGGGAAGAGAGAGTGGCTAATGCATCAGCCATGAGATTCTCCTCACAAGGGATATGATGAAACTCGACTCTGTTGAAGAAGGGTAACAACCTTCTTGCGTAATCTTTGTAAGGAATTAATCCTGATTGGTATGTGTTCCAATCTCCTTTGATCTGATTGATAACCAAAGCTGAGTCACCATATACATCCAAGTTCTTAATCCTTAAGTCGATCGCTTCTTCAAGACCCATAATACAAGCTTCGTATTCGGCCTCATTGTTTGTGCACTTGAATGTGAGTCTGGCTGTGAAAGGAATGTGGGTACCCTGAGGGGTTATGATGATTGCCCCAATTCCATTTCCGTAATGATTGACAGCTCTGTAAAAAATAAGTCCCCATTGGGAATCTGGTTCTGGCCCTTCACTGGATATCGGTTCATCGCAGTCTTTCATTTTCAGATACATGACATCTTCGTCTGGGAAGTCAAATCCGACTGATTCCTGATCTTCAGTCTGTTGATGAGGCAAATGATCGGCTAAAACACTTCCTTTAATGGCTTTCTGAGCGTGGTACTCTATGTCGTATTCTGATAGCAACATCTGCCAACGGGTAATCCTTCCCGTGAGAGCAGGCTTTTCAAAGACATACTTGATTGGATCCATTTCAGAGATTAACCAAGTGGTGTGACAAATCATGTACTGGCGAAGACGTTTCGCTGCCCAAGCCAGAGCGCAGCAAGTTTTCTCGAGCATAGTGTACCGAGTCTCGCAGTCGGTGAATTTCTTGCTCAAATAGTAGATGGCGGACTCTTTTCTTTTTGTTTCATTTTGTTGGCCAAGTACACAACCCATTGAGTCTTCCAAGACTGTTAAATATATGATTAGTGGTCTTCCTTCCACTGGAGGTGATAGTATCGGTGGGTTCAACAGATATTCCTTAATACTGTCAAAGGCGATTTGGCAGTCTTCTGTCCAAACGCAATCCTGATTCTTTTTGAGTAATTTGAAAATTGGCGCATATGTCGCGGTCATGAGGAATATGAATCTGGAAATATAGTTTAAACGTCCCAGGAACCCCCTGACTTGTTTTTCAGTCTTTGGAGAAGGCATTTCTTGAATGGCCTTGACCTTGTCAGGATCAACCTCAATTCCTTTCTGGCTGATGATGAACCCTAAGAGTTTCCCTGAACGGACACCGAAGGTGCACTTATTAGGATTCAAGCGGCGTTTATACTTTCGTAAACGCTCGAATAGTTTTGACAGGTGTGTCACATGCTCCTCCTCTATTTTAGATTTTGCAATCATATCATCGACATACACTTCGATTTCTTTGTGCATCATGTCGTGAAACAGAGTAGTCATAGCCCTTTGATAGGTTGCCCCGACGTTCTTCAAGCCGAACGACATTACCTTGTAACAAAAAGTACCCCATGGGGTAATGAACGAAGTTTTCTCCATGTCTTTCGGTGCCATTTTGATTTGATTATAACCCGAGAATCCATCCATGAAGGAGAAAACTTTGAACTTTGTTGTACTGTCTACCAGCATGTCAATGTGTGGTAAAGGAAAGTCGTCCTTGGGACTAGCCTTGTTTAGATCTCTGTAATCCACACACATTCTGACCTTTCCGTCCTTTTTCGGAACTGGTACGATGTTGGCTAACCATTGAGGATATTCTGACGTAGCAAGGAAACCCGCGTCAATCTATTTATGTACCTCCTCTTTGATTTTGACAGCCATGTCTGGATGAGTCCGTCTCAACCTTTGTTTTACCGGCGGACATTCTGATCTTAACGGTAGATGATGTTCCACGATGCTGGTATCCAACCCTGGCATATCCTGATAGGACCAAGCGAATACATCGGGAAACTCTTTGAGAAGTTTCGTTAAACTTTCTTTGACAGTTGGACTGAGCAGTGCCCCAATCTTGACTTCTTTTCTCTCTTCTTCCGATCCTAAGTTGACTGTTTCCAGCAACTCTTTGTGAGGCTCAATGGACCTTTCCTCTTGTCTGAGTAGTCGGGAGATCCCCTCTGGAATTTCTTCGTCATTTTCTTCTTCAGCCTCAAATACCGGGAACTCAAAGTTGGGAGAAGGCATTGGATCATATGTTTCAACGGGGTTTAAAACAAGCAATCTGCATGACGTGATGATTTGTGTTTAGAAGAGATAGAGAGAATGCAAGAGTGTGTACAGTGTATTTTTCTTTGAAAACTGCTTGTTTTTATTATTGAGTTGTTTTTTAGGATTATCATTTTCTGAAAAAAGCAAAAAGAGAAAACAGTAATTAATGCAGAAATTACAGAACGACGTTATTTTATTAATGAACAAGTCGATTCTTGAAATTACAGTCCTATAAAACAAAACTCTGTCGCTTTGGGCAAAACGAAGAGGGATATTTACAGAAAGTGAGCCCTATCAAAACATCTGTTTCACCTGGGCAAGGTGAAAGGTTAAAGTAAAGATGGCAATTACTTAAACTTATGAACAATCTTCGGAACATCGACAACAACTCATTGGCGGTGAACTCCTCGGTGAATCACAAAGTCTGGTACTTTCCTTGATTTGTCTTCAGAAATGACGCTGATTTCTGGTGGAGCTGGATCATTGGAATCTGTCTCCCAGGCAGAGTTGTCGTAGGAGGATTCCTTAGTTGTATTTTGCATAGTATTTGTACTCTCAGTTGTGTCTCCCCATCCAGTTGGCTGGATGTCTTCGAGCCTGATACGAGAGCTTTCAGGAGCAGTGTACTTGACCTTGAAGTCTTATTTTCCACTCGACTGTCCCAGGGTGTCCCACACTTCTTTGGAATTGGAGGAGTCATCCCTCTCGATGACGTTGACCTCGGGAAAAGCATAGTTGATGAATTCTAGTCCGGCAAACATTGCGAATTCATCGTCGTGCTGGGTATTTTCAGGATAACCTGGGTGTTGATCCAATGACATGGTGGGGAGGCAGGTATTCTCTTCAATGATGCTCAGCTGATTTTCATTGTTCAGCTAACTTTCTTGCCCCAAGTCTCCTGGGTAAGGCTGCCACATTGGCAGGCCATTCCTCGGGCCATAGTAGTCAGGGTCAAAGTTGTCTTTCATCAGAGTATCCTCCTCTAATGAATTTGGCAGGGCCCGACATCCTTCAGGATCACAATCTCCGTATATCATTTCGATATCTGACCTCGGTATAAATCTCAGACTCTGTGCGGGATAGCAAAAGGGAGTATGTGTTTCGCCCTGAGACATATAACCGTCCTCGTTGAGATAGGACTTCCATTCTTCCTCCGTATCGGAGGAATCATCTTTATTAATGGTATGCACGTCTTGAGTCACTGGTTGAAGGAAGCCTCCACTGTGGAAGAAGTTCTGAATGGGATGAAGACTTTCATCGTTAGCAGCTGTCTGGGTGCAGGTTGCAGAAAAACGAAGACCCTTCTTTGTTTTGTTATCAGTGGGAATGACAAGCTGTCCCCATCCTTTTGCATTGTTATTTTTGATCACTTCGAGAGCATCTCTGTATGAGGAAATCGAGGTTCCTTTCTCTGATTGATTCTCATTGCTCACCGAAAGTGCTTGGACCTGAGTTCCAACAACCTCCTCGGGTTTTACACAAGTAGATAATGACAAGTTGCTCACGATCAAGGCTTGTTCTCCACAAACCGTGACAAGTTGGCCGTTCTGGACGAACTTTAGCTTTTGGTGGAGGGTCGAAGTGACCGCCCCAGCCTGATGTATCCAAGGTCTTCCTAATAAACAACTGTATGTTGCCCGGATGTCCATGACCTTGAAAGTGACTTGGAAAGTGTGAGGACCAATAGTTAGGGGAAGGTCGACTTCGCCGATAACCGTTTTTCTGGATCCGTCAAATGCTTTGACGACGACCTCGCTGGTTCTCATCGGAGGTCCTTTGAATGATAATTGCATCAAAGTGGACTTTGGCATAACATTCAGGGCTGACCCTGTGTCTACCAGTACGTTGGCTAAAGCATCATCCTGGCAGTTGACTGTAATGTTGAGCGCCATGTTATGACGGCGACTTTCTTCAGGTAATTCCTCATCAATAAATCCCAAGTTATTGCAGGAAGTGATGTTAGAGACAATGCTATCGAACTGTCTGATTGTTACATCCTGTTATACAAAGGCTTGCTCCAAGACTTTCTGTAGAGCCTCTCTGTGGGCTTCGGAACTGAGTAAAAGTGATAGCACAGAGATCTTCGAAGGAGTTTGTAACAGTTGATCAACAATGTTGTATTCACTCCTTTGGATGAGCTTCAGCATCTCATCAGTGTTTTTTGAAAGGTCGGGATTACTGGATTGACCGACTGGTGGATCAGGAACTTCTGTCTGAGGTTCCTTTTCTTTGCTGGGTTCTCCAACTCCTCTGTTGAAGAGTCTACCACTCCGTGTTACTCGACTGATGTCTGCAATATTCACGACGGAGGGTAACGGAATTTCCTTTCCATTCTCAATTGTTGTTGCAGCGTATTTGTAAGGGATATCCTTAGTTGATTCATACGGTAGCGGTCCCGGTAGATAGATGACTATGGGAGCCTTTTGATTTTTCTGACCATCGTAAGTAATTTCGATCCGTTCCCGGTTGGGAACTCTCGATTCGTCAAGTAGAGGGATAATGGTACAAACATCCCTAGCCCTCTGATGATCAGAGATTATGACAATGTCCTCGATTTGATCAGTGAAGTAGTTGACTGATCCAGAACCTAATCATGGTTGAATCTCTTTGCGGTACAACTGACTTTGAAGGGCTGCTCGCACGAGGTAGCATCCTTGATTATCCACTGAGAAAACTCCACACCGCTCATAGTTGTGTAGTGGCACCTGGCCACGTCCGCTTTGAATACAATGTAACCTTACTAGATCTGTTTCCATCGACCGAACATCCTGACTTTGATATCTAGTAGGATTCCCGTTAGTGATACTAATTTGCTGGGTGTCTTCATCCATATAGATTGGAAGCTACCAGTGGTTCAACAAGTGCTGAAGTATTTCCTGGACAAGGGCACAGCCCTGATCGTCTTCGCAACCTGCTTTACAGGCCTGATAATCATGTGATACCAGGAACCCGAGCCAGACCTGTTTAGCACGTAACTCCACCAGGCTGGTATTCATCAAGCGAATATCGAAGATTTGAATCATGTTGATTTGATAATGATTCCTATCATGGTAGTCTTGAATCCATCCAAGATCCATCTGACGCTGGAGGCCCTCTTGAACAAAAGAGCATCCCTGTTTGTTTATTGAGCAAGTCAGACAGGAATTGTAATCGTGTCGTGGCAGATTATGATACTGGCTTTGCCTTGAGTGCATTGCCACCAGGTTGACATTCATCGCACGGATATCGTGGTTTTGAATGATGTTGGAATTCGTATAAACCATGTTAACTCCACGAACTCGGTGCTATTGGATCCATCCGAGATCCATCTGTTCCTGTAGAGTTGATTGCATCACAGAACATCCTTGATTGCTTTTAGAGCAGATATCACACTGGTGATAATTATGAGGTGGCACATGGCATATCCACTCTGTCTACAATGCATCTTGACCAAGTTGGCCCTCAATAAGAGTACATCGTGAATTTGGTAGATGTTGTTAGACTCTCCCTCTATCAAATTGACTATAGCCTTCTCGTGTTGAGGCAGCGGGTTCGTGAGAACATTCGGATTCATATCTTTGAAAGATAAGACCCCGCTCCTAACAAGCTTTTGCACATCGGACTTGAAACTGAGACAACTCTCTATGTTATTCCCCGGTGCTCCTTGATGGTAAGGGCAAGTTTGATCCACCTTTAACCAAAAAGGCGGATTTTCTGGTACTATAAGAGGAGACTTGATCTGGACATGCCCCTTCGCTAACAGTAATGGAAATAGTTCTGCGTACGATACGGGTATAGGATCAAATCTCGGTGGCTGCGTTGTATGGTTGTTGTCATATTGAGGACGAGCCTGCTGAAGAGGCTGTTGTGTCCTTTGCTGAAATTGCTGCGAATGCGGTTGGTTTTGAGCAACCTGAGGTTGATACGTAGAAACAGGCGCAGGGCTGATAGCAGGAGTTACAGCTGCTACTGGTTGGTACCGTCGCCTTTGCTTTCTGAGGGAGATATTCCCAATATCTTGCTCCTTTTTCTTAGGGAGAGCACTACCGTATTTTTTAGTACCGCTTGTCAACCCAGTGTCTTTGACTAGACGTCCTTCTCAAATGGCTTCCTCGAGACGCACTCCCATACCGACCATTTCGGTGAAGTCGCTGGGCGCACTTGCAACCATTCTGTCATAGTAAAATGAGCTCAAGGTCTTTAAGAAAATCTTTGTCATCTCTTTTTCCTCAAAAGGTGGACAAATTTGAGCGGAAATTTCATGCCATCTCTGAGCGTATTCCTTAAAGGTTTCCTTGTCTTTTTGCGACATTGATCTGAGTTGATCTCTGTCTGGTGCCATGTCCAAATTGTATTTATATTATTGGACGAAGGCAGTGCCAAGATCTCGGAAAGTGCTAATCGTAGCGCGGTTTAAACCCATGTACCATTTTAATGCGGCACCGGTTAAACTATCCTGAAAGTAGTGAATCAGTAGATCCTGGTTCTCTGTCTGAGCTGACATTTGCCGAGCGTACATCACCAAATGGATTTGAGGGAAAGAGTTACCCTTGTATTTTTCAAAATGGGGTACTTGGAACTTGTGCGGGACTTTCACATTGGGGACCAAACAAAGGTCTGCGGCGTCCTTTCCAAATAGATCCTGACCGCGAAGGGCCTGCAGTTCTTTCTGCATCTGCAGGAATTGTTCCTGGAACTCATTAATTCTTTCTTAATCTCCACGAATTGTTCCTGGAACATGCTGTCCTTTCTACTAGAAGGTATCTGTAGAATCTGTCCTTCCGGGACAGTGTGCACCACATGGGGTGGTACCGTTACTACAGCAGTGAATCTTGGCGCTTCCTGAAGTTTGTAACCTTCAGGAGTCCTTATTATGCCTCTGTCATCCTCGCTTTCCCGAAGTTTGTAACCTTCAGGCCCAGCGGCTTCTGCTATAATTCCCTGATCTTCAGTGATCAGCGGAACATATCCTTCCGGGATATAGTTAATAGGCCTGCCCTAGGGACGATCTTTCGGCATTTGATACCTAGGATCATATTTCTCCACTATGGGCGTTGAGATGATCTCTGAGATCACAGTTCTTTGTAGCTGAGCTTCTGCCATGGCTTGCATGTCATTACGAAGCTTTCTCATATCCTCTCTTAGAGCGTCAATCTCTTCTTTCAACTCTCTATTCTCTTCCTCGAGATCATCCATCTTTTTCTGACGATTGGCCCGAGTATTGTACGAATGAGACAGTTTGACTCTAGAACCGAGACACAAACGTGAGATTCGTAGGTAAGAAGAATACGTAACGTGAGAATGATGAATGCAATGATTATATTAATTGTTTTTTGGTTTAATCAAAATAAACTTTGACAATTAGATTGCAAATATCAAACAGTAGGGTGTCGCTCCCAGGATTTTCATCCAGGTACAAACGTGAAAGTGGTGCGGAAAACAGAGTCGCCAGCCGTGTAAATTTATCCCAAGAGAGGGAAAGGGAACACCGCATAAACCTGAGGAAGAGGGAAAGGAATGGTCATTGCAACCATAGCCTGGGTTCGGGAGTCGGTTACGCGAGGGGAAGGTGCTAGCACCCCACGCGTCCATCGTACTCGATGGGATCCACACTTGTTGTCTAATCTAAGGGTGAGTTATCCTAACATCTATGGCTACACTAAAACGGGGGAGGGAAAAACAAAGACAGACTCGGTAGGACGTCGACGTCCTAGGCCTACGTACCCCCTTTGTGCAATGGCGAATTCAGAGTCAACGTAGTTCGGACCAAGTTCTTTTTGTGTTTTTTATGAGCAACGTTAAGTTCGCGTCCGGCAGTTAGGGTCGATGCATGTTTGCGACTCAGACGGAAGGTAAGTGCCCTTTTTGAAAAATACCCTTTAGTTTGACAATCCCGCAGGATAAAAAGGTTTGAAGTTTGTTTGTATTTTTTAGGACAGAAGTGACTTGAGTTAGTTCATAACTCAACTTGAACCAAAGTCTATGACACGGGAATGAATGCGTCGCATGGTCGTCCCCAATGGGACGTATGCTCAACACTCTAGAAGAGAGAAGGGGGACCCCTCAATCTTCATTTCCTATGTTTAAGGCTTGTGTGCAAGGCAAGTCGACCTTATTAGGTATCTTAGAGATGTTTTGAGATGAGAAGAGGGACTCAAGAGAAAATAAAAACACTACGGGGAGAATCTATCCTAATGTTATCATGCAAAAATGGGCCTAAGGGGAGGTTTGGAGGGAGACTATCCTATGGAATTTAGTCCTAATGTTATCATGCAAAGGTGGCCCTAAGGGGAGGTTTGACAACAACCTAAGCCTAAAGAAAAGAAAATATGAGAGGAAGAAAGAGTGAGAGTGCACATGGATAATTATCCATACCCTCAAATAACTTACCTCAGCCCCTGCATAAAAGGTTAGTACAAACGGATATAAGTGACAATAAGACAAATGAAACTCAAACAAATCACAAACCAAAGAAAAATGGTTATAAACCAAATGAAACTCAACCAAGACAGAATGTGTATGACCTAAGCATGAATTATGAAGTCAAAGAAGCAAACTCAAATGATGGCACAAGTGCCTTCTCAAACAAGTAATCAGACATGGTCAAAGATGTGCATACAAGAAGATCTCAAACAAAGAGCAATCAAACAATTAGCAAAACATCTTCTAAAATTACCAAATTAAAACCCAAAACACCTCAATCAGATACAAACATCATATTAAAAGCCCATGCCAAAATTCCCAAGATAGGTCCCTCAAACAAATATGCAAAGATCAAGTAGGAAACATGGTTCAATATGCAAAAGAAAAGGGCTAAAATGCAATATGAAATGATTTTAAAAATGATAGAAAAATGTTTTAATGTAATTCAATGTGTTGGGGAAACAATGCAAAAAGAATGAGTTCAAAATGTTATGTATGCTATGAGAACAAAAATAAACAAGTTAGAGTATGCATATATGGAATAAAATCAAAAGAAAATCCATTAAATAATTAATTCAGTCACTAAAAATAAAAGAAAATAATAAAATAAAATTTGGGAAAATTTTATAAAACTATAAATATGCTTCATGAATTTTCTCGTAATTTTTTAATGCAAAAAACTATTTTTAAAGATTAAAAATGAAATGCAATAATAAAATAAAAATGAAAATAAAGAAATAAACATGGGGGTTGTATGCAGCAATAACTTACGTTGGAAAGTAACATGGATCAAGCAAAGGGGGTGTGGATATCAAGCCCACACCACAAAGCCCATCAGCGAAAAATAAAAAAAAACAAAGAAGAAACACGTGGAACCCAGTCAACCCTAGGACTCACCATCAGCCATGAGATCAATCTAACGTCACACAATCAGTCAACGCAGTCATAAAATAAACACGATCAATGGCCATGATCTTAAGCACACCACAAACAATGTGCACACGCGTACACAAGATTATCCAGAAACTAAAAAAATTTACACGTGATCAGCACATGGTATCATTAATGTGCTGGCATTATTACAGCCATCAGATTCAATCAACGTACACGAACAATTCATCAAATCAAAAATTTAATAAAATGAGTGGATCAGACTTATGGAACATGGTAGTTATCATAGGACGTCACGCACACAAACCATAAAATAAAAACAAAAATTAAATGATGTGGCGCACTGTGGACCACACGATCAAGCCCATGGACGGTCACGATTGCGTCCCTTACCTTGGAACCCTAGCCGGCCGGAAAAAGAACCAGACGCCGGAGCCCTAGCTCCGGTCGTCATCTCCGGTGACCTGCAATAAAAAAACCTCCCAGAAAATGCAAAAGGGTATACCTTCTTGACCAGAATTTCACCATGATCAATAATATCACGTTATTTTTCACAAACAACCGTCATACAACAAGATTCGAATGAAACAAGTTAGTGCTCAAAAATTTCAAACTCATCATACAAACAAACCATGCGTCCAAACTCAAAACAAACTATACCAGAATTATCAGTGAATGTCACACATCATTATGCGCATCAAAAAGAGGAGTTTTAAGAGCATGCAAATTATCACTAACCTGAGATCAAGCAATCCGTATCTTTGTTGTTAGCTTCAAGCGATGGATGATCGGCGTTCTATGGATCTCAAGGATTAATGTTATGAAGGAATTTTTGGAAAAGCTCTTGTGGATTGAGAGATTCGAAGGAATGAAAAATTAGGGTTGAAACTTGAATTCTCCTCAAAATCACGTGTATCCCCTCTAACCAGTGCATGAGTTAGCTTAAATACTTAGGGTTAATCCACTGATAATCACTTGGGCCTTGTTAATTCCTCACTTAATGAGTTTTGGGTGATTTTGGAAATTTGCATAATGTGAAATACACCCTCCTCCATGCATGTACACCCAAGCCCTTGATGATGGATCACTTATTTAACAATTGCTAATCACACCTGTGTTGGATTTGGGCCTTGAGATGTCTTGGTTTATGAGTTTTCAAAGATCTTGCAATTTTGCATAATGTGAAATAAGTGATGTACAAGTCATGAAATCTCTTGGTTCAAAGGCCAAAAATGATCCTTAAGCAATGTACTTTGATGTTAGAACGTGACATGACGCAATGGAACCAAATATAGGTCACTATGTCCCAAAATGCAAAAATTGTGAAAATGGAGCCATGAGAAAACCCTAAAAACCACCTTGCCTTCTTTTGGTCATAACTTGAGTTTCACAAATGATATAGAGACCATCTAGTACTTGTTGGAAAGGGGAGAAAAAGATCTTCAACTTTCATGTTTGACAAAAATTCATTTGAAGCTTTCTTGATGATGAAAAGTCAAGTTGAAAGTAGTGTAAGAACTTGCCCAAAATGGAAACTTTCAAATTATAGGTCATTTCCACATTTAGTAACTTTTGTATTAACCCTTGATTCTTGATAAATGGTATGAAAATTGACCCTTGAAGACCATATGAGGATGCGAGACCTTGAAAACCTTGAAGAGAACCTCAAAATTTCACAGTTGACTTCCCCTCTCACTGTTGACTTTTCTCCAATTCTCCTGATTTGCAATCCATTGACCCATTGAATCTCTCATGAACCAAACTGATGGACAATCTTCCATTCCTAGATACTTAGGGACCCAAGGAATTCCATGGAATCAAGTCTTGCCCAAAAAATCAGAAATAAACTGACTTTATAGCAAACCCTAATTTGGTACCCTCAGTCTAGGAGGAAGATAGCACAGTCTCCAAATCCAAATTCCTCTAAATATGATGTGTATCCTCTCCAACAAAGATAAGATGTTCCATTTGGTGATGATAAAAACCCAAGAAGCTTGCCCATTGGAGCAATAAACCCAAGAATCTCAAAACCCTAGCTTCTGCACTGGTTAGGAGAGAGTGATCCACTTGAGATCTCTTGGACAATATAAGGACTCTTGCTTGACCCTTTGAAGAACATATTCTCCTCTTGAACTGCCTCAGGCACCTTGACCCCATGCTAAGAACCAATGATATGCACACATGATAATGCAAAAATGAAATGAAACATACGCCAGTTAATACTAAAGTAAGGAGGGCAAATTTTGTGGTGCTACATAGGGACACCCCCGTTTTATTGAATTCAAAGGATTGCGGAAATGGAAATACAGTAAATTACAAGGTGCGGAAACAGAAACCTAAGCTAATGGGTCCCGAGTCCTCTCTGAGGAGAACTCGGGTGCTGATTCTGGTACTTTCCTTTTCTTGAACTGGGGCTCTTGGGCCGTTGTCGGGTTGTCATTCCTTTGCCAAGTGAAAGGAGCGAGCAAATTCCTTTGGTCATCCTGATTTTCTACAGGATGTTGCTCCAAAATCTCAATTAGAGCATCCTTATCTTTCAGCAGTTGCTGTATTTTGGTACACTCCACATTGAGAATGCGGTACTTGTTCTTCCAAGACCTCCTCTCCTGTTGAACTTTGTTGAGAGTAACCTGAAGTTTTTCCATTTCAGTCATGAAGTACATGACAGATTCCCTTGGCGGAAGAACTCCGTGATGAGGATAAGGCATCTTTAGCTTGAGAGCTCTAGTTTGTACCCAGTGGAGATAAGGCTCCACCGAGACACAGTCCGGTTTTCCTAGAGACTCCCATCCTTTCTTATGAACATGTTTCCAAGCGTGCACTATTTCCATCTTTAGTGCCCTGTCATTTTCTCCTTCCTTGAAGAAAAGAACTTCCAGATGAGCATTACGCGGGACATGCCTCATCGGGTATCCAAATTGACGACGAACTAAAACTGGATGGTAATTGATTCCTCCCTTAGTTCCTATAAGGGGTACGTTGGGGAAATTTCCACAATGGTCAATGATCCTGATCCCATCATAGATTCGATTGTACCAATCGATGTCAGAGTTGGTAAGAGACATGATTTTCTGCGACCAGCGTAAGGCACTCTTATGATCCCAAAAAGCGGCAGACTTAGGCAAATGGGAGATAAACCATTTATATAGCAGGGGTACACAACACGTGATCATTCCTTCGCTGTATAAATTCCTTAAGTGTACAGAATGATACGTATCTGCGAGCAAAGTTGGTACGGCGTTTCCAATGAGAAAAACCTTAATGGCGTTGATATCGACGAAGTTATCAATGTTGGGAAACAAAAATAACCCGTAGGTGAGCAAAACAAAGATGCTCTCGAAAGCAGTCACGTTCCCTATACTAGCAAAGTACAGAGCCTTCTTTACCAGAAACATGGCTGGTAAACCTGTGATTCCTTCCTTGGTGGTCAGGTGAGTCCTGACTTCTGATTCGTCCAAATAAATTGCTTTTGCAATGGTCTGATCCTTTGGAATTTCTTCCAGTCCAGAAAAGGGATCTTGATCAGTAATGGGTAGATCAATCAGATGAGAATACTCCTCCAGCATTGGTGCAAGCTGGTAATCCGGGAATGTGAAACAGTGATAGACCGGATCGTAAAACTGAACGAGTGCCTCCAGGATTCCTTCAATTACATGGACCCTTAACAGAGGTAGCAGACCTCCGTACTTCGCTCTGAAAGCGTCAGGGTTAGTGATCATCCTTGCTAATCCTCTCAAATCCTCTAGTTTTGGAACCTTGAAGGTATACTTGTGAGTTTTTGGTCTACCGAAATCCATGAGCGCAATCCTTTTCTCTCTGACATTTGCAATCATTGTTTTAGTTTAATTTGAAAAAGAGAGACTAGAAGAGAAAATTTTTCTTTGCTTAATGTTTTTTAAATGAATGTATGAATGCAGCACACAAAAACATAGAAAAAACATGGGGTCAAAGGGTCGGTGTCATGAAGTCAAGGCTCTACCCATCCCAAAGGTTTATACTAGTGATTTTTGTACCTGTCTCTCAAAATCATTGATTCTTGTCGAGGTAACATCAGCGGGTCGGGAACCGTGCTAGGTGATGTATTTCGAAGAATCTCAGAAGAGGGTAGTATCGCGTGACAACTATTTCCGATAGCTTCCGCACTACTGAAAGAGGTTTTTCCTAGGTGTATACTCAATCTTTCCACATGGGGTATCACACGCATTCCCATTAGCAGAAAAATAAACACAGATATCAATTAGGAAAAACAATATATATATTTGTCCTAATGTCCTAAACTTTTTAAGAGCTACGAATCCTATGATCCTAACAGAAAATGGCTCCCCGGCGGAGTCGCCATTCTGTGGTACCTTCCCAAATTAAAGGTTTTTGACCTAAGATCCTAGTGAGGGCCAATCCTAGCAATAATGACATTCCCCGATAGAACTGTCCTTCGGTGATACCTTGTGAACCCAAGGACTCGTCCTTTGTTTGACCCCACGGTGGGTGCCATTTTTCCTGTGAAATTGTCTAAACTTAAGGTTTCCTCCTAAGAGACGGGAGAAGAATAAGTCTCTCCCACTGTGGTCGCCATTTTTCTGTAGCGCGGTTTTTGTGGTTTCGAATCACTATCGCTTTGGTACTACAGTTCGATTCATTTTTTATCCTATTGAAGCTGATGAAGGAAGGGAAATAGATGTCTCCAACTAACCCTACTTGCAAATTGAGGTTAAACAGTCAAAACTGTTGGTTTACAGATGCGGCTTTAGTTCGTTGGCCTTTCTCTGCTTATTTTGTTCAGAACAAAATACCGGGATTGTTCATGGGGAATTTTTTGGGATCATGCGCCAGATTGGATGGAGGTAGGGGACTTTGGGGTTTTTTTATTAGTGTGCTCGCTAAGATTCTTGTTTCAATCTTATGCCTACGTATTCCCGGGATAGGGAAATCAGAGCAATCGTAGTTCCTCTTATTCTATGGGAGGAAATGGTGTTTTGGTGCTTGTTCAAAGCCCAAGACATGAAGATTAAGGTGGTTTGTATCTCGTTCAAAGCCCAAGATGTGAAGCTGAAGGGTCTATTTGTATCTTGTTCGAAGCCCAAGATGTGAAGCTAAAATGGTGTTGACTTTAGAGAGAATTTATCATCTCTAAAAGGGTCTGTTTGTCACAATTGTTGGGTGACTGATTATAAAGGAGAATTACTTTAACTGGGATATGCGAATCCAGCAATGCCATAATTTACTTTATAGGGGATTTTCAACCTGAAGGAGAAGACTTTAACTCAGTTTAGAGCAATGCCATCTTTCCTTAGGAATTTCTCATGCTAAAAGAGGGACAGTGGCGTGGATGTAAATAATCCAGAGGCTTGCCGCTTACAACAATTAGACGAGGGAAAAGGAGTTGTTGATGTTTGTATGCTGTGACCAAAGCATAATTTGATGCTAAAAGGTTGATTGAATCAAACGGGAATTTCTTTATACAAAGCCTAAGAGGAGGCTATTGAACCAACAAGAGGATGCTTTTGTGTCTCGTACGAAGCCCGAGATAGAGGCTAAAGGTGATCGACTCAAAAAGAGAGTCTTTTTATACTCAACAAGAGAGTGTTTTGTATCTCGTACAAAGCCCGAGATGAAGGCTAAAAATGTTTGACTCAACAAGAGAGTCTTTTATACTTAACAAGAGAGTGATTTTGTATCTCGTACGAAGCCCGAGATGGAGGCTGCGAAGGTTTGACTCAACGAAAGAGTCATTTATACTCAACAAGAGAGTGATTTGTATCTCGTACGGAGCCCGAGATAGAGGCTAAAAGAGGATTGACTCAACAAGAGAGTCTTTTATACTCAACAAGAGAGTGTTTTTGTATCTCGTACAAAGTTCGAGATGGAGGCTACAAAGGTTTGCTCTGCTGGGGAGAATCATTGTACAAAGCCTAAGAGGAGGCTAGGGTTACTGTTTCAGTTGAGTGACAGGTCCAGTATGTTGGTTAAAAGAGAAAATTAGTTCTTATATGGGTAATGTTGTACTCATGGATTTGATCTGAGGACCGGGATTATTTCCTGTTTTTTAAGGAAACGGAGAATCCAAAGGGTTTCTAGTCTGTCCAAGTCTATGGGTGTTTTTTTCCTATTTTTCACAGGAACTTGAGAATGTCATCGAGACTCAAGGAGATTAGACTGTCCAAGTCTAGAGTTTTATCTTTTGTACTATGCTTAAGAGAAATTAAGAGACAGTACGTTCGCGGTAGAAAGATCAAGACTCTTTGAAAGACTGTTCTATTAAGATGACTAATTTCTGTTCCTATACCTTTAAGAGGTCGTCGGGACAATTTGTACGAAGCCCAAGAGGAAGCGAGAAAAACTTTTAAGAAGCCGAAGAGACAATTTGTACGAAGCCCAAGAGGAGGCTATCTTCCTGGAGGAAGAATCACTATATGAAGCCTAAGAGGAGGCTGTGAAAACTTCTAAGAAGTCGACGGGTCCTTGTACAACGCCCAAGAGGAGGCGGGGATGCTTTTAGGAAGCCTGTGGGTCCTTGCACTAAGCCCAAGAAGAGGCTGGTGAACAGTTCCATAAGGGGTTTCACTTGGAACATTGGCCTTCTGTATATGAACTGTTCAAGGGGGAGATTTCTTAGATCTAGTTATCTAAAATTGTTGTAAAAGAAAATTCTCATGGTTTAGGTTATGTTGAAATATCCGGGAGAACGTCGGATGTAAGGAGACGAGGTTTTGTCTAGTTCTAGACGTAGTTGCCGGGGAAACTCTAAATATCTATACTAGTATTACACAGTCGATATGAGTTTATGAAAGAAGACTTACAGTGAAACAGCCCCACAATACAGTTATATATATATATATATATATATATATATATATATATATATATATATATATATATATATATATATATGAAAGTGGTAAATGAAAGCGGGTAAACACTTACTCGGTTGTAGAGCTTCCATGCTGTTTGGTTAGTTATTCAACAAAGAAATTGAAAATAATAGTATGTTACAAAATCAAAGGAGAAAGTGCTTTTGAAAGGAAAATTGGGGCTTACAGCTCAAGGAGAAGCCTAGGGTTTAATCAGTGATCGCGGTGTCGTTTTGTACAGGGACTTATACAAGTGAGTGAGGCCCAAGAAAGTTTTTATGTACAAGGGGATGGGTCTTACACTCTCTCAAGAGGCCCAAAATGATTGAAAGTGAACAAAGATGGGTCTTATAGCTCAAGGAGAAGCCCGGGGTTTATTTTGAAAAGGGCGACGATCACGCCGAGGTTTTGAAAACAGCGTGGGTCTTATACAATGACTGAGGCCCAAAAGTTTTTGGTTTCAAATGGGGATTGGGTCTTACACTCTATTAGAGGCCCAAAATGGTTTTGAATGGGTCTTATAGCTCGAGGAGAGGCCCAGATGGTTTGTTTTAAACGGGCGATGATCGCGCCAAACTTTTGAAATACAACGGGACTTTTACAACATTTGAGGCCAAAAATAGGTTTGTATTTACAAAGGATTGGGTCTTACACTCTATTAGAGGCCCAAAATGTTTTTAAAAGGTTTGATGAGGGTTGAATTAATCAAAACCCTAATTTGTTTCCATAATGTATTTTAATTGATTAAAAATTCAATTAAAATGATCAAAATTGTTTAACATGTGGAAAACAAATTGTGATCTTGGATTAATGTTTCAAATATCATGTTTTGACCTACAAAATGATTAGAAATCATTAAAATTTGCAAAATCAAGAAGGAAAAAATATTTTAAATGTCAAAAATAATTAAAATATTAATTCTTGGCAAAAATATCAATTATATGAAATAAATAATATTTTTGGGATTTTTTGGTAAAATAAAATATTTTAACATTTTTGTGAATTATTAAAAAAAGAAACAACTCAAACTCTTTAAAACTCAGAGAGAAATTAATTTTTGAATCAATTAAATAAAATCACAAAATTCAAATATTCAAATATTTGAAAAAGGGCGCCAAGAACAAGGCATGAACACGCGCCCTTCCTCTGTTTCAGCAGATTTGCGTTTTCTATCCAATCTCACTGAATACTTGATTATATCATGAAATCTACATATCAATCTACTCGTTTCAACCTCACGATCATGTCTATGGTCTTTAATTTCATTTATTTTAAGCATGGAATAAGAAATCAAAGAGAAACCTCAAGAACCCTAAATTCTGCATGAAAATTCAGAAATTCGATACACGATTCATACAAAGCAATTGATTGAGGGTAAACACTCTATGCATGATGATGAACATATGACCAATTTATTGTGCAGCAAAAAATGCATGAATCATAGAGTTAGAAGAGCTCATGCTCACCTCTTGCAGCTGGTGATCGTGTTTTGGGTTAGAGGTGTTACAACTTGGTTCCAATGATCTGGATAGCTTCCCTAGGTGCCATGGAGTGTGTCTGGATGCTTGGAATGGATTGAAATGATCTGGAACTTGAGATGGCACCCCAACTGCAAATTTGTAACTTGGAATGGATAGTGATTTTGTGATTTTGGTGTTCCAGCTGTTATGTGAGTGTTTGGATCACTTCTATATGATGTTTATGAGGGGTTTGTGTGATTGGTTTGGTTGGAATTGCTCTCAAACTCAAAACCCGATAGTGACTTGCTTTAGAAGGCAAATTTGGAAGTGAGAAGGTGATTTTGAGGAAAGCATCTGTTTGATGGCTTTGGTGTACTCAAACTGAGCACAAATGAGCTCTATTTATAGTAGAGCAAGTTTGTTTAGGGATCAATAGCGAATGGCAACTGCAGCAGAGGTTTGGCCAATGTTGATCAATAGGAATCCAAGTCTCCTCTAGCCATTGACTAGAGGTTAGAGCACAGAGTCGTGGTTCCCTAGTTTTTTGATGAATCTTGACTGAATATAGTTGTAAATGTGTTAGTCCATGCCAACTTGGTGCATCCATTAAATGCTCCAATCTAAAATTGGAGTCTTGTCCCTCTTTTAGGGATTTCTAGGTTTGGCATGCTACTTCTTGTTCCAAAGACTTTGGAGGCTTGGACCATTGTTTGTTCCCTTTAGTTTTGATCCTCAGATGTGTCCAAAGTGATGACAAGGCTTGGAATTATCTGATTTTTCCAAATCGAGCAAAAGTGCAAAATTCTGCCTAGCCTTGACAGTTTTCTGCAAGGCATATTGCCATTGTCATATCACATGGCTCAAGTGGAATTTGATGGAGTTCTTGGCCATTTTGGAAAGCCCTCATATGATACAATAACTCTTTGATCATAATTGGTTTTGATACTTTTTGGATCCAAGTGAAAAATGCCCCTTCATTTGGAAAAAAGTGAAGGCAGATTCTGACTTAGTGAAAATTTCACTAAGTGTTGGAAAAAAGTAACAGTTTCACTTTTTGTGATTTTGATAATTCCACAATTTAAAATCCATGGGGAATTGGAATGAGTGGTAGTTGAAGCTTTTGTAGAGGATAATGAGAGCTACAAATCCAGCTTTGGATGGGAAAAAATGGCCTTGTGGTTTAGGAGTTGTGATCCTCCAAAGTTGGTACCCTAACCACTTTGTTCCATAACTTAGAAAATTTTCTAAGTTTTTTATGGTTACCCCTTTTACAAGTTATCCCACTTTTCTTGATTTTTCTTGATGAATGATGATTCCAATCATACATTAACATCATTTTGGGGTCAAGGAACCATAATTGTGAAAAATCTCAAAAAGTCAAAGTTTGACTTTTATGCACAGTTGACTTTTTGTCAGGTGAATTCTAAACTGTGCGATCCTCTATGAAATCAAGTCCTTGACTTAAATCAAACTTGATGGATTGATTTCATAGGTGTTATAGGGTGTATTGAATCATGTCTTAGGGTTTGGGAGCATGATCTGGTCAAAAGTCAAAGATACATTTGACTTTTTCCGCGAAACCCTAACTGTGATTCTGATGAAATTGAAACTTGTTGCTCAAGCTTCTTGGATCAATCCATTATTGAAAATGGATCAATGTGATGTATTTTATACCCTCAAATCCCCTCTTGAGGTCTTGGCTCATGTTTTGTCCCAAAAGTCAACTTAGGGGTGAATTAGGTCAAGAAACCTTAATTCCTGATTTTATGATGAATGCATCCCCTGAGGCTAAATTGACTTGATGATTGGGTTCATGAGATCCCTTGGAGCATCATAGGTTATGCTTTGAAGCATTGGCTCATGCCCAGAGGAAAATTTCCATCTGGAGGCCCTGGTCGACCAAACCCTAATTTGGTAACACTGGCGATCTTAAGGCTTGATCCACCTAGAAGGGAGAAGCCTTGTGCTTAATCCTTGAAGTGGGAGTCCTCTTGATCCTTTGTGGATGTTTGAGAGGCTAGACAAGTTGAAGATCATGTCATTTCTTGATTGATCCTTTGTCTAAGAGCTCTGAGAGGTCTTGAAACCCTAAGTCTGATTGTAGTGGATGCTCACCCATCTTTGGGGAGACTAATGGTTCATCCATATTGTGATGATGGTTTGCACAATGATGGGAAATCTTAGTGGTCAAAATTTGGGGTATGACAATCCTCAACTTAGAACTTCTACCACAAGCTCCAAGATAGACCAGAACCTCCTTTTGTTTTCAACCAACTACCCTTCTGCCCAAAAGTAATTTGTTCCAAGCATCCTGTTTGAATGCACTCTAAAGATCAACCAAATGCCACTTTTTGACTGATCTCATTCTTCTTCAGAACTCCCACAAGATACATTAATCCACCAATGAAATCTGATCTTCAAGTTACATGAACTACTTGCTCTATATCAAGACATCTTGGATCCACCAAGCCTTTAGACATGTAACATCTTCTCAATCCACAACTCCCGCAAACTGCATGAGATAAACCTTTTTGAAGCACCCATAACTTCCATTCTCCTGTAGATCACCTTATCTTAAGCCGATGTGCCACATCACCAGCTGAGACTCTGATGTTAAGCTTGATGTCAGAACATTCTGATACGACATTGAGCTGCTGAATTCAGCTCCTCCTTCTGCCACTTAGAAGAACCTCCTACCTATTACATGACCAGAGTTCCATGCTCTCATAGACTTGATTCAACAACCAAGTTTGAGTAGACAACCTCCATCCTGCTTGAACATGTCACAGGTATTCCATTCAAGCTCACACCTTGATGAATATCTACTTTGAAACTTAAAAGAATTCACACCTACCACGTCTGAATCTTCAGAAGAGAAAGTAGTCCTAGACTACACCATAGCCATACCAAAGAATGCCACTTTCCTTAGTAGAGCAGTCTGTAGAAAGTCAGAGATAACTGCCACTTAACCTTAACCTCCAAAATGAGCAAGATCACATGCTCCCAAGTACCTAGATCAGAAATAAACTGATCCAAGTTATGCAATCACCAGCACTCCATTCTGGACAAGTCTCTTGCCAGGACACTTTCCAGATAAACACCAGATGCTTCTAGTAACAACTTGAACACACCTGCTGCACTCCAATACTCCTAGATCTGAAATAAACTGATCCAGGAACAATCCATCAAGATTATGTTGTCTTCTTCTTCATCTTCCACATCTCCATTGTCTAGACCAGTTTCTTGCCAGGAAACTCTCCAAAGATCGGATACTTTTGCCACACCAACTGAAGTAGATTCTTAGGTCACCACCTAAAATAAATAGATCCAAAAGCTTATGCAGTACCCCTCCCATGATTCTGCACAAACCAGATGAAGAGATGTTCCAACATCATGTTAAACATCAGCAATCTTGAACTCCACCTTCAAGGATAATCAATTAAATACTTGTGAGTAACACAAATAGTAATTGATCTTAAATCCTTGTTCAATAATCCTGTTTCACTATTGAAGGCACACTCCACCAGATCACTTCATGAACACTTATCAAGTATTCAATCTTTTGCAAGTATCTTCTTTGACACACAACTTGTTGAGATACCAAGGCTGCCACCCTTGACTTAAGTAACTAAGATTCTCTCTGAACGAATCCTATTTACCTCAACAGTTCTGAAAACTCCATTCAGATTGGATCCTCCCTTAGGATTAGAAGAGATGAATCCTTCCTTGCTGTTTTGGATGGTGAAAATAAATCACCTCCACTTTCTTCAGATTTGTGTTTCACAGAAACACCTTCTAGTCAGAAGAATAACTAGAAGACTCCAGATGCACGACTGAGACGCCTTAATGAGTGGACTTGAGAGAATTCTCAAGTATTTTTGACAACTTAGCCGATCAATAATTTATCAAACTCCTAGAGCAAGAACTTGATAAACTTAAACTCAACTCCTTTCCTCTTAAATTGACTTTAAACTGCACCATGGATCCAAGCTTCCAAGTACCAAGTCACCATAACAGACATCTTATAACCACTCTTTCCATTCATCGCTCCCGACTTTGGAACAAAAAGATGCAGATATCTTCACATATAGAGGCCGACGATTGAGATTTTCCACCATCTATCTTTAGTAACTACTCCAGAATCCCATAATTCTAGAGCTCTTCCATCAGAAACATATGCAGCGGAACCACCAAGGAACAAATTCTTCTTGCCCTAATAAGATGTCAGAACATCTTATAAAACACCTCAACAGAAGAACTAGCCACTTCTCCTGCAGTTGTTGTAGAACCTCCTCAGCAACACGAACAACCACCGGGTTATTACCTTCGATCCAGAACATCCATCCCATCCATTAATACCCTTGAGTATGTCTGAGTTTATTGATCTGATCTTCAAAACTCATCCATGTTTAAATGCCGGAAATATCTCCCAAAGATCTCATCCAAAAACAGACAGGATGCCTGCTCTGATATGAATTGAAATTTTGGCATTGCAGACAACAGATGTCCGAACACATGTCAAGGCATTATTCTGCATAAACATTTAAACAAAGAACAAAATAGCATACTGATACCTTGAATATAAGAACTCTAGGAACACAGATGTTATGACTTCTGATCCGACATGTTTATCAATACCAATAACAGAATATGTAAATCTACGGAATGATAAAAGACACAGCAATTGTTAACCTAGATCGGTGCAACTCACCTATATCTGAGGGATACCAATCCAGGAAGAAGACTCCACTATCTATAGAATTATCACAAAGCTAAACTCCCTCATTTACAACTTTATCTCTTAATATCTACCCAATGAAACACTTATCAAGGAACACCCCCTTTGATATGAGAATCACCACTCACTTCCCTTAATCACAAACTGTGATATCTACATCATCCTTGTCAATACAGAACTCTGTCAAGCATACGTGACCAACACGCTAACTTGGATTTGCTTAAAAGCTTCATCTAAGAACAATACAAGATTCATTACCTAAAGGCTTATGAATCTGTAGAGTACCTATGCCTTCCACAATGTATCAAACCGATACAGAGGGAGACTTACAAACCTAGAGCCTGTGAGAACAAGATTTGGTTCTGCAATATTATCTCTAAGTTTTGATGATAACAGATGAATATTTGTATGAACAATTTAGTGCAACTAATGTTGTTATTTGTAAGAACCTAGTAAAACAGGTTCTGCTTCCGTGAATTGGCGCAATGAAAGATGCTTCGAAGAACTGAACTCAATTCGAAGATAAAACAAGATTCACACAAATCTGATACGAAAAGAAAATGAATTCTGAAGGTCAAAAGACAAGGGTTATGATGGAACGAAGTCCTGATGCTGAAGCCTCATGATTTTCGATCAAGGCTCTGAAGATTCGGAAGACTTGAAGCAGAAAAGGAGAACGTTCTTAAAGACCAAGTGTTGAAGTTCTGAAGACTGATTCCTAATGGACTTCTTCAATTGACGGAAGACTTGAAGCATCAGATGTTCTGAAGACTCTATTCATGCTTCAATCAAATATTATCAGAAGCCTCTGAAGATATGGAGAAAGTGGATTAAGAGAACAAGGTTCCAAAGACAAGTTCTGAAGATTCTGGAAGCGCAGAGTTGATGATTCAAAGACTTGATAATCTCAAGAATCGAGCAATGTTTTCCCTTCTTACTCACGCTCACAAAAAGCCTTTGAAGTTGAGAAGCCAAGAAAACCTGCTACACTGTACAGCTGTACCACATTACAACGTTAATATTCTTGAAGACTGTGTGAAATACAAACGAGATAATCTGACACAGACAGGACGAGCAACATGCAGAAGATTTTGTACATGTCCTCACGCTTCTAGCCGTAAGCCTACCTAGCCTTCATAATTCCATCTCAACGGCTCTTTTCACTTGGCTATAAAATGAAGCTCAAAGACTTGAAGAAAGATATACATGGGAACAACGACAATACTCTCTAACTCTATTTCTTTCTTAAGTCATTCTTGGTCTAAAAACTTCTTTACATTATCAGCTTGAGAAGTCTAGGACGTGTGTCTTAGAGGTTGTGCCTTAAGTAAGACCTGTGTGGTTGGATTACTTGAGAAGTATAGAACGTGTGAGTTCTAGAGGTTGTTGTTAGTCACTAGTTGTGTAGCTCGTGCAGTGTACTATTTTGTTGAATAGTGGATTAAGACCTCGTTGAGAGAGGCGAAATCACCTTGGCGGGTGGACTAGATTAACTTGAGAGTCAGAAGTGAGAAAGTGAGAAAAATTGTAAAATAGTTAGAGTCAGAAGTGATCATGGTGGAGAATTTGAAAATAAAAACTTTGAAGAACTTTTCGATTCACATGGAATATCTCACGATTTTTCTTGCCCTAGAACTCCACAACAAAACGGAGTTGTAGAAAGAAAGAATCGAACTTTACAAGAAATGGCTCGCACCATGATCCAAGAAACTGACATAGCTAACCACTTCTGGGCAGAAACAATTAACACAGCATGTTATATTCAAAATAGAATCTCTATAAGACCTATCTTGAATAAAACTCCATATGAATTGTGGAAGAATAAATTACCCAACATTTCTTATTTTCATCCATTTGGATGTGTCTGTTTTATGCTTAACACTAAAGAGAATCTTAGCAAGTTTGATTCCAAAGCACAGAAGTGTCTGTTGTTGGGATACTCTGAACGCTCGAAAGGCTACAGAGTTTACAACACAGAATCAAGAATTGTGGAGGAATCTATTCATATTAGATTTAATGACAAGCCTGACTCAGAAAAGTCAGAGCTAGTTGAGAAACTTGCAGATTTGGAAATCAAATTCACCGAACCTAAGGAAAAGACATATGAAGTTAAAGAACAGCAAGATCCTACACAAGAAACCACTGAAGTAACTCCAAATACCCCATCTCAACGAAGAAGAAGACTGTCCACAACACATCCTGAGGAACTGATTCTGGGTAACAAAGATGCTCCTATCAGAACCAGATCAGCCTTTAGACCATCAGAAGAGACACTTGTAGGACTAGTATCATTAATAGAACTAGCTACAATTGAAGAAGCCCTCATGGACAAAGACTGGGTTCTGGCTATGGAAGAAGAACTCAATCAGTTCTCCAAAAATGATGTCTGGGATCTAGTTCCTAAACCCAAGGATATTCATGTAATAGGAACCAAGTGGGTATTTTGGAACAAGCTAAATGAAAAGGGAGAAGTTGTCAGAAACAAAGCACGACTTGTTGCTCAAGGATACAGTCAACAAGAAGGAATTAAATACAACGAAACATTTGCTCCAGTTGCAAGACTTGAAGCAATACGTTTGCTAATATCCTTTTCAGTAAATCATGACATCACTCTATATCAAATGGATGTTAAGAGTGCATTCTTAAATGGTTATATATCAGAAAAAGTTTATGTCAAACAACCTCCTGGTTTTGAAAATTCAGAAAAATCAGAGTTTGTTTTTAAACTTAAAAAATCACTCTATGGTTTAAAACAAGCTCCCAGAGCTTGATATGAAAGATTGAGCAAGTTTTTACTAGAAAACAATTTCACCAGAGGAAAGGTTGACACAACTCTTTTCTGCAAGACATATAAGAATGACATTCTCATTGTTCAAATCTATGTTGATGACATTATTTTTGGTTCTGCTAACTCTTCTCTATGCCAAGAATTTTCAAAGTTAATGCAGGCCGAATTTGAAATGAGCCTCATGGGAGAACTGAAGTTCTTCCTTGGAATTCAGATTGATCAAAGATCAGAGGCCACTTACATCCATCAAACCAAGTACACAAAAGAACTTCTGAAGAAGTTCAATATGACGGATTGCAACATTGCTAAAACACCAATGCATCCAACGTGTGTCATGGGAAAGGAAGAAACAGGAGTTAAGGTTTGTCAAAAGCTCTATCGTGGTATGATAGGTTCTCTCTTATATCTAACTACTTCTGGACCTGATATATTATTCAGTGTACATCTATGTGCTAGATTCCAATAAGATCCAAGAGAATCACATTTAACCGCTGTCAAGCGAATTCTAAGGTATCTGAAAGGAACAACTAACCTTGGCCTGATGTATAAGAAAACATCAGAGTATACTCTTTCTGGTTACTGTGATGCAGATTATGCCGGAGACAGATTAGAAAGAAAAAGCACATCGGGGAACTGTCGGTTCTTAGGAAGCAATCTAATCTCATGGTCAAGCAAGAGACAGTCTACAATTGCTCTTTCAACAGCTGAAGCAGAATACATATCGGCTTCCCTATACAGTACTCAAATGCTTTGGATGAAAAATCTGCTGGAAGACTATCAGATATATGAGAGTAACATTCCTATCTTCTGTGATAATACTGCTGCTATCTGCTTAAGTAAAAATCCAATTTTGCATTCTAGGGCTAAACACATTGAAATAAAACATCACTTTATTAGGGACTATGTTCAGAAAGGAACTCTATGCTTAAAATTTATTGATACAGACCATCAGTGGGCTGATATTTTCACAAAACCCTTAGCTGAAGATAGATTTCTAATCATTTTAAAACACCTGAATATGAAGTACTGTTCAGAATAAAACATTTTCAGAACCTCGTGTGTTTAGTCAGAGAAAAGCATTTTTCAAATCATCAGAACCATTCTCTTAACGCATCTCAAGTTCTGATAATTTTGTGACATGTCATATTTTCGAAAAATTGTTTTTGTACGTGATTTAAATAAAATTAAGTCACTTTAACTATTCAAATTAAACGAACAACATTTCTCTCGAGATTGACCCAACTTTATCACATTTATTAGCTTATCCCCTCAAGAGTGTATCTTTCCTTTAAACCCTCGAGAATTTTTTCTCACAAACCCTAAAAAGGTTAATCGACTCTCATCTATTTCTCTCTCTATCTATCACTCTCTCAAAATCAACTCAAAGTTCAATCCTCATTCCCTCTTACCACCGTAAGGATGAACACTCATCAACAAGATACTGTTCACATCTCCCAAGAACTACCATCCTCATCCATCACACTCACTACTACTCTCTCAACGACTGAACCAGTTGTTTCAGATCCATTAAATCTTCCCTCAATTGATGTAAACCATGTCACCCAGAAAACTCTCTGATAATGGGTTTAACCTAATTGATTAATTGGGTGCTCAAGAATGGAAGAATTACTTTGATAGACTAAGAGGTCCATGCTTTGATGATCTAGTGAAAGAATTCTGGAGACATGCAGATACAGACGAATTCCATGTGGTATCTTTTGTTTTGGAGCAGAAGATTATCATTACTGAGAGATCTATCTCCGAATTGCTAGGAATGAAGTTCTTGGAAGGAAAGAGGGTGTACGGAAAAACTGAGAAATCTGAGTCAGTCATCAACAAAGCTATCTTCAAGAGCTGTCAATCCGGAACAACGGACTACAAAAGCAAAAACTTGCGCGATAACCTAAGGATCTGGCACAAGATCATTCTTGGATGCATCAATCCAAGACCGGCAAAGAGTGCTACAGATTTTGCCAACGCAAATAAAAAACACATGATGTACTACCTGCATAAACATGAGAAAATGTGCCTTCCCTCCATTCTGTTCTACTATTTAAGGGATATGGTGCGCAAAACCAGAACAACGGCCTCACCAGAAAAGAAGATTGTCAACTACATTCCTTTTGGAAGATTGATCTCGGACATTCTGGTTGAATGCGGATTAGTGGATTATCTGACCAAAGAAGCAAATTTCACGGAATATCTGAATGAAAGAGTTGGACAAGTTTTCAATGCTATAAATCTTAAACATATGAAGATGATTGCAAGTGTAGAGGTGAAACCAACACCTATTTCTCCCGACACGGTGAAAAAGATCAGGAATCCAGTGGAAAACTATCCATTCTACCGCAAAGAAGATAATCCAACAGCAATAGCCTCTTACATTGCCATAATGAGAGAAGCATAATCTAGAGTTGAAGAAGTTGTCCCTCAGTCAAAGCATATTACCAGGAGTAAGAGGAAGCTTGCTGAAGAGGACGCGGAGGGTAAAAAGAAGAAAAAGGATGAAACTGAAATCTCCAGAAAAGAAGCCCTTCTTCTTGAGAAAATCAATAAAGTTGATGCAAATCCATCTGTTGCTGCACCATCTTCATCAATCATCTCTACCTCCATTCCACAAGTAAGGTTTAAACCTCCATTTTTCTCTATTCCTTTACCAACCATTAATCAATCAACCAACAGTCCATCAATAACTACCCCAATCCGGTCTGAGATTGTTTTTACCCATATTTCAACAACAACTACCTCAACAATTCAGCCAAATGAACTAGAACCAGCAAATCAAGCTCCCATTACTGAATCTAGTTTTGAGGAAACCTCCAATGAATCTCTAGAAATTGTCTTACCTGAAAACCTCATGAACTAGCCTCTCCCAACAATCAACAACAACCACCTGAACCTGCTGCGACTGAGGTTGACTTATCTTAGCAAACACCACCAGAAACCAACTCTGCCGAATCTAATCTCGCTCTGGTTGTCTACAATACTCCACCTCCAACTTCCTTTGAAGAGTGTACAAGTCAATTTCATGACTAAGCACTTAAGAAGTTTGCTAAGTTAAGAGTGGAACTTTGTACAAGCACAAAGCTCATGGAACTTGAGAGTGCCTGTCAAAGTTTTCAAATATGGCTGGACATGGAACTTACAAGAATTGTAAGTTTCTCAAACACAACCTTAACTACTGAACTAGCAAAAGCTAAGGAGAGAGCAGAAGCTGAAGCAAGAGTCAGAGAACTCAAGTTCTTAGCTGCTAAGCAGAAAGAAGCTGAAGAAAAGGCTGCTAAAGAAGCAGAAGAGCAAGCTGCTAGAAAGGCACAAGAAGATGCAGAGGCTGAAAAGGCTAAAGAAAGTGCTATGATTGCTTCCACCTCTGATCCTGTTATCAAGCGTCTGGGAGACGTTGTTGATGAAATCAGAACTGAACAGAAGAACTTCAGAGAAAGGTTTGACAAGCAAGATACTGTCAATGAAAATCTTCAGATCATGATGAAGAAAATCTGGGACAAACTGTCCTCTGATAGCAAATAAACCTCTATTTTTCTTTTAAAGTTTTAGTTCTGTGTTTTTCACCCTTGGACTACCCTGTGTTTATCTTTTTGATTCATAACAAAAAGGGGGAGAAAGTTATATGAATAAGATAATTTTGATCCTATAGTCATTCTCCGAAAAACAATGCTACTTACATGCTAACAGATAAATCCATTAGATTATTTTTCTGTTTTTTTCTTCTCTGTGCAGATAACTCAGAATTCTGATGATGAAGAAAGACTCAAAAGGTTAATGAAGTCAGGGGGAGCCCTAGCAAGAACCTCAATCTAATACTCAGGGGGAGCACTTCATAAAAAGGATAAGCTATCCTAAAAACTTTTTCATTTTCCCTGTGTTATATATATCAAAATTGTGTCATCAAATTATATAGTTTTATCATCATCAAAAAGGGGGAGATTGTGAGAACAAGATTTGGTTCTGCACTATTATCTCTAAGTTTTGATGATAACAGATGAATATTTGTATGAACAATTTCGTGCAACTAATGTTGTTATTTGTAAGAACCTAGCAAAACAGGTTCTGCTTCCGTGAATTGGCGCAATGAAAGATGCATCGAAGAACTGAACTCAATTCGAAGATAAAACAAGATTCACACAACTCTGATACGAAAAGAAAATGAATTCTGAAGGTCAAAAGACAAGGGTTCTGATGGAACGAAGTCCTGATGCTGAAGCCTCACGATTATCGATCAAGGCTCTGAAGATTCGGAAGACTTGAAGCAGAAAATGAGAACGTTCTTAAAGACCAAGTGTTGAAGTTCTGAAGACTGATTCCTAATGGACTTCTTCAATCGACGAAAGACTTGAAGCATCAGATATTCTGAAGACTCTATTCATGCTTCAATCAAATATTATCAGAAGCCTTTGAAGATATGGAGAAAGTGGATTAAGAGAACAAGGTTCCAAAGACAAGTTCTGAAGATTCTGGAAGCGCGAAGCTGATGATTCAAATACTTGATAATCTCAAGAATCGAGCAATGTTTTCCCTTCTTGCTCACGCTCACAAAAAGCCTCTGAAGTTGAGAAGCCAAGAAAACCTGCTACACTGTACAGCTGTACCACATTACAACGTTAATATTCTTGAAGACTGTGCGAAATACAAACGAGATAATCTGACACAGAAAGGACGCGTAACATGCAGAAGATTTTGTACCTGTCCTCACGCTTCTAGCCGTAAGCCTACCTAGCCTTCACGATTCCATCTCAACGACTCTTTTCACTCAGCTATAAAAGGAAGCTCAAAGACTTGAAGAAAGATATACATGCAAACAACGACAATACTCTCTAACTCTATTTCTTTCTTAAGTCATTCTTAATCTAAAAACTTGTTTACATTATCAGCTTGATAAGAAGCAATTCTCTCTAAAATCATTGTATTTGAACTAAAAGTTGTATTCCTTAAGAGAGTCTTAGTGATCAGATCTCTTGAGAAGTCTAGGACGTGTGTCTTAGAGGTTGTGCCTTAAGTAAGACCTGTGTGGTTGGATTACTTGAGAAGTCTAGAACGTGAGTTCTAGAGGTTGTTGTTATTCACCAGCTGTGTAGCTCGTGCAGTGTACTATTTTGTTGAATAGTGGATTAAGACCTCGTTGAGAGAGGCGAAATCACCTTGGCGGATGGACTAGATTAACTTGAGAGATTCTCAAGTGAACTAGTATAAACATAACGTGTTTATATCTCTGTGTTTAACTAAGCTGTTGTTCTTTAAAAAAAGGGGTAAAATTTTTTGACAAGAAAGTTATTTAAAAGAAACGATTAGTTTGAAAAACCAATTCAAACCCCCATTTCTTGCGTTTTTCACACCTTCAGAGTCTACGACTCTCAAAACCCTAAACCCTTACTTTACACAAGAGAACTAGGTTACAATTGTTACATTCAAGGTACATCTACAAACCCTAGAACTAAGTCTTCTTTTATAGTCTTCAGTTGGGCTTCAAATCTTTCCTTGATCGCCTAGGATCTTGGAACAGATTTAAAACATTCTGTTATAACAGTCCAAGATGTTGAGTCTTCAAGGTTAGACATCTTTTTCGACATCTTTGTTCTTTGGCAGAATTCTTCAACTTTGGTCTTCATGTTGGAACATCTTCTTCAGCACTGTGTTTTACCAAAATCTTGTCCAAATTATTTGAGCTTTCATTCTCCCCCTTTTGGAAAATTTTGGTTAAAAATCTTTGTTCCCTAAGACCAGGATGTTCCTAACGTCTCTTCACCCTGAGTGTCGGCTATGATTAGAGTACTGATGTGACTCCCCCTGAAACAATGAGGTATCTAGAAGTACACATCCACATACACACCCAAGAGATTGGAGACTCCTGAAATTCCTAGGTCTAATTCTTAACTCAGGACACAAGACACAAAAGAGATTGAGGTACGAGACCTTTCTCCCCCATTTTTGCCAAAAATTGACAAAAGAATGTACCAAGCAAGCCCAGACACACCACAACCAAGGAACAATTCTGAATAATGCCATGAGAACACATATTAGATTCACATCTTGAGCCAACAGTGACCAAGGCTTTCCTATAAATACCCAAGCGGTCTTCATAGGAATTAACGACCCAAGGGTCAATTCAGTAAGGTCATTAAGAGCGAATGAGACTTCTCTAACACCGAGAGTGCACCGGCCAAGAATGTTTTGACTATTTCTCATATAAAGAACACCGTCCAAGGATTTTGCAAAACCCGAAGAGCATGTTTTGCACGCGCCTGTTTTCCATCGTCTAAGGTACACCGTCCATAATGTCCCAGTTACTTTAAAAATATGTACTTAACAATGTCCTGACATCATGTCAGACATTGTCTACCAGAAACTTATGTATTTATCAATATCTTCACAGCCTGCAATGTAAAAACATCCTTCTTGACATCCCATATTCATAGTTTGCTTGTCCTCTAAACAATCTTGAATCTGAACTGCACCCCTGCAGTAATACATCTTAGATCAAGGAGCAACTCCCCCTATCTAGGATAACCAGTGCTCCTCCAATGAAAACTTAAGGAGATGAATGGAAAACATAAGACGCATCTTCATGTCTTTAAGAGCGCACCCTCTGTTAAACCCACCTGTTGAACACAATCATCAACTGCACTTATTGCTCCTTCTGACAAGAACCAATAATCACTCTCACATGATGAAGAAATTGAGTCGAACTTGAATCTAGCTGGTGCATTCTGGTTACTTCAGTCGTGGCTTAATGCCACCTTCAAACCCTCATTGTCGACCTGTAACAAGATTGATGAAGAAATTAATGAGATCTAGAACAGACGAGTCAAAGAGACACGCCTTGTCCATGTGACTCCTAGTGACGAAGGCCTAAATCTTCAGAAGACCTTTACTGAATATTTATGATGTATGCCAAGCGCTACAATTTTACTCCTTATATGTCTCTCTTCGCCAAGAAGACTCATGACCCAGAATGGTTCGCCTGAAAGTTCCCTTCTATGTCAAAAGACTAAGAAGCAGAATGCATAGCCATATGGGATGCCTTCCTCACACCCAAACTAATTACAACCAGACTTCGACCCTCCAGAAATCAAATAGTCCTTCTCAGTTACTAACCAAACCTTGACTCTCTACAATTTGGAATAAACCAGATCTTACCCAAGCCTCTTTTCTCAAGGAAAATAAAGTTATCCTTTACAACATACATCACACCGAAGCTGAATACATCGAAGATACAAATCATTATTCTGGAAATACTCAACTTACTCCCATTCCTTTCACACCATCTTATTTTTGTTCCAAAGAATATGACACTTGGTGGAAGCAATACTATCTTACAGAAATGTTCGACGTTAATGCTTTCAATCAACATTTAACGTCTGCTTTGCTCTTATACTGGACAAAACCAAGAAAGGTACTTCGACTCACATTAAGGAAATTAAAAATTTTAAATACTTTGAAACTGCCTATCGACCTGATGACCTTAGTCTAACCATCCGTGAAGCAGCAGTCAGTTTAAAATAAAAATTTATGCTGAAACTCCCAGATTTAAAACTACCTTCATATGTTAAACCTGAACAAAGGTATGAGTTAGCTTTTAACTTACATCCTCCAAGGTTCCCTTGACTACCAACGGCTGATTTCTGGTGGTTGTTAGCCCTTAGTTTCCCAACTGGTTTGTCTGTGGGGACTTTGTGAAAATCCTTCGACAAGACTCTTAAAAACTGGCGAAACGGGTGGTTCTAACTAAGCATACTTTGGACATTTTCAAAGGACATCTTCATATTGGCATAGAGGATGTTCAAGTACTCTCTCCCATACTTGAAGGTGTGGAATGGAAGGATTTATTTTTAGTTTACTTTCTTTTCTAACAGTTTTCTTGACATCTTTTCTGTTTGTGGCAATTGTTTTTACTTATACTTTCTAGTCGTCGAACGTACGCAACTAGCCAAAGCCCCAACAAAGAAAACTACTATCCTGGCAAAGGATGAAGGCCATGACGAAGAAGCTGTTAAAGCAACAACAACAAAGGTACACTTTGTGTTCTTCTCATTTTCGATTAATATATCATTCTCACATGCTAATATCTATGTTTTTCTCCAGGTTAATCGAAAACCAACTCCTAATCCCAAGAAGCATAAGGTTAAAGAACCTCAAGTCCAAATAGTTGAATCAGATGAAGATCTTTTTCCAGATACTTCTAGAATTCCTAAGAAAAAGAAGAAGGCAAAAGTCTCTGATGCTACCTCCCAACTAAAGTCCACCACCATAAAAATCAAAACCAAACCACTCACTACTTCCAAGATAATCAGTGTTAGTCTTGATCCTGTTACCAAAAGCACTCATAAGCAAGTCCAAATTGACAATTCCAGCCCAGGTGCCGAAGGTCTTAAGGTAATAGCACTTTCCTTCAAATTGTTTAACTAATTTTCACCTTTTCTTCATCTCAACTTATCATAATTCAATTTCTTTTGCGGGATGGCGCAGGTGGTGCAGTACAATCAAATGTTAAGCACATAATCCCTGTGAGTAACAGCACCCCTTCGAACCAACCCACTCATAATAAGGAATCAAACAAGAGTTTAATGGACGAAGTAAGTGAGCCAATTGAAGAACAACGAGAAACTTCTCCTCCTAAGGGCACCACTTAGCAAAGTCAAACCACTTACTATAATAATAAAGAAGATGAGAATAAGAGACTCCTACGATCCAAATCCAAGACACAATGGACGTTGATGATACAGAAAAAATTGTGCCAGACACATCAAATGATGCTTCGGCACAAGTTTCTAATCAAGGCAAAGATGAAGAGGAAGAGGAAGAGGACCAACATGATGAAGAACAATCCATGTTCGACTATGAAAAGAATCCTCTAGAAGGTGAAGAAGAAGAAGAAGAAGTTGAGCATGAGGCAGGACCAGATGAAACAACTAAAACCACTCCACGCCCTGAAGCTGTCAAGGAATTCAAAGATCCTTCGAATAGAACCACCACTGCTCTCTCCAAAGAGGAACAAGCCAACCTGAAGAAAAAACAATCCTACAGAATATCATAAGGCCATCCTAAGTGCGAGAGGCAATTTAACTTAAAAGTGTTCCAGTTCTTCTACGGTTTCTGAAAGTCAATCCGGCAACGAATCTACCGACAACTTGCTTCAAAAGATTAAAGAGAAAGTTTTTGAATTTGATCTGCTCCAACTCTTAGAAACTAATCCTTCTTCTTCTTTCAAAGTCAAGGATCTCCTGAAGCGAGTTGACGCCTTAACTACTCCTCCTGAAGTTGCAAGTGTTCTCATAGAGCTTGGACTGCTAATAGATCACATAACTGCAGATCTGAATCATCGAAGATATGTTGCAAGCAAAATTCAAAACAAGATAAGCACCTAAACGGGAAGCTGCGACTGACTCTAACAACAAAGTTGCCACATTGGAGCAACATTTCGAACAAAGTCGAGAAGAACTCGCAACTTTCTCCAACAACGTCGCTGCTTGGGAGAAATAGATTAAAGAATTGCAAGCAAATATTAAGAAGGCAAAAGAGCGTGAACAAGAGATTTGAAAACTTGATCGCCAAGAACTCGACAAAGAAATTCAAGTTAGAGTACACCACGTCGAACAAGCTCAAGTTTTGGGAGAAGAGATTGATACTCTCACTTCTAACAAATCCTTAATTGATCATCGTCTATTTCTATTAAAATCAAAGTACGAACGCATGAAGGCCTCTCTACCTTTTTGGTAATCTTGCTTATTAACGCTGGCATTGTAATTTGTTTGAATTCTATTTCGATTCTAGCTTTGTAATATAATGACTTAGCCATTTTGGCATTTTAACTTTTATTACCATTTTGGCTTTAATTTTTATGTATGGATTATTCTATTAGTATCTCGACTTCCTGAAGCGTATGCCTATATCTTTTCAAATATTTTCCATTCACTTTCAGGAGTCTTTGATCCACAAATAACTCTTCGATTTCGTACGCATTGTTAGAAAACACTTGGATAATCTGGAATGGACCTTCCCATTTTACGGACCATTTACCCAACGTTCTATCCTTCTTGTTCATGGGTAGAATAACTTTGCACGCTAAATCTCTAATAAAAAACGACTTCACGTTAACCCTTTTATTGTATGCCTTTTCTACCCTCTTTTTCTGCCTCTTTAATAATTCTAATGCGTTTAATCTTTCTTCATCTAAATCAACTAGTTCATCTAACATCATGTTCCAATAAACTTCAAATGGAATTTCATTCTTCCTTTGAACTCTAGTTGATTGAAGATATATTTTGACCGGCAACACCACATCATGCCCATAAGTCAATCGAAAAGGCGTAGAATTTATTGTCTCTTTAGGGGATGTTCGACAAGTCCACAAAATTTGGTCCAACGTCTTATGCCAATTTCTTGGATTTTTCCCCATCTGCTTCTTTATCAAACCAATTACAACTTTATTTGCGGCTTCAACTTGACCATTCATCTTGGCATAATAAGGCGTAGATGTCGACAACTTGATCCCTATTTCTTTAGCAAAATCCTGAACCTTTCGACCAGTAAATACTGATTATTGGTCAGTTGTAATCGTCTCTGGGATTCCAAACCTATATATTATATGCCTTTGAATAAATTTGATTACTGCATCCTGATCAACATTCACCAAAGGAATGACTTCGATCCACTTCGTGAAGCAGTCAATACCCACAAAGATATAATTGTGACTCTTCGAAGATGCTTCTCGAATCTCACCAACTAAATCCAATTCCTAACCCCTGAAAGGCCAAGGCTTCACAATGGAGAGTAACTCGCTTGCAAGAACATGTTGTATACCAACATGCTTTTGATACTCTTGCCATCCTTTGGCGAACTCAATGCAATCTTTCAGCATAGTGGGCCAATACATTCCTTGTCGAAACAAGAGCCACTTCATCTTATGACCTACTTGGTGAGCTCCACATGCCCCACTATGGACATTCGACAAAGCTAGATAGGCTTCAGCCTCACTAAGGCACTTAAGTAAGACTCCCTCGGACGTCTTCTTGAAAAGTTCATTCCCTATCAGAGTATAACTCAAAAATCTATACTTGAATTTTCCCTCCACGAACGCAGATGGATTTCTCAAATAGTCCACAATAGGTTTCCCCCAATATATGTTTGTCAGGTTATCGATTGCTAAGATTTTAAAATTACCATCATCTGCATAACCCAACTTTGTTGCTTCTAAGTCTGTAGGTGACAACCTTGTTGCCATCACTTTTCCTTGAACTTCGATCAATTCTTCTAACTTTTCTTTCAAAACCTTGTAGCCATAAACAATCTGAGCCAAGTCATTGACCTTCTGGTTCTTCAGACGAGGGATATGCTTGATACTCACTATGTTGAACGTTCGTAATAGTCTATTAGCTATTACAAAGTACATTATCAAATTCTCCTTAACGCATTTATACTCTCTCGTTATCTGCTTAACAACCAATTCGGAGTCGCCAAAGATTTTGACTCTAGTTTCCCCCACCTCCTATAAAATTTCAATACCATCTATTAAAGCCTCATATTCAGCCTCGTTATTCGAACAAGGCCCTTCGATTCTGTACTTGAATATCGTTGGAATTTTATTAGGAGAGATAATCAATATCCCAATTCTTGTTCCATCTTTATGACTTAAACCATCAAAATATAGTTTCCAAGGTTCAAGCTCAAAATAATTTTGGGGACTTTCGACTACAAAGTGGTCGACTATAAAGTCTACAACCACTTGCCCCTTCATGGCCTTTAAAGGCATATAAGTTAATGAGTACACCGTTAAAGTGAGTGCCCATTTTTTAATTCGACTATGAAGAATTGGCTTCGAAAACATATGTTTAATGACATCATAATGGGAAGAAACATAAACATCAACTGGTTTTATATAATATTTCATCTTTGTACATGAGAAATATAGACAAAGACATAAATTTTCAATCATGTTATACCTAGTTTCTGCGTCATTAAGGACTCGGCTAAGGTAGTAAATGGCTCTTTCGACGCCATTTTCATCTTCTTGAGCCAACATGCTCCATATGGTTACATCTGACGCATAAATATATAATCTCATGCTTCTACTCCTACAAGGTGGCGACAGAATGGGTGGATGAACAAGATACTCTTTGATTTTGTTAAAAAGCTTCTTGTTGTGCTTACCCCCATTCAAAATCTCCATTCTTTAGTAGAATTAGAGGAGAGAAGGCTTGAGTCTTGCCGCTTAAATTCAAAATGAATCTCCTTAATAAGTTAATCTCCCCTAGCAGCGATTGTAGTTCCTTCTTCGTCGATGGCACCTTCGCCTCCAAAATGGCCTTTGTCTTATTCTGGTTTATTTCAATTCCCTTCTTGTGAACTAAAAATCTGAAGAAATATCCAGCTTGTACAAAAAATGCACACTTTAGTGGATTCATCTTTATACCATGCTTCCTCATTCTTTCGAATGCCTCTCGAAGATGGTCTATGTGACTGGATCATAAAATAGACTTAACAACAATATCGTCAATATAAATCTGCATAAAATTTTATATAAAATCATGAAAGATCGAATTCATTGCTCTTTGATAAGTTGCCCCAGCATTCTTCAAGCCAAAAGGCATCACCACCCATTCATAGGTGCCTAAGGCCCCAGGACATTGAAATGTCCTTTTTGGCATATCTTCGTCAACAATGAAGATCTGATTATAACTAGAGTATCTGTCGAGCATACTAAGATACTCGTGGCCTGCAGCGGAGTTGACAAGCATCTCTGCCACATGCGTTGGGTACTCATTCTTTGGGATCGCAACGTTTAGATCCCTGAAGTCAATGCAAACCCTCAAAGTCCCATTCCTTTTAATAACAGGGACTATGTTAGCAATCCGCTCAACATATCTAGTTGTACGAATAAACTTACATTTAAGAAGTTTTTTTGACTTCCTGCTTGATCTTTGACAAAACCTCAAGTGCAAATCTTCTAGGAGTTTTCTTGATTGGTTTTCTTCCAGATTTGATGGGCAACTTTAGTTCGACCAACTCCCTACTCAATTCCGGCATTTCATCTTAATCCTAAGCAAAGCAGTCCTTATACTCCTTTAAAAGCTGGATCACTTCGACCTTGAGCTCTGGGCCAAGGTTAGCACTTATGTACGTTGGCCTTTTTTTGTACCTTCTCCCAAATCAATTTCTTCTAAAGGATCCTATACTAGCATCTTTATGTTGGGCGCCAGCAGGTCCCTTTCGAATCCCAAAGGCTCTTTGTCATAAATTGCGTCGAGCCTCTGGCCTTATACTTGTCGTTTATCCTTATTGTAGCGTGATTTTTGTGGTCTTGAATCACTATCGCTTTGGCACTACAATTCGATTCATTTTTTATCCTGTTAAGCTGATTAAGGAAGGGAAATAGATGTCTCCAATTAACCATGCTTGCATACTGAGTTTAAAGAGTCAAAACTGTTGGTTTACAGATGCTATTAAGATGTGGGCCCCTCTTTGGTTATTTTGTTAAGAATAGAATGTTTGGACCATTTGTGAGGTTTTTGGTAATGTGTTTAGATTTGATGCTTTTGGGTTGATTTGATGAAGGTACAGGATTTTGGGTTTTAGACTAGTATGCTCGCTAAGATTTTTGCAATCTTATGCCTACGTATTCCCGAAACAGGGAAATCAGAGCGATCGTAGTTCCTCCTATTCTAAGGGAGGAAAAAGGTGTTTTGGTGTCTTGTTCAAAGCCCAAGATTGAACCTAAAGGGGTGATTTATATCTTGTTCAAAGCCCAAGATGTGAAGCTGAAGGGTCTATTTGTATCTTGTTCAAAGCCCAAGATGTGAAGCTGAAGGGTTTATGCTGAGAGAGAATTTGTCATCTCTAAAGAGGAGTTGTTGATGTTTGTATGTTGTGAGCAAGGCGCAACTTTGATGCTAAAAGGTTGATTGACTCAACCGGGGTTTTCTTTATACAAATCCTAAGAGGAGGCTAGAAGTTGACTTTTCTGGGGAAAATGTTCTTTCTGTCTTGTACAAAGCCCAAGATTGAGGCTAAAAGGGTTTGACTCAACAAGAGAGTCTGTCATACTCAACAAGAGAGTAATTTGGTGTCTCGTATGAAGCCCGAGACGTAGGCGAAAAGGGAAGATGGACTCAATGAGAGAGTCTGAAAAGGTGATTGACTTAACAAGAGAGTCTGAGAGTTTATTGATCCAACAAGAGAGTCTTTTATACTCAACAAGAGAGTGTTTTTGCTGTCTCGTACGAAGCCCGAGATAGAGGCTAAAAGGAAATTGACTCAACAAGAGAGTCTGAAAGTTAATTGACCCAACAAGAGAGTTTTTTATACTCAACAAGAGAATGTTTTATATGTGTCTTATATGAAGCCCAATACTGAGGCTAAAAGGAAAGTGACTCAATAAGAAAGTCTTTTATACTCAACAAGAGAGTGATTTTCTATCTCGTACGAAGCCCGAGATGGAGGCTAAAAGTGGGTGACTCAACAAGAGAGTCTGAAAAGGTTAGCTCTACTGGGGAGAATCATTGTACAAAGCCCAAGAGGAGGCTGACTTACCGCTGTGGATTCGGGAGATCCGGAGGCGGGTCCAAGTATGGGGAACTCTCATGAGAGAGACCAGGTTTCTGCCTATGTTTGAAAGGGAACTTGAGAATGTCTTTGAGACTCAAGAGGTTTAGACTGTCTAAGCCTAGAGTTTTATCTTTTGTACTATGCCCAAGAGGAGGCACAGGAATTGAAGGATGAGTATCAACCCTGCAACGACCGGAGATTTGACACGGGAAAGACTGCTCTAGCAAATGATGACTAAGTTCTGTCTTATACCTTTAAGAGGTCGTCGGGGTCCTTGTATTAAGCCCAAGAGAAGGCATGAGAACTTCTAAGAAGCCGAAGGGTCCTTGTACAATGCCCAAGAGGAGGCGGGGATGCTTTTAGGAAGCCTGTGGGTCCCCAAACCCCGAGAAGTTCAAGACATGCTATTCACAGAGAATAGATCAAGCCAGGAAAGTCTGAGAATTTGGAAGAAACTCAAGAGATGACATTCACAGAGAAAAGATCATCCCTGGGGAGTTAGAGTTTCTTTGACAATCTCTAAGGGTGACAGTCTGAGAAAGGGTTCACTGAGAATGCTTCTTTTCACGTTTCCATATTGTTTAACCCCAAGAGGAGGGAAAACTCTAGTGCTAGACGTAGTTGTCGGGGAAAACTCTAAATAACTATACTAGTATTACACAGTGGATATGTGACAAGTATATAAAAGGATGTGAAAGAAGACTTACAGTGAAGCAGTCCCACAATACAGTTATATAAAGATGAAAGCGGTAAATGAAAGCGGATAAACACTTACCCGTTGTAGAGCTTCCATGTTGTTTTGTATGTCGTTCAACAAAGAAAGCTTTGATAACAATATTATATTCAAAATCAAAGGAGAAAGTGCTTTGAAAAGATTGTTGGGGCTTACAGCTCGAGGAGAGGCCCAAGGTTTTATCAGTGATTGCATTGTTGTTTGGAATTTGTACAGGGACTTATACAAGTGACTGAGCCCCAAAAAGGTTTAGTTACAAAAGGGTTGGGTATTACACTGTTTCAAGAGGCCCAATGATGTTTTGAAAAAGAAAGATGGGGCTTACAACACGAGGGGAGGCCCAGATGATTTTGTTTTAAAAGGCGATTGTGCCAAGATTTTTGAAAGCACCGTGGGTCTTATAGAATGACTGAGGCCCAAATAATTTTGGTTTCAAAAAGAGGTTGGGTTTTACACTCTATTAGAGGCCCAAAGAGGTTTGTAAAGAAGAAAATGGGGCTTATACTGAAGGAGAGGCCCAAGTGATTTGTTTTGAAAACGACGATCGCGCCGAGGTTTTTTGAAAACACCGCGGGTCTTATACAATGACTGAGGCCCAAAATATTTTGGTTTTCAAAGGGGGTTGGGTCTTACACTCTATTAGAGGCCCAAAGAGGTTAAAAAGATTTGTCTATAAAACCCTAATTTCATCATTTTAAAGTAATTTATTCAAGGAAAATTAATAAAATGATAAAAATACCAAATAAGTGCTAATAAACAACTTATGATTTATGGTTAAGGTTTGGAAAATGAGGGATTAATCACAAGATGAATTAAAGCTCATTTGGTTTTGATTTCCAAGATGAATATTCACTTTAAAAATGTTTAAAAACAATTAAAATGAATTTATTCATAAAAATACTAACTATATTAAATAAATAATATAACTTTAATTTTTTGTGGAATAAAATATTTCAACATTTTTGTAATTTTTTTCAAAAAGAACCAATAAAAAATAATTAAAATTGAGGGAGTTATTAATTTTCCAAACTATTAAAAATAATATGAAAAATAGTAGAAAAGTGGAAAAATAGCAAAAAGAGGGTCTGGGGCGAGGGGGATTCGAACCCCAGACCTCTTGTGTACAGGGCGTGCGCCTTACCACTGGGGTGGTGATACATCTGTTGATTGAAACACAACCACAAATATACAAGGCTTGCCTTGTTTTTGACCGGGCCCAAGGCAAGGCAAGGCAAGATTTTGGTTAGAAACGTGAAGGCCATAACTCTCTCATTTCTCCATGGATTGGGACAAAATTTAGGTCTATCATGCCTAGAATTTCACAAGGAATCCAATAGTGGTGGTGTTTTTCTGATCATGCTCCTATTGAAAAACCCGATAGTGGTTTTGAAATAGGCCATGATTTGCATTTTATGTGCTATCTCTTGTCACAGGCATGAATTACATGATAAATTGGTGCAAACACAACACATATAACATGTATAAGATGTGCATGATCAGTGGACATCAAAGGAAAGCATGATTCAAAGAATTCAGGTTGTGATGCTTACCTCTTTTTGGAGCTTTTGTGCAATCTGCCAAGTGCTTTGTTCCATAAATGATTTGATGCTTTAGACACCCTCAAATGATCTCTTAGAAGCTTTTAGGATGGTTGGAATCAGCTGGAAACCTCAGGAACAAGTTTGAGCTCTTTCTTGCAAAACGGGTAAAAATGGCCAAAATAACAACTCTCTCAAATGGTGTTCCAGATGTGGGGAACCATTTGGGACAGTTCAAGGATGATATTTGGAGTGTATTTGAGGTTTTATCTGGTTTGGAAAGTGACTGAATCAAGTCATGGCTTGAAAAATGCACAAAAGTCCTATTTTGAGGTTTTGTGAGGTAACTTTGTGATTTTGGTGTTACAGGTCACTTGTGAAGGTTTGGAAAGCTTAGATATGACATATTGGATGTGTTTGGATCATGAGTTATGGTGGAATTGCTCTCTAACCCAAAAACTCAGAGTTACCTTGCTAAAGAAGGCATTTTTGCCAAGAGAAATAGATTTTGAGGAAAGCAAGTGTTGTAGCGCTTTGGTGTACTCAAGCTGAGCACAAATGAGCTCTATTTATAGTAGAGCAAGTTTGTTTTGGCTGCAATAGTGAATGGCAACTGCTGCAGAGGTTTGGCCAATGTTGATCAATAGGAATCCAAGTCTCCTTTAACCATTTACTAGAGGTTAGGGCACAAGCTGCTGGTTCCCTAGTTCTTAGATCATCCTTGACTGAATTCAGTTGGAAGAGGCTCAGTCCATGCCACCTTGGTGCATCCATTAAATGCTCCAAACCAAAATTACAGTCTTGTCCCTCTTTTAGGCATTTATAGGTTTGGCATGTTACTTTTGGTTCCAAAGACTTGGGAGGCAGATGGATCAGTGTTTGTCCCTCCTTAGTCGCCCCTTGAGGTGTTCAGATGGATAAATTTGCTTGTCCTTTGCAAAATTTGGGCAAATCGAGCAAAATACCTAAATCTGCCTTGCCATGACAGTTTACAGCAAGGCATATTGCCACTATCATAACTTCTTTCTCAGATTGAGTTTGGTGAAGTTCTTGGTCATTTTGGAAAGCCCTCATATGATACAACATATGTGTGATCATAGTTTGTTTTGACACTTTTTGGATCCAAGTGAAAAATGCCCCTACATTTTGGAAAAAGTGAAACAGATTTTGACTTAGTGAAAATTTCACTAAGTGTTGGAAAAAGTGACATTTCATGTTTTCAGCCATTTTGATCATTCTATAACTCAAAATCCATGATGAATTGCAATGAGGTGTAGTTGAAGCTTTTGTAGAGGGCCATGAGAGCTACAAATCCAGCTTTGAATGGAGAAAAATGGCCTTGTGGTTTAGGAGTTATGATCCTCCAAAGTTGGTACCCTAGCCACTTTGTTCCATAACTTAGAAAATTTCTAAGTTTTTTTATGGTTACCCCTTTTACAAGTTATCCCACTTTTCTTGATTTTTCTTGATGAATGATGATTCCAATCACACATTAACATCATTTTAGGGTCAAAGAACCATAATTGTGAAAAATCTCAAAAAGTCAAAGTTGACTTTTGAGCACAGTTGACTTTTTGTCAGAAGAATTCCAAACTGTGCGATCCTCTGTGAAATCAAGTCCTTGACCTAAATCAACCTTAATGGACATGTTCCATGGGTGTTATAGGGTGTATTGAATCATGTCCCAAGGTTTGGGAGCATGCCTGGGTCAAAAGTCAAAGGCACAATTGACTTTTTCCGCGAAACCCTAACTGTGGTTCTGATGAAATTGAAACTTGTGAATCAAGCTTCTTGGATCAATCCATTGTTGTAAATGGATCAATGTAGCTTATTAGAGACCCTCAAATCATGTCTTAAGGTCTTGGCTCATGTTTTGTCCCAAAAGTCAACTTAGGGGTGAATTAGGTCAAGAAACCCTAATTCCTTATTTTTTTATGAATGCATCCCCTGAGGCTAAATTGACTTGATGGTTGGGTTCATGATGTCCCTTGGAGCATCTTAGGTTGTGGTTTGAAGCATTGGCTCATGCCCAGAGGAAAAATTCCATCTGGAGGCCCTGGTCGACCAAAACCCTAATTTGGTGACACTGACGATCTTGAGGCTTGATCCACTTAGAATGCTGCAACCTTGTGCTTGATTTTTGATGTGGGAGTCATATTGATCCATTGTGGATGTTTGAGAGGTTTAGAAAAGTTAAAGATCATGTCATTCCTTGATTGATCTTTTGTCTAAAGGCTCTGAGAGGGCTTGAAACCCTAAGTTTGATTGTAGTGGATGCTCACCCATCTTTGGGGAGACTAATGAGGTATGATGCTACATCCAAATTATGATGATGATTTGCACAATGATGAGGAATCTTAGTGGTCAAAATTTGGGGTATGACAGATGCCCCTATTTAATCTTCTTGGACCCGAAGGCGTGAATGGCGAAGGTATTCGGGCATTTGGGGTGCAAGAGGATTAAATATCGGAATACATGAAATTTTGATGGTGGTTATGAATGGTAACATACGCATTCATCTTCTTCTGCTAAGTGATGATGCTTAAAAAAGGTAAAACTTCCCCTCGATCCTGGTTTCCTACCAAGGAACTGGTCTTAGTTGCTGACATAAACTTCCCCTCGATCCTGGTTTCCTACCAAGGAACTGGTCTCAGTTTCTGATATAAACTTCCCCTTGATCCTGGTTTCCCACCAAGGAACTGGTCTCGGTTTCTGATATAAACTTCCCCTCGATCCTGGTTTCTTACCAAGGAATTGGTCTTAGTTTCTTTTGTCAATGAACTTTCTTGACAAGGGACGCTATGCGTAGCGGTTTTCATCAAACTTCTCGCCGGATTTTCCTAAGGAGATGCATTTGATGGATATATGATCTGATATCAGAGTTGCTGGGGAACCTAGCTGTCTGAGTTGTAGAGGTACACAAACTTCTCTGTTGGAGACGCCATTTGTCGGATCTACCGGAGAAAGCAGGTTTCTTGAGAGACTGCTGTCGCTAGGGGGTGTTATATCATACTTTTCTCGGGATCATCTCGGAGTAATGCCATATGATGTGATCCAATTTCGAGGTGCTGATGACCTTTTCATTAGCGGATTTTTCGGAGAAAAACTGTTGTATTTCCGAATCTTTGATTAAGAGGCTTTCCCTGGGGATTTTCCTTAATCCAGGAAGGCGAAAATATCATCTTCAATGGCGAAGAGTGACGTTGTTCGAGGGTTCTCTGGTTTTTCAAAGGTTCAAGTTATCAAAGTGGTCGAGGGCAAACTCTAATCAAGAAATAAACTGGAGGAGAGAGATAGTTCAGACGCAACATTTCCTGACGAGGAAAGAACTGACAACTCGATTGAGAGGACTTTTATCACTAGGGAACAAGACTGACTAGAGTGATAGTGATGCAATATGAATATGAATGTAAATCAATAATGCATGATGTATGTATGTATGTATATGCTGACAAAACTGACGCGACATACAGACAAATGGATGAACACGACTGGATACTCGACCACAGTGGGAGATGAAAAGTATCATTGGTTCACAATAGCAATTCTGCCTTGCTTAGGAAAGATAGTCCCCATGGGGAACAACCGTTGGTCGGGCTTAGGAGGTAAGAACTCTGCTGGGGAGTGTCAGATGAAACATGGTCTCTGACACAGTTGATCCTTCATTCAGGTGTACTGGTTTAGAATGAGTACTTTGATTCTGCACTTTGACGTTTGATTACTTCTGGAGAAGCGATTAATGTTCTTTCGATGTTCAACAGTCAAAAGAAATTGCCATCTTTATTTTAAAAGCAGAAAAAGTTTGACAAGTAAATTCATTTTTGTTTTATTTCAAGAATCGCTGATCATGTTAAAATGTCGTTCTATAAAGCTAAAACAAATAAGAATTCCAAACAAAAGCACAAGGGCTCAAATTTTATTGATAGGATGGAAATCAGCCAAGCGCGTGATTCCCTAGAGTATGTACAATGTTTAGAAAATGGTAATTTAAGGGAAAAGGGCTACATTGAAATATAACAACCACTATCCTTCTACCAACTTTGAATTTGGGACATTCTGCGCTTCCGTCGAAGATGACCTTAACTGGAGTTTTTCTCGGATGATGTAACTGCTGCTGAGGGACTTGCCCTTTTGTTGGACGTAGTTACTTGCCATTAATCCCTAATTTTTGCCTGGATTGTACTGTGATGTTTCCAATCCACTGGGATGATTTTGGATCATGTCTCTAATTTTTGCCTGGACCTCCCTTTCGGGTTTTCAATCCACCGAGACGTTTTTTTATTTATTTTTATTTAGGCGAAGTATTTCTTGACTACGTCAACATTTGTGGGGTAGGCAAATTCCTCTCCATCCATGGTTGCGAGTCTCAAGGCGCCGCCTGAGAAGGCTTTCTTAACCATATAGGGGCCGTCATAATTCGGAGTCCATTTGCCCCGAGAATCAGTGAGGAATGATTGTATCTTTTTGAGCACAAGGTCTCCTTTCCTGAAGACGCGAGGTCGGACCTTTTTGTCTAAGGCTTTCTTCATTCTCTGTTGATACAACTAACCGTGGCATAGTGCCGTTATTCGCTTCTCTTCGATCAGGTTTAGTTTGTTGTGTCGACTTTGACACCATTCAGCTTCTGTTAGCTTAGCTTCCATCAATACCCGGATTAATGGGATCTCTACTTCTATGGGGAGCACTGCCTCTATGCCATATACTAGAGAGAAAGGGGTTGCCCCTATTGAAGTGCGGACAGATGTACGATAACCGTGACGGGCAAAGGGTAGCATCTCGTGCCAGTCTCAGTAGGTTACAACCATCTTTTGAACGATCTTCTTGATATTCTTGTTAGCCGCTTCTACCGCTCCATTCATCTTGGGTCGGTAGGGAGATGAGTTATGGTGTTCGATCTTGAATTTAGCGCACAACTATTTCATCATCTTGTTGTTCAAGTTAGATCCATTATCAGTAATGATCTGGCTTGGAACACCATAACGGCAAATGATATTGTTTTTGATAAAGCGGACCACAACTTGTCGGGTTACATTAGAGTACGACGCTACTTCGACCCACTTGGTGAAGTAATCAATGGCTACCAGGATGAACCGATGTCCGTTCGAAGCCTTGGGCTTGATCATGCCAATCATGTCGATTCTCCACATGGAAAAAGGCCACAGGGAAGAAAGAACTTTGAGATGCATTGGCGGTACATGGATTTTGTCTGAGTGTATCTGACACTTGTGACACTTTCTCATGTACTTGTAGCAGTCGGATTCCATTGTCAACCAATAGTACCCTGCTCTTAGAATTTTTCTCGCCATTGTGTATCCGTTGGCATGAGTGCCAAAGGATCCTTCATGAATTTCTTTTATCAGCATGTTTGCTTCTGGTCTGTCTACACATCGAAGCAAGACCATGTCAAAGTTCCTTTTATAGAGTGTATCACCGCTCAGAAAGAAGCTGCCTGCTAGCCTTCTGAGGGTTTTTCTGTCCGTTCTGGATGCCCCAGAAGGGTACTCTTGTTTTTGGAGGAAGCACTTGATATTGTGATACCATGGTTTGTCATCTATGACTGCTTCAATCGTGAAGATGTAAGTGGGCCGTTCAAGGCGCATTATGTCGATCTTAGGTAAGTCGTTCCATTGACCTATACTAATCATGGAAGAGAGGGTGGCTAATGCATCAGCCATGTGATTCTCTTCACGAGGGATATGATGAAACTCGATTCTGTTGAAGAAGGGTAACAACCTTCTCGTGTAATCTTTGTAAGGAATCAGTCCTGATTGGTATGTGTTCCAATCTCCTTTGATTTGATTGATAACCAAGGTTGAATCGCCATATACATCCAAGTTCTTGATCCTTAAGTCGATCGCTTCTTCGAGACCCATGATACAAGCTTCGTATTCGGCCTCATTGTTTGTGCACTTGAACGTAAGTCGGGCGGTGAAAGGAATATGGGTACCCTGAGGTGTTATGATAATTGCCCCAATTTCGTTTCCGTAATGATTGATAGCTCAGTCAAAGATTAGTCCCCATTGGGAACCTGGTTCTGGCCCTTCATTGGGTAGCGGTTCATCGCAATATTTCATTTTTAGATACATGATATCTTCGTCTGGGAAGTCAAATCCGACTGATTCCTAGTCGTCAATCAGTTGATGAGCCAAATGATCGGCTAAAATACTTTCCTTGACGGCTTTCTGAGTATGGTACTCAATGTTGTATTCTGACAACAACATCTACCAACGGGCAATCCTTACCGTGAGAGCAGGTTTTTCAAAGACGTACTTGATTGGATCCATTTCAGAGATTAACCAAGTAGTGTGACAAATCATGTACTGGCGAAGACGTTTGGCTGCCCAAGCCAGAGCACAACAAGTTCTCTCAAGCATAGTGTACCGAGTCTCGCAGTCGGTGAATTTCTTCCTCAAATAGTAAATGGCAGACTCTTTCCTTTTTGTTTCGTCTTGTTGGCCAAGTACACATCCCATCGAGTCTTCCAAGACTGTGAGGTAGATGATCAGTGGTCTTCCTTCCACTGGAGGTGATAGAATCGGTGGGGTCAACAGATATTTCTTAATACTGTCGAAGGCAGTTTGGCAGTCTTCTGTCCAAATGCAGTCCTGATTCTTTTTGAGTAATTTGAAAATCGGCGCACATGTCGCGGTCATGAGGAATATAAATCTGGAGATGTAGTTCAAACATCCCAGGAATCCTCTGACTTGTTTTTTAGTTTTCGGAGAAGGCATTTCTCGAATGGCCTTGACCATGTCAAGATCAACCTCAATTCCTTTCTGGCTAACGATGAACCCTAAAAGTTTCCCTGAGCAAACACCAAATGTGCACTTATTGGGATTCAAGCGGAGTTTGTACTTTCTCAGATGCTCGAATAGCTTTGACAGGTGGGTCACATGCTCTTCTTCCGTTCTAGATTTTGCAATCATATCATCGACACATACCTCGATTTATTTATGTATCATGTCATGAAACAGAGTAGTCATGGCCCTTTGATAGGTTGCACCGGCGTTCTTCAGACCGAACGGAATTACCTTGTAACAAAAGGTGCCCCATGGGGAGATAAATGAAATTTTCTCCATGTCTTTCGGCACCATTTTTATCTGATTATAGTCCGAGAATCCATCCATGAAGGAGAAAACTTTGAACTTCATTGTACTATTAACCAGCATGTCAATGTGTGGCAAAGGAAAGTCGTCCTTTGGACTGGCCTTGTTTAGATCACTGTAATCGACACACATTCTGACCTTTCCGTCCTTTTTCGGAACTGGTACGATGTTGGCTAACCATTGAGGATATTCTGATCTGGCGAGGAAACCCGCGTCAATCTGTTTCTGTACTTCCTCTTTGATTTTGATGTCCATGTTCGGGTGAGTCCGTCTCAACCTTTGTTTCACTGGCGGACATTCTGACCTTAACGGTAGATGATGTTCCACGATGCTGGTATCCAACCCTGGCATGTCCTGGTAGGACCAAGAGAATACATCGGGAGACTCTTTAAGAAGCTTTGTCAAACTTTCTTTGACTCTTGGACTAAGTAGTACCCCAATCTTGACTTCTTTTCTCTCTTCCTCTGAGCCCAAGTTGACCGTTTCCAACGGCTCTTTGTGAGGTTTAATGGACCTTTCCTCTTGTCTGAGTAGTCATGAGATCTCCTCTGGAATTTCTTCGCCATCTTCTTTTTCAGCCTCAAATACCGAGAATTCAAAGTTGGGAGAAGGCATCAGATCGTGTGTTTCAACGGGGTTTAAAACAAGCAATCTGCATGACGTGATGATTTGTGTTTAGAAGAGATAGAGAGAATGCAAGAGTGTGTGCAGTGTTTTTCTAAAAACTTCTTGTTTTTATTATTTGTTGTTTTTTAGGATTACCATTTTTTGAAAAAGCGAAAAGAGAAAACAGCAACTAATGCGGAAATTACAAAACGATGTTTATTTATTTATGATTTTGTCGATTCTTGAAACTACAGCCATATAAAACAAAACTTTGTCGCTTTGGGCGAAGCAAAGAGAGAAATTTACAGAAAGTGAGCCCTATTAAAACATCCATTTCACTTGGGCAGAGTGAAAGGTTAAGATAAAGACGACAGTTACTTTGACTTATGAACGATCTTCGGAACATCGACTGCAACCCATTGGCGGCGAACTCCTCGGTGAATCACAAAGTCTGGTACCTTCCTTGATTTGACTTCAGAAATAACGCTGATTTCTAGTGGAGCAGGATCGTTGGAATCTGTCTCCCAGGAAGAGTTGTCGTAGAAGGATTCCTCAGTTGTACTTTGTAGAGTATTTATGCTCTCAGGTGGATCTCCCCACCCCATCGGCTGAATGTCTTCGATCCTGATGCGAGAGCTTTCAGGAGCGGTGTATTTGACCATGAAGTAGTATTTTCCACTCGGTTGTGCCAAGGTGTCCCACACTTCTTTGGAACTGGAGGAGTCATCCCTTTTGATGACGTTGACCTCAGGAAAAACGTAGTTAATGAACTCTAGTCCTGCGAGCTTTGCAAATTTATCGTCGTGCTGGATATTTTCAGAATGCCCCGAGTAATGATCCCATGACATGGTGGGGAAGCAGGTATTCTTTTCAATGATGCTCAGCTGATTTTCATTGTTGGGCTGGTTTTCTTGCCCCAAGTCCCCTGGGTACGGCTGCCTGATAGGCAGACCATCGATCGGGCCATAATAGTCGTGGTCAAAGTTGTCTTTCATCAGAGTGTCTTCCTCTAATGAGTTTGGTGGAGCACGGCATCCTTCTGGATCATAAAATGGCGTAGACACCTCTTCCTAAGAGATATAATCGTAATCATTAAGATAGGACTTCCACTCTTCATCTGTATCAGAGGGATCTCCCTCGTTGATGGTATGGACTGCTTGAGGCACTGGGTGAAGGAAACCTCCATTGTGGAAGAAGTCCTGAATGGGATGAAGACTTTCATCGTTAGAAGCAGTCCGGGTACAGGTTGCAGAAAAACCAAGACCCTTCTTTGTTTTATTATCAGTAGGAATGATAAGCTGTCCCCATCCTTTCGCGTTGTTACTCTCGATTACTTTGAGAGCTACTTTGTATGAGGAAATCGCGATGTTCCCTTCTCTAACTGATTTTCATTGCTCACCGAAAGTGCTTGGAACTGAGTTCCAACAACCTCCTCGGGTTCTACACAAGTGGATAATGAAAGCTTACTCACGATCAAGGCTTGTTCTCTGCAGACCGTGACGAGTTGGTCATTCTTGACAAACTTCAACTTCTGGTGAAGTGTCGAAGTTACTGCCCCAGTCTGGTGTATCCAAAGTCTTCTTAATAAGAAACTGTATATTGCCCGGATGTCCATGACCTGAAAAGTGATTAGGAAAGTGTGAGGACTGATAGTTATGGGAAGGTCAACTTCGCCGATAACCATTTTCCTGGATCCGTCAAATGCTTTGACGACGACCTCACTGCCTCTCATCGGAGGTCCTTTGAATGATAGTCGCATTAGAGTGGACTTCGGCATGACGTTGAGAGCCGATCCGGTATCTACCAGTACGCTGGCTAAGGCATCGTCCTGGCAGTTAACTGTGATATTAAGCGCCATGTTGTGAATTTTGCCTTCTTCTGGCAATTCCTCATCACTAAACCCCAAGTTGTTGCAGGAAGTAATGTTAGAGACGATGCTATCAAATTGTCGTATTGACACATCTTGTTCCACAAAGGCCTACTCTAAGACTTTCTGTAGAGCCTCTCTGTGGGCTTCGGAACTGAGTAAAAGTGATAACACTGAGATCTTTGAAGGTGTTTGTAACAGCTGATCAACAATGTTGTATTCACTCCTTTGGATGAGCTTCAGCATCTCATCATCGTTCTTTGAAAGGTCGGGATCATTGGACTGACCGACTGGTGGATTAGGAACTTCTGTTTGAGGTTCCTTTTCCTGCTGGGTTCTCCAACTCTTCTGTTGAAGATCCTACTGCTCCGTGTTACTCGACTGATGTCTGCAATATTCACGACTGAGGGTAATGGAATTTCCTTCCCATTCTCAACTGTTGTTGCACCGTATTTGTAAGGGATAGCCTTAGCTGATTCATATGGTAACGGTCCTAGTAGATAGATAACTACAGGAGCCTTCTAACTTCTCTGACTGTCATAAGTAACTTCAATCAATTCTTGGTTAAGAACCTTCGATTCATCAAGTAGAGGGATGATGGCGCAAACATCCTTGGTCCTTTCATGATCAGAGATCACAACAACATCCTTAATATGATCATCGAAATAGCCGGGCATCCAGTTGATAGACCCCGAAACTGAATATTGTTGGATTTCTTTGCGGTCCAGCTGACTCTGAAGGGCTGCTCGCATGAGGTAACATCCTTGATTATTTTCCGAGCAGACTCTACAGCGTTCGTAATTGTGTGGCGGAACCTGGCCACACCCGCTTTGAATGCAGTGTAACCTCACTAGATCTGTTTTCGTAGATCGGACATCCTAACTTTGATGCCGAGTAGGGTTCCCGTCAACCACACGGATTTTTTGCGTGTCTTCGTCCATATAGATTGGAAGCCACCAGTGGTTTAACAAGTGTTGCAAAGTTCTTTGAACGAGAGTGCACCCTTGGTTACTCTCATAACATACTTTACAGCTCAGATAATCATGTGAAGTGAGAAAACCGAGTTGGACTTGCTTGGCGTGTAACTCCACCAAGCTGGTATTCATCAAACGAATATCGAAGATTTGAACCATGTTGATCTCATAGGGATTTCTATCATGGTAGTCCTAGATCCATCCAAGATCCATCTGACGCTGGAGGGACTCTTACACAAAAGAGCATCCCTGTTTGTTTACTGAGCAAGTCAGACAGGAATTGTAATCGTGCCGCGGTAGATTATGATACTGGCTTTGCCTTAAGTGCATTGCCACTAAGTTGACATTCATTGCACGGATGTCGTGGTTCTGAATGATATTGGAATTCGCATAAGTCATGTTGACACCAGGAATTCGGTGTTCTTGGATCCATCCTAGATCCAATTGTTCCTGTAGAGCTGCTTGCACCACAAAACATCCTTGATTGTTTTTAGAGCAGATATCACACTGGTGATAATTATGAGGTGGCACATGGCCGTATCCACTCTGTCTACAATGCATCTTGACCAAATTGGCCCTCAATAAGAGTACATCGTGAATTTGATAGCTGTTGTTGGATTCTCCCTCTATCAAATTAACTACAGCCTTCTCATGTTGAGGAAGCGAGTTCGTGAGAACATTAGGATTCCTATCTTTGAAAGATAAGACCCCGCTCCTAACAAGCTTTTGTACGTCGGATTTGAAACTGAGACAGTTTTCTATGTTGTGTCGTGGTCCTCCTTGATGGTAAGGGCACGTCTGATCCGTCTTGAACCAAAAAGGCAGATTCTTCGGTATGGTAAGAGGAGACCTGGTTTGGACATGCCCCTTGACCAGTAGTAATGGAAACAGTTTCGCGTATAACACAGGTATGGGATCAAATCCTGGAGGTCGTGTAGTACAGTTGTTGTTGTACAGAGGACGAGCCTGCTGAAGAGGCTGTTGTGTCCTTTGCTGATATTGCTGTTGATTAGGTTGGCTCTATGCAACCTGAGGTTGATACGTAGGAACAGGCGCGGGATTGATAGCAGGAGTTACAGCTGCTACTGGTTGGTAACGTCGCCTTTGCTTTTCGAGAGAGATATTCCTGATATCTTGCTCTTTTTTCTTAGGGAGAGCACCACCGTATCATTTTTTACTACTTGATGATCCAGCGTCCTTAACTAAACGTCCTTCCCAGACCGCTTCCTCAAGACGAACTCCCTTACCCACCATCTCGGTGAAGTCACTGGGCGCACTGGCAACCATTCTGTCGTAGTAAAATGAGCTTAAGGTCTTTAAGAAGATCTTTGTCATCTCTTTTTCCTCAAGAGATGGACAAATCTGGGCAGCAATTTCAAGCCATCTCTGAGCGTACTCCTTAAAGGTTTCCTTATCCTTTTGTGACATCGATCTGAGTTGATCTCTTTCTGGTGCCATGTCCAGGTTATACTTATATTGTTGAACAAAGGCGGCGCCAAGATCTCTAAAAGTGGCTATCTTAGTGCGGTTTAAACCCATTTACCATTTTAATGCGGCACCGGTTAAACTATCCTGGAAATAGTGGATCAGTAGCTCCTGGTTCTTTGTCTGAGCTGACATCCGTCGAGCGTACATCACCAAATGGCTTTGAGGGCAAGAGTTACCCTTGTACTTTTCAAAATCGAGCACCTGGAATTTGTGCGGGACTTTCACATTGGGGACCAAACAAAGGTCTGCGGCGTCCTTTCCAAATAAATCCTGACCGCGAAGAGTTTGCAGTTCTTTCTGCATCTCCAGGAACTCATTCATTTTGTCGAACATACTTTCGTTTCCACCAGCGGGTATCTGTGGAATCTATCCTTCTGGGGCAGTATGTACCACGGGCGGTGGTATAGTCATTATGGCCGAGACTCTCGGTGCCTCCTGAAGTTTGTAACCTTCAGGAGTTGCTGTTATGCCCCTGGCATCTTCTCTTTCTCGAAGTTTGTAACCTTCAGGCCCAGCGGCTCCTACTACGGTTCTTTGATCCTCATTGATCGGCGGAACATATCCTTCTGGGATATAGTTGATAGGCATACCCCAGGGAAGATCTTTCGGCATTTTGTACCTAGGATCATACTTCTTCACTATGGGCGTTGATGCGATCTCTGAGATCACAGTCCTTTGTTGTTGTATCTGAGCCTCTACTAGAGCTTGCATGTCGTTATGAAGCTTTCTCAGATCCTCTTTCAGAGTGTCGATCTCTTCCCTCAACTCTCTGTTCTCTTCTTCAAGATCATCCATCTTTTTCTGACGATTGGCCCGAGTATTGTACGAATGAGACAGTTTAACTCTAGAATCGAGACGCAAATATGAGATTCGTAGGTAAGAAGAATGCGTTAAGTGAGAATGATGAATGATATGCAATGATTATATTAATAGTATATTTTTTTTTTGTTCAAAGTAAACTTCAACACCTGGATTGCAAATATCAAACAGTGGGGAAACCCCGTTTTATTGAATTCAAAGGATTGCAGAAATGGAAATACAGTAATTTACATAGTGCTACGAAAGGAAATCTAAGCTAACGGGTTCCGAGTCCTCTCTAAGGAGAGCTCAGGTGCTGGTTCTGGTACTTTCCTTTTCTTTGACTGGGGCTCTTGAGCCGTTGTCGAGTTGTCATTCCTTTTCCAAGTGAAATGAGCGAGCAAATTAACGCAACCGGGATTTTCATCCAAGTACAAACGCGAAAGTGGTGCGGAAACAAAGTCGCCAACAATGTGTATTTATCCCAAGAGAGGGAAAGGAAACACTGCGTAAACCTAAGGGAAAGGAAAAACATGGTCTCGCGACCAATAGAAATGGGTAAGGGAGTCTGTTACGCGAGGGGAAGGTATTCGCACCCCCACGCGTCCATCGTACTTGATGGGATCCACGCTTGTTGTCTCGATCAAAGGGTGTCGTCACCTGGAGCTCCGCTGCTACTGGAAAGGAGAAGGAACGAGAACGAAAAAGAATGAAGAAGCGAAGAAAAACAGAAAAAAGAAGTGACTCGATAGGACATCGCCGTCCTATGCCTACGTATTCCCTCGTGCAATGGGAAAGTCAAAGTCAACGTAGTTCGGACACGAACTAAGGGGGGAGGTTGCTCGCCAAGACATCGTCGTCTCGTGCCTAACCAGAAGGAGGAAATCAGAGCAGTCGTAGTTCGACCTAACGAGGTCTTAGTGTTTTTTATGAGCGACGTTAAGTTCGCGTTCGGCAGTTAGGGTCGATGCCTGTTTGCGACAAAACGGAAAGTAACATGCTCTTTTCTGAAAAAAGATTTGAAACTTAACAATCCCGAAGGATAAAAAGGTTTGAATTTGTTTTGTGTTTTTTAGACAGAAGTGGATTGAAGTTTGTTCGTAACTTACATAGCACCAAAGTCTACCATGCGGGAACGAATGCGTCGCATGGTCGCACCCAATGGGACGTATGCGAAACACTCTAGAAGAGGAGGGGAGACCCCTCATTCTTCATTTCCTACACTTATGGATCGAGTGCAATATACGTTATATTTATTAAGTGTGTTAGAGTTGTTATGAGATGAGAAGAGAAGACTCAAGGAAAAGAAAACACTAAGGGGAATTCTATCCTAATGTTGTCATGCAAAAGTGGACCTATAGTTGGGTTCAAAAGGGAAACATCTACCTAAGTTAGCATGCTTGGATGAAAGCCTAATGTCTATCCTACTCCAAGCTTAATCAAAGATTAAGTTGGACTAGGAACCCTAAGGGAGCACACAAAAGTGAATCTAAGACTTGAACAAGTCTTAAGATCCAAGGGGAAAGAAAATAATGGAAGAGATGAAGAAGAAAGAGAGATATGAGATGATAAACCAAAGAGGGCAGCAAATACATCATGCATATCATATCCAATTCAAAACATCAATCAAGCTTCAAAGATCACACAAGAAGATTCAAGTAAGCAAGTAGAAGTAAGCATGAAAAGATGCAAGGAAACTTGCATTAGAAGCACAATTAAACATCATTAAGCACCACACCAAAGTAATATGAGCAAGGTAAGATGAAGATGAAACCAAGTCATAACTCAAGTCATGCTAAAGTCACCCAATTCAAACATACAAAAAGGCCTCACATCATGATGCATTATGAGCTAAAGTAACAAATCAAATGATAATGATATGCATCATACAAATCAAACCATAATGATCAAATGAGATGGAAACATGATGTGAATCCAAGGGGACAGAAGCAAATGCATCATTTACAAACCAAAATCAAACTCAAATTAAACAATAAGAACCACCAAGCATCATACTCAAAGCATGCAACACAATTATGCAAGTATACAACACAATAAGACTCAAAATGATTCACATGTTTCCACACAAGTAAAACCATACAAAAGAGAGGTCATGCACCAAGGGCCAAGGTAGAACAGAATCTCAAACATGTCTTATTCATCAAAGAAAGATCACAAAGCATCAAGCAAGTTCATGTCATTCAAAGACACAAAATTAGGTCAAGAGGTGTGCACTAGCAAGCTCAAAACATCATCAAATGAGAGCATCAATCAAAAATAGTAAAATGATTCAATAAAATCCCAACAAAAAATGTTCAAAGGTATGTTCAGCCATCCAACTAAGCATGTACAAAAGATGGGATCAAATTAAGATCAATAAGATGTTAAACATGGACAAACTAGCCAAGGTATGTACACAATCGAGCAAGAATCGAGGGTCTACAAAAGATGAATGGAAAGTCACCTAAAGCAACTCAAACCATCATCAAACCAGCATCAAAATATCCTCATATGATGGCCTAAAAGTGGTCAAAATATTGGCCTCAAATGATGAGCAAAAGTCAAGAAATATCCTAACCCTAAATGAAGGGTATCATTGGAAACTCATCCACAAATTAATTCAAATTAAAATAGAAAAAAGGAATTAAAAATAAAATAAAAATAATGAAAATAAAGTAAACATCTCAATTGACCAGAAACAATTTTTATGAATTTTTAACATGGTTAGAAGATTAAAAACCAAAATTCAATTGAAAAAAAAATAATAATAAGAAGCAAAGAGGATGAGCATGGTAGGGGATGTATGCAGTAAAACAAACTACAAAGTGAATCAGGCAAAAGGTGCATTGGGCCTGTAACTGGGGGTGCGGAAAGCATAAACAACCAAAGCCCAGCCAAAATAAAAGAAACCAGAATCAAACAAAAAAATGTTAATGAAACGTTGCGCTTTGTACACAGCCTGGCCACGCTGGCCTTTCAACACACGTTGACCCTGATGCCATTGGCTGGTCAACTTGTCAATGCCACAACACGTCAGATGCCGGGGCCCTAGCTCCAGTCATCTTCTCCGGGAGACTTGCCGGAGACCCAGAGCAAAACCTTACCAGAACGCGTAAAATTTTACATCAACTCGAAGGAAATTCCAAGGAGGTTTCAGATCCACCCTCAAAAGCCATTTAAAAATACTTAAGAACCATGAAAATTGAGTTCGAAAATTCAACACACAAGCTAAAAATCATGTAAACAAACACAACACACATGCAATCACTGCCTCTACATACAGAGGACTTCAAAATCAACAACAACTAGCAGAATGCACATTCAATATGAAAGAAAATGTTGAAGAAGATTACCTAACGGAGTAGCTCCGTTGGCTCTTCAAACACGATCTGAGCTTGAAAGAAACTTCACATAAATACTCCTTATGCTTCCAAGACAACGGAACAGACTTCAATCTTCAGTAATCTTGAGGAAAATATGAGTTTCGAAGAAGAGAGAATTTTGAGGGAGAGGGCTTATTCAGATCTGATCTTCAGCCAAAATGAGAGTCTTCCAAATGTTTCTAGGGTTTTAGGATGCTTAAATATGATGTATGGCACGTGAGAGCAAGGGTGTGAAGCCACTGAAAATTTGTTACGTGATTTTTGAATTTTTATGTGAGATAAAAATACACACGTTTATGGCACATGGTGAGGTGATTTTTGTGTGACCTTGAGTGGAAAGAGAGGTATTATGTAAGGCACGTGAGAGGATAGAATGAAAACAGATGGTACCTCTTCATGTAAATTCTTTCTTTTTCCTCTTTTGGCAAAATGCTCACATGTATTATGCATGGCACATGGAGAATGTTTAGCTTATTTAGGCACATTAAATGGTGGTGATACATATGCTTCCAGATGACATAGAATGTTGCCAAGAATTCACGAATGTACTGATGAAAATCAACATGGCCTTTCAAGAATACATAATGCATGATGGCTATTTTTGACAACCATATCTTGATGAGGTTTTGTCCGAATGAGGTGAAATCAAGTCCAAGATGAAGTAGGGAGAAGAGTGAACAAATATGATGTCCAAAGTTCTTTGAGAAAAGGTCCAAAAAACCATGCAAAATGACCTTGAAACCATGTCCCCAAAACTGGTCCAACTATCTTAGAGAAAACTAAATTTCAAGCTTACCATGAACATGAAAATCTTGTACTTCAAGAAGCCACAACTTACTCAATATTGATCCAATCAAGACATACTTGTACTCTTTGGAAAGCTTGGAACAATCTCTACAAGTTTCATGATTGAAGGAAATTGAAATGAGGCTTGTATCATGATGGAAATTGGCTTGGAAGATGGCTGAATTCATGTTAGAACTTTCCCAAAATAGCAACTTTCTAAAAACCTAGATTTCCAAAAATAGCAACTTTTCCAAATTCTTGATTTTTCATGAATCCTTGAACATTCCTTGACCAAACCTTGTCCATTGATCACATATGACTTGAAAATCAACATGTTGACCTCAAAAAGTCAGGAGTTGACTTTTTTCACTGCACAATTGACTTTATCCTCAATTCTCCCGATTTTCAATCTTCTGATCAATTAAAATCCTTCTGAACCAAATTGATGGACAATTCTCCAATCCTAGACACTTGGGGACATGAGGAATACCATGGAATCAAGTCTTGCGCAAAAAATCAGAAATAAACTGATTTTATGGTAAACCCTAGTTTTTGTGCCCTCAGTCTAGGAGGAATCAGCCCATCCTCCAAATGCAAATTCCTCTGAGTATGATGTGTATCCTCTCAAACAATGATGAGATGTGCCATTTGGTGATGATAGAAACTCAAAGATCTTGCCCATTAAGGTATTAAACTCAAGAATCCCAAAAACCCTAATTTAAAAAAGATCAGGTTAGGAGGGTGTGATCCACTTGAAATCTCTTGCCAATTGCAATCTTCTGATGAGGTGATGGACAAATCAAAATACCCTGAGGTCCAAGGATCCCTTGTGGCTTGAGTAATGAGGACATCAAGAACCCTCTCTCCTCTTAGCCCCTTGGACAATACACATGAACTTTTGCTTGAAGCTCTGGAAAACATCTTCTTCCCTTGAGTTGGCCTAGATACCTTGATCCCATGCTAAGAACCAATGATATGCACAAATGATAATGCAAAATGAGATGAAACAATAAGCCAGTTAGTGTTAAAAGGATGGCAAATTTTGGGGTGCTACAGCTGCCCCTATTCAATCAACTTGGTCCTGAAGGTATGATAGCAACAGCTTTCAGACATTCAAGGATACACGGAGATTGAATACCAAAAGAACCCTGAAATTTGCAATCTATGGGGATAATGAAATGGAGTGTTTGCCAGCCGAAAGCGCTCTACTCAACAAAATAAAACGAGGACGGTCGAAGACGAACTCGAAAAGGAAGACCGACCGAAGGCGCTCTACCCAACAAAGAATAAGAGGACGGCCGAAGACGAACTCGAAAAGGAAGACCGACCGAAGGCGCTCTACCCAACAAAATAATACGAGGACGGCCGAAGACGAACTCAAAAAGGAAGACCGACCGAAGGCACTCTACCCAACAAAATAATACGAGGACGGCCGAAGACGAACTCGAAAAGGAAGACCGACCGAAGGCGCTCTACCCAACAAAATAATACGAGGACGGCCGAAGACGAACTCGAAAAGGAAGACCGACCAAAGGCGCTCTACCCAACAAAATAATACGAGGACGGCCGAAGACGAACTCGAAAAGAAAGATCGACCGAAGGCGCTCTACCCAACAAAATAATACGAGGACAGCCGAAGACGAACTCGAAAAGGAAGACCGACCGAAGGCGCTCTACCCAACAAAATAATACGAGGATGGCCAAAGATGAACTCGAAAAGGAAGACCGACCGAAGGCGCTCTACCCAACAAAATAATACGAGGACGGCCGAAGACGAACTCGAAAAGGAAGACCGACCGAAGGCGTTCTACCCAACAAAAGAATACGAGGTTGGCCGAAGACGAACTCGAAAAGGAAGACCGACCGAAGGCGCTCTACCAACAAAATAATACTAGGACGGCCGAAGACGAACTCGAAAAGGAAGACCGACCGAAGGCGCTCTACCCTACAAAATAATACGAGGACGGCCGAAGACGAACTCGAAAAGGAAGACCGACCGAAGGCGCTCTACCCAACAAAATAATACGAAGACGGCCGAAGAGGAACTCAAAAAGGAAGACCGACCGAAGGCGCTCTACCCAACAAAATAATACGAGGACGACCGAAGACGAACTCGAAAAGGAAGACCGACCGAAGGCGCTCTACCCAACAAAATAATACGAGGACGGCCGAAGACGAACTCGAAAAGAAAGACCGACTGAAGGCGCTCTACCCAACAAAATAATACGAGGACGGCCAAAAACGAACTCGAAAAGGAAGACCGACCGAAGGCGCTCTACCCAACAAAATAATACGAGGACGGCCGAAGACAAACTCGAAAAAGAAGACCGACCGAAGGCGCTCTACCCAACAAAATAATACGAGGATGGCCGAAGATGAATTCAAAAAGGAAGACCGACCGAAGGCGCTCTACCCAATAATACGAGGACGGCCGAAGACGAACTCGAAAAGGAAGACCGACCGAAGGCGCTCTACCCAACAAAATAATACGAGGACGGCCGAAGACGAACTCGAAAAGGAAGACCGATCGAAGTCGCTCCACCCAACAAAATAATACGAGGACGGCCGAAGACGAACTCGAAAAGGAACACTGACCGAAGGCGCTCTACCCAACAAATTAATACGAGGATGGCCGAAGACGAACTCGAAATGGAAGACCGACCGAAGGCGCTCTACCCAACAAAATAATATGAGGGCGACCGAAGGCGAACTCGAAACAAAAGACCATGGCGAATGTGGACTTCGCTGGGGATAACAAGATAGCCAAGGGTAAAAGCCATAATTTTACGACCCTCGAATTTATCTGGAATCAAAGTTAGGGAAAAGAGAAGTCTAAATAGACAACTCTGCAGGGGTGTACTAGAGTGTACAACAATATGAAGGACGAATCCACTGGAGATCTCACTGGGGATAAAGTAAAACAGAATCTCCTGAGTCATGCTATCTCTTCTGAGGAAAAGAACTGACAAAAAAAGTATCAAACCTGGCATATGCTTCAAATGCACATGTTTGAATTTCTATGGCATAATGCTCCATGCGAAATGGAAATGCTACGCGTTTTGGAGGATGCCATGCAAACGATGCTTATGTAATGCAAAAAGAAATGCTCCAGCAAAATAAATGCTAAAAACGAAGTCAACTCCACTGGGGATGACAAAATAAATTGTCCTCTGAGTCCAAGAACTCTGCTGAGAAGGATCACCTTGAACAACTCCTTTTGATCAACAACTTCTGCTGGAGATGAAATCCAAAAGAACGTCCACTCCGCTGGGGATTATATATAACTCTTTGAAAAAGGAAACCAATACCTGAATCGGAAGAGTGCCAAATATCACTTGGACTTAAAACCCACTGGGTATGTCAACCATCGCTGATTAAACCTGCTGCAAAGACTACCACCAAACTTTTCTTGGGGAGACAAATTACAAATACTAGACCTGCCGGGGACACCATTGAGCTGAACCCGCTGCTGGGGAAATGACTTCGCCCTTATCCTGCTATTGCTGGTGAAAACACGTTTCCTGATTGGCCGAGGGGAGTAGACACCAATACTCTGCGGGGAAGACAACATCTTTATCCTGGGAATACATTATACAAATCTCCTGCAGTAATAAAACAACATTCACCCTAGAGCAATCCACTTTAAATGTTGGCTGGGGAACAATCTTCTGTACTCTGACTGGGGAGAGTGACAGTCTGATGAGGATGATGAAATCTCAATGCTAGGGAGAATAACTCTGCTGGGGAGAAAAGTCAACGAAGCCTGCCGAGGGATATCATTGAGCTTAACCTGCTGTTGGAGGAACGATTTTACCCTGTTGGGGATTAGAGCCTGTCGTTGCTGACGGAATTACACTTCCTGACCTGCTGAGGAAAGTTAGTACCAGACTCTGTGGGGAAAATAAAGTCTTTTCAGAGACATCCAACACATCTCCTGCTGGAGATACAACAACATCCACCTCGGAGCAATCCACTTTTAACTGCTTGCTGGGGACTAATAAACCAACCAGGACTTCGGCTGGGGACACAATCCTCTGTACTCTTGCTGAGGAGAATCAGTTTTGCTGAGGATGATGAACTTTCAGTGCTAGGGAAAGTAACTCTACTGGGGAAAAACAAACTTGTTACCCTGCAAACATACGGTCAACTGACCCGTTTCTATGTTCATAGACTCCTCCGTTCTGTAATAAACATTTGCTAAAAATGCCCCAGGGCTTTGCTGAAGAGAAATACCAATGGCAATTGGCCTCTGACCTATTGAGGAAAGTTAACCACCACCCACAAATCTGCTTGGGGAACGACTATCGACAATATCTGCTCTGCTAGGGGACGTCATTCTACCCTTACTCCATTGGGGAGACGGAAACCACTTCACCACAAACTCGAGAAACACCGACCCACCACTCTTGACTTATACGGGGGAATACAAATTTGTGTTGACAAGCAATACACTTCACCAACCCGGCCGGGGGAGAGCAAACATCTGAACTCTTGTTGGGGAGGAATATTCAGCATTTTCATAATGCTCTGCCATGGATGATAGCATTTCAACTATCTTTGTTGAGGACGAATGGTGATCCAAACGCCTCCCTCACTGGGAAAAGATACCATTTGGCGCCTTGCTGAGGAAGAGAAATTCCATACTGGGAACTACTTTGGCATTTCATGCTTCTGTTGATCAAATGCGTGCTGATTCTCACACGTGACCCACGACCCTTTGATCTCCACATGCCCCCAGACTACAGGGTCTAACGGAAAAAATCGTCTCAAGAGGATTTTACAGAAAACTTAGCTCTCATATGCCCCAAGGTCTTCAAACTCTTAGAGATTTATCAGATCTCGACATAACTGCCCCAGACTTCACAATCCATGAAGTAATTTGCCTCGAAAGGTTTTGTAAAGACTTGAAATATTCTGCCCCAGTATTTTGAACCTTGAAGAGGTGTTTTCAATTAACCGTCTTCCGGAGTGGACAACTTCTCACGCTCTAGAGGTGGCCTGCCCCAAGTCTTGAAGAAACTTTGCCCCTGACTGATCTTACAGAGATGTGTCCAATCGACCTGATTTCCCCATATTAAACGCTTGTGGAGAGATTTATTGAATCTCGACATAATTGCCCCAGTTTGGCTGAACTTTGAAGAAATTTTCTCAACATGGCTGCCCGTGATTGATTGAACTCTGAAAAGACTTTCTCGACTTGAATGCCCCAGCTTGGCTATGTTTTAACACAACTTGCTAGGAAAACTCATGCTCACCATGGTCTTTCAGCACCATGACCTTTGATATGACTGTCCTCCGGGATCTTCAAGCACTTCAACTTGGCAGGATCAAGCTTCTCAACTGATGTTCATCATGTAAGCTTCTTTGATGTCAAACACATGCAAGCAGAAAATGTTTATTATGAGAATGACAATTCTAATGCAACACTCGTGTTAACCTTGAAGTTTTATTGAAAATGCGTCGCCAAGCCTTGTGAACGAATCACTAGCTGGGATGCGACATTGATTTTGAATGGAAAACAATACGTACATGCAATACCAACAAAAATTTTATTAGCACAACTCATGGGAGTCAGGAACGCTATCTCACTAAAGAACGCCTTCGAAATAAACCCTGCTTCAATTAAGACTTTTAAGGGTTGTAACGTGGCCTAGTTCACGGTTTCAGAAAAAAGGATTTATGGCTCAAAATTTATCGGTGCCCACCCACTCTTCGTGATGTTCTCCAATCCTATGTTCAGCTAATCTGACACAAGCGCTCATCTCTCAAAAGGTTAATGAATGATAGGAAGATAGAAGTAACCCACACAGTTTTCGGAGTGACAATCACCCCTTTCGTCTCTGGTGTCTGTAGTCACACGACTTATTCTTTATCGAGGATTTTTCTTTTGATACTTTTTGTTTTGTTTTTCGCCTTTTTTATTTCCCTGATTTTGCCTGGACTGATTCTTTTCTTGAATTTTTTTATATTTGAAGTCCAGCATGATGCCCTAACTTTTGCCTAAGTCGCTTGTTTTCAAGTTTTCGACTTAGCGGGCTTTCTTTCTTTTTTTTTGAACAAATCGTGCGACACTGGTTTGTCTGACTTGTTTGAAAGGGTTGTGACTGCCTCACTCCTTGATTGTTGATGGATAACCATTATGGTTTCACATCTTTTGACCTCTTGATGGTGTGGAATAGAAAGTATTGGATCCTCAGATGCACACTCCTTTCGAAATTTGAACGCTCGGTCAAATTAATTGACGCCTACCCTGCCCCTAGGTTAAATGTGAGGGTTTTTCGTACGAAAGAAACTCCTACTTCAAGGCTCAAAGGGGTTAACGGGGGTCTATCTCCCTTATATCTCCGATGTTTGGGGATTTGAAGCAATGCATGTACATCATCAACAGGGTTTTATCCAAAAGTACACAACCAAAGATTTTGCGTTTTTCACTTCATCATCCTCCCTCAAGAGTTTATGGCAAGAAAGTTGGTATTGCAGTGCATATAAACATGATATGAGTGCATAAAAGTAAAGTACTTCAAGAACAACACATGCATTGCATTAAAATCATCATTCAACGCACAAACAAGGTTTTTCATGCAAACACTGTACTAACAAACAACGAAAAATTACACATGAAAATGCAGTAAAGAAGCCAAAGATCGCCATTGTTGAGGAGGATTGACTCCGTCTGGACCACTGGCTTTAGGAGATGACCCTTGAAGTCTTCAAGCTCAAACAGATGAGAGGTTGCCATGCACCACCAAATTTCCCTCTGGAAAGGATATGTACCCCTTATCAATCAACTGTTGTACCTTGGCTTGGAATGCTTTGCAATCCTCATATGATTGCCTCATGGATCCTCCATGATATTCGCATTGCACATTGGGGTTGTACCCAAGAGGGTATGGCTCTAGCAATGGCTTGAGAGTCTTGGGCTCTACCAATTAGTTTTGAATCAGGTGTGGCAGAAGCTGACTGTATGACATGGGAACTGGATGAAGAGGAGCATTCCTTCTTTTCAAGTTGTTGCAAGGCCTATGCTGATTCTGACGCTGATAGTTCTGTTGTTGACACCGACTTGTGCCTTCCTCTCGCTCAGGCACTTTCATCCTTAAACTCGGCTTAGGAATAGGCAACAACTGCGGACGTGGGGATTCTAAGACCAAGGACTGCAAGATATGCCCCTGACCTGATGTAGCTTTGGGAGAGATAACAGGGATATCCACTTCTTTTTTAGCAGCAGGAGTAAGACCACTTTGTATGCTTACGCCACCCGGCGTGAATTCACTTGTCTTTGAATCGATCAGGTTCTGGACAACATGCTGAAAAGCCCTACATTTCTCCACATTATGCCCCGGTGCACCAGAGTGGAAATCACAATGGGCTCTTGCATTGTAACCTGGTGGAGGAGTACCAGTAAGAGGAGCCAAAGTCTGAAGTTCAACCAATCGGAGTTGAAGTAGATGCCTCAACAGCTGAGCATAAGACATAAGAAGCGGATCAAAGATTCTGTCGGCTTTCTTCAGCTTCGGTGGGTACTTCTTAACCTTGGGCTTCTCTTGGGAAACAAGACCTGGCTGCCGTCGGGAATGTTCTGGAACCTCAGGTTGTGCAGAAAATCCGTGAGGTAAATCACAGTTTGGGAGAGATTCCACAGGCAATGGTGGAATGACAATTTCTGTTGCAGCCTCCGGCATAGGATTATCATCCTTTTGGTCATCAAAGCGACGACCATGTACTGGACAGACACTATTTCCTCCTCCCACTATAGAAGGAATCACAATATTCTTCACTCCTCCCGGAGGGATGACAACAGAAGGGACATGAACACCTCCGCCCGGAGGACCAACAGGAATGCCATTACCCCCAACACCTCCGCCCGGAGGAACGACATGATTATGAAGGCCACCATGAAAGACACCGTCTTCGTCAACTCTTGCAACCAAAGGTTGGACAAAGGTCCTCAACTGTTCTTGCCCCTGAGCAACACCTTGCATCAACTCCATAAACTGGGCCATGTGAGTCCGCATCTCAATCAACTCAGCTTGCACCGGATCCATGGCTTTTCGTTGATTCTTTCTGGTAGAGTATCGGTGAATACGTTGATCAGCAATCCTGGCTGAAGAAAAGAACAAGATGAGAAAACCAGAGATAAACACCTGCTATGCACAATGATTATGAATATGCAAATGCAAATGAACATGTTTGAATATTTGCAGGGCGATCCACCCCTTGATTCTAGTTTAATAACAAGATAGAACGGAACTTCTGCTCATATATTAAGAAACCAGAGGATAATCATTTGTCAATAATTATAGCCCAAGATACATATAGAAGTATAAATACGAAAATCCAAGATCCCAACCAACAAGCCTGGCGGTGATCCAACACAAAAAAGAGAAAAAGCAAACTATGGCATGTCATCAAAGTTAACAAGTGCTAGTCCTCTCCATCCATTATGTTCTTTGCTCCAGTCTTGCGCTTCTTTGAACAACTTTTTGGTGTCGGGATGCTTCGGTCTTTGAACCAACTCCTGAATGAGGACATCTCTTCTGTGCATGATCCCTTTCAAGTATCGGCAGTGCAACTCCCAAGCATCTTCATCGAAAACGCCATCCATACTGGGACCCTCATTTCTAGGCCTCTTCACTCCAGCTTGTATCTTCAGCTCCTCTATAGTAGCTATGGCCTCATTGAGTTGATCTTCGACTGCTCGTTTCTGGAATGTCCCTGATAGGATCTTTTCATCTTTCTTCTTGAGCTTTGTCTTCAAACTCTTAATCTGCTCCAAATACTTATCTTCTTTCTGTTTGTTGGCAGTTATTGCAGTGTTTTGGTAAGAGTTGAACTTGTGAATTTTTAACAAAGCCTTGGCCAAGTCTTCCTTCTTAGACTTGAGAACCCTACTAACACCCTTTAGAGCTTGCCCTACCTTCTGTCTGGCTGTGACCTCGTCAGCTAGCTCTTTTTCCTTCTTGGCGAGAAGTTCTGTCTTCATCTTGGCAACATGGACAGCTTCACCTCGCTCGTGCTTTAGCTAATAGATCTCTCTCTGCTGCTCACTATTTTCTTCTCGTAGCTTCTCTTTCTCAGCCCACAATTTGTTAAACTTCTCTATCTCAACTGTCGTCGGAGGCTCAATCAGCAAGGGGTAAGATGGTGATTCTTTGGAGAACGGCAGAAGTTCCTTCTCTACTCTTTTCTCAATCCAATCTTCGTATGCAGGAAAGGTTATGTTGTTACTCTTTCCAAAAGAAGGCTTTCCTTTCTTATGACGATCTTCCCACGCATTTGCAGCTTCTTTCAACAGTTCCGGATTGACTTCCCCACTCAAATATAGAGATTCTCGGACATCCTCCTCTTTTGGCGGCTCTTTCAAGGCATACCCAAATTGTCTAATAGCAAGAATAGGGTTCTATTTAATCCCTTATTTCCTTCCTATTAGAGGCACATTTGGGTAACTACGACAACTGATCATGATATCTTGGCCTAACAAGTCCCAGTTGACCCAAATCAAATTATCTGCTCTTAATCCCATCAATCTCTTGGACCAATCCAACGTCCCTCGAGTGTCTACAAATGCCCCAGATTTGGGAAGGAGGTCAGCAAACCATTTGTAGAAGATTGAAGCACAACAATAAAGGGATCCTCCTCTCCTCTTCTCATTCTTGTAATGCAATGAATAGTACAGATCTCCAAGCAAGGTAGGAACTAGATTCTTCATGATAAATATCCGGACAGCGTACATATCTATGAAATCCTTCACATTTGGGAATAACACCATCCCATAGACACACATAGCCAAGATTGCTTTGAAAACCGACCAACATCCAGCCTTAGCATATACAGCAGCCTGATCCACCAAAAACTTCATGTGAAAGCCTTTAAACCCTCCCTTACTGGCAACGTTGCTTTTCAAAAAAGATTGATCCAAATGTAAAGCAGCAGAGATCTTTTCCACATCAGGGAGTTCTTTGGAAGGATAAAAAGGAGCCTCTTCTTTGATAGGGACACCCAAAATGAGAGCGAACTCTTCCAATGTCGGGGCCAGAAGGTAATAAGGGAATATAAAACAACGCATAGAAGGGTCATAGAATTGTACCAGAGTGTGCAAAGCCTTATACTCGTATTCAGTGATGTGGCGGACAAAATTCAGAATTCTTCCATATTCCTCTCTGAAATCTGCCAAAACTCTGGGCTCGGCCATAGCTAAGATATTGTGAACAGAATCCAAGATAAGTGGAGGGAACTTGTATAAGATGATGTTCTTTTTCTTCTTAGTACTCATCTTTAATAGTCTTCAGAAACCGGAATCAAAGTTAGGATGCAACCCTACAAATGAACAAACGTGTTAGAATGCAAGATGGTGATGCAAATGCACACACGGGATCAAGGTATCCACAATGCTCAATACTGCTATTGTTCTGCTGACTAAATAAGACCCAGAATACCAGAAACCCAGAAATCCAGAGTAACGGGCCATTCAAAATACCAGAATACCGGGATGATAAATTTGCACTGATAAGAAATCCAGAATACCGGGTATGTTGAAGGTCAAGGTTACCTGCAAACTTGCAAACGCCCGCCCATCTCACATGTGGGTTCTAGAAAGGCGAGGATCCTTAATATTATGGAATCTAAGGTCGAGAAATGATGATACGTTCACCATTTCTGGTTTGGCATCATCATCAATCGAGGAGGCCTTAACTGATTCCCCTCAAAAAGGTCATCTTATAAAAGTTCCCAGCTTCGGGTCCTCGGATCAAGAAGTATAATGGGTTTGCCATTTCTAGTCTGCCATTACTACCTTTTGGGAGGAGTGCCTCTACTGAGTCCTCGGGGAATGGTCGCCAGAGTCGACAGTTTTCCAGGTTACATTCCATCGTCTGCCTCAATGCGCAGGATAGAATATTACCAAAGAAAACCTCGTCTGGATATGGAGTTTTCATGTATACTATGTCTAGCCAAATGCCACACAAGTCACACTACTTTCCACGCTAATCCTAGGTGTATGCTTAAGCCTGGGTATTGGGCTTTTCTCTCATGAATCCAACCCACCGAACAGAACAACAGCAGCAGATCAGTATGATAACAATAATCCAAATGCAATAAAATGCAGTAAAATACAGTAATACAGTAATATACAACAAAATAAAGCACAATAGTAAAGACCTAATGAAATAAAAACAGACAAGCGCTAGGATTGACTCGCTTAGGGAATGGACCAGCAAGAGGTCAACCTATCCCCAGCAGAGTCGCCAGCTGACGCAACCGGGATTTTCATCCAAGTACAAATGCGAAAGTGGTGCAGAAACAGAGTCGCCAGCAATGTGTATTTATCCCAAGAGAGGGAAAGTAAACACTGCGTAAACCTGAGGGAAAGGAAAAGCATGGTCTCGCGACCAAGAGAAACTGGTAAGGGAGTCGGTTACGCGAGGGGAAGGTATTAGCACCTCCACGCGTCCATCGTACTCGATGGGATCCACACTTGTTATCTCGATCAAAGGGTGTCGTCATCTGGAGCTCCGCTGCTACTGGAAAGGAGAAGGAACGAGAACAAAAAAGAACGAAGAAGCGAAGAAGAAAATAAAAAAGAAGTGACTCGATAGGACATCGTCGTCCTATGCCTACGTATTCCCTTGTGCAATGGGAAAGTCAGAGTCAACGTAGTTCGGACACGAACTAAGGGGGGAGGTTGCTCGCCAAGACATCGCCATCTCGTCCCTACGTATCCTCAATCTAACCAGAAGGAGGAAATCAGAGCAGTCGTAATTCGACCTGACGAGGTCTTAGTGTTTTTTATGAGCGACGTTAAGTTCGCGTCCGGCAGTTAGGGTCGATGCCTGTTTGCGACAAAATGGAAAGTAACGTGCTCTTTTCTGAAAAAAGATTTGAAACTTAAAAATCCCAAAGGATAAAAAGGTTTGAATTTGTTTTGTGTTTTTTAGACAGAAGTGGATTGAAGTTAGTTCGTAACTTACATTGCACCAAAGTCTACCATGCGGGAACGAATGCGTCGCATGGTCGCACCCAATGGGACGTATGCGAAACACTCTAGAAGAGGAGAGGAGACCCCTCGTTCTTCATTTCCTACACTTATGGATCGAGTGCAATATACGTTATATTTATTAAGTGTGTTAGAGTTGTTATGAGATGAGAAGAGAAGACTCAAGGAAAAGAAAACACTAAGGGGAATTCTATCCTAATGTTGTCATGCAAAAGTGGACCTATAGTTGGGTTCAAAAGGGAAACATCTACCTAAGTTAGCATGCTTGGATGAAAGCCTAATGTCTATCCTACTCCAAGCTTAATCAAAGATTAAGTTGGACTAGGAATCCTAAGGGAGCACACAAAAGTGAATCCAAGACTTGAACAAGTCTTAAGATCCAAGGGGAAAGAAAATAATGGAAGAGATGAAGAAGAAAGAGAGATATGAGATGAGAAACCAAAGAGGGCAGCAAATACATCATGCATATCATATCCAATTCAAAACATCAATCAAGCTTCAAAGATCACGCAAGAAGATTCAAGTAAGCAAGTAGAAGTAAGCATGAAAAGATGCAAGGAAACTTGCATTAGAAGCACAATTAAACATCATTAAGCACCACACAAAAGTAATATGAGCAAGGTAAGATGAAGATGAAACCAAGTCAGAACTCAAGTCATGCTAAAGTCACCCATTTCAAACATACAAAAAGGCCTCACATCATGATGCATTATGAGCTAAAGAAGTAACAAATCAAATGATAATGATATGCATCATACAAATCAAACCATAATGATCAAATGAGATGGAAACATGATGTGAATCCAAGGTGTAACACCCTTCTACCCAAAGAATATTCACGACAATGATACATAAGTAAATCAGAGTAAAATCACCAAAAAGGGTGCCACATGCTTCATAAAAACATCATAATAAACTTCCTGCTCTGTAACAGGGGTTTTCAAACATTTATAATAATAATTTCTTCGATAACATCAATAAATAAAATTCAAACTTCGCAGCGGAATCATAGTCTCAAAATAACTTCATTTATTTCATCAAACATAAAGACCTTTTAGTCATTGTCAAAAGTCGTCGTCAAATAAATTCAACATGTAGAAAACTCATAAAATATGTTTTATAAAACAACACAACTTCAACTCAAGCGTTCCCCACCTGATGTTACATATCAGAGCAAGACACCTATATTATTAACGAAAATAGAGTAAAATAACTCCAAAGCTAAATCTTAATGCGTCTACAAGCTAATATTGATCACCTGCAAGTTACCCACCATAGAGGCAACATTTCCAAGCAGGCAGGGTGAGTAATCACAATTCATTATACGAGATATAATGAAAAGATATAAATAGGACAACGGTCATTATTATCGTCAGAACATCATTTTTAAATCACAACATCATCGATCATCATTCACAAAATGTCATTTAGTTCACATTGTCACCAAAACATCACTTAAGTCATAATTATGCAATGCCACTTAATATGAATGCAAACACATAGACTCATGCATGTGGTACCAAAACATCATATTTGATGGACACTGGGCCATCACCCTCCAAAGATCCCCACCAATAGGATCGATTCCCGTATAGGAATCGAAGCACGTTATAAACACTTCAATCCACACAATGGGATTGAAGCCACCACTGGACCGAAGTCCAAACATCATCACTGGACCGAAGTCCTAACATCGTCAATGCACCGAAGTCCTAAAATATGCTATGAATGCATGATGCAAAACGTCATAATAATCACCATTATGGCTCGTCAAAGTTGCATCAGCATTCATAAAATTTCATCATAAGACTTCACGTAGCGTGTATACATCAACATGCATATCATCAATTTAAATCATCATAGCATCATAGTATAGCATCACTAACACACGTCAAAAATCATCATTATAGAATCATCAACACATAATCATCATCACATAGCATGTATATATACATGCACATCATTAAAACATCCTGACAGTGTCATCAATAACATTACAACAGTATCATCAATAACATCACAGTAGTATCGTAGTGTCATACCCCAAATTTTGACCACTAAGATTTCCCATCATTGTGAAAATCATCATCACAATATGGAGAAACCATCATAATTCATCAGTCTCCCCAAATATGGGTGAGCATCCACTACAATCAAAATTAGGGTTTCAAGCCCTCTCAGAGCCTTAGACAAAGGATCAATAAAGAAATGACATGATCTTCAACTTGTCTAACCTCTAAAATATCCACAATGGATCAAAAGGACTCCCACTTCAAGGATCAAGCACAAGGTTGCTCCCTTCTAGGTGGATTAAGTCTCAAGATCGACAGTGTCACCAAATTAGGGTTTTGGTCGACCAGGGCCTCCAGATGAAAATTTTTATCTGGGCACAAGACAATTATCCAAAACATAACCTAATATACTTCATGGGACCTCATGGACCCAATCATCAAGTCAATTTTGACCTCAGAGGATGCACACATCAAAAATCAGGAATTAGGGTTTCTTGACCTAATTCACCCCTAAGTTGACTTTTAGGGCAAATCATGAGCCAAGACCTCAAGGGAGGGTTTGAGGGTCTCTAATGAACTATATTGATCCATTTGGAACAATGGATTAATCCAAGAAGCTTGAGCAACAAGTCTCAATTTCATCTGCACCACAATTAGGGTTTCGCGAGGAAAGTCAACTGTAACTTTGACTTTTGACCAGGATATGCTCCCAAGCCCTAAGACATGATTCAATATACCCTATGACACCCATGGAACATGTCCATCAAGTTTGATTTAGGTCAAGGACATGATTTCATGAAGAATTGCACAGTTTGGAATTCATCTGATAAAAAGTCAACTGTGCACAAAAGTCAACTTTGACTTTTTGAGATTTTTCACCAAAATGGATTTTTAACCCTAAAATGATGTTAATGTATGATTTGAATCATCATTCATCAAGAAAAATCAAAGAAAATGGGATAACTTGTAAAAGGGGTAACCATAAAAACTTAGAAAAATTTCTAAGTTATGGAAAAAGTGACACTAATGTGCCAACTTTGGAGGACCATAACTCCTAAACCACAAGGCCATTGCTCCCCATTCAAAGCTTGATTTGTAAATCTCATTGCCCTCTACAAAAGCTTCATACTAACCTATGTCCAAATTCCTCATGGATTTTGAATTATGGAGTGGTCAAAATCAAGAAAAGTCACTTTGTTCCAACACTTAGTGAAAATTTCACTAAGTCAGATTTTACCTTACTTTTTGCCAAATGTAGGGGGATTTTTCACTTGGATTCAAAAGAGATCAAAACCAAACATGTTCAAACAGTTGTTGTATCATGTAAGGGCTTCCCAAAATGGCCAAGAACATTACCAAGTTCAACTTGAGCCATGAGATATGACATTGGCAAGTTGCCTTGCTGAAATCTGCCAAGGCAAGGCAGATTTTTGCACTTTTGGTCGATTTGCCAAAATCAGCCAAATCCAAATGCTCCTATCCACTTGGACACCTCTGAGGATTGAATCTAACGAGGGCAATCACTAGGCCAAGCCTCCAAAGTCTTTGGAACAAGAAATAGCATGTTGAACCTAGAATTGCCAAAATAGGGACAAGACTCCAATTTTGGATTGGAGCATTCAATGGAAGCATCAAGGTGGCATGGACTGAGCCATTCTCAACTGAATTCAGTCAAGACTTATCCAAGACCAAGGGAACCAGCAGCCTGTGCCCTAACCTCTAGTCAATGGCTAGAGGAGACTTGGATTTTCATTTGCCAACATTGGCCAAACCTACTCAGCAGTTGCCATTCACTATTCCTTGCAAAACAAACTTGCTCTACTATAAATAGAGCCCAATTATGATCAGTTTGAGTACACCAAAGCCATCAAACAAATGCTTTCCTCAAAATCTCTTCTTTCACTCCAATTTTGCCTTCTAAGGCAAGTCACTATCGGGTTTTGAGTTTGAGAGTTTTTCCAATCAAACCAATCACACACACACACACCTCATATACATCATATAGAAGTGATCCAAACACTCACATAACATCTGGAACACAGATTTCACAAAATCACCAGCCAATTGCTCAAGTTCTTGACAGATTTGCAGTTGGGGTACCATCTCAAGTTCCAGATCATTTCAATCCATTCCAAGCATTCATACACACTCCATGGCACCTAGGGAAGCTATCCAGATCATTGGAACCTAGCTGTAACACCTCCAACACAAATCACGATCACCAGCTGCAAGTGGTAAGCATGAGCTCTTCTAACTCTATGATCCATGAAATTTTTGCTGCACAATAATTTGGCCATATGTTCATAATCATGCATGGAATGTTTCCCCTCAATTAATTGCATTGTTTGAATCGTGTATCAAAAATCACAGCCTTCATGCAGAAATTAGGGTTCTTGAGGATTTTTCGTGATTTCTTGTTTTATGTTTAATTTAAATGAAATTAATTGTCATAGACATGATCGTGAGGTTGAAACGAGTTGATTGGTATGTGGATTGCATGATATAATCAAGTATTCAGTGAGATTGAAGAGAAAATGCAAATCTGGGAAAACCCAGAACACGCGCGTGTTCTTGGTGTGTTCTTGGCGCCATTTTTTGAAAATTCAAATATTTGAATTTTGTGATTTTATTTAATTGATTCAAAAATTAATTTCTCTCTGAGTTTTAATGATTTTGAGTTGATTCTTTTTTTAATAATTCACAAAAATGTTAAAATATTTTATTTTCCCAAAAAATCCCAAAAATATTATTTATTTTGTATAATTGATATTTTTGCAAAGAATTGATGTTTTAATTGTTTTTAACATTTAAAATATTTTTTCCACCTTAATTTTGCAACTTTTAATGCTTTCTAATTATTTTGTAGGTCAATACTTAATTTTTGAAGCATTAATCCAAGATCACAATTTGTTTTCTATATGTTAAACAATTTTGATCATTTTAATTGAATTTTTATTCAATTAAATACATTTTTGAAAACAAATTAGGGTTTTGGATTAATTCAACCCTCATAAATCATTTTCAAAACTTTTTGGGCCTCTAATAGAGTGTAAGACCCAATCTTTTTTTGACCAAACCTTTTTGGGCCACAGTATATTGTATAAGTCCTGATACCGTCAAAAACAAACGGCGCGATCGTCGCCTTTTCAAAACAAAAAAACCTTGGGCCTACCCTCGAGTAGTAAGACCCATTTATTTTCTTAAAACTCATTTGGGCCTCTAATAGAGTGTAAGACTCAATCCCCTTTTAACCAAAACATTTTGGGCTTCAGATATTGTATAAGTCCCTTCGCGTTAAAAGAAAATCTCGGCGCGATCGCCATTTCAAACGAAAAATCATCTGGGCCTACCCTCGTGTTATAAGCCCCACTCTTTTTCTTTAAACCTTTTGGGCCTCGTGTTGTAAGACCCATCCCTTTGTACATAAAACCTTTTTGGGCCTCAGTCACTTGTATAAGTCCCTCTGTACAAATTCAAACAGTGCGCTCACGGATAAAACCTTGGGCCTCTCCTTGAGCTGTAAGCCCCAAATCTTTCTTTTTCAAAGCACTTTCTCCTTTGATTTTGAAATATACTATTGTTTTCAATCTTTCTTTGTTGAACAACTAACCAAACAGCATGGAAGCTCTACAACTGAGTAAGTGTTTATATGCTTTCATTTACCGCTTTCATATACATATAACTGTATTGTGGGGCTGTCTCGCTGTAAGTCTTCTTTCATAAACTCATATCAACTGTGTAATAATAGTATAGATATTTTGAGTTTCCCCGGCAACTACGTCTAGCATTAAACCCGTTGAACACTCTTAAATAGTCAAAATTAGATCCCCATAGGATTACCAGACACAGTTTTCCCTCCTCTTGGGGTTAAACAATATGGAGACATGAAAGGCAGCATTCTCGGTGAACCCTTTCATAGACTGTCACTTGTAGAAGTTGTCAAAGAAACTCTATTCCCCAGAGATGATCTTTTCTCTGTGAATGGCATCTCTTGAGTTTCTTCCAAATTCTCGGACTTTCCTGGCTTGATCTATTCTCGGTGAATGGCATGTCTTGAACTTCTCGGGGTTTGGGGACCCATCGGCTTCTTAAAAGCACTTGTCAAGAAACTCTATTCCCCAGAGATGATCTTTTCTCCGTGAATGGCATCTCTTGAGTTTCTTCCAAATTCTCAAACTTTCCTGGCTTGATCTATTCTCGATGAATGACATGTCTTGAATTTCTCGGGGTTTGGGGACCCATCCGTTTCTTAAAAGCATCGGCCTCCTCTTGGGCATTGTACAAGGACCCACAAGCTTCCTAAAAGCAACCCCGCCTCCTCTTGGGCTTAGTACAAGGACCTGTCGGCTTCTTAGAAGTATTCACAGCCTCCTCTTAGGCTTCGTATAATAATCTCTTCCTCCGGGAATGATAGCCTCCTCTTGGGCATCGTACAAGGACCCGTCGGCTTCTTAAAAGCTTCCAGCCTCCTCTTGGGCTTCGTACAAATTGTCCCGACGACCTCCTAGAGGTATAGGAACAGAACTTAGTCATCTGCATAGAGAGTTCCTTTCAAAGAGTCTACTACTGTTTCTCAAAGCATAGTACAGAAGATAAAACTCTAGACACGGACAGTCTAATATCCTTGAGTCTCAAAGACATTCTCAATTGACCCCTTCGTTAAATAGGAAGAAAACCCATAGACTCGGACAGTCTCAATACCCTTCGGATTTCCCAATTCCTTAAAGAACAGGAATAACCCGGATCCTCGAATAAAATCCTTGAGTACAGTGTTGCTCATATAAGAACTGATTTTCTCTTTCAAAATCAGTATAATGGACCTGTCACTCAACTGAAACAGTCACCATAGCCTCCTCTTGGGCTTTGTACAATGATCCTCCCCAGCGGAGTCAAACAAAGTTTAGCCTCTCTCTCGGGCTTTGTACGAGACACATAAGAGACTCCCTCGTTGAGTCAATCACCCTTTCGCCTCCATCTCGGGCATTATACGAGATACAAAAAGATTCTTATTGAGCTAAACAAACAATAGCCTCCCTCTTGTGCTTCATACGAGATACAAAAAAAACTCTCTTGTTGAGTCAAATAGCCTTCATCTCAGGCTTTATACGAGATACCAAAAGATTCCCTCGTTGAGTCAAACCCTTTTAGCCTCTCTCTCGGGCTTTGTACGAGACACATATTAGCCTCCTCTTAGGCTTTGTATAAGAAAACCACTGGTTGATCCAATCAACCTTTTAGCATCAAAGTTGTGCCTCGTTCACAATACACAAACATTAACAACTCATTCCCCTTCATCTAATTGCTGTAATCGGCAAGCCTCTGGATAATCTACATCCACGCCAATGTCCCTCTTTTAGCATGAGAAATTCCTAAGGAAAGATAGCATTGCTCTACACTGAGTTAAAGTCTTCTCCTTCAAGTTAAAATCCCCTATAAATGAAATTATGGCATTGTCGGATTCACAAATCCCGGTTAAAGTAATTCTCCTTTATAAACAGTTGTGACATACAGACCCCCTTTAGAGATGACAAATTCTCTCTAAAGTCAACACCCTTTTTAGCTTCACATCTTGGGCTTTGAACAAGATACAAATACACCTTTAGCTTCATATCTTGGGCTTTGAACAAGATACAAACCACCTTTAGCTTCACGTCTTGGGCTTTGAACAAGACACCAAAATAACCATTTCCTACCATAGAATAGGAGGAACTACGAACGCTCTGATTTCCCTGTTTCGGTAAACGGGAATACATAGGCATAAGATTGAAAGAAAAATCTTAGCGAGCACACTAAACAAAAACCCAAAATCCCATACTTCCATATATCCGTCCTAACATCTTAACCTCCCACCAATTAACCGAACACCACTTTTAAAAAAATAAACCTAATAGAGACCCCGAATCTTTGTAGCATCTGTAAACCAACAGTTCTGACGTTTAAACTCAGTTTGCAAGCAGGATTAATTTGAGACATCTATTTCCCTTCCTTCATCAGCTTTAATAGGATAAAAAATGAATCGAGCTGTAGACACCAAAGAGCGATAGCGCTTCGCAACCGCGTCCAAAATCGCTCGCTACAGAAAAATGGTGACTTCACTGGGGACCATGGCAACTCTGCTGGGGATTTGTCATTAGGAACTATCTCACCTTTGTAGCAGGCTCTTGTTCTCTTCTCATCTATTAGGTAGAAACTTTATAAGCGGCGCCCACCATGGGGCTCTTCTACCCATTTTTCTTTTCTCTTGTATTAAACCACAGAATGGGGCTTCCGCCGGGGAACCCATTTTCTGTCAGGAGGTTAGGATTCATAGCTTTAAAGGTCTAGGATGTTTAGGACAAATATATATATTGCTTTTCCTAATTGCTATACCTGTTTATTTTTCTGCTAATGGGAATGCGTGTGATGCCGCATGTGGAAAGATTGAGTATACACTTAAGATAAGTGATGGCGACGAGGTCGACCATCAACCTCAGTGGAGGCTGACCAATGCAACCCATTCCCTCTCCTAGGCAATGAGCCGATTGTGATGTCTGAGAAGCTGAGGAGCCAAACCCTTTTGTAGTGCGGAAACTATCAGAAATAGTTGTCACGCGATACTACCCTCATTTGAGGCTGGTGATCTATTCTCGGTGAATGGCACTTACTCTAAGATTGCTCTACAACTCGCTGGCGATCCGCTTGTTGTTTTGCTTTCCTGGCAGGAGCTGATGATAATGAGTACAGGTACAAAAATCACTTTAGTATAAACCTTTGGGGATGTGTAGAGCCTTGACTTCATGACAACGACCCTTTGACCCCATGTTTTTTCTATGTTTTTGTGTGCTGCATTCATGCATTCATCTAAAAAACATTAAAACATTCAAAAAATTCTTCTCTTCTAGTCTCTCTGTTTTTTCAAATTAAACTAAGACTGTGATTGCAAATATCAGAGAAAAGGATTGCGCTAATGGATTTCGGTAGAAGGAGAACCCATAGGTATACCTTCAAGGTTCCAAAGCTAGAGGATTTAAGAGGTTTGGCGAGAACGATCACAAACCAAGAGGTCTTCAGAGCCAAATACGGAGGTCTGCTACCTCTGTTAAGGGTCCATGTGATTGAGGGAATCATGGACGCGCTCGTTCAATTCTACGATCCGGTCTATCACTGCTTTACATTCCCGGATTACCAGCTTGCACCAACGCTGAAGGAGTATTCTCATCTGATCGATTTACATATCACTGATCGAGCTCCATTTATCGGACTGGAAGAAATTCCAAAGAATCAGACCATTGCAAGAGCAATTCATTTGGACGAGTCTGAGGTCAAGACTCACATGACTACCAAGGGTGGCATACAAGGTTTGCCAGCCCAGTTCTTAACAAAGAAAGCCCTGTATTTTTCCAGTATAGGAAACGTGACTGCTTTTGAAAGTATCTTTGTCTTGCTCACCTACGGGTTATTTTTGTTTCCCAACATCAATAACTTCGTCGATATCACTCCATTAAGGTTTTTCTCATTGGAAACCCTGTGCCGACTTTGCTCGAAGATGCGTATCATTCTGTACACTTGGGAAATTTGTACAGCGGAGGGGAGATCACATGCTGTGTACCTTTGCTTTACAAATGGTTTATCTCCCACTTGCCCAAGTCTGCTGCTTTTTGGGATTGCAAGAGTGCCTTACGTTGGTCGCAGAAGATCATGTCCCTCACCAACTCTGATATAGATTGGTGTAATAGGATCTATGATGGAATCAGAATCATTGATCGTTGTGGAAACTTGCCCAACGTACCCCTTATAGGAACTAAAGGAGGAATCAACTACCATCCAGTTCTCGTTCGTCATCAATTTGGATACCCGATGAGGCATGTCCCACGGAATGCTCATCTGGAAGGTCTTTTCTTTAAGGAAGGAGAAAATGACAGAGCACTAAAGACTGAAATAGTGCACGTTTGGAAACACGTTCATAAGAAAGGACGAGAGTCTCTGGGAAAACCAGACTGTGTCTCGGTGGAGCCTTATCTCCACTGGGTACAAACTAGAGCTCTCAAGCTAAAGATGCCTTATCCTCGTTACGGAATTCTTCCGCCGAGGGAATCTATCATGTACTTCATGACGAAAACTGAAAAGCTTCGGGTTACTCTCAACAAAGTTCAAAAGGAGAAAAGGTCTTGGAAGAACAAGTACTGCACCCTCAACGTAGAGTGCATCAAAATACAGCAACTACTGAAAGAGAAAGATGCTCTGATTGAAATTTTGGAGCAACATGCTGTAGAGAATCAAGATGACCAAAGGAATTTGCTCGCTCCTTTCACCTGGCAAAGGAATGACAACCCGACAACGGCCCAAGAGCCCCGGTCAAAGAAGAGGAAAGTACCAGAGTCAGCACCTGATTTCTCTTCAGAGAGGACTCAGGACCCATTAGCTTAGGTTTCTATTTCTGTACCTTGTAATATACTGTATTTCCATTTCTGTAATCCTTTGAATTTCAATAAAAAGGGGTTTCCCCAAAGTTTGATATTTGCAATCTAATTGTCGAAGTTTATTTTGATTAAACCAAAAACACAATTAATATAATCATTGCATTCATCATTCTCACATCGTGTATTCTCCTTACCTACGAATCTTACGTTTGTGTCTCGGTTCTAGAGTCAAACTGTCTCATTCGTATAATACTCGGGCCAATCGTCAGAAAAAGATGGATGATCTTGAGGAAGAAAACAGAGAGTTGAAAGAAGAGATCGACGCTCTGAGAGAGGATATGAGAAAGCTTCGTAACGACATGCAAGCCATGGCAGAAGCTCAGCTACAAAGAACTGTGATCTCAGAGATCACCTCAGCGCCCATAGTGGAGAAGTTTGATTCTAGGTATCAGATGCCGAAAGATCGTCCTTGGGGCATGCCTGCAAACTATATCCCGGAAGGATATATTCTGCCGATCGCTGAAGATCAGGGAATCACAACAGATGCCGCTGGTCCTGAAGGTTACAAACTTCGGGAAAGCGAAGATGCCAGGGGCACACTGAGGACTCCTGAAGGTTACAAACTTCGGGAAACGCCAAGATTTGCTGTCGTAGTCACGGTACCACCCCCTGTGGTACACATTATCCCGGAAGGACAGATTCCACATATACCTTTTGGTAAAAAGGAAACTATGTTTGACCGAATGGATGAATTCCAGGAATAGTTCTTGGAAATGTATAAGGGACTGCAAGCCATTCGCGGTCAGGATCTATTTGGAAAGGACGCCGCAGACCTCTACTTGGTCCCCAATGTGAAAGTTCCACACAAGTTCCAAGTGCCCGACTTTGAAAAGTACAAGGGTAACTCTTTCCCTCAAAGTCACTTGGTGATGTACGCTCGGCGAATGTCAGCTCAGACAGAGAATCAGGACCTACTGATTCACTACTTCCAGGATAGTTTAACCGGTGCCGCATTAAAATGGTACATGGGTTTAAACTGCGCCACGATCAGCACTTTCAGAGATCTTGGCACTGCCTTCGTCCAACAATACAAATACAATTTGGACATGGCACCCGATAGAGATCAACTCAGATCAATGTCGCAAAAGGACAAGGAAACCTTTAAGGAGTATGCTCAAAGGTGGCGTGAAATCGCCGCTCAAATTTGTCCACCTCTTGAGGAAAAAGAGAGGACAAAAATCTTCTTAAAGACCTTAAGCTCATTTTACTATGACCGAATGGTTGCCAGTGCGCCCAGTGACTTCACCGAAATGGTCGGCATGGGTGTACGTCTTGAGGAAGCCGTCCGAGAAGGACGTTTAGCAAAAGACGCTGGACCATCGAGCGGTACTAAAAAATACGGTAGTGCTCTCCCTAAGAAAAAAGAGCAAGATATTGGGAATATCTCTCTCGGAAAGCAAAGGCGACGTTATCAACCAGTAGCAGCTATAATTCCTGCTATCAACCCTGCGCATATGCCTACGTATCAAACTCAGGTTGCGCAAAGCCAACCTGATCAGCAAAGGACAGGACAGCCTCTTCAGCAGGCTCGTCCCCAATACAACAACAACCATACAACACGGCCACCAGGGTTTGATCCTATACCCATATCGTACGCAGAACTATTTCCGTTACTACTGGCTAAGGGGCACATTCAGACTAAGTCTCCTCTTACAGTACCGGAAAATCCGCCTTTCTGGTTTAAGGTGGATCAAACTTACCCATATCATCAAGGAGGTCTAGGGCATAACATTGAGAATTGTCTCAATTTCGAATCCGACGTGCAAAAACTTGTTAGGAGCGGGGTCTTATCCTTCAAGGATACAAATCCTAATGTTCTTATGAACCCGCTGCCTCAACACGAGAAGGCTGCAGTCAATTTGATAGAAGGAGAATCTAACAATGTTTATCAAATTCACTATGTACTCTTGTTGAAGACCAATCTGGTCAAGATGCATTGTAGACAGAGTGGATATGGCCATGTGCCACCTCATAACTATCACCAGTGTGATATCTGCTCTAAAGACAACCAGGGATGTTTTGTGGTGCAAGCAGCTCTACAGGAACAAATGGATCTCGGATGGATCCAAGAGCACCGAGTTCGTGGAGTTAACATGGTCTACACGAATTCTAACGTCATTCAAAACCACGACATCCGTGCGATGAATGTCAAGTTAGTGGCAATGCACTCAAGGCAAAGCCAGTATCATAATCTGCCGCGACACGATTACAGTTCTTGTCTGACTTACTCGGTAAACAAACAGGGATGCTCTTTCATACAAGAGGCCCTCCAACGCCAGATGGATCTTGGATGGATCCAAGACTACCATGATAGGAACCCTTATTAGATCAACATGGTTCAGATATTCAATATTCGCGTGATGAATACCAACCTGGTAAAGTTACATGCTGAGCAGGTCCGAATCGGATTCTTAATATCACACGACTATCAAAGCTGTAAGGCGGGTTGCGAAAACGATCGAGGTTGTAGCCTTGTCTAGGAGGCACTTCAGCACTTGTTAAATCACTGGTGGATGCCAATCTATATGGATGAAGATACTCAGCAAATTAGTATCAGTAACAGGAATCCTACTCGACGTCAGAGTCAGGATGTCCGATCAATGGAAGCTAACCTAGTGAGGTTACATTGTATTCAAAGTGGGCGTGGCCAGGTGCCACCACACAATTATGACCGTTGTAGCGTCTGTTCGGAAAGTAACCAAGGGTGTTACCTTGTGAGAGCAGCTCTTCAGGGTCAGGTGGACCGTGGAGAGATTCGCCCATATCCAGGTTCTGGACCCATCAACTGGACGCCGAACTACCTTGCCGATCAAGTTGAGGATGTTGTCACAATCTCTGGTCATCACAGGACCAGGGATGTTTTTGCCATTATCCCTCTACTTGACGAATCTAAAGTTCCCAACCGGGAACGGATCGAGATTACTTATGATGGTCAGAAAAATCAGAAGGTTCCCATAGTCATCTATCTACCGGGACCACTACCGTATGAATCAACTAAGGCTATCCCTTACAAATATGGTGCAACGACAGTTGAAAATGGAAAGGAAATTCCATTACCCTCCGTCGTGAATATTGCAGACATCAGTCGTGTAACACGAAGCGGTCGAATCTTCAACCGAGGAGTTGGATAACCTCACAAGGAAAAGGAACTTCAGACAGAAGCTCCCGATCCATCAGTCAGTCAATCCAGTAATCCCGACCTTTCGAAAAATAATGATGAGATGCTGAAGCTCATCCAAAGGAGTGAATATAACATTGTCGATCAGCTGTTACAGACTCCTTCAAAGATCTCGGTATTATCACTGTTACTTAGTTCAGAAGCCCACAGGGAGGATCTACAGAAAGTCTTGGAGCAAGCCTTTGTGGAACAGGATGTAACAATCAGACAGTTCGATAGCATTGTCTCAAACATCACTTCCTGCAATAACTTAGGATTTAGTGATGAGGAATTACCTGAAGAGGGTCGTCGTCATAACATGGCGCTCAATATCACAGCCAACTGCCAGGACGATGCTTTAGCCAGTGTACTGGTAGACACATGGTCAGCCCTGAATGTTATGCCGAAGTCCACTTTGATGCAATTATCATTCAAAGGCCCTCCGATGAGAGCTAGCAAGGTTGTCGTCAAAGCATTCGACGGATCCAGAAAAACGGTTATCGGCGAAGTCGATCTTCCCATAACTATCGGTCCTCACACTTTCCAAGTCACTTTCCAAGTCATGGACATCCGGGAAACGTACAGTTGTTTATTAGGAAGACCTTGGATACATCAGGCTGGAGCGGTAACTTCGACCCTCCACCAAAAGCTAAAGTTCGTTCAGAACGATCAACTTGTCACAGTCTGTGGAGAATAGGCCTTGCTCGTGAGTAGCTTATCATCATCTACTTGTGTAGAACCCGAGGAGGTTATTGGAACTCAATTCCAAGCACTGTCGGTAAGCAAGAACGATCAATCCGGAGGAGGAACTTCGATTTCCTCATACAAAGATGCTATTAAAGCAGTCGAGAGTATCGATACAACAGGATGGGGGCAGCTTGTCATTCCTACTAGCAATACAACAAAGAAGGGTCTTGGTTTTTCTGCAACCTGTACCCGGACAACTGCCAACGGTGAAAGTCTTCATCCCCTTCAAAACTTCTTCCACAGTGGAGGTTTTCTTCACCCAGTGTCTCAAACAGTACATGCTATCAATGAGGAAGATCCGTCTGACACAGATGAAGAATGGAAGTCCTATCTTAATGAGGACGATTATATGTCTCAGGAAGAGGTGCCTACGCCATTTTGCTATCCCGCACAGAGTCCGAGATTTATACCACGATCAGATGTCGAAATGATATATGGAGATTGTGATCCAGAAGGATGTCGTGCTCTGCCAAATTCATTAGAGGAAGACACTATGATGAAAGACAACTTTGACTACAACTACTATGGCCCAATGGATGGTCTGCCAATGTGGCAACCTTATCCAGGAGATTTGGGGCAAGAGAGTCAGCCGAATAATGAAAATCAACTGAGTCTCATTGAACAGAATACCTGTGTCTCCACCATGTCATGGGATCAACACTCAGGTCATCTAGAAGCTACTCAACATGACGATGAATTTGCAACATTTGCAGGACTTGAATTCATCAACTATGCTTTTCCCGAGGTCAACGTCATCGAGAGAGATGACTCCTCTAGTTCCAAAGAAGTTTGGGACACCCTGGGACAACTGAGTGGAAAGTACGACTATATGGTCAAATACACCGCTCCCGAAAGCTCTTGTATTAAGCTCGAAGATATCCAGCCAACTGGATGGGGAGATATAGTTAAGAGCACCAATGCTATGCAAAATACAACTGAGGAATCCTCCTACGACAATTCTGCCTGGGAGACAGATTCCAATGATCCTGCTCCACTAGAAATCAGCGTTATTTCTGAAGACAAATCAAGGAAGGTGCCAGACTTTGTGATTCACCGAGGAGTTCGCCGCCAATGGGTTGCCGTCGAGGTTCTGAAGATCGTTCATCAGTCAAAGTAATTGCCATCTTTTAACCTTTCACCCTGCCCAGGTGAAACGGATGTTTGGATAGGGCTCGCTTTCTGTAAATTTCCCTCTTCGCTTCGTCCAAAGTGACAGAGTTTTGTTTTATAGGGTTGTAGTTTCAAGAATTGACTAGTTCATTAATAAAATAACGTCGTTCTGTAATTTTCGCATTAATTGATGTTTTCTCTTTTTGCTTTTTCAGAAAATGGTAATCCTAAAAAACAATTCAATAACAAAAACAAGCAGTAATAAAAAATACACTGCACACACTTTTGCATTTTCTCTATCTCTTCTAAACACAAATCATACCGTCATGCAGATTGCTTATTTTAAACCCCGTTGAAACATACGATCCGTTGCCTTCTCCCAACTTTGAGTTCCCGGTATTTGGTGCTGAAGAAGAAGTTGACGACAAAATTCCCGAAGAGATCTCCCGATTACTCAGACAAGAGGAAAGGTCCATTGAACCTCATAAAGAACCGTTGGAAACGGTAAACTTGGGTTCAGAACAAGAGAGAAAAGAAATCAGGATTGGGGCACTTCTCTGTCCAATTGCCAAAGAGAGTTTGATAAAGCTTCTCAAAGAGTTTCTCGATGTATTTGCTTGGTTCTATCAGGATATGCCAGGGTTGGATACCAGCATCGTGGAACATCATTCACCATTGAGATCGGAATGTCCACCAGTAAAGCAAAGGTTGAGACGCACTCACCCAGACATGGCCATCAAAATCAAAGAGGAAGTACAGAAACAGATTGACGCGGGATTCCTCGCTATATCTGAATATCCTCAATGGTTAGCCAACATCGTACCCGTTCCCAAAAAGGACGGAAAGGTCAGAATGTGTGTTGATTACAGGGATCTGAAAAAGGCAAGTCCAAAGGACGACTTTCCTTTACCACACATTGACATGCTGGTAGACAGCACAACAAAGTTCAAAGTTTTCTCCTTCATGGATGGATTCTCGGGCTATAACCAGATCAAAATGGCACCGAAAGACATGGAGAAAACTTCGTTCATTACCCCCTAGGGTACCTTTTGTTACAAGGTAATGCCGTTCGGTTTGAAGAACGCCGGGGCAACCTATCAAAGGGCCATGACTACGCTGTTTCATGACATGATACACAAAGAAATCGAGGTATATGTCGATGATATGATTGCAAAATCTAAGACAGAAGAGGAGCATGTGACCCACCTGTCAAAACTATTCGAGCGTTTGAGAAAGTACAAACTTCGCTTGAATCCCAACAAGTGCACCTTTGGTGTGCGTTCAGGGAAACTACTAGGGTTCATCGTCAGCCAGAATGGAATTGAGGTTGATCCTGACAAGGTCAAGGCCATTCGAGAAATGCCTTCTCCAAAAACTGAAAAACAAGTCAGAGGATTCCTGGGACGTTTGAACTACATCTCCAGATTCATATTCCTTATGACCACCACGTGTGCGCCGTTTTAAAATTACTCAAAAAGAACCAGGATTGCGTTTGGTCAGAAGATTGCCAAACTGCCTTCGACAGTATTAAGGAATACCTGTTAAATCTGCCGATTCGATCACCTCCAGTGGAAGGAAGACCACTGATCATTTACCTCACAGTCCTAGAGGACTCAATGGGATGTGTACTTGGCCAACAAGACGAAACCAAATGGAAGGAGTCTGCCATTTACTATCTAAGCAAGAAATTCACCGACTGCGAGACTCGATACACGATGCTTGAGAAAACTTGTTGCGCTTTGGCTTGGGCAGCCAAACGTCTTCGCCAATACATGATTCATCATACTACTTGGTTAATCTCAGAAATGGATCCAATCAAGTATCAAAAAGCCTGCTCTCACGGGAAGGATTTCCCGTTGGCAGATGTTGTTATCAGAATATGACATAGAGTACCACGCTCAGAAAGCCGTTAAAGGAAGTATTTTAGCTGATCATTTGGCTCATCAATCGATTGACGATCAAGAATCAATCGGGTTTGACTTCCCAGACGAAGATGTCATGTATTTGAAAATGAAGGATTGCGATGAACCGCTACCCAGTGAAGGGCCAGAACCAGATTCCCAATGGGGACTTATCTTTGACGGAGCTGTCAATCATTACGGAAATGGAATTGGGGCGATTATCATAACACCTCAAGGTACCCACATTCCTTTCACCGCCAGACTTACGTTCAAGTGTACGAACAACGAGGCCGAATACGAAGCTTGTATTATGGGTCTCGAAGAAGCAATTGATTTAAGGATCAAAAACTTGGACGTATATGGGGACTCAGCCCTGGTTATCAATCAGATAAAAGGAGATTGGAACACATACCAATCAGGATTGATTCCTTACAAAGACTACGCGAGAAGGTTGCTACCTTTCTTCAACAGAGTCGAGTTTCATCACATCCCTCGTGATGAGAATCACATGGCTGACGCTTTAGCCACTCTCTCTTCCATGATTAGTGTAGGTCAATGGAATGACCTACCTAAGATCGACATAATGCGCCTTGAAAGGCCCGCCTACGTCTTCACGATCAAAGCAGTCATAGACGACAAACCTTGGTATCACGATATCAAATGCTTCCTTCAGAAACAAGAGTACCCACCTGGGGCATCCAGGAAAGACAGAAAAACCCTCAGAAGACTGGCTGGAAGCTTCTTCCTGAGCTGTGACACTCTTTATAAGAGGAATTTTGACTTGGTCTTGCTCTGATGCGTAGACAGACCAGAAGCAGACATGCTTATGAAAGAAATTCATGAAGGATCCTTTGGCACTCATGCCAACGGACACACAATGGTGAGAAAAATTCTGAGAGCAGGGTACTATTGGTTGACCATGGAATCCGACTGCTACAAGTACATAAGGAGGTGTCACAAGTGTCAGGTATACTCCGACAAAATTCATGTACCGCCATCACATCTCAAAGTTCTCTCTTCCCCGTGGCCTTTTTCCATATGGGGAATCGACATAATTGGCTTGATCGAACCTAAGGCTTCAAACGGACATCGGTTCATTTTAGTAGCCATTGACTACTTCACCAAGTGGGTCGAAGAAGCGTCGTACGCTAATGTAACCCGACAAGTGGTGGTCCGATTTATCAAAAACAATATCATCTGCCATTATGGTGTTCCGAGCCAGATCATTACTGATAATGGATCTAACTTGAACAATAAGATAATGAAAGAGTTGTGCGCAGAGTTCAAGATCGAACACCATAACTCATCTCCCTACCGACCAAAGATGAACGGAGCGGTAGAAGCGGCTAACAAGAACATCAAGAGGATTGTTCAAAAGATGGTTGTAACCTACAAAGATTGGCACGAGATGCTACCCTTTGCGCTTCATGGTTATCGAACATCTGTTCGCACTTCAACAGAGGCTACCCCTTTCTCTCTAGTATATGGCATGGAGGAAGTTCTCCCCATCGAAGTAGAGATCCTATCAATCCGAGTATTGATGGAAGCTAAGCTCACCGAAGCTGAATGGTGTCAAAGCTGACACGACGAACTGAATCTAATCGAAGAAAAGAGAATAACGGCACTATGCCATGGTCAATTGTATCAACAGAGAATGAAGAAGGCGTTCGACAAAAAGGTTCGACCCCGCATCTTCAGGAAAGGAGACCTTGTGCTCAAGAAGATACAATCATTTCTCACTGATTCGCGAGGCAAGTGGACTCCGAATTATGATGGACCCTACGTGGTCACGAAAGCTTTCTCAGGCGGCGCCTTGAGACTTGTAACCATGGACGGAGAGGAATTTTCCTACCCCACGAATGTTGATGTAGTCAAGGAATACTTCGCCTAAACTAAAAAAAAAAAAAACGTCTCGGTGGATTGAAAACCCGAAAGGGAGGTCCAGGCAAAAGTTAGAGACATAAAAAAAAATCATCCCGATGGATTGGAAACATCGTAGTACAATCCAGGAAAAAATTAGGGATAATGGCAAGTAACTATGTTCAACGGAGGCGAGTCCCTCAGCAGCAGCAGTTACATCATCCGTCAGAAAACTCCAGTCAAGGTCATCTTCGACAGAAGCTCAAGATGCCCCGAATTCAAAGTTGGTAGAAGGATAGCGGTCGTTATGTTTCAACGTAGCCCTTTTCCCTGTAAATTACCATTTTCTAACTTTGTAAATACTCTTTGGAATCACGCGTTTGGCTGATCTTCATCTTATCAATAAAATTTGATCCCTTGTGCTTTTGTTTGTAATTCTCATTTGTTTTAGCTTTACAGAACGACGTTTTAATATGATCAGCGATTCTTGAAATAAAACAAAAATGAATTTACTGGTTAAAACTTTTTCTGCTTTTTAATAAAGACGGTAATTTCTTTTGACTGTTAAACATCAAAAGAACATCAATCGCTTCTCCAGAAGTAAGCGAACTTCGAAGTGCAGAATCAAAGTACTCCTTCTAACCCAGTACGCCTGAATGAAGGGATCAGCTGTGTCAGAGACCTTGTTTCGTCTGACACGCCTCGGCCGAGTTCTTATCTCCTAAGCCCGACCAACGTAGTTCCCCGCGAGGACTACTTCTCCTAAGCAAGGTAGAATTGCCACTTTTGGACCAACGGTACTTCTTCGCCCCGTGATGGCCGAGTATCCAGTCATGTTCATCTATTAGTTTGTATGTCGCGTCAGTTTTGTCAGCATATACATACATACATCATGCATTATTTATTTGCATTCACATTTCATATTGCATCACTATCACTCTAGTCGGTCTTGTCCCCTAGTGATAGAAGTTCTCTCAATCGAGTTGTCAGTTCTTACCTCGTTAGGAAATGTTGCGTTTGAACAACCTCGCCTCCAGTTTATTTCTGGAAAGAAGTTGGCCCTTGACCACTTTGATAACTTGAACCTCTGAAAAACCAGAGGAACTTTCAGTCAGCATCACTCTTCGCCATTGAAGATGATATCCTTGCTTTCCCGGATTAAGGAAAATCCACAGAGAAAGCCTCGTAATCAGAGATTCGGCAGCATGCCAGTTTCGCTCCGAAAAGATCGCTGATGAAAAGGTCCTCGGCACCTCAAAATTGGTCCCCATCATATGGCATTTCTCCGGGAAGATCCTGTTGGTTGCAGAATAGGGCAAGCAAGCAAAAATATTTATTTTTGGAAGAATTCCCTCCGGGATTTATGTCGTGTCCACAGAGATCGGTTCGAGGGAAAGAATGTCGTTCGACAATCTCTCGCGTTAATGAGTTTGGGTTTAAAATGGTTTACAGGTAAAAACAAACAGAAAAGTAAAGATGAACATAAAAAGAGTACATTCTTTGAAGAGAAGAAACCTATCAAGCATGAATATACACTACTCAGAACAAACTTAAACCTATCAATCGGTCGCATTCAACATACAATACTCATCAAAATCATCACGTATCGCTCACAACAAAGGTTATGTCTAACGCACAGTTGAGAGAGCAACCGTATTACTCTCGTCGACGCTCTCGCGCACGATGCCTCGAAACACGGAAGACATTAAGTTCCGACACCATAAAGATTATTATCTAAATCTATCTCTAGAGTCTAGACAATAGATATCCATCCTTAATCAAGATTCATGATGTTTATCTCTAACACAACACAAGTCCAAACATAAATGCAAAAAGATCAAGGAAGACATCGATAATGATTTGTAAAGCATCTATATTATACAACCATGATCAATACATGTACATAGGTTTAGAGTAACAATACAAACATAACCCACAAAATAGAGAAATACATAGAGAAGAAATGGAGAAAAACCAAACATTTCTTGAGTTGTCGGCTCCGATTGATGAAGGATTCGACTCCGGATCATCCTAATGCATGCTCCAATGTGTTTTCTAGCCTAATTCTGGTCAAAAAATGCTATTGGATGGATTTGGAACTCAAAATATCAAACCCATCACTAAAAATTGATGAAAAATAGCTTAAATGGGCAAATCTGACTTTCCAGGTTCGCCTAGCGAGTCCCCGTTCGCTAGGCGAACGTAAACCGCCTTAAAGTTGAGTTTTTTCACGATTCTGGAACTTTTTGTTCGCCCTGGTTCGCCTAGCGAACAAGCTAGCGAGTGCTCGCTACGGGGGTTCGCCCAACGAACATGACAGAAAACCAGAATTTGTTTTGACCATAACTCTTGAACCGTAACTCCGATTGACGCACGGTTTGAAGCGTTGGAAAGCTTATTCAATGCTCTTTATGAATATGGAAAAATCCCATTGCTGGAACACCTACAAAAATAAATGAAAATCGATTAAACTCAATGAAATTTACACGGTAACGCGCTATATACCGAAAACGTAAAGTAAACGTATTTATAAACAAATCGGGTGTTATTCAAACGTTATCAACAAAAAGTATCGATAAGTACAACAAAACATATATACAAAAATAGGTACAATTTGCACTTATCAAACTCTCCCCAACTTACCTAATTGTTTGTCCACAAACAAGAATCAAACAAACTTGAAAATGCGCAAGAAATAGCCAAAGAATGACGAATCAACAGGTTTTGAAAAACGAAAACGAATGAATGGTTCATATGAAAACGGTACACGCAAAAAGTAAATACTTACCACTGGCTACGACGACAACATAGTCACGAAACAAACGCAAAATACAAAAATCATGCCAAACATTCTAAAACAACACAAGTTCCAAAGTGAATCACACCTAGTAAAAACAATCATCGGTAGATGAAAAACACAAAATGAGGTTCTTTCACTCACACAACAATCTTGCAAACAAAAGACTAAATTATGCATACATCCACAAATTCACATTGAAAATATAAAGGCAAGAATCACAAGGGCTTTTCAAGGCTGTAGCGTGGTCGGGTAAACAAACAAGGGGCAATTTCTAAAGGTAATTGAAACAAAAACTTGCCTAAACCTAAGGGAGTGAAAACTCACAAAGATTCAAACACAAAATTTCAACCAACTTCTTCCAAAATCCCAAGTGCTACACAACACACAATACTTATTTAGCACAATTATTGCAACTCTTTTTGTTTCCTTTTTCAAGGATTTTTCTTTTTTCTTTCTTTTTCACTTTTTTCTTTTCTTTTCTTTGTCATATTTTTCTCTTTTTTCTTTTCTTTTTCAATCCTCATAGAATCCAACCAATGAGTAAACAACCATTCTCTCCCCAACTTGAATTCAACCACATCATCATGTGAATACTCCCTACTTTCTAAGGCAAGGTAAAAATTCATACAACAACACAAAAAGTTGAGGGCTCAAGTAAAAACAACAATCAAGATCCACACAAAAATATGAATTTGACACTCATAGACAAGCATCAAGCTCAAACAACATGGATAATGACCAAAGGCTCAAAGGGGTTACAAATGATCACACACTCACAAGGTGAATTGACTATTTGGCTAAGGTGGTTGTGCTCAAAATGAAACAATTGCCTTGATCCTTTTCATGCATTCATATAATCAACACAAATAAAAGATTCAACATAATAAAATCCAGTTATAACAAGAATGTTGGTTCTCCGCGCATATATGAACAATTGAAGGCTACCTCACAAAAAGGTGGGAACTAAAGTGATTCACAATAAGAACAAGTATACAAAAGAATGGATGGCATGGAAGTTTGTAAAATGCATAAGTATCATGAATATGCTAACCAAACACTTGAATAAACGTCAAAATGTACAAGTATCAATATAAACAAGTGAAAATATACAACATGTACGATATCTACAAAACTCAAAAACAAAGAAACTATCGCAATGCGATTCAATATCAAAACCAATCCCCGGCAACGGCGCCATTTTGTTGGTTGCAGAATAGGGCAAGCAAGCAAAAATATTTATTTTCGGAAGAATTCCCTCCGGGATTTATGTCGTGTCCACAGAGATCAGTTCGAGGGAAAGAATGTCGTTCGACAATCTCTCGCGTTAATGAGTTTGGGTTTAAAATGGTTTACAGGTAAAAACAAACAGAAAAGTAAAGATGAACATAAAAAGAGTACATTCTTTGAAGAGAAGAAACCTATCAAGCATGAATATACACTACTCAGAACAAATGTAAACCTATCAATCGGTCGCATTCAACATACAATACTCATCAAAATCATCACGTATCGCTCACAACAAAGGTTATGTCTAACGTACAGTTGAGAGAGCAACCGTATTACTCTCGTCGACGCTCTCGCGCACGATGCCTCGAAACACGGAAGACATTAAGTTCCTACACCATAAAGATTATTATCTAAATCTATCTCTAGAGTCTAGACAATAGATATCCATCCTTAATCAAGATTCATGATGTTTATCTCTAACACAACACAAGTCCAAACATAAATGCAAAAAGATCAAGGAAGACATCGATAATGATTTGTAAAGCATCTATATTATACAAGCATGATCAATACATGTACATAGGTTTAGAGTAACAATACAAACATAACCCACAAAATAGAGAAATACATAGAGAAGAAATGGAGAAAAACCAAACATTTCTTGAGTTGTCGGCTCCGATTGATGAAGGATTCGACTCCGGATCATCCTAATGCATGCTCCAATGTGTTTTGTAGCCTAATTCTGGTCAAAAAATGCTATTGGATGGATTTGGAACAAAAAATATCAAACCCATCACTAAAAAATGATGAAAAATGGCTTAAATGGGCAAATCTGACTTTCCAGGTTCGCCTAGCGAGTTCCCGTTCGCTAGGCGAACGTAAACCGCCTTAAAGTTGAGTTTTTTCACGATTCTGGAACTTTTTGTTCGCCCCGGTTCGCCTAGCGAACAAGCTAGCGAGTGCTCGCTACGGGGGTTCGCCCAGCGAACATGACAGAAAACCAGAATTTGTTTTGACCATAACTCTTGAACCGTAACTCCGATTGACGCACGGTTTGAAGCGTTGGAAAGCTTATTCAATGCTCTTTATGAATATGGAAAAATCCCATTGCTGGAACACCTACAAAAATAAATGAAAATCGATTAAACTCAATGATATTTACACGGTAACGCACTATACACCGAAAACGTAAAGTAAACGTATTTATAAACAAATCGGGTGTTATTCAAACGTTATCAACAAAAAGTATCGATAAGTACAACAAAACATATATACAAAAATAGGTACAATTTGCACTTATCAAACTCTCCCCAACTTACCTAATTGTTTGTCCACAAACAAGAATCAAACAAACTTGAAAATGCGCAAGAAATAGCCAAAGAATGACGAATCAACAGGTTTTGAAAAACGAAAACGAATGAATGGTTCATATGAAAACGGTACACGCAAAAAGTAAATACTTACCACTGGCTACGACGACAACATAGTCACGAAACAAACGCAAAATACAAAAATCATGCCAAACATTCTAAAACAACACAAGTTCCAAAGTGAATCACACCTAGTAAAAACAATCATCGGTAGATGAAAAACACAAAATGAGGTTCTTTCACTCACACAACAATCTTGCAAACAAAAGACTAAATTATGCATACATCCACAAATTCACATTGAAAATATAAAGGCAAGAATCACAAGGGCTTTTCAAGGCTGTAGCGTGGTCGGGTAAACAAACAAGGGGCAATTTCTAAAGGTAATTGAAACAAAAACTTGCCTAAACCTAAGGGAGTGAAAACTCACAAAGATTCAAACACAAAATTTCAACCAACTTCTTCCAAAATCCCAAGTGCTACACAACACACAATACTTATTTAGCACAATTATTGCAACTCTTTTTGTTTCCTTTTTCAAGGATTTTTCTTTTTTCTTTCTTTTTCACTTTTTTCTTTTCTTTTCTTTGTCATATTTTTCTCTTTTTTCTTTTCTTTTTCAATCCTCATAGAATCCAACCAATGAGTAAACAACCATTCTCTCCCCAACTTGAATTCAACCACATCATCATGTGAATACTCCCTACTTTCTAAGGCAAGGTAAAAATTCATACAACAACACAAAAAGTTGAGGGCTCAAGTAAAAACAACAATCAAGATCCACACAAAAATATGAATTTGACACTCATAGACAAGCATCAAGCTCAAACAACATGGATAATGACCAAAGGCTCAAAGGGGTTACAAATGATCACACACTCACAAGGTGAATTGACTATTTGGCTAAGGTGGTTGTGCTCAAAATGAAACAATTGCCTTGATCCTTTTCATGCATTCATATAATCAACACAAATAAAAGATTCAACATAATAAAATCCAGTTATAACAAGAATGTTGGTTCTCCGCGCATATATGAACAATTGAAGGCTACCTCACAAAAAGGTGGGAACTAAAGTGATTCACAATAAGAACAAGTATACAAAAGAATGGATGGCATGGAAGTTTGTAAAATGCATAAGTATCATGAATATGCTAACCAAACACTTGAATAAACGTCAAAATGTACAAGTATCAATATAAACAAGTGAAAATATACAACATGTACGATATCTACAAAACTCAAAAACAAAGAAACTATCGCAATGCGATTCAATATCAAAACCAATCCCCGGCAACGGCGCCATTTTGTTGGTTGCAGAATAGGGCAAGCAAGCAAAAATATTTATTTTCGGAAGAATTCCCTCCGGGATTTATGTCGTGTCCACAGAGATCAGTTCGAGGGAAAGAATGTCGTTCGACAATCTCTCGCGTTAATGAGTTTGGGTTTAAAATGGTTTACAGGTAAAAACAAACAGAAAAGTAAAGATGAACATAAAAAGAGTACATTCTTTGAAGAGAAGAAACCTATCAAGCATGAATATACACTACTCAGAACAAATGTAAACCTATCAATCGGTCGCATTCAACATACAATACTCATCAAAATCATCACGTATCGCTCACAACAAAGGTTATGTCTAACGTACAGTTGAGAGAGCAACCGTATTACTCTCGTCGACGCTCTCGCGCACGATGCCTCGAAACACGGAAGACATTAAGTTCCTACACCATAAAGATTATTATCTAAATCTATCTCTAGAGTCTAGACAATAGATATCCATCCTTAATCAAGATTCATGATGTTTATCTCTAACACAACACAAGTCCAAACATAAATGCAAAAAGATCAAGGAAGACATCGATAATGATTTGTAAAGCATCTATATTATACAAGCATGATCAATACATGTACATAGGTTTAGAGTAACAATACAAACATAACCCACAAAATAGAGAAATACATAGAGAAGAAATGGAGAAAAACCAAACATTTCTTGAGTTGTCGGCTCCGATTGATGAAGGATTCGACTCCGGATCATCCTAATGCATGCTCCAATGTGTTTTGTAGCCTAATTCTGGTCAAAAAATGCTATTGGATGGATTTGGAACAAAAAATATCAAACCCATCACTAAAAAATGATGAAAAATGGCTTAAATGGGCAAATCTGACTTTCCAGGTTCGCCTAGCGAGTTCCCGTTCGCTAGGCGAACGTAAACCGCCTTAAAGTTGAGTTTTTTCACGATTCTGGAACTTTTTGTTCGCCCCGGTTCGCCTAGCGAACAAGCTAGCGAGTGCTCGCTACGGGGGTTCGCCCAGCGAACATGACAGAAAACCAGAATTTGTTTTGACCATAACTCTTGAACCGTAACTCCGATTGACGCACGGTTTGAAGCGTTGGAAAGCTTATTCAATGCTCTTTATGAATATGGAAAAATCCCATTGCTGGAACACCTACAAAAATAAATGAAAATCGATTAAACTCAATGATATTTACACGGTAACGCACTATACACCGAAAACGTAAAGTAAACGTATTTATAAACAAATCGGGTGTTATTCAAACGTTATCAACAAAAAGTATCGATAAGTACAACAAAACATATATACAAAAATAGGTACAATTTGCACTTATCAAACTCTCCCCAACTTACCTAATTGTTTGTCCACAAACAAGAATCAAACAAACTTGAAAATGCGCAAGAAATAGCCAAAGAATGACGAATCAACAGGTTTTGAAAAACGAAAACGAATGAATGGTTCATATGAAAACGGTACACGCAAAAAGTAAATACTTACCACTGGCTACGACGACAACATAGTCACGAAACAAACGCAAAATACAAAAATCATGCCAAACATTCTAAAACAACACAAGTTCCAAAGTGAATCACACCTAGTAAAAACAATCATCGGTAGATGAAAAACACAAAATGAGGTTCTTTCACTCACACAACAATCTTGCAAACAAAAGACTAAATTATGCATACATCCACAAATTCACATTGAAAATATAAAGGCAAGAATCACAAGGGCTTTTCAAGGCTGTAGCGTGGTCGGGTAAACAAACAAGGGGCAATTTCTAAAGGTAATTGAAACAAAAACTTGCCTAAACCTAAGGGAGTGAAAACTCACAAAGATTCAAACACAAAATTTCAACCAACTTCTTCCAAAATCCCAAGTGCTACACAACACACAATACTTATTTAGCACAATTATTGCAACTCTTTTTGTTTCCTTTTTCAAGGATTTTTCTTTTTTCTTTCTTTTTCACTTTTTTCTTTTCTTTTCTTTGTCATATTTTTCTCTTTTTTCTTTTCTTTTTCAATCCTCATAGAATCCAACCAATGAGTAAACAACCATTCTCTCCCCAACTTGAATTCAACCACATCATCATGTGAATACTCCCTACTTTCTAAGGCAAGGTAAAAATTCATACAACAACACAAAAAGTTGAGGGCTCAAGTAAAAACAACAATCAAGATCCACACAAAAATATGAATTTGACACTCATAGACAAGCATCAAGCTCAAACAACATGGATAATGACCAAAGGCTCAAAGGGGTTACAAATGATCACACACTCACAAGGTGAATTGACTATTTGGCTAAGGTGGTTGTGCTCAAAATGAAACAATTGCCTTGATCCTTTTCATGCATTCATATAATCAACACAAATAAAAGATTCAACATAATAAAATCCAGTTATAACAAGAATGTTGGTTCTCCGCGCATATATGAACAATTGAAGGCTACCTCACAAAAAGGTGGGAACTAAAGTGATTCACAATAAGAACAAGTATACAAAAGAATGGATGGCATGGAAGTTTGTAAAATGCATAAGTATCATGAATATGCTAACCAAACACTTGAATAAACGTCAAAATGTACAAGTATCAATATAAACAAGTGAAAATATACAACATGTACGATATCTACAAAACTCAAAAACAAAGAAACTATCGCAATGCGATTCAATATCAAAACCAATCCCCGGCAACGGCGCCATTTTGTTGGTTGCAGAATAGGGCAAGCAAGCAAAAATATTTATTTTCGGAAGAATTCCCTCCGGGATTTATGTCGTGTCCACAGAGATCAGTTCGAGGGAAAGAATGTCGTTCGACAATCTCTCGCGTTAATGAGTTTGGGTTTAAAATGGTTTACAGGTAAAAACAAACAGAAAAGTAAAGATGAACATAAAAAGAGTACATTCTTTGAAGAGAAGAAACCTATCAAGCATGAATATACACTACTCAGAACAAATGTAAACCTATCAATCGGTCGCATTCAACATACAATACTCATCAAAATCATCACGTATCGCTCACAACAAAGGTTATGTCTAACGTACAGTTGAGAGAGCAACCGTATTACTCTCGTCGACGCTCTCGCGCACGATGCCTCGAAACACGGAAGACATTAAGTTCCTACACCATAAAGATTATTATCTAAATCTATCTCTAGAGTCTAGACAATAGATATCCATCCTTAATCAAGATTCATGATGTTTATCTCTAACACAACACAAGTCCAAACATAAATGCAAAAAGATCAAGGAAGACATCGATAATGATTTGTAAAGCATCTATATTATACAAGCATGATCAATACATGTACATAGGTTTAGAGTAACAATACAAACATAACCCACAAAATAGAGAAATACATAGAGAAGAAATGGAGAAAAACCAAACATTTCTTGAGTTGTCGGCTCCGATTGATGAAGGATTCGACTCCGGATCATCCTAATGCATGCTCCAATGTGTTTTGTAGCCTAATTCTGGTCAAAAAATGCTATTGGATGGATTTGGAACAAAAAATATCAAACCCATCACTAAAAAATGATGAAAAATGGCTTAAATGGGCAAATCTGACTTTCCAGGTTCGCCTAGCGAGTTCCCGTTCGCTAGGCGAACGTAAACCGCCTTAAAGTTGAGTTTTTTCACGATTCTGGAACTTTTTGTTCGCCCCGGTTCGCCTAGCGAACAAGCTAGCGAGTGCTCGCTACGGGGGTTCGCCCAGCGAACATGACAGAAAACCAGAATTTGTTTTGACCATAACTCTTGAACCGTAACTCCGATTGACGCACGGTTTGAAGCGTTGGAAAGCTTATTCAATGCTCTTTATGAATATGGAAAAATCCCATTGCTGGAACACCTACAAAAATAAATGAAAATCGATTAAACTCAATGATATTTACACGGTAACGCACTATACACCGAAAACGTAAAGTAAACGTATTTATAAACAAATCGGGTGTTATTCAAACGTTATCAACAAAAAGTATCGATAAGTACAACAAAACATATATACAAAAATAGGTACAATTTGCACTTATCAAACTCTCCCCAACTTACCTAATTGTTTGTCCACAAACAAGAATCAAACAAACTTGAAAATGCGCAAGAAATAGCCAAAGAATGACGAATCAACAGGTTTTGAAAAACGAAAACGAATGAATGGTTCATATGAAAACGGTACACGCAAAAAGTAAATACTTACCACTGGCTACGACGACAACATAGTCACGAAACAAACGCAAAATACAAAAATCATGCCAAACATTCTAAAACAACACAAGTTCCAAAGTGAATCACACCTAGTAAAAACAATCATCGGTAGATGAAAAACACAAAATGAGGTTCTTTCACTCACACAACAATCTTGCAAACAAAAGACTAAATTATGCATACATCCACAAATTCACATTGAAAATATAAAGGCAAGAATCACAAGGGCTTTTCAAGGCTGTAGCGTGGTCGGGTAAACAAACAAGGGGCAATTTCTAAAGGTAATTGAAACAAAAACTTGCCTAAACCTAAGGGAGTGAAAACTCACAAAGATTCAAACACAAAATTTCAACCAACTTCTTCCAAAATCCCAAGTGCTACACAACACACAATACTTATTTAGCACAATTATTGCAACTCTTTTTGTTTCCTTTTTCAAGGATTTTTCTTTTTTCTTTCTTTTTCACTTTTTTCTTTTCTTTTCTTTGTCATATTTTTCTCTTTTTTCTTTTCTTTTTCAATCCTCATAGAATCCAACCAATGAGTAAACAACCATTCTCTCCCCAACTTGAATTCAACCACATCATCATGTGAATACTCCCTACTTTCTAAGGCAAGGTAAAAATTCATACAACAACACAAAAAGTTGAGGGCTCAAGTAAAAACAACAATCAAGATCCACACAAAAATATGAATTTGACACTCATAGACAAGCATCAAGCTCAAACAACATGGATAATGACCAAAGGCTCAAAGGGGTTACAAATGATCACACACTCACAAGGTGAATTGACTATTTGGCTAAGGTGGTTGTGCTCAAAATGAAACAATTGCCTTGATCCTTTTCATGCATTCATATAATCAACACAAATAAAAGATTCAACATAATAAAATCCAGTTATAACAAGAATGTTGGTTCTCCGCGCATATATGAACAATTGAAGGCTACCTCACAAAAAGGTGGGAACTAAAGTGATTCACAATAAGAACAAGTATACAAAAGAATGGATGGCATGGAAGTTTGTAAAATGCATAAGTATCATGAATATGCTAACCAAACACTTGAATAAACGTCAAAATGTACAAGTATCAATATAAACAAGTGAAAATATACAACATGTACGATATCTACAAAACTCAAAAACAAAGAAACTATCGCAATGCGATTCAATATCAAAACCAATCCCCGGCAACGGCGCCATTTTGTTGGTTGCAGAATAGGGCAAGCAAGCAAAAATATTTATTTTCGGAAGAATTCCCTCCGGGATTTATGTCGTGTCCACAGAGATCAGTTCGAGGGAAAGAATGTCGTTCGACAATCTCTCGCGTTAATGAGTTTGGGTTTAAAATGGTTTACAGGTAAAAACAAACAGAAAAGTAAAGATGAACATAAAAAGAGTACATTCTTTGAAGAGAAGAAACCTATCAAGCATGAATATACACTACTCAGAACAAATGTAAACCTATCAATCGGTCGCATTCAACATACAATACTCATCAAAATCATCACGTATCGCTCACAACAAAGGTTATGTCTAACGTACAGTTGAGAGAGCAACCGTATTACTCTCGTCGACGCTCTCGCGCACGATGCCTCGAAACACGGAAGACATTAAGTTCCTACACCATAAAGATTATTATCTAAATCTATCTCTAGAGTCTAGACAATAGATATCCATCCTTAATCAAGATTCATGATGTTTATCTCTAACACAACACAAGTCCAAACATAAATGCAAAAAGATCAAGGAAGACATCGATAATGATTTGTAAAGCATCTATATTATACAAGCATGATCAATACATGTACATAGGTTTAGAGTAACAATACAAACATAACCCACAAAATAGAGAAATACATAGAGAAGAAATGGAGAAAAACCAAACATTTCTTGAGTTGTCGGCTCCGATTGATGAAGGATTCGACTCCGGATCATCCTAATGCATGCTCCAATGTGTTTTGTAGCCTAATTCTGGTCAAAAAATGCTATTGGATGGATTTGGAACAAAAAATATCAAACCCATCACTAAAAAATGATGAAAAATGGCTTAAATGGGCAAATCTGACTTTCCAGGTTCGCCTAGCGAGTTCCCGTTCGCTAGGCGAACGTAAACCGCCTTAAAGTTGAGTTTTTTCACGATTCTGGAACTTTTTGTTCGCCCCGGTTCGCCTAGCGAACAAGCTAGCGAGTGCTCGCTACGGGGGTTCGCCCAGCGAACATGACAGAAAACCAGAATTTGTTTTGACCATAACTCTTGAACCGTAACTCCGATTGACGCACGGTTTGAAGCGTTGGAAAGCTTATTCAATGCTCTTTATGAATATGGAAAAATCCCATTGCTGGAACACCTACAAAAATAAATGAAAATCGATTAAACTCAATGATATTTACACGGTAACGCACTATACACCGAAAACGTAAAGTAAACGTATTTATAAACAAATCGGGTGTTATTCAAACGTTATCAACAAAAAGTATCGATAAGTACAACAAAACATATATACAAAAATAGGTACAATTTGCACTTATCAAACTCTCCCCAACTTACCTAATTGTTTGTCCACAAACAAGAATCAAACAAACTTGAAAATGCGCAAGAAATAGCCAAAGAATGACGAATCAACAGGTTTTGAAAAACGAAAACGAATGAATGGTTCATATGAAAACGGTACACGCAAAAAGTAAATACTTACCACTGGCTACGACGACAACATAGTCACGAAACAAACGCAAAATACAAAAATCATGCCAAACATTCTAAAACAACACAAGTTCCAAAGTGAATCACACCTAGTAAAAACAATCATCGGTAGATGAAAAACACAAAATGAGGTTCTTTCACTCACACAACAATCTTGCAAACAAAAGACTAAATTATGCATACATCCACAAATTCACATTGAAAATATAAAGGCAAGAATCACAAGGGCTTTTCAAGGCTGTAGCGTGGTCGGGTAAACAAACAAGGGGCAATTTCTAAAGGTAATTGAAACAAAAACTTGCCTAAACCTAAGGGAGTGAAAACTCACAAAGATTCAAACACAAAATTTCAACCAACTTCTTCCAAAATCCCAAGTGCTACACAACACACAATACTTATTTAGCACAATTATTGCAACTCTTTTTGTTTCCTTTTTCAAGGATTTTTCTTTTTTCTTTCTTTTTCACTTTTTTCTTTTCTTTTCTTTGTCATATTTTTCTCTTTTTTCTTTTCTTTTTCAATCCTCATAGAATCCAACCAATGAGTAAACAACCATTCTCTCCCCAACTTGAATTCAACCACATCATCATGTGAATACTCCCTACTTTCTAAGGCAAGGTAAAAATTCATACAACAACACAAAAAGTTGAGGGCTCAAGTAAAAACAACAATCAAGATCCACACAAAAATATGAATTTGACACTCATAGACAAGCATCAAGCTCAAACAACATGGATAATGACCAAAGGCTCAAAGGGGTTACAAATGATCACACACTCACAAGGTGAATTGACTATTTGGCTAAGGTGGTTGTGCTCAAAATGAAACAATTGCCTTGATCCTTTTCATGCATTCATATAATCAACACAAATAAAAGATTCAACATAATAAAATCCAGTTATAACAAGAATGTTGGTTCTCCGCGCATATATGAACAATTGAAGGCTACCTCACAAAAAGGTGGGAACTAAAGTGATTCACAATAAGAACAAGTATACAAAAGAATGGATGGCATGGAAGTTTGTAAAATGCATAAGTATCATGAATATGCTAACCAAACACTTGAATAAACGTCAAAATGTACAAGTATCAATATAAACAAGTGAAAATATACAACATGTACGATATCTACAAAACTCAAAAACAAAGAAACTATCGCAATGCGATTCAATATCAAAACCAATCCCCGGCAACGGCGCCATTTTGTTGGTTGCAGAATAGGGCAAGCAAGCAAAAATATTTATTTTCGGAAGAATTCCCTCCGGGATTTATGTCGTGTCCACAGAGATCAGTTCGAGGGAAAGAATGTCGTTCGACAATCTCTCGCGTTAATGAGTTTGGGTTTAAAATGGTTTACAGGTAAAAACAAACAGAAAAGTAAAGATGAACATAAAAAGAGTACATTCTTTGAAGAGAAGAAACCTATCAAGCATGAATATACACTACTCAGAACAAATGTAAACCTATCAATCGGTCGCATTCAACATACAATACTCATCAAAATCATCACGTATCGCTCACAACAAAGGTTATGTCTAACGTACAGTTGAGAGAGCAACCGTATTACTCTCGTCGACGCTCTCGCGCACGATGCCTCGAAACACGGAAGACATTAAGTTCCTACACCATAAAGATTATTATCTAAATCTATCTCTAGAGTCTAGACAATAGATATCCATCCTTAATCAAGATTCATGATGTTTATCTCTAACACAACACAAGTCCAAACATAAATGCAAAAAGATCAAGGAAGACATCGATAATGATTTGTAAAGCATCTATATTATACAAGCATGATCAATACATGTACATAGGTTTAGAGTAACAATACAAACATAACCCACAAAATAGAGAAATACATAGAGAAGAAATGGAGAAAAACCAAACATTTCTTGAGTTGTCGGCTCCGATTGATGAAGGATTCGACTCCGGATCATCCTAATGCATGCTCCAATGTGTTTTGTAGCCTAATTCTGGTCAAAAAATGCTATTGGATGGATTTGGAACAAAAAATATCAAACCCATCACTAAAAAATGATGAAAAATGGCTTAAATGGGCAAATCTGACTTTCCAGGTTCGCCTAGCGAGTTCCCGTTCGCTAGGCGAACGTAAACCGCCTTAAAGTTGAGTTTTTTCACGATTCTGGAACTTTTTGTTCGCCCCGGTTCGCCTAGCGAACAAGCTAGCGAGTGCTCGCTACGGGGGTTCGCCCAGCGAACATGACAGAAAACCAGAATTTGTTTTGACCATAACTCTTGAACCGTAACTCCGATTGACGCACGGTTTGAAGCGTTGGAAAGCTTATTCAATGCTCTTTATGAATATGGAAAAATCCCATTGCTGGAACACCTACAAAAATAAATGAAAATCGATTAAACTCAATGATATTTACACGGTAACGCACTATACACCGAAAACGTAAAGTAAACGTATTTATAAACAAATCGGGTGTTATTCAAACGTTATCAACAAAAAGTATCGATAAGTACAACAAAACATATATACAAAAATAGGTACAATTTGCACTTATCAAACTCTCCCCAACTTACCTAATTGTTTGTCCACAAACAAGAATCAAACAAACTTGAAAATGCGCAAGAAATAGCCAAAGAATGACGAATCAACAGGTTTTGAAAAACGAAAACGAATGAATGGTTCATATGAAAACGGTACACGCAAAAAGTAAATACTTACCACTGGCTACGACGACAACATAGTCACGAAACAAACGCAAAATACAAAAATCATGCCAAACATTCTAAAACAACACAAGTTCCAAAGTGAATCACACCTAGTAAAAACAATCATCGGTAGATGAAAAACACAAAATGAGGTTCTTTCACTCACACAACAATCTTGCAAACAAAAGACTAAATTATGCATACATCCACAAATTCACATTGAAAATATAAAGGCAAGAATCACAAGGGCTTTTCAAGGCTGTAGCGTGGTCGGGTAAACAAACAAGGGGCAATTTCTAAAGGTAATTGAAACAAAAACTTGCCTAAACCTAAGGGAGTGAAAACTCACAAAGATTCAAACACAAAATTTCAACCAACTTCTTCCAAAATCCCAAGTGCTACACAACACACAATACTTATTTAGCACAATTATTGCAACTCTTTTTGTTTCCTTTTTCAAGGATTTTTCTTTTTTCTTTCTTTTTCACTTTTTTCTTTTCTTTTCTTTGTCATATTTTTCTCTTTTTTCTTTTCTTTTTCAATCCTCATAGAATCCAACCAATGAGTAAACAACCATTCTCTCCCCAACTTGAATTCAACCACATCATCATGTGAATACTCCCTACTTTCTAAGGCAAGGTAAAAATTCATACAACAACACAAAAAGTTGAGGGCTCAAGTAAAAACAACAATCAAGATCCACACAAAAATATGAATTTGACACTCATAGACAAGCATCAAGCTCAAACAACATGGATAATGACCAAAGGCTCAAAGGGGTTACAAATGATCACACACTCACAAGGTGAATTGACTATTTGGCTAAGGTGGTTGTGCTCAAAATGAAACAATTGCCTTGATCCTTTTCATGCATTCATATAATCAACACAAATAAAAGATTCAACATAATAAAATCCAGTTATAACAAGAATGTTGGTTCTCCGCGCATATATGAACAATTGAAGGCTACCTCACAAAAAGGTGGGAACTAAAGTGATTCACAATAAGAACAAGTATACAAAAGAATGGATGGCATGGAAGTTTGTAAAATGCATAAGTATCATGAATATGCTAACCAAACACTTGAATAAACGTCAAAATGTACAAGTATCAATATAAACAAGTGAAAATATACAACATGTACGATATCTACAAAACTCAAAAACAAAGAAACTATCGCAATGCGATTCAATATCAAAACCAATCCCCGGCAACGGCGCCATTTTGTTGGTTGCAGAATAGGGCAAGCAAGCAAAAATATTTATTTTCGGAAGAATTCCCTCCGGGATTTATGTCGTGTCCACAGAGATCAGTTCGAGGGAAAGAATGTCGTTCGACAATCTCTCGCGTTAATGAGTTTGGGTTTAAAATGGTTTACAGGTAAAAACAAACAGAAAAGTAAAGATGAACATAAAAAGAGTACATTCTTTGAAGAGAAGAAACCTATCAAGCATGAATATACACTACTCAGAACAAATGTAAACCTATCAATCGGTCGCATTCAACATACAATATCATCAAAATCATCACGTATCGCTCACAACAAAGGTTATGTCTAACGTACAGTTGAGAGAGCAACCGTATTACTCTCGTCGACGCTCTCGCGCACGATGCCTCGAAACACGGAAGACATTAAGTTCCTACACCATAAAGATTATTATCTAAATCTATCTCTAGAGTCTAGACAATAGATATCCATCCTTAATCAAGATTCATGATGTTTATCTCTAACACAACACAAGTCCAAACATAAATGCAAAAAGATCAAGGAAGACATCGATAATGATTTGTAAAGCATCTATATTATACAAGCATGATCAATACATGTACATAGGTTTAGAGTAACAATACAAACATAACCCACAAAATAGAGAAATACATAGAGAAGAAATGGAGAAAAACCAAACATTTCTTGAGTTGTCGGCTCCGATTGATGAAGGATTCGACTCCGGATCATCCTAATGCATGCTCCAATGTGTTTTCTAGCCTAATTCTGGTCAAAAAATGCTATTGGATGGATTTGGAACAAAAAATATCAAACCCATCACTAAAAAATGATGAAAAATGGCTTAAATGGGCAAATCTGACTTTCCAGGTTCGCCTAGCGAGTTCCCGTTCGCTAGGCGAACGTAAACCGCCTTAAAGTTGAGTTTTTTCACGATTCTGGAACTTTTTGTTCGCCCCGGTTCGCCTAGCGAACAAGCTAGCGAGTGCTCGCTACGGGGGTTCGCCCAGCGAACATGACAGAAAACCAGAATTTGTTTTGACCATAACTCTTGAACCGTAACTCCGATTGACGCACGGTTTGAAGCGTTGGAAAGCTTATTCAATGCTCTTTATGAATATGGAAAAATCCCATTGCTGGAACACCTACAAAAATAAATGAAAATCGATTAAACTCAATGATATTTACACGGTAACGCACTATACACCGAAAATGTAAAGTAAACGTATTTATAAACAAATCGGGTGTTATTCAAACGTTATCAACAAAAAGTATCGATAAGTACAACAAAACATATATACAAAAATAGGTACAATTTGCACTTATCAAACTCTCCCCAACTTACCTAATTGTTTGTCCACAAACAAGAATCAAACAAACTTGAAAATGCGCAAGAAATAGCCAAAGAATGACGAATCAACAGGTTTTGAAAAACGAAAACGAATGAATGGTTCATATGAAAACGGTACACGCAAAAAGTAAATACTTACCACTGGCTACGACGACAACATAGTCACGAAACAAACGCAAAATACAAAAATCATGCCAAACATTCTAAAACAACACAAGTTCCAAAGTGAATCACACCTAGTAAAAACAATCATCGGTAGATGAAAAACACAAAATGAGGTTCTTTCACTCACACAACAATCTTGCAAACAAAAGACTAAATTATGCATACATCCACAAATTCACATTGAAAATATAAAGGCAAGAATCACAAGGGCTTTTCAAGGCTGTAGCGTGGTCGGGTAAACAAACAAGGGGCAATTTCTAAAGGTAATTGAAACAAAAACTTGCCTAAACCTAAGGGAGTGAAAACTCACAAAGATTCAAACACAAAATTTCAACCAACTTCTTCCAAAATCCCAAGTGCTACACAACACACAATACTTATTTAGCACAATTATTGCAACTCTTTTTGTTTCCTTTTTCAAGGATTTTTCTTTTTTCTTTCTTTTTCACTTTTTTCTTTTCTTTTCTTTGTCATATTTTTCTCTTTTTTCTTTTCTTTTTCAATCCTCATAGAATCCAACCAATGAGTAAACAACCATTCTCTCCCCAACTTGAATTCAACCACATCATCATGTGAATACTCCCTACTTTCTAAGGCAAGGTAAAAATTCATACAACAACACAAAAAGTTGAGGGCTCAAGTAAAAACAACAATCAAGATCCACACAAAAATATGAATTTGACACTCATAGACAAGCATCAAGCTCAAACAACATGGATAATGACCAAAGGCTCAAAGGGGTTACAAATGATCACACACTCACAAGGTGAATTGACTATTTGGCTAAGGTGGTTGTGCTCAAAATGAAACAATTGCCTTGATCCTTTTCATGCATTCATATAATCAACACAAATAAAAGATTCAACATAATAAAATCCAGTTATAACAAGAATGTTGGTTCTCCGCGCATATATGAACAATTGAAGGCTACCTCACAAAAAGGTGGGAACTAAAGTGATTCACAATAAGAACAAGTATACAAAAGAATGGATGGCATGGAAGTTTGTAAAATGCATAAGTATCATGAATATGCTAAAGTATAGAAAGCGATAAATACATACCTCAGACGTGTACAAAACTTACCAAAATCATTACCATACATCCGCAAGTTGAAACGAACCAACTTGGAAAATCACAACAGCATCCTCAAGTAAGTCAATCAAAATCTGTGAGCAAACAACAACCAAAAACATTCAAAAAGAAAAACTATAAAACATGCTTGTTTTACGTCGTAAGCTCGACGCCTTTACGGTGCTTAATTAGAAACTTCCTTCATTCATGCCATGGTGATGTCTCACCGCGCAACCAAAAGCAAGCGTCCTAACCAAACACTTGAATAAACGTCAAAATGTACAAGTATCAATATAAACAAGTGAAAATATACAACATGTACGATATCTACAAAACTCAAAAACAAAGAAACTATCGCAATGCGATTCAATATCAAAACCAATCCCCGGCAACGGCGCCATTTTGTTGGTTGCAGAATAGGGCAAGCAAGCAAAAATATTTAATTTCGGAAGAATTCCCTCCGGGATTTATGTCGTGTCCACAGAGATCAGTTCGAGGGAAAGAATGTCGTTCGACAATCTCTCGCGTTAATGAGTTTGGGTTTAAAATGGTTTACAGGTAAAAACAAACAGAAAAGTAAAGATGAACATAAAAAGAGTACATTCTTTGAAGAGAAGAAACCTATCAAGCATGAATATACACTACTCAGAACAAATGTAAACCTATCAATCGGTCGCATTCAACATACAATACTCATCAAAATCATCACGTATCGCTCACAACAAAGGTTATGTCTAACGCACAGTTGAGAGAGCAACCGTATTACTCTCGTCGACGCTCTCGCGCACGATGCCTCGAAACACGGAAGACATTAAGTTCCGACACCATAAAGATTATTATCTAAATCTATCTCTAGAGTCTAGACAATAGATATCCATCCTTAATCAAGATTCATGATGTTTATCTCTAACACAACACAAGTCCAAACATAAATGCAAAAAGATCAAGGAAGACATCGATAATGATTTGTAAAGCATCTATATTATACAACCATGATCAATACATGTACATAGGTTTAGAGTAACAATACAAACATAACCCACAAAATAGAGAAATACATAGAGAAGAAATGGAGAAAAACCAAACATTTCTTGAGTTGTCGGCTCCGATTGATGAAGGATTCGACTCCGGATCATCCTAATGCATGCTCCAATGTGTTTTCTAGCCTAATTCTGGTCAAAAAATGCTATTGGATGGATTTGGAACAAAAAATATCAAACCCATCACTAAAAAATGATGAAAAATGGCTTAAATGGGCAAATCTGACTTTCCAGGTTCGCCTAGCGAGTTCCCGTTCGCTAGGCGAACGTAAACCGCCTTAAAGTTGAGTTTTTTCACGATTCTGGAACTTTTTGTTCTCCCCGGTTCGCCTAGCGAACAAGCTAGCGAGTGCTCGCTACGGGGGTTCGCCCAGCGAACATGACAGAAAACCAGAATTTGTTTTGACCATAACTCTTGAACCGTAACTCCAATTGACGCACGGTTTGAAGCGTTGGAAAGTTTATTCAATGCTCTTTATGAATATGGAAAAATCCCATTGCTGGAACACCTACAAAAATAAATGAAAATCGATTAAACTCAATGATATTTACACGGTAACGCACTATACACCGAAAACGTAAAGTAAACGTATTTATAAACAAATCGGGTGTTATTCAAACGTTATCAACAAAAAGTATCGATAAGTACAACAAAACATATATACAAAAATAGGTACAATTTGCACTTATCAAACTCTCCCCAACTTACCTAATTGTTTGTCCACAAACAAGAATCAAACAAACTTGAAAATGCGCAAGAAATAGCCAAAGAATGACGAATCAACAGGTTTTGAAAAACGAAAACGAATGAATGGTTCATATGAAAACGGTACACGCAAAAAGTAAATACTTACCACTGGCTACGACGACAACATAGTCACGAAACAAACGCAAAATACAAAAATCATGCCAAACATTCTAAAACAACACAAGTTCCAAAGTGAATCACACCTAGTAAAAACAATCATCGGTAGATGAAAAACACAAAATGAGGTTCTTTCACTCACACAACAATCTTGCAAAAAAAAGACTAAATTATGCATACATCCACAAATTCACATTGAAAATATAAAGGCAAGAATCACAAGGGCTTTTCAAGGTTGTAGCGTGGTCGGGTAAACAAACAAGGGGCAATTTCTAAAGGTAATTGAAACAAAAACTTGCCTAAACCTAAGGGAGTGAAAACTCACAAAGATTCAAACACAAAATTTCAACCAACTTCTTCCAAAATCCCAAGTGCTACACAACACACAATACTTATTTAGCACAATTATTGCAACTCTTTTTGTTTCCTTTTTCAAGGATTTTTCTTTTTTCTTTCTTTTTCACTTTTTTCTTTTCTTTTCTTTGTCATATTTTTCTCTTTTTTCTTTTCTTTTTCAATCCTCATAGAATCCAACCAATGAGTAAACAACCATTCTCTCCCCAACTTGAATTCAACCACATCATCATGTGAATACTCCCTACTTTCTAAGGCAAGGTAAAAATTCATACAACAACACAAAAAGTTGAGGGCTCAAGTAAAAACAACAATCAAGATCCACACAAAAATATGAATTTGACACTCATAGACAAGCATCAAGCTCAAACAACATGGATAATGACCAAAGGCTCAAAGGGGTTACAAATGATCACACACTCACAAGGTGAATTGACTATTTGGCTAAGGTGGTTGTGCTCAAAATGAAACAATTGCCTTGATCCTTTTCATGCATTCATATAATCAACACAAATAAAAGATTCAACATAATAAAATCCAGTTATAACAAGAATGTTGGTTCTCCGCGCATATATGAACAATTGAAGGCTACCTCACAAAAAGGTGGGAACTAAAGTGATTCACAATAAGAACAAGTATACAAAAGAATGGATGGCATGGAAGTTTGTAAAATGCATAAGTATCATGAATATGCTAACCAAACACTTGAATAAACGTCAAAATGTACAAGTATCAATATAAACAAGTGAAAATATACAACATGTACGATATCTACAAAACTCAAAAACAAAGAAACTATCGCAATGCGATTCAATATCAAAACCAATCCCCGGCAACGGCGCCATTTTGTTGGTTGCAGAATAGGGCAAGCAAGCAAAAATATTTATTTTCGGAAGAATTCCCTCCGGGATTTATGTCGTGTCCACAGAGATCAGTTCGAGGGAAAGAATGTCGTTCGACAATCTCTCGCGTTAATGAGTTTGGGTTTAAAATGGTTTACAGGTAAAAACAAACAGAAAAGTAAAGATGAACATAAAAAGAGTACATTCTTTGAAGAGAAGAAACCTATCAAGCATGAATATACACTACTCAGAACAAATGTAAACCTATCAATCGGTCGCATTCAACATACAATACTCATCAAAATCATCACGTATCGCTCACAACAAAGGTTATGTCTAACGTACAGTTGAGAGAGCAACCGTATTACTCTCGTCGACGCTCTCGCGCACGATGCCTCGAAACACGGAAGACATTAAGTTCCTACACCATAAAGATTATTATCTAAATCTATCTCTAGAGTCTAGACAATAGATATCCATCCTTAATCAAGATTCATGATGTTTATCTCTAACACAACACAAGTCCAAACATAAATGCAAAAAGATCAAGGAAGACATCGATAATGATTTGTAAAGCATCTATATTATACAAGCATGATCAATACATGTACATAGGTTTAGAGTAACAATACAAACATAACCCACAAAATAGAGAAATACATAGAGAAGAAATGGAGAAAAACCAAACATTTCTTGAGTTGTCGGCTCCGATTGATGAAGGATTCGACTCCGGATCATCCTAATGCATGCTCCAATGTGTTTTCTAGCCTAATTCTGGTCAAAAAATGCTATTGGATGGATTTGGAACAAAAAATATCAAACCCATCACTAAAAAATGATGAAAAATGGCTTAAATGGGCAAATCTGACTTTCCAGGTTCGCCTAGCGAGTTCCCGTTCGCTAGGCGAACGTAAACCGCCTTAAAGTTGAGTTTTTTCACGATTCTGGAACTTTTTGTTCGCCCCGGTTCGCCTAGCGAACAAGCTAGCAAGTGCTCGCTACGGGGGTTCGCCCAGCGAACATGACAGAAAACCAGAATTTGTTTTGACCATAACTCTTGAACCGTAACTCCGATTGACGCACGGTTTGAAGCGTTGGAAAGCTTATTCAATGCTCTTTATGAATATGGAAAAATCCCATTGCTGGAACACCTACAAAAATAAATGAAAATCGATTAAACTCAATGAAATTTACACGGTAACGCGCTATACACCGAAAACGTAAAGTAAACGTATTTATAAACAAATCGGGTGTTATTCAAACGTTATCAACAAAAAGTATCGATAAGTACAACAAAACATATATACAAAAATAGGTACAATTTGCACTTATCAAACTCTCCCCAACTTACCTAATTGTTTGTCCACAAACAAGAATCAAACAAACTTGAAAATGCGCAAGAAATAGCCAAAGAATGACGAATCAACAGGTTTTGAAAAACGAAAACGAATGAATGGTTCATATGAAAACGGTACACGCAAAAAGTAAATACTTACCACTGGCTACGACGACAACATAGTCACGAAACAAACGCAAAATACAAAAATCATGCCAAACATTCTAAAACAACACAAGTTCCAAAGTGAATCACACCTAGTAAAAACAATCATCGGTAGATGAAAAACACAAAATGAGGTTCTTTCACTCACACAACAATCTTGCAAACAAAAGACTAAATTATGCATACATCCACAAATTCACATTGAAAATATAAAGGCAAGAATCACAAGGGCTTTTCAAGGCTGTAGCGTGGTCGGGTAAACAAACAAGGGGCAATTTCTAAAGGTAATTGAAACAAAAACTTGCCTAAACCTAAGGGAGTGAAAACTCACAAAGATTCAAACACAAAATTTCAACCAACTTCTTCCAAAATCCCAAGTGCTACACAACACACAATACTTATTTAGCACAATTATTGCAACTCTTTTTGTTTCCTTTTTCAAGGATTTTTCTTTTTTCTTTCTTTTTCACTTTTTTCTTTTCTTTTCTTTGTCATATTTTTCTCTTTTTTCTTTTCTTTTTCAATCCTCATAGAATCCAACCAATGAGTAAACAACCATTCTCTCCCCAACTTGAATTCAACCACATCATCATGTGAATACTCCCTACTTTCTAAGGCAAGGTAAAAATTCATACAACAACACAAAAAGTTGAGGGCTCAAGTAAAAACAACAATCAAGATCCACACAAAAATATGAATTTGACACTCATAGACAAGCATCAAGCTCAAACAACATGGATAATGACCAAAGGCTCAAAGGGGTTACAAATGATCACACACTCACAAGGTGAATTGACTATTTGGCTAAGGTGGTTGTGCTCAAAATGAAACAATTGCCTTGATCCTTTTCATGCATTCATATAATCAACACAAATAAAAGATTCAACATAATAAAATCCAGTTATAACAAGAATGTTGGTTCTCCGCGCATATATGAACAATTGAAGGCTACCTCACAAAAAGGTGGGAACTAAAGTGATTCACAATAAGAACAAGTATACAAAAGAATGGATGGCATGGAAGTTTGTAAAATGCATAAGTATCATGAATATGCTAACCAAACACTTGAATAAACGTCAAAATGTACAAGTATCAATATAAACAAGTGAAAATATACAACATGTACGATATCTACAAAACTCAAAAACAAAGAAACTATCGCAATGCGATTCAATATCAAAACCAATCCCCGGCAACGGCGCCATTTTGTTGGTTGCAGAATAGGGCAAGCAAGCAAAAATATTTATTTTCGGAAGAATTCCCTCCGGGATTTATGTCGTGTCCACAGAGATCAGTTCGAGGGAAAGAATGTCGTTCGACAATCTCTCGCGTTAATGAGTTTGGGTTTAAAATGGTTTACAGGTAAAAACAAACAGAAAAGTAAAGATGAACATAAAAAGAGTACATTCTTTGAAGAGAAGAAACCTATCAAGCATGAATATACACTACTCAGAACAAATGTAAACCTATCAATCGGTCGCATTCAACATACAATACTCATCAAAATCATCACGTATCGCTCACAACAAAGGTTATGTCTAACGTACAGTTGAGAGAGCAACCGTATTACTCTCGTCGACGCTCTCGCGCACGATGCCTCGAAACACGGAAGACATTAAGTTCCTACACCATAAAGATTATTATCTAAATCTATCTCTAGAGTCTAGACAATAGATATCCATCCTTAATCAAGATTCATGATGTTTATCTCTAACACAACACAAGTCCAAACATAAATGCAAAAAGATCAAGGAAGACATCGATAATGATTTGTAAAGCATCTATATTATACAAGCATGATCAATACATGTACATAGGTTTAGAGTAACAATACAAACATAACCCACAAAATAGAGAAATACATAGAGAAGAAATGGAGAAAAACCAAACATTTCTTGAGTTGTCGGCTCCGATTGATGAAGGATTCGACTCCGGATCATCCTAATGCATGCTCCAATGTGTTTTCTAGCCTAATTCTGGTCAAAAAATGCTATTGGATGGATTTGGAACAAAAAATATCAAACCCATCACTAAAAAATGATGAAAAATGGCTTAAATGGGCAAATCTGACTTTCCAGGTTCGCCTAGCGAGTTCCCGTTCGCTAGGCGAACGTAAACCGCCTTAAAGTTGAGTTTTTTCACGATTCTGGAACTTTTTGTTCGCCCCGGTTCGCCTAGCGAACAAGCTAGCAAGTGCTCGCTACGGGGGTTCGCCCAGCGAACATGACAGAAAACCAGAATTTGTTTTGACCATAACTCTTGAACCGTAACTCCGATTGACGCACGGTTTGAAGCGTTGGAAAGCTTATTCAATGCTCTTTATGAATATGGAAAAATCCCATTGCTGGAACACCTACAAAAATAAATGAAAATCGATTAAACTCAATGAAATTTACACGGTAACGCGCTATACACCGAAAACGTAAAGTAAACGTATTTATAAACAAATCGGGTGTTATTCAAACGTTATCAACAAAAAGTATCGATAAGTACAACAAAACATATATACAAAAATAGGTACAATTTGCACTTATCAAACTCTCCCCAACTTACCTAATTGTTTGTCCACAAACAAGAATCAAACAAACTTGAAAATGCGCAAGAAATAGCCAAAGAATGACGAATCAACAGGTTTTGAAAAACGAAAACGAATGAATGGTTCATATGAAAACGGTACACGCAAAAAGTAAATACTTACCACTGGCTACGACGACAACATAGTCACGAAACAAACGCAAAATACAAAAATCATGCCAAACATTCTAAAACAACACAAGTTCCAAAGTGAATCACACCTAGTAAAAACAATCATCGGTAGATGAAAAACACAAAATGAGGTTCTTTCACTCACACAACAATCTTGCAAACAAAAGGCTAAATTATGCATACATCCACAAATTCACATTGAAAATATAAAGACAAGAATCACAAGGGCTTTTCAAGGTTGTAGCGTGGTCGGGTAAACAAACAAGGGGCAATTTCTAAAGGTAATTGAAATAAAAACTTGCCTAAACCTAAGGGAGTGAAAATTCACAAAGATTCAAACACAAAATTTCAACCAACTTCTTCCAAAATCCCAAGTGCTACACAACACACAATACTTATTTAGCACAATTATTGCAACTCTTTTTGTTTCCTTTTTCAAGGATTTTTCTTTTTTCTTTCTTTTTCACTTTTTTCTTTTCTTTTCTTTGTCATATTTTTCTCTTTTTTCTTTTCTTTTTCAATCCTCATAGAATCCAACCAATGAGTAAACAACCATTCTCTCCCCAACTTGAATTCAACCACATCATCATGTGAATACTCCCTACTTTCTAAGGCAAGGTAAAAATTCATACAACAACACAAAAAGTTGAGGGCTCAAGTAAAAACAACAATCAAGATCCACACAAAAATATGAATTTGACACTCATAGACAAGCATCAAGCTCAAACAACATGGATAATGACCAAAGGCTCAAAGGGGTTACAAATGATCACACACTCACAAGGTGAATTGACTATTTGGCTAAGGTGGTTGTGCTCAAAATGAAACAATTGCCTTGATCCTTTTCATGCATTCATATAATCAACACAAATAAAAGATTCAACATAATAAAATCCAGTTATAACAAGAATGTTGGTTCTCCGCGCATATATGAACAATTGAAGGCTACCTCACAAAAAGGTGGGAACTAAAGTGATTCACAATAAGAACAAGTATACAAAAGAATGGATGGCATGGAAGTTTGTAAAATGCATAAGTATCATGAATATGCTAAAGTATAGAAAGCGATAAATACATACCTCAGACGTGTACAAAACTTAACAAAATCATTACCATACATCCGCAAGTTGAAACGAACCAACTTGGAAAATCACAACAGCATCCTCAAGTAAGTCAATCAAAATCTGTGAGCAAACAACAACCAAAAACATTCAAAAAGAAAAACTATAAAACATGCTTGTTTTACGTCGTAAGCTCGACGCCTTTACGGTGCTTAATTAGAAACTTCCTTCATTCATGCCATGGTGATGTCTCACCGCGCAACCAAAAGCAAGCGTCCTAACCAAACACTTGAATAAACGTCAAAATGTACAAGTATCAATATAAACAAGTGAAAATATACAACATGTACGATATCTACAAAACTCAAAAACAAAGAAACTATCGCAATGCGATTCAATATCAAAACCAATCCCCGGCAACGGCGCCATTTTGTTGGTTGCAGAATAGGGCAAGCAAGCAAAAATATTTATTTTCGGAAGAATTCCCTCCGGGATTTATGTCGTGTCCACAGAGATCAGTTCGAGGGAAAGAATGTCGTTCGACAATCTCTCGCGTTAATGAGTTTGGGTTTAAAATGGTTTACAGGTAAAAACAAACAGAAAAGTAAAGATGAGCATAAAAAGAGTACATTCTTTGAAGAGAAGAAACCTATCAAGCATGAATATACACTACTCAGAACAAACGTAAACCTATCAATCGATCGCATTCAACATACAATACTCATCAAAATCATCACGTATCGCTCACAACAAAGGTTATGTCTAACGCACAGTTGAGAGAGCAACCGTATTACTCTCGTCGACGCTCTCGCGCACGATGCCTCGAAACACGGAAGACATTAAGTTCCTACACCATAAAGATTATTATCTAAATCTATCTCTAGAGTCTAGACAATAGATATCCATCCTTAATCAAGATTCATGATGTTTATCTCTAACACAACACAAGTCCAAACATAAATGCAAAAAGATCAAGGAAGACATCGATAATGATTTGTAAAGCATCTATATTATACAAGCATGATCAATACATGTACATAGGTTTAGAGTAACAATACAAACATAACCCACAAAATAGAGAAATACATAGAGAAGAAATGGAGAAAAACCAAACATTTCTTGAGTTGTCGGCTCCGATTGATGAAGGATTCGACTCCGGATCATCCTAATGCATGCTCCAATGTGTTTTCTAGCCTAATTCTGGTCAAAAAATGCTATTGGATGGATTTGGAACAAAAAATATCAAACCCATCACTAAAAAATGATGAAAAATGGCTTAAATGGGCAAATCTGACTTTCCAGGTTCGCCTAGCGAGTTCCCGTTCGCTAGGCGAACGTAAACCGCCTTAAAGTTGAGTTTTTTCACGATTCTGGAACTTTTTGTTCGCCCCGGTTCGCCTAGCGAACAAGCTAGCGAGTGCTCGCTACGGGGGTTCGCCCAGCGAACATGACAGAAAACCAGAATTTGTTTTGACCATAACTCTTGAACCGTAACTCCGATTGACGCACGGTTTGAAGCGTTGGAAAGCTTATTCAATGCTCTTTATGAATATGGAAAAATCCCATTGCTGGAACACCTACAAAAATAAATGAAAATCGATTAAACTCAATGAAATTTACACGGTAACGCGCTATACACCGAAAACGTAAAGTAAACGTATTTATAAACAAATCGGGTGTTATTCAAACGTTATCAACAAAAAGTATCGATAAGTACAACAAAACATATATACAAAAATAGGTACAATTTGCACTTATCAAACTCTCCCCAACTTACCTAATTGTTTGTCCACAAACAAGAATCAAACAAACTTGAAAATGCGCAAGAAATAGCCAAAGAATGACGAATCAACAGGTTTTGAAAAACGAAAACGAATGAATGGTTCATATGAAAACGGTACACGCAAAAAGTAAATACTTACCACTGGCTACGACGACAACATAGTCACGAAACAAACGCAAAATACAAAAATCATGCCAAACATTCTAAAACAACACAAGTTCCAAAGTGAATCACACCTAGTAAAAACAATCATCGGTAGATGAAAAACACAAAATGAGGTTCTTTCACTCACACAACAATCTTGCAAACAAAAGGCTAAATTATGCATACATCCACAAATTCACATTGAAAATATAAAGACAAGAATCACAAGGGCTTTTCAAGGTTGTAGCGTGGTCGGGTAAACAAACAAGGGGCAATTTCTAAAGGTAATTGAAATAAAAACTTGCCTAAACCTAAGGGAGTGAAAATTCACAAAGATTCAAACACAAAATTTCAACCAACTTCTTCCAAAATCCCAAGTGCTACACAACACACAATACTTATTTAGCACAATTATTGCAACTCTTTTTGTTTCCTTTTTCAAGGATTTTTCTTTTTTCTTTCTTTTTCACTTTTTTCTTTTCTTTTCTTTGTCATATTTTTCTCTTTTTTCTTTTCTTTTTCAATCCTCATAGAATCCAACCAATGAGTAAACAACCATTCTCTCCCCAACTTGAATTCAACCACATCATCATGTGAATACTCCCTACTTTCTAAGGCAAGGTAAAAATTCATACAACAACACAAAAAGTTGAGGGCTCAAGTAAAAACAACAATCAAGATCCACACAAAAATATGAATTTGACACTCATAGACAAGCATCAAGCTCAAACAACATGGATAATGACCAAAGGCTCAAAGGGGTTACAAATGATCACACACTCACAAGGTGAATTGACTATTTGGCTAAGGTGGTTGTGCTCAAAATGAAACAATTGCCTTGATCCTTTTCATGCATTCATATAATCAACACAAATAAAAGATTCAACATAATAAAATCCAGTTATAACAAGAATGTTGGTTCTCCGCGCATATATGAACAATTGAAGGCTACCTCACAAAAAGGTGGGAACTAAAGTGATTCACAATAAGAACAAGTATACAAAAGAATGGATGGCATGGAAGTTTGTAAAATGCATAAGTATCATGAATATGCTAAAGTATAGAAAGCGATAAATACATACCTCAGACGTGTACAAAACTTAACAAAATCATTACCATACATCCGCAAGTTGAAACGAACCAACTTGGAAAATCACAACAGCATCCTCAAGTAAGTCAATCAAAATCTGTGAGCAAACAACAACCAAAAACATTCAAAAAGAAAAACTATAAAACATGCTTGTTTTACGTCGTAAGCTCGACGCCTTTACGGTGCTTAATTAGAAACTTCCTTCATTCATGCCATGGTGATGTCTCACCGCGCAACCAAAAGCAAGCGTCCTAACCAAACACTTGAATAAACGTCAAAATGTACAAGTATCAATATAAACAAGTGAAAATATACAACATGTACGATATCTACAAAACTCAAAAACAAAGAAACTATCGCAATGCGATTCAATATCAAAACCAATCCCCGGCAACGGCGCCATTTTGTTGGTTGCAGAATAGGGCAAGCAAGCAAAAATATTTATTTTCGGAAGAATTCCCTCCGGGATTTATGTCGTGTCCACAGAGATCAGTTCGAGGGAAAGAATGTCGTTCGACAATCTCTCGCGTTAATGAGTTTGGGTTTAAAATGGTTTACAGGTAAAAACAAACAGAAAAGTAAAGATGAGCATAAAAAGAGTACATTCTTTGAAGAGAAGAAACCTATCAAGCATGAATATACACTACTCAGAACAAACGTAAACCTATCAATCGATCGCATTCAACATACAATACTCATCAAAATCATCACGTATCGCTCACAACAAAGGTTATGTCTAACGCACAGTTGAGAGAGCAACCGTATTACTCTCGTCGACGCTCTCGCGCACGATGCCTCGAAACACGGAAGACATTAAGTTCCTACACCATAAAGATTATTATCTAAATCTATCTCTAGAGTCTAGACAATAGATATCCATCCTTAATCAAGATTCATGATGTTTATCTCTAACACAACACAAGTCCAAACATAAATGCAAAAAGATCAAGGAAGACATCGATAATGATTTGTAAAGCATCTATATTATACAAGCATGATCAATACATGTACATAGGTTTAGAGTAACAATACAAACATAACCCACAAAATAGAGAAATACATAGAGAAGAAATGGAGAAAAACCAAACATTTCTTGAGTTGTCGGCTCCGATTGATGAAGGATTCGACTCCGGATCATCCTAATGCATGCTCCAATGTGTTTTCTAGCCTAATTCTGGTCAAAAAATGCTATTGGATGGATTTGGAACAAAAAATATCAAACCCATCACTAAAAAATGATGAAAAATGGCTTAAATGGGCAAATCTGACTTTCCAGGTTCGCCTAGCGAGTTCCCGTTCGCTAGGCGAACGTAAACCGCCTTAAAGTTGAGTTTTTTCACGATTCTGGAACTTTTTGTTCGCCCCGGTTCGCCTAGCGAACAAGCTAGCGAGTGCTCGCTACGGGGGTTCGCCCAGCGAACATGACAGAAAACCAGAATTTGTTTTGACCATAACTCTTGAACCGTAACTCCGATTGACGCACGGTTTGAAGCGTTGGAAAGCTTATTCAATGCTCTTTATGAATATGGAAAAATCCCATTGCTGGAACACCTACAAAAATAAATGAAAATCGATTAAACTCAATGAAATTTACACGGTAACGCGCTATACACCGAAAACGTAAAGTAAACGTATTTATAAACAAATCGGGTGTTATTCAAACGTTATCAACAAAAAGTATCGATAAGTACAACAAAACATATATACAAAAATAGGTACAATTTGCACTTATCAAACTCTCCCCAACTTACCTAATTGTTTGTCCACAAACAAGAATCAAACAAACTTGAAAATGCGCAAGAAATAGCCAAAGAATGACGAATCAACAGGTTTTGAAAAACGAAAACGAATGAATGGTTCATATGAAAACGGTACACGCAAAAAGTAAATACTTACCACTGGCTACGACGACAACATAGTCACGAAACAAACGCAAAATACAAAAATCATGCCAAACATTCTAAAACAACACAAGTTCCAAAGTGAATCACACCTAGTAAAAACAATCATCGGTAGATGAAAAACACAAAATGAGGTTCTTTCACTCACACAACAATCTTGCAAACAAAAGACTAAATTATGCATACATCCACAAATTCACATTGAAAATATAAAGGCAAGAATCACAAGGGCTTTTCAAGGTTGTAGCGTGGTCGGGTAAACAAACAAGGGGCAATTTCTAAAGGTAATTGAAATAAAAACTTGCCTAAACCTAAGGGAGTGAAAATTCACAAAGATTCAAACACAAAATTTCAACCAACTTCTTCCAAAATCCCAAGTGCTACACAACACACAATACTTATTTAGCACGATTATTGCAACTCTTTTTGTTTCCTTTTTCAAGGATTTTTCTTTTTTCTTTCTTTTTCACTTTTTTCTTTTCTTTTCTTTGTCATATTTTTCTCTTTTTTCTTTTCTTTTTCAATCCTCATAGAATCCAACCAATGAGTAAACAACCATTCTCTCCCCAACTTGAATTCAACCACATCATCATGTGAATACTCCCTACTTTCTAAGGCAAGGTAAAAATTCATACAACAACACAAAAAGTTGAGGGCTCAAGTAAAAACAACAATCAAGATACACACAAAAATATGAATTTGACACTCATAGACAAGCATCAAGCTCAAACAACATGGATAATGACCAAAGGCTCAAAGGGGTTACAAATGATCACACACTCACAAGGTGAATTGACTATTTGGCTAAGGTGGTTGTGCTCAAAATGAAACAATTGCCTTGATCCTTTTCATGCATTCATATAATCAACACAAATAAAAGATTCAACATAATAAAATCCAGTTATAACAAGAATGTTGGTTCTCCGCGCATATATGAACAATTGAAGGCTACCTCACAAAAAGGTGGGAACTAAAGTGATTCACAATAAGAACAAGTATACAAAAGAATGGATGGCATGGAAGTTTGTAAAATGCATAAGTATCATGAATATGCTAAAGTATAGAAAGCGATAAATACATACCTCAGACGTGTACAAAACTTAACAAAATCATTACCATACATCCGCAAGTTGAAACGAACCAACTTGGAAAATCACAACAGCATCCTCAAGTAAGTCAATCAAAATCTGTGAGCAAACAACAACCAAAAACATTCAAAAAGAAAAACTATAAAACATGCTTGTTTTACGTCGTAAGCTCGACGCCTTTACGGTGCTTAATTAGAAACTTCCTTCATTCATGCCATGGTGATGTCTCACCGCGCAACCAAAAGCAAGCGTCCTAACCAAACACTTGAATAAACGTCAAAATGTACAAGTATCAATATAAACAAGTGAAAATATACAACATGTACGATATCTACAAAACTCAAAAACAAAGAAACTATCGCAATGCGATTCAATATCAAAACCAATCCCCGGCAACGGCGCCATTTTGTTGGTTGCAGAATAGGGCAAGCAAGCAAAAATATTTATTTTCGGAAGAATTCCCTCCGGGATTTATGTCGTGTCCACAGAGATCAGTTCGAGGGAAAGAATGTCGTTCGACAATCTCTCGCGTTAATGAGTTTGGGTTTAAAATGGTTTACAGGTAAAAACAAACAGAAAAGTAAAGATGAGCATAAAAAGAGTACATTCTTTGAAGAGAAGAAACCTATCAAGCATGAATATACACTACTCAGAACAAACGTAAACCTATCAATCGATCGCATTCAACATACAATACTCATCAAAATCATCACGTATCGCTCACAACAAAGGTTATGTCTAACGCACAGTTGAGAGAGCAACCGTATTACTCTCGTCGACGCTCTCGCGCACGATGCCTCGAAACACGGAAGACATTAAGTTCCTACACCATAAAGATTATTATCTAAATCTATCTCTAGAGTCTAGACAATAGATATCCATCCTTAATCAAGATTCATGATGTTTATCTCTAACACAACACAAGTCCAAACATAAATGCAAAAAGATCAAGGAAGACATCGATAATGATTTGTAAAGCATCTATATTATACAAGCATGATCAATACATGTACATAGGTTTAGAGTAACAATACAAACATAACCCACAAAATAGAGAAATACATAGAGAAGAAATGGAGAAAAACCAAACATTTCTTGAGTTGTCGGCTCCGATTGATGAAGGATTCGACTCCGGATCATCCTAATGCATGCTCCAATGTGTTTTCTAGCCTAATTCTGGTCAAAAAATGCTATTGGATGGATTTGGAACAAAAAATATCAAACCCATCACTAAAAAATGATGAAAAATGGCTTAAATGGGCAAATCTGACTTTCCAGGTTCGCCTAGCGAGTTCCCGTTCGCTAGGCGAACGTAAACCGCCTTAAAGTTGAGTTTTTTCACGATTCTGGAACTTTTTGTTCGCCCCGGTTCGCCTAGCGAACAAGCTAGCGAGTGCTCGCTACGGGGGTTCGCCCAGCGAACATGACAGAAAACCAGAATTTGTTTTGACCATAACTCTTGAACCGTAACTCCGATTGACGCACGGTTTGAAGCGTTGGAAAGCTTATTCAATGCTCTTTATGAATATGGAAAAATCCCATTGCTGGAACACCTACAAAAATAAATGAAAATCGATTAAACTCAATGAAATTTACACGGTAACGCGCTATACACCGAAAACGTAAAGTAAACGTATTTATAAACAAATCGGGTGTTATTCAAACGTTATCAACAAAAAGTATCGATAAGTACAACAAAACATATATACAAAAATAGGTACAATTTGCACTTATCAAACTCTCCCCAACTTACCTAATTGTTTGTCCACAAACAAGAATCAAACAAACTTGAAAATGCGCAAGAAATAGCCAAAGAATGACGAATCAACAGGTTTTGAAAAACGAAAACGAATGAATGGTTCATATGAAAACGGTACACGCAAAAAGTAAATACTTACCACTGGCTACGACGACAACATAGTCACGAAACAAACGCAAAATACAAAAATCATGCCAAACATTCTAAAACAACACAAGTTCCAAAGTGAATCACACCTAGTAAAAACAATCATCGGTAGATGAAAAACACAAAATGAGGTTCTTTCACTCACACAACAATCTTGCAAACAAAAGGCTAAATTATGCATACATCCACAAATTCACATTGAAAATATAAAGACAAGAATCACAAGGGCTTTTCAAGGTTGTAGCGTGGTCGGGTAAACAAACAAGGGGCAATTTCTAAAGGTAATTGAAATAAAAACTTGCCTAAACCTAAGGGAGTGAAAATTCACAAAGATTCAAACACAAAATTTCAACCAACTTCTTCCAAAATCCCAAGTGCTACACAACACACAATACTTATTTAGCACAATTATTGCAACTCTTTTTGTTTCCTTTTTCAAGGATTTTTCTTTTTTCTTTCTTTTTCACTTTTTTCTTTTCTTTTCTTTGTCATATTTTTCTCTTTTTTCTTTTCTTTTTCAATCCTCATAGAATCCAACCAATGAGTAAACAACCATTCTCTCCCCAACTTGAATTCAACCACATCATCATGTGAATACTCCCTACTTTCTAAGGCAAGGTAAAAATTCATACAACAACACAAAAAGTTGAGGGCTCAAGTAAAAACAACAATCAAGATCCACACAAAAATATGAATTTGACACTCATAGACAAGCATCAAGCTCAAACAACATGGATAATGACCAAAGGCTCAAAGGGGTTACAAATGATCACACACTCACAAGGTGAATTGACTATTTGGCTAAGGTGGTTGTGCTCAAAATGAAACAATTGCCTTGATCCTTTTCATGCATTCATATAATCAACACAAATAAAAGATTCAACATAATAAAATCCAGTTATAACAAGAATGTTGGTTCTCCGCGCATATATGAACAATTGAAGGCTACCTCACAAAAAGGTGGGAACTAAAGTGATTCACAATAAGAACAAGTATACAAAAGAATGGATGGCATGGAAGTTTGTAAAATGCATAAGTATCATGAATATGCTAAAGTATAGAAAGCGATAAATACATACCTCAGACGTGTACAAAACTTAACAAAATCATTACCATACATCCGCAAGTTGAAACGAACCAACTTGGAAAATCACAACAGCATCCTCAAGTAAGTCAATCAAAATCTGTGAGCAAACAACAACCAAAAACATTCAAAAAGAAAAACTATAAAACATGCTTGTTTTACGTCGTAAGCTCGACGCCTTTACGGTGCTTAATTAGAAACTTCCTTCATTCATGCCATGGTGATGTCTCACCGCGCAACCAAAAGCAAGCGTCCTAACCAAACACTTGAATAAACGTCAAAATGTACAAGTATCAATATAAACAAGTGAAAATATACAACATGTACGATATCTACAAAACTCAAAAACAAAGAAACTATCGCAATGCGATTCAATATCAAAACCAATCCCCGGCAACGGCGCCATTTTGTTGGTTGCAGAATAGGGCAAGCAAGCAAAAATATTTATTTTCGGAAGAATTCCCTCCGGGATTTATGTCGTGTCCACAGAGATCAGTTCGAGGGAAAGAATGTCGTTCGACAATCTCTCGCGTTAATGAGTTTGGGTTTAAAATGGTTTACAGGTAAAAACAAACAGAAAAGTAAAGATGAGCATAAAAAGAGTACATTCTTTGAAGAGAAGAAACCTATCAAGCATGAATATACACTACTCAGAACAAACGTAAACCTATCAATCGATCGCATTCAACATACAATACTCATCAAAATCATCACGTATCGCTCACAACAAAGGTTATGTCTAACGCACAGTTGAGAGAGCAACCGTATTACTCTCGTCGACGCTCTCGCGCACGATGCCTCGAAACACGGAAGACATTAAGTTCCTACACCATAAAGATTATTATCTAAATCTATCTCTAGAGTCTAGACAATAGATATCCATCCTTAATCAAGATTCATGATGTTTATCTCTAACACAACACAAGTCCAAACATAAATGCAAAAAGATCAAGGAAGACATCGATAATGATTTGTAAAGCATCTATATTATACAAGCATGATCAATACATGTACATAGGTTTAGAGTAACAATACAAACATAACCCACAAAATAGAGAAATACATAGAGAAGAAATGGAGAAAAACCAAACATTTCTTGAGTTGTCGGCTCCGATTGATGAAGGATTCGACTCCGGATCATCCTAATGCATGCTCCAATGTGTTTTCTAGCCTAATTCTGGTCAAAAAATGCTATTGGATGGATTTGGAACAAAAAATATCAAACCCATCACTAAAAAATGATGAAAAATGGCTTAAATGGGCAAATCTGACTTTCCAGGTTCGCCTAGCGAGTTCCCGTTCGCTAGGCGAACGTAAACCGCCTTAAAGTTGAGTTTTTTCACGATTCTGGAACTTTTTGTTCGCCCCGGTTCGCCTAGCGAACAAGCTAGCGAGTGCTCGCTACGGGGGTTCGCCCAGCGAACATGACAGAAAACCAGAATTTGTTTTGACCATAACTCTTGAACCGTAACTCCGATTGACGCACGGTTTGAAGCGTTGGAAAGCTTATTCAATGCTCTTTATGAATATGGAAAAATCCCATTGCTGGAACACCTACAAAAATAAATGAAAATCGATTAAACTCAATGAAATTTACACGGTAACGCGCTATACACCGAAAACGTAAAGTAAACGTATTTATAAACAAATCGGGTGTTATTCAAACGTTATCAACAAAAAGTATCGATAAGTACAACAAAACATATATACAAAAATAGGTACAATTTGCACTTATCAAACTCTCCCCAACTTACCTAATTGTTTGTCCACAAACAAGAATCAAACAAACTTGAAAATGCGCAAGAAATAGCCAAAGAATGACGAATCAACAGGTTTTGAAAAACGAAAACGAATGAATGGTTCATATGAAAACGGTACACGCAAAAAGTAAATACTTACCACTGGCTACGACGACAACATAGTCACGAAACAAACGCAAAATACAAAAATCATGCCAAACATTCTAAAACAACACAAGTTCCAAAGTGAATCACACCTAGTAAAAACAATCATCGGTAGATGAAAAACACAAAATGAGGTTCTTTCACTCACACAACAATCTTGCAAACAAAAGACTAAATTATGCATACATCCACAAATTCACATTGAAAATATAAAGGCAAGAATCACAAGGGCTTTTCAAGGTTGTAGCGTGGTCGGGTAAACAAACAAGGGGCAATTTCTAAAGGTAATTGAAATAAAAACTTGCCTAAACCTAAGGGAGTGAAAATTCACAAAGATTCAAACACAAAATTTCAACCAACTTCTTCCAAAATCCCAAGTGCTACACAACACACAATACTTATTTAGCACGATTATTGCAACTCTTTTTGTTTCCTTTTTCAAGGATTTTTCTTTTTTCTTTCTTTTTCACTTTTTTCTTTTCTTTTCTTTGTCATATTTTTCTCTTTTTTCTTTTCTTTTTCAATCCTCATAGAATCCAACCAATGAGTAAACAACCATTCTCTCCCCAACTTGAATTCAACCACATCATCATGTGAATACTCCCTACTTTCTAAGGCAAGGTAAAAATTCATACAACAACACAAAAAGTTGAGGGCTCAAGTAAAAACAACAATCAAGATACACACAAAAATATGAATTTGACACTCATAGACAAGCATCAAGCTCAAACAACATGGATAATGACCAAAGGCTCAAAGGGGTTACAAATGATCACACACTCACAAGGTGAATTGACTATTTGGCTAAGGTGGTTGTGCTCAAAATGAAACAATTGCCTTGATCCTTTTCATGCATTCATATAATCAACACAAATAAAAGATTCAACATAATAAAATCCAGTTATAACAAGAATGTTGGTTCTCCGCGCATATATGAACAATTGAAGGCTACCTCACAAAAAGGTGGGAACTAAAGTGATTCACAATAAGAACAAGTATACAAAAGAATGGATGGCATGGAAGTTTGTAAAATGCATAAGTATCATGAATATGCTAAAGTATAGAAAGCGATAAATACATACCTCAGACGTGTACAAAACTTAACAAAATCATTACCATACATCCGCAAGTTGAAACGAACCAACTTGGAAAATCACAACAGCATCCTCAAGTAAGTCAATCAAAATCTGTGAGCAAACAACAACCAAAAACATTCAAAAAGAAAAACTATAAAACATGCTTGTTTTACGTCGTAAGCTCGACGCCTTTACGGTGCTTAATTAGAAACTTCCTTCATTCATGCCATGGTGATGTCTCACCGCGCAACCAAAAGCAAGCGTCCTAACCAAACACTTGAATAAACGTCAAAATGTACAAGTATCAATATAAACAAGTGAAAATATACAACATGTACGATATCTACAAAACTCAAAAACAAAGAAACTATCGCAATGCGATTCAATATCAAAACCAATCCCCGGCAACGGCGCCATTTTGTTGGTTGCAGAATAGGGCAAGCAAGCAAAAATATTTATTTTCGGAAGAATTCCCTCCGGGATTTATGTCGTGTCCACAGAGATCAGTTCGAGGGAAAGAATGTCGTTCGACAATCTCTCGCGTTAATGAGTTTGGGTTTAAAATGGTTTACAGGTAAAAACAAACAGAAAAGTAAAGATGAGCATAAAAAGAGTACATTCTTTGAAGAGAAGAAACCTATCAAGCATGAATATACACTACTCAGAACAAACGTAAACCTATCAATCGATCGCATTCAACATACAATACTCATCAAAATCATCACGTATCGCTCACAACAAAGGTTATGTCTAACGCACAGTTGAGAGAGCAACCGTATTACTCTCGTCGACGCTCTCGCGCACGATGCCTCGAAACACGGAAGACATTAAGTTCCGACACCATAAAGATTATTATCTAAATCTATCTCTAGAGTCTAGACAATAGATATCCATCCTTAATCAAGATTCATGATGTTTATCTCTAACACAACACAAGTCCAAACATAAATGCAAAAAGATCAAGGAAGACATCGATAATGATTTGTAAAGCATCTATATTATACAACCATGATCAATACATGTACATAGGTTTAGAGTAACAATACAAACATAACCCACAAAATAGAGAAATACATAGAGAAGAAATGGAGAAAAACCATACATTTCTTAAGTTGTCGGCTCCGATTGATGAAGGATTCGACTCCGGATCATCCTAATGCATGCTCAAATGTGTTTTCTAGCCTAATTCTGGTCAAAAAATGCTATTGGATGGATTTGGAACTAAAAATATCAAACCCATCACTAAAAAATGATGAAAAATGGCTTAAATGGGCAAATCTGACTTTCCAGGTTCGCCTAGCGAGTCCCTGTTCGCTAGGCGAACGTAAACCGCCTTAAAGTTGAGTTTTTTCACGATTCTGGAACTTTTTGTTCGCCCCGGTTCGCCTAGCGAACAAGCTAGCGAGTGCTCGCTACGGGGGTTCGCCCAGCGAACATGACAGAAAACCAGAATTTGTTTTGACCATAACTCTTGAACCGTAACTCCGATTGACGCACGGTTTGAAGCGTTGGAAAGCTTATTCAATGCTCTTTATGAATATGGAAAAATCCCATTGCTGGAACACCTACAAAAATAAATGAAAATCGATTAAACTCAATGAAATTTACACGGTAACGCGCTATACACCGAAAACGTAAAGTAAACGTATTTATAAACAAATCGGGTGTTATTCAAACGTTATCAACAAAAAGTATCGATAAGTACAACAAAACATATATACAAAAATAGGTACAATTTGCACTTATCAGATCCTGAGAAAAGTATGATGTAAGATCCCACGCAGAAGCAGCCTCTCAAGAGACTCGCTTTCCCCAGATAGAGTCGGCAAATGGCGTCTCCAACTGAGAAGTTTGTGCAACTCTACAACTCAGACAACTGGGTTCACCAGCAGGTCTGACATCAAATTTTTTGTTTTTCTCCATCAAATGGCATCTCCCCAGGAAAATTCGGCGAGAAGTTTGAGGAAAACCGCTACGAATAGCGTCCCTTGTCAATAAAACTTATTGACAAAAAAAACTGAGACCAGTTCCTTGGTTGGAAACCAGGATCGAGGGGAAGTTTAAATCAGAAACTGAGACCAGTTCCTCGGTAGGAAACCAGGATCGAGGGGAAGTTTAAATCAGAAACTAAGACCAGTTCCTTGGTAGGAAACCAGGATCGAGGGGAAGTTTAAATCAGAAACTAAGACCAGTTCCTTGGTAGGAAACCAGGATCGAGGGGAGGTTTATCCCAAAAGGAAACTGAGACCAGCTCCTTGGCTAAAGACCAGGATCGAGGGGAAGTTTACCTTTTCTAAGCATCATCGCTTAGCTAAAGAAGATGAATGCGTAAGCTACCATTCATAACCACCATCAAAATTTCGGGTATTCCGATATTTAATCCTCTTGCACCCCGAATGCCCGAACACCTTCGTCATTCACACCTTCGGGTCCAAGAAGGTTAAATAGGGGCATCTGTCATACCCCAAATTTTGACCACTAAGATTTCCCATCATTGTGAAAATCATCATCACAATATGGAGAAACCATCATACTTCATCAGTCTCCCCAAAGATGGGTGAGCATCCACTACAATCAAAATTAGGGTTTCAAGCCCTCTCAGAGCCTTAGACAAAGGATCAATCAAGGAATGACATGATCTTCAACTTGTCTAACCTCTAAAATATCCATAATGGATCAAAAGGACTCCCACTTCAAGGATCAAGAACAAGGCTGCTCCCTTCTAGGTGGATCAAGTCTCAAGATCGACAGTGTCACCAAATTAGGGTTTTGGTCGACCAGGGCCTCCAGATGAAAATTTTTATCTGGGCACAAGCCAATGATCCAAAACATAACCTAATATACTTCATGGGACCTCATGGACCCAATCATCAAGTCAATTTTGACCTCAGAGGATGCATACATCAAAAATCAGGAATTAGGGTTTCTTGACCTAATTCACCCCTAAGTTGACTTTTAGGGCAAATCATGAGCCAAGACCTTAAGGGAGGGTTTGAGGGTCTCTAATGAACTATATTGATCCATTTGGAACAATGGATAAATCCAAGAAGCTTGAGCAACAAGTCTCAATTTCATCTGCACCACAATTAGGGTTTCGCGAGGAAAGTCAACTGTAACTTTGACTTTTGACCAGGATATGCTCCCAAGCCCTAATACATGATTCAATATACCCTATGACACCCATGGAACATGTCCATCAAGTTTGATTTAGGTCAAGGACATGATTTCATGAAGAATTGCACAGTTTGGAATTCATCTGATAAAAAGTCAATTGTGCACAAAAGTCAACTTTGACTTTTTGAGATTTTCCACCAAAATGGATTTTTAACCCTAAAATGATGTTAATGTATGATTTGAATCATCATTCATTAAGAAAAATCAAAGAAAGTGGGATAACTTGTAAAAGGGGTAACCATAAAAACTTAGAAAAATTTCTAAGTTATGGAAAAAGTGACACTAATGTGCCAACTTTGGAGGACCATAACTCCTAAACCACAAGGCCATTGCTCCCCATTCAAAGCTTGATTTGTAGATCTCATTGCCCTCTACAAAAGCTTCATACTGACCTATGTCCAAATTCCTCATGGATTTTGAGTTATGGAGTGATCAAAATCAAGAAAAGTCACTTTGTTCCAACACTTAGTGAAAATTTCACTAAGTCAGATTTTACCTTACTTTTTGCCAAATGTAGGGGGATTTTTCACTTGGATTCAAAAGAGATCAAAACCAAACATGTTCAAATAGTTGTTGTATCATGTAAGGGTTTTTCAAAATGGCCAAGAACATTACCAAATTCAACTTGAGCCATGAGATATGACATTGGCAAGTTGCCTTGCTGAAATCTGCCAAGGCAAGGCAGATTTTTGCACTTTTGGTCGATTTGCCAAAATTAGCCAAATCCAAATGCTCCTATCCACTTGGACACCTCTGAGGATTGAATCTAAAGGGGACAATCACTGAGCCAAGCCTCCAAAGTCTTTGGAACAAGAAATAGCATGTTGAACCTAGAATTGCCAAAATAGGGACAAGACTCCAATTTTGGATTGGAGCATTCAATGGAAGCATCAAGGTGGCATGGACTGAGCCATTCTCAACTGAATTCAATCAAGACTTATCCAAGACCAAGGGAACCAGCAGCCTGTGCCCTAACCTCTAGTCAATGGCTAGAGGAGACTTGGATTTTCATTTGCCAACATTGGCCAAACCTACTCAGCAGTTGCCATTCACTATTCCTTGCAAAACAAACTTGCTCTACTATAAATAGAGCTAAATTGTGATCAGTTTGAGTACACCAAAGCCATCAAACAGATGCTTTCCTCAAAATCTCTTCTTTCACTCCAATTTTGCCTTCTAAGGCAAGTCACTATCGGGTTTTGAGTTTGAGAGCTTTTCCAATCAAACCAATCACACACGCACACCTCATATACATCATATAGAAGTGATCCAAACACTCACATAACATCTGGAACATAGATTTCACAAAATCACCAGCCAATTGCTCAAGTTCTTGACAGATTTGCAGTTGGGGTACCATCTCAAGTTCCAGATCATTTCAATCCATTCCAAGCATTCATACACACTCCATGGCACCTAGGGAAGCTATCCAGATCATTGGAACCTAGCTGTAACACCTCCAACACAAATCACGATCACCAGCTGCAAGTGGTAAGCATGAGCTCTTCTAACTCTATGATCCATGAAATTTTTGCTGCACAATAATTTGGCCATATGTTCATAATCATGCATGGAATGTTTCCGCTCAATTAATTGCATTGTTTGAATCGTGTATCAAAAATCCTAGCCTTCATGCAGAAATTAGGGTTCTTGAGGATTTTTCGTGATTTCTTGTTTTATGCTTAATTTAAATGAAATTAATTGTCATAGACTTGATCGTGAGGTTGAAACGAGTTGATTGGTATGTGGATTGCATGATATAATCAAGTATTCAGTGAGATTGAAGAGAAAATGCAAATCTGGGAAAACCCAGAACACGCGCGTGTTCTTGGTGTGTTCTTGGCGCCATTTTTTGAAAATTCAAATATTTGAATTTTGTGATTTTATTTAATTGATTCAAAAATTAATTTCTCTCTGAGTTTTAATGATTTTGAGTTGATTCTTTTTTTAATAATTCACAAAAATGTTAAAATATTTTATTTTCCCAAAAAATCCCAAAAATATTATTTATTTTGTATAATTGATATTTTTGCAAAGAATTGATGTTTTAATTATTTTTAACATTTAAAATATTTTTCCACCTTAATTTTGCAACTTTTAATGCTTTCTAATTATTTTGTAGGTCAATACTTAATTTTTGAAGCATTAATCCAAGATCACAATTTTTTTCCATATGTTAAACAATTTTGATCATTTTAATTGAATTTTTATTCAATTAAATACATTTTTGAAAACAAATTAGGGTTTTGGATTAATTCAACCCTCATAAATCATTTTCAAAACTTTTTGGGCCTCTAATAGAGTGTAAGACCCAATCTTTTTTTGACCAAACCTTTTTGGGCCTCAGTATATTGTATAAGTCCCGATACCGTCAAAAACAAACGGCGCGATCGTCGCCTTTTCAAAACAAAAAAACCTTGGGCCTACCCTCGAGTAATAAGACCCATTTCTTTTCTTAAAACTCATTTGGGCCTCTAATAGAGTGTAAGACCCATTTCTTTTCTTAAAACTCATTTGGGCCTCTAATAGAGTGTAAGACCCAATCCCCTTTTAACCAAAACATTTTGGGCCTCAGATATTGTATAAGTCCCTTCGCGTTAAAAGAAAATCTCGGCGCGATCGCCATTTCAAACAAAAAATCATCTGGGCCTACCCTCGTGTTATAAGCCCCACTCTTTTTCTTTAAACCTTTTGGGCCTCTTAAGAGAGTGTAAGACCCATCCCTTTGTACAGAAAACCTTTTTGGGCCTCAGTCACTTGTATAAGTCCCTCTGTACAAATTCAAACAGTGCGCTCACTGATAAAACCTTGGGCCTCTCCTTGAGCTGTAAGCCCAAAATCTTTCTTTTTCAAAGCACTTTCTCCTTTGATTTTGAAATATACTATTGTTTTCAATCTTTCTTTGTTGAACAACTAACCAATCAGCATGGAAGCTCTACAACCGAGTAAGTGTTTATATGCTTTCATTTACCGCTTTCATATACATATAACTGTATTGTGGGGCTGTCTCGCTGTAAGTCTTCTTTCATAAACTCATATCAACTGTGTAATAATAGTATAGATATTTTGAGTTTCCCCGGCAACTACGTCTAGCATTAAGCTCGTTGATCACTCTTAAATAATCAAAATTAGATCCCCATAGGATTATCAGACACAGTCTTCCCTCCTCTTGGGGTTAAACAATATGGAGACATGAAAGGCAGCATTCTCGGTGAACCCTTTCATAGACTGTCACTTGTAGAAGTTGTCAAAGAAACTCTATTCCCCAGAGATGATCTTTTCTCTGTGAATGGCATCTCTTGAGTTTCTTCCAAATTCTCGGACTTTCCTGGCTTGATCTATTCTCGGTGAATGGCATGTCTTGAACTTCTCGGGGTTTGGGGACCCATCGGCTTTTTAAAAGCACTTGTTAAGAAACTCTATTCCCCAGAGATGATCTTTTCTCCGTGAACGGCATCTCTTGAGTTTCTTCCAAATTCTCGAACTTTCCTGGCTTGATCTATTCTTGGTGAATGGCATGTCTTGAATTTCTCGGGGTTTGGGGACCCATCGATTTCTTAAAAGCATCGGCCTCCTCTTGGGCATTGTACAAGGACCCACAGGCTTCCTAAAAGCAACCCCGCCTCCTCTTGGGCTTAGTACAAGGACCTGTCGGCTTCTTAGAAGTATTCACAACCTCCTCTTAGGCTTCGTATAATGATCTCTTCCTCCGGGAATGATAGCCTCCTCTTGGGCATCGTACAAGGACCCGTCGGCTTCTTAAAAGCTTCCAGCCTCCTCTTGGGCTTCGTACAAATTGTCCCGACGACCTCCTAGAGGTATAGGAACATAACTTAGTCATCTGCATAAAACAGTCCTTTCAAAGAGTCTACTACTGTTTCTCAAAGCATAGTACAGAAGATAAAATTCTAGACACGGACAGTCTAATATCCTTGAGTCTCAAAGACATTCTCAAGTGACCCCTTCGTTAAATAGGAAGAAAACCCGTAGACTCGGACAGTCTCAATACCCTTCGAATTTCCCAATTCCTTAAAGAACAGGAATAACCCGGATCCTCGAATCAAATCCTTGAGTACATTGTTGCTCATATAAGAACTGATTTTCTCTTTCAAAATCAGTATACTAGACCTGTCACTCAACTGAAACAGTCACCATAGCCTCCTCTTGGGCTTTGTACAATGATCCTCCCCCGCGGAGTCAAACAAAGTTTAGCCTCTCTCTCGGGCTTTGTACGAGACACATAAGAGACTCCCTCGTTGAGTCAATCACCCTTTCGCCTCCATCTCGGGCTTTATACGAGATACAAAAAGATTCTTATTGAGCCAAACAAACAACAGCCTCCCTCTCGGGCTTCATACGAGATACACAAAAAACTCTCTTGTTGAGTCAAATAGCCTTCATCTCGGGCTTTATACGAGATACCAAAAGATTCCCTCGTTGAGTCAAACCCTTTTAGCCTCTCTCTCGGGCTTTGTATGAGACACATATTAGCCTCCTCTTAGGCTTTGTATAAGAAAACCACTGGTTGATCCAATCAACCTTTTAGCATCAAAGTTGTGCCTCGTTCACATTACACAAACATCAACAACTCCTTCCCCTTCATCTAATTGCTGTAAGCGGCAAGCCTCTGGATCATCTACATCCACGCCACTGTCCCTCTTTTAGCATGAGAAATTCCTAAGGAAAGATAGCATTGCTCTACACTGAGTTAAAGTCTTCTTCTTCAGGTTAAAATCCCCTATAAAGGAAATTATGGCATTGCCGGATTCACAAATCCCGGTTAAAGTAATTCTCCTTTATAAACAGTTGTGACATACAGACCCCCTTTAGAGATGATAAATTCTCTCTAAAGTCAACACCCTTTTAGCTTCACATCTTGGGCTTTGAACAAGATACAAATACACCTTTAGCTTCATATCTTGGGCTTTGAACAAGATACAAACCACCTTTAGCTTCACGTCTTGGGCTTTGAACAAGACACCAAAACAACCATTTCCTCCTATTCTCTGCCAGAGAATAGGAGGAACTACGAACGCTCTGATTTCCCTGTTTCGGTAAACGGGAATACGTAGGCATAAGATTGAAAGAAAAATCTTAGCGAGAACACTAAACAAAAACCCAGAATCCCATACTTCCATATATCCGTCCTAACATCTTAACCTCCCACCAATTAACCGAACACCACTTTTAAAAAAATAAACCTAATAGAGACCTCGAATCTTTGTAGCATCTGTAAACCAACAGTTCTGACTGTTTAAACTCAGTTTGCAAGCAGGGTTAATTTGAGACATCTATTTCCCTTCCTTCATCAACTTTAATAGGATAAAAAATGAATCGAGCTGTAGACACCAAAGAGCGATAGCGCTTCGCAACCGCGTCCAAAATCGCTCGCTACACGTAACAATAACACGCAAGTTTCATCATTTATAGCAAAACATCATTAGCTCAACATACAATTACACACCTTCCAACATTAATGCATGTCATCTAAATTATTTCCAGCAACATGAAACTATTATTAAATTAAATTACATTATCTCAGCTTCACACACCTTCAAACGACGCGCGAATCGGACTCCCGGAACTAAAGTTATGAATTTTCAAAGTTTTTCAACAAACACCGACACTGGCATCTTACACTGACACCATAAAACCTCATTACACACTAGTTAATTTTAATTTCAGGACTTGAAACCATTTTTACAAAAAAGGGCACTGTATTAGCTTTCCACAGGTTCGAACGGCGTGTCAAACGGACGCCCGAAGCTCAAGTTATGAATTTTTGAAGTTTTACAACAATTATGTCCCAGGGTAATCGTTTACTGCATATAGGGTAATCGGTTACCCTGCTACAGAAGCACTTTTCTGCTGTATTTTTACACGAAAATCACTTTTTTTTCTCATTCAAAACCTCATTTTTCCCACAAGTTGTTTAGAACAAGTTTTAACACAAAATCATTTTTTTCCCTTCAAAACCCCAAATATTTTTCATCGAAAACACTCCTGACTCAGTTTCGACTCTGACACACAACCGTACACAACAATGCAACAACCACCATCAACCATTCATTCAAATGCATAATTTCCACAACAATATTATTCAATTCACCATTTAATCATACAAATTTCGTCATGTTCATCCCAATTGCATCATATTCATCATAAAACCCAAAATCCCTTAAAACCCCAAATCCACCCACATACATCTAAACTCTATATCAACTACAATGAAAAGTCATACTCCTCATACCTTAGATTGCGATTCAAATCCCTTCTTGAGTTCTCACCGGGAATCTCTCTGAGCCCTAGCCTTCTTCACTCTTCTTCTTTCTTCAGAGCACATTCTCACCAAAATACGATCGATCAAAATAAGAAAAATAAGACTTCTCTCCTTTATTCCTTATTTGAACCTTAGACCCCTATTATGTTTTCCCTAATAAGTCCTCACTTATCCTCATTAATATTACCACCTTGCCCTTGCCATCTCTACTTCAGATTATTTTAAATAATAATAATCTAAATAATGCAATCTATATTATGATTATTATTATTATAACTCCACATATAATATGACTAAAATGATTTAAATCTAAATAACTCTAATTATATCTACTTCTCACTAATACCCCACAACTTATCGGCATATCCCACGACACACATCAATAAAACCACACAATGCGTCATATAATTCACAATAATTCAGCATAATCATAAATAATTAATTAAATAATTAAATATGAATTTTGGGGTGTTACACAAGGGGCAGCAGCAAATGCATCATTCACAAACGAAAATTAAACTCAAATTAAACAAGAAGAACCACCAAGCATCATACTCAAAGCATGCAATACAATTATGCAAGTATGCAACACAATAAGGCTCAAAATGATTCACATGTTTCCACACAAGTAAAGCCATACAAAAGAGAGGTCATGCACCCAGGGCCAAGGTATAATAGAATCTCAAATATGTATTATTCATCAAATAAAGATCACAAAGCATCAAACAAGTTCATGTCATTCAAGGACACAAAATTAGGTCAAGAGGTGTGCACTAGCAAACTCAAAACATCATCAAATGAGAGAATCAACCAAAAATAGTAAAATAATTCAATAAAATTCCAAAAATGTCCAAAGGTATGTTCAAACATCCAACTAAGTATATCCAAAAGATGGGATCAAATAAAGATCAAGAACATGTTCAACATGGACAAACTAGCCAAGGTATGCACACAACCGAGCAAGAATCGAGGGTCCACAAAAGATGAATGGCAAGTCACCTAAAACAACTCAAACCATCATCAAACCATCATCAAAATATCCTCATATGATGGCCTAAAAGTGGTCAAAATATTGGCCTCAAATGATGATCAAAAGTCAAGAAATATCCTAACCCTAAATGAAGGGTATCATTGGAAACTCATCCACAAATTAATTTAAATTAAAATAGAAAAAAGGAATTAAAAATAAAATAAAAATAATGAAAATAAATTCAACACCTCAATTGACCAAAAAACCATTTTTATGAATTTTTAACATGGTTAGAAGATTAAAAACCAAAATTCAATTGAAAATAAAAAAAATAAGAAGCAAAGAGGATGGGCATGGTAGGCGGTGTATGCAATGGTGCATTGGGCCTATAACTGGGGGTGGGAAAAGCATAAACAACCAAAGCCCAGCTGTAACGCCCATATATATATATATATATATATATATATATATATATATATATATATATATATATATATATATATATATATACACACACATCAAAGCATATATCATACATGAATAATACGTTTGGTACTGAAATATACAAGTTCCTAGTAACACAGTATACATATAAATGCCCAAAATCCTAATACAACACTATGGCGTGTTATACATACAAGATGTTCCCAAAAGATAAAACTAAGAACTAGATCAACTAATGATCTCAAAAGAAACTCCATAACGGAAGCCTTGTCACACAAATGCCACGATCCGTAAGGAAAAGTCAAACAACTTTGTCCTTACCCTTCGCCGAACCTGTAGTACCTGTGATGTAAACAACAACATGGGGTGAGATACATCAAATCTCAGTGAGTTCGCTATCTTATAGTCCTCTCGGATTTACAAGGTTCTAACAACCTAACTCAAGTCAAAAGGGAAGGGAAGTGACTTCGAGTACACACACCATATATGGATCCACACTCGTGAGCCTGTTAACTCACACTAATACAAAAGTAAGTCCTGAGCCTGTTAACTCAAGAATCTCGCTAATCAATAACCATACCAAGGCATCCCCTTTTCCCGTCCGCTTCTACGTCTAGAAGACGACCCGAGTCATGGATCCTTGTAGTTACTTGGCATACGAATTGGATTCGGGATCATCGGCCTGTTAACCGTGAACCGTCACTTCTCATGTCCTGTTGACCATCACAAGTCTCTTTACCATATAGGCTCCAATCGTACTACACGTAGGGAATCAAACCTACCAAGTAATTATGCATACGTTTCAGAGGAGGAACTCGAGTCTCATGAAACTACACCGCAAGATAACTGGTTATTATTACTCGACACACGCCTCGGCCTCTCATGCACGAGCGTTGTCACTATGTCATTCCACACTTTCCGAAAATTGTGTACGGTAATGTTCCTCACTCTACCTATTTCGTATTTTAACATGCATACATATTCAAACATGTTCAACATCAATATTCAGCAAAGCATATCATAATTTCACATTAGAAATACATGTAATAGTTTAAACATAAGTTATACCACTTTTGGGTTCCCTCCGATTATTTAATCGGGCAATAAAACTGACATCTTTTACCGTCATCATAAAGATTGTTTCCACAGCTTTCTATTGATATCAAGAACACTCAAATCGGATAAGCGGACCAAGAGTTATAGAATTTACAAGGAAATGGAATATTTGGAAAAGTCCCAGGAGCGCCCGGCGCTCCCTCCATCGCCCGACGGCGTCCCCTTCGGCTCTGCTTCGCCCGGCGAAGCAGAGGCGTAACAACTCTTCTAAAAACTTTGAAAGTTACAGGGGTGTTACATGCTGCGCCTCCCGGGCATCGTCCGACGAAGCAGAGGCGCTTGCCTCGAACCGCCCGGCGCTCCGCACCAGAACAGCCATGCTCAGCTGCGTTTTCTCTTGTCCCAAACGGTGAAAAATCATCTCTCTCAATTCAAATCCTCCCCAAACAGCCCCAACAAGCATCATAAATATTCACATGCATAAAATGATCATTCAACATAGATTATACCGATTTTTAACCGTTAAATTTGATTGATTTGCAAAATTGTTCATTTTCTCACAAAATCCAACCTAACTCTAAAACCTCAAGAAATTCTATACTAAAGCATCTATCTAGAACCCACCTTGAATAGATGATGATGATGAATATTGGAAGATGATTTGATGAAGAATGAGTGATGGTTGATGATCTTGTGTTCTTGGACTTTTTTCCTCTTTTTCTCTTCCTTTCCTTCTCTTTTCTTTCTCTTACTCCAAATGTCTTCTTCTTTGGAAAATGAAAGAAAAGAAATGATATAGGAAAAATATCATCAATTGCCATACTACTAATTGCCCAAAAAGTCTCTAAAGTTCCAAATATTAAAATACCTCAGAGACAGATAATATTAATTAGATTTGCTCTGAGCTCAACCGTTACTCTAATTATCTTTGCAGATAATTTCTCAGAGTACACTGGAACTCAGTAGATCACAACTAATATTATCCAGAGTAATTAAAATACGGGGTATTACATCCTCCCCCCCCCCCTTAAATAGAAATTCGCCCACGAATTTAAAACAATTACCTGAAAAGATGAGGATAAACGTCTCGCATCTCTGATTCTAGTTCCCACGTTGCATCACCCGGATGCGTCTCATCCCACTGAACCTTAACCAGAGGAATCTCTTTATTCCTTAACACCTTAGTTTCTCTTCCTGTGATACGACTCGGTTGAGGCTCAAACGTCAAATCTGCTTCTATCTCAATTGTATCTGGAAAAATTGGCTGAAGAGGATCTGGGACAAATTTTCGAAGCTGAGACACATGAAAAACGTCGTGCATCTCTGACAGAGAAGGCGGTAAGGCTGATCTGCAAGCTACTTCACCAATTCTTTCTAGAATTTGATACGGTCCCAAGTATCTCGAACTTAACTTCCACGACCGAAACGGTCCTTTCAACCGCAATCTCGGAGTGACTTTCAAAAACACGTGACCGCCCTCTTCAAATTCTAAAGGTCTTCTACGGTTATCCGCATAACTCTTCTGACGATCTTGTGCTTGTTTGACCTTATCACGGATCATCCTAATTTTTTCTGTAGTATCTTGGATAATCTCCGGTCCCAACATTCTATCCTCACCAACTTCTGCCCAGCACAATAGTGTCCTACACTTCCTTCCATACAATGCCTCATAAGGTGCCATACTAATACTTGCATGATAACTGTTATTATAAGAGAACTCAATCAACTGCAAAAGTTCTATCCAATTTCCTCCACTTTCAAGTACACAAGCTCTCAACATATCTTCCATGGTTTGTATGGTCCGTTCCATCTGACCATCCGTTTGCAGATGATTCGACGTGCTCAAACACAACTTCGTTCCCATAGCTTGTTGAAAAGCTCTCCAAAATCTTGAAGTAAACTTTGGATCTCTATCCGAAACAATACTAGAAGGAACACCATGCAATCTCACAATCTCTGAAATAAATAATTTTGCGAGATGACTCGCCATATAAGTAATCTTTACTGCCAAGAAATGAGCAGACTTCGTCAACCGATCTACAATTACCCAAATCGAATCATAACCGCCTTGCACACAGGGTAATCCCATTGTGAAGTCCATCGAAATACTATCCCATTTCCACACCGGAATTTCTAAAGGTTGCAGCAAGCCACCCGGTCTTTGGTGTTCTATCTTCACTTGTTGGCACACCGCGCATTCCGACACATACACCGCAATATCCTTTTTCATCCCAGACCACCAATAGTCCCTCTTTAAATCTTGGTACATCTTTGAAGACCCCGGATGTATAGTAAAAGCACCCTTATGCGCTTCTTCCAAAATCCTCCTTTTTAACTCCGTGTTATCCAGAACACAAATCCTTTGGTTAAACAAAATAATTCCATCGGTAGCTCGCACAAAACCTTGTTGTACTAACACCTCTTGTAACTTCTCATCTAACCCTTGCTCTTGTTGGATTTCTTCCCGAAGAGTAGAATTGATATTCAAATTTCCCATAATCACACCATTAGGGGTCCAAACAAATTGAAGATTTAGATCTCGAAATTTTCCCAACAAAGTATACTCTAGCATCATCAATTCGGCATTATGCAACACCTTTCTACTCAATGCATCCGCCACCTTATTTGCTTTACCCGGATGGTATTTTAGCTCCAAGTCATAATCCTTCAAATACTCTAGCCACCTCCTTTGACGCATATTCAATTCCTTCTGATCAAAGAGGTACTTTAAGCTCTTGTGGTCGCTAAACATCTCAAAACGTACACCATACAAATAGTGACGCCACACTTTCAAGGTAAATACAACTGCCTCCAATTCTAAATCATGCGTTGGATAATTCTCTTCATGGACTTTCAACTGTCGAGAAGCATAAGCCACTACATGTCCGTCTTGCATTAACACACCTCCTAAACCCATCTTCGATGCATCACAATATACCTCATATGGCTTGCTAGGATCAGGAATAACCAAAACAGGAGCGGTCGTCAATCTTTCCTTCAAACTCATGAAACTTCTCTCACAAGCCGAATCCCACTCGTGCGAACAATCCTTCCGAGTAAGTCTCGTCATTGGTAAAGCCAGTTGATAAAAGCCTTTGATAAACCTTCTGTAATACCCTGCTAATCCCAAGAAACTTCTAACTTCAGAAACATTCTTCGGTCTCTCCCAATTAATCACTGCTTCAACTTTTGATGGATCAACCGCTACACCTCCTTGAGATATGATGTGACCAAGAAAATTTACCTCCGACATCCAAAACTCACACTTGCTTAGCTTGGCAAAAAGTTGTCTCTCTTGTAAGATGGATAAAACGATTCTTAGGTGTTCTCCGTGCTCTTGAGAATCACGAGAATAGATAAGAATGTCATCAATAAAGATCACCACAAATTGGTCCAAGTAAGGTTGAAATATCTGATTCATATAATCCATGAAAACTGCTGGAGCATTCGTCACACCGAATGGCATTACTAGGAATTCATAATGACCATAACGGGTCCTAAACTCAGTCTTCGGTACATCCAAACTCTTCACCCGAATCTGATGATAACCCGGCCGTAAATCAATCTTCGAGAACACACAGGCTCCTTTCAATTGATCTAATAGGTCGTCTATCCTTGGCAATGGGTATTTGTTCTTGATGGTGACCTTATTCAACTGACGTAATCAATACACAACCGCATTCTACCATCCTTCTTCTTTACCAATAACACTGGAGCTCCCCAGGGCGAAACACTGTGTCGAACAAAATGCTTAGCCAACAACTCTTCCAATTGATCCTTTAATTCTCTTAATTCAAGTGGTGCCATCCGATACGGAGAAACGGATATTGGAGCCGTTCCCGGTATCAGGTCAATAGAGAATTCCACTTCCCTCTCCGGAGGAAGAGAAGTGATGTTCTCGGGGAAAACTTCAGGAAACTCACAAACTACCAGAATACTCGAAACTTGAAAGTTACTACTCTCCTCCTTAGTAAGAATCAAAAGAACGGATTTTTCCTCCTCAAACAAGAAATTTATCATTCCCACCGTACCTTCTAAAATAGTAGTCAACACATCCTTCGGAGTAGCCTCAGTAGATGGAATAATGATTAGTTTTTCTTCACACCCGATAAATACCGAATTAGCTGAAAGCCAATCCATCCCCAGAACAAAGTCCACTTTCTTAAGCGGTAAGCAAATCAGATCAATCTGGAAAACTCTTCCATCCACAGATAAAACACAATTTTCACACATTAAAGGTGTTTCCACCATCTCATCCATGGCAGTAGTAACCACCATGGGTGGAGACAACGGAATAGCTTGCAACCCCAGTCGCTTCATACATTGCATCGATATAAAGGAGTGCGTTGTTCCACAATCAAATAAAACAAAGCAAGGATTTCCATTAACAAGACACGTACCAGCAATCAAAGAATTGTCACCCTTTGTTTTCCTTGCATCCAAGGTATACACTCGCCCGGTATTCTTATCTTGCATCTGATTCCTCCTCTGAGGACAATCCCTCGATACATGGCCCATCTTATTACACTGATAACACCTTATTCCTTCCAAACTGCACCTACCATATTGATTCTTTCCACAAGTACGGCATACCGGAGGCGCACTAGTCCTGGAACTCTGAACTTGCTTCCCTTTGAAAGATTGTTGTCTCGGTCTAAATTGTTTATTCGATCTCCCACGATCACTTTGATTCACCCTACTTAACTATCCTTCTGCTTGAACCTTCTTTAAGCTATGTTCCGCTACTGTTGTACCCCAAATTTTTCCCTTAGATTCATTGTTTGTCTGCATAACATGTTAGGTCAATCATTCGTGTGCAGCTAACCTTTTTATCTAGACTTTATCAGTTTGTTTCATTTGTGAGAATAGATGCTGCCGCAGAAGGTTCAAGGCTGTGTTACGTGTGTGTTTGTGGAGTTTCTCTTTGGTCCCTTGCAATTTGTATTGAATTCTTGTCGAAATAAAGGAGGGATGTGCCCTCATGCTTATGGTCAAGCAGTCGTGACATGATCCAGGGCCTAAGGTGTTGATGGCATCATTTCTAAATATTTTTATCCAGAAGGTTCACGGCATATTGAAATTAAGATTATGAACCAATCATGATTTGGTCTTGGCGCTTCAAAGTAATACAAGGCCATTATTAAGCTTAGTATTCAAGTTATTCTTGAGGGTATTCAAAGTTTTAAGTCGCATGTGGTTTTAAGGCGTGCTCGTGGTTTCAAGGTTTTTTTTAAGATGGTCAGTTTTGTTTTAGGATGATCATAAAGATTTCAAGATGTTAACTGTCTCAAATCATATTTTGGGGGGCCATACGATTTCATGCTTGATTATTTTGTTGAACTTTGAATGAATTATATCTTCAAGATAATTCGGGCCATGGTTCATTTTAGTTCGAATTGGAGGGCTTCAAAAGGTTGTAACCATTATTAAGAGTTATTTATGGCTATAAATTCAAGGCATCATCTCATGGAAAGTCAAGGTTTTATAGATTGGTTTCCAAGATACAAGATTCATGTTTCTTATAAGATTCAAGTTTCCGAAATTTAATTTCCCTCAAGGACCACAAGTTGGTTTCATAACTTAATTATGTTACAAAGAAGTTTGAGTAGGAGATTTACTTGTTAGGCCAAAGTCATTTTAATTCTACACAAGAGGTTGTTTCTTTTTGAATTTGCGCTGGAATGAACATGACTTATTTTCATACTCAAAGACATTGCCAGCATATGGAGCTTTCATTTAGGATTAACGTACTTTTGTCTTTTCTAAGGATGATAGGCCAATTACAAGAAGCTCTTCCTTGTATTTCCATTGTGACGCTTCTATTGTCACATATTCCACTGATACTGGACTGTGAAGCCTTATCCAAGTTGAATTATTAATACTGCATATAATGCTTTTCCTGGGAGCGGAGGCTGACTTGAAGTGAAGAATACAAAGCTCAAATTCAAAGGAATCCATAAACTTATCAATTCATACAAGGCCATTTGTTCTTTACAAAGTTGGACATAGAATTCAAAAATCATTTACAGATTACAATATTGAAGGGCACACAAAAGCAATAATCAAGTACAAAGAATACGATAAAACTTCGAATCCAAACTTCCAAAGCGTCCTTGGTTCTGGTACTAGAAGCCGCATTTGTGTCCACGCCAAGCTTAAATTTCCTTGTCTAAACTCCACAAACCTCACCAGCTGAGCCCTCAGTCGCGATGTTAGAACTTGAATCGCTATAGAAAAAGCAATGACCCTCGTACTCAGAAATTGGATGCACTAGTTTGCTGACAGGCCTAATCAGTACAATGAAGATGTTATTCTCCCACAATAGAGCCAACGGTGAATAGTCCTCTGAATCTTCCTGACAGGACTTGCTAGTGACAGAACATCCTTCTTTGAAACTGATGTTGCTGCTGCCCAAAATCCTGTCACAAATGTTCAGTAAATTAAATATGAGTAGAGATGGAGTTCAGTGATAGACTTCACAATACCTTTATCAATCACGTGTTGCCTCCACCAATGATCGCATCCAATACTAAGCACCGGCAGCCGAAGTTGGAATTTCTCTCGCACAGACCAAAGATGATTGCTTAAAGTAGTCAATGGTGAACTTGTGTATCCCTTTGGCATTTCGAAAGTCTGAAAAAAAAAGAAAGAAAAAGCATAATTAAGAACAGGATCGCAGCAAATCACACGTTCACTGAGTTTAGAAATTTTCAAAACCGGTTCTTTGTTTTCCAAAACAGGTTCTAGCAGTGTTTTTTTATCTTCCAAGACAAGATTATAACATTCACTGATAAAAATCAGAATTTCCTAAAGATCCACCAGTCAATTCACAAGCATGCCTCAGGAAGGTTGAGATAGAAATGGAAAATTCATAATTGAGAATCACAGTCGTATAAGACAGCAAAACGACAAGTTCAGACATGTTGGAACGGAAAAAGAAAGTCTTAAACCTCACAGATATGACAGTAATCATTTAAGACAACAAGGATTTCAGTTTAATTCTATTTCCAAAATAAAGTCAACATGTTTACAACATTTCCATACACAATCCAATAAAAATGGAAGGTCACAGCTCACCAAAGATCAACCTCATCAAATCAAACATATTGGGCTTAAAATGGAAGTTTTCCAAACACAATCAAGACAAGATAATTTGAATGGAATCATGAGGATGCAATAAGCGACAGAATTCAATTGTGAAAATCAAAGTTTTAATGAGCTCAGCCTATAAAAAGGATACTCACACGCATCAAGGGGGGAGAACCAATTCAATCAAAACCAAAAAACATAAACATACCAGAATTCACGATTACACAAAATCTTTCACCAACTCCTACACCAGAAGCACATGCAATTCTCCACAAACATACGATACAGAAAAAAACTTACACAAACCATTCATTCACAAAACACCAGAAATCCATCAGTCATACAAAACAATTCATCAAAATCTTCTACAATCACAACAACAGCAAAACGCGCATACAAAATCACCATCAAATTCGCAGCATACCTACTCACAAAGGAAGAAGAAGCTGAAACAAATTCACGAAGAAACGTCACACACAGAACAATACGGTTTGCAGCAACAATTTGTGACAGCAGTCTCAACAATGGCAAACGCGAACACAAAGTTGAAGTGAAGCAACACGATTCAGAATCAACAACAACACACATACAACACATAAAGGAAGAAATCACAAGGAAGGAGAAAGATCTGAGAGACTCATCTTTAAGGAGCTGCCGTCCTTCATCAATCACCACCATCGCTGGCCCTTTTTTTTCTTTCTTTCTCGTTTTGCTTCAAGTTGCAACATCTGTAATATGTAACCGTAAGATCATAGTGAAACATTGGGGTATTGGGCTTGCTGGGGTTAGGGTTTGATTGATTTATTGCTTATTTGTTCGAGAGAGAATGAGAGATTGGGAGAGACGTGAGCGGCGCCGCTAGGGTTCTACAAACCCTAATTTCCCTTTTGATAAGAGAACGAGAGAGAGGATCTGAGAAACGTGATACTCCATGCTCACGCCCACTACACCATTTATGCACCCTCACTTTTTATCCTTTAGGTCACACGTGTTTTCATCTAATGGTGGAGATCTGAGGGTCCACGATGGACCCTCTCTCCCATTGCCACGATTCATCCGTTTGATTAATTAAGTCTTTTTTTGTAAAAACCAACTTAACCCTTTTAATAAGTAATTTCTTTTTTTTTAATAATAATCAAATTTATTAACTAATTTAAACATAGAACTTTTTCTAAATCTTTATAAAAAAATATAGGGATAATTTCTTTAATACTTCAAAACTTCTTTTTTTTAAATATAACTAAATGTTGATTAAGAACTTTCTATTAACTTTTTTTAATTAGTAAAACTTTTTAAAAATAATGAAACTTTTTACTAAAATATAATTAAGTCTTCCTTTTACAAGAAACTTTAACCTTTCTTCAAAATAACAATTAATCTCTAAAGTGATAAAAAACAATAAAACTATGTTATAAATATCAAAATTAAAAAACTCTTATTAACAATAAAACTCTTTATAATTAAAACTTTTTATCTAAGAAAAAACTTTTTTTTAAAATAACCTCCTAACATAATATCTCCAAATAATAATAACTTTTTTTATGGGACTTTAAAATCAAATATTAAAATCTTATTAATAAGAAACTTTTAAACTAAAAGTAATCCTTAACAAAATTTCTCACGATGATAAGTACCAAAAATCAAATCTTTTTTCCTAATAATCAAACTCGTTAGATCCCTCGCGTTTGAGTGTACGCTTGTCTCTTTTTGCCTTATTATGCTTTACTATTATGAATGTATGCTTTACATGTCAAAACCCTTTCAAAACATAACAAAAACTCTCGATCCAACGTCGAGCCCATTTTCTACCTATGTAAGTCGATCGCCCTTGGGCATCGCATTCAACCTATCGATCACTATACACTAAAGCTAGCCCACTTTGCTAGTGCGCACTAATAATCTAAGTTAGTCCCCCTCGACATTCCAAAGGAAAGGTACCCTAATATTGACTCAAATGTCATAGGACTAACACTTTAGAACCCTTGGCCTTAGGATTCGGAGTCGCCGTACTCCACGTCTCGCCGTAGGCACTTAGAATCTTAGCCTTAGGATCGGAGTCGCCGCACTCCAAGTAAATGCTCCGCCGTGAACATTTACAATCCTACCCCTCTTAAACCAACCTATAACTTTAGAGTCGCCGCACTCTATGTAAGGTCTTGTCTTAGACTTTACCTCCCCTTGGAACCTTGACCCCGTCAAGAAGTTTCTCTTTTCAGAACTACGCATACTCTGATTCTACTCCCGAGGATACGTAGGCGCAAGGTGCGATGCCTTGTCGAGTATACTTAGATACTAACCCCTAGGGTTTTTCAACCTTTAGCATAGCACCCTTAGCAAGCGAGTGAGAGATAACATAAATACTAACAAGAGGTTCCCGTAGAGTACTACGAACGTTTAGGATGCTAATACCTTCCCTAGGCGTAACCAACCCCCGAACCTTAGATCTTTAGGTTTTTTCGCTTTTGAACCTTTCCTTTGGATAAATCAAAGACGGTGGTGAACATTTAAAGAAATGTGATCCTAGTTCATTAATAACTATGGTATCCAATTCTCACCGCAACAGAAATGGCGACTTCACTGGGGATTGTCGAGGGTTTCCCCCATCTTGTTTTTTTTACTTATGTTATCTTTCCTTATTTGCTTGCTTATTTGCTTATTATCTGTTGTGCTGGGTTACTACTTGTGTGGTGAGACAAAGTCCTACACCCGGACTAGAGTGGAAATTATGATAGGAACGGTGAGAATTCAAGGATACTTTGAGGGAGTCGATTCCTGAAGAAGTTGAATTGAGACTTCACCACTCAGTCTTGGCCCTCTCGAATATAATTTTGTTCAACGAGTCCATTCGTGAAGACGATATTATTTCGAACTAAAGGCCATCGAGACTGGGGACCGTAGTTACCTTTAACCCAACTTAGCCTATTAGGATGTAGTGCGGGAGTCTATTTCTGCAATAGTGATACTACACTCAGACGAGATTCTCTTGAGAATATTATTGACCACCAAGTGATTTGGAGAATCGATAATATCCGAAAGATGGATTGTAGACTCTGGGAACTTTGTAGAACCCGTTCGGCAGGTACATTTGAAACTATAGTGCACTCCTATTGGGATGGGTAGACCTTGGCTCCATGTTGTGACCTTTCAAACCTAGGGCCCCTTTTGCTCGGCTGTGCTTTGTGTTTTGTGTGTTTGCATCCCTGCATTTATAAGCATCATATCATAAAGATTCATGGAACTTAGCTCTATTTGTAAACATCGTAGGATACCATAAACTCTTTTAAGAAAAAACATTGAAGTACACTTACAAAGGTCATAACTTGGACGATCTAAGGGGACTAGAGACTTTGTTGGCAAATAAATAAAGGTCCAAATCAAGATATGGGAAGCTATCATCTCCGTCTGACCCTGATAACTAGATGTTATCAGCTCTTGAAGACTATTCTTAAATGATGGAGTTACTATTTCAATACTTTGGCTCATATTCAAACTAATATAACTACAAAGCGGGGAATTTTTGGGAAGAACCTACCTCTTGCAAGTAATGGAAAGCTCAAGAAGACGTCTTATCCCATTCTAGTCATCAGTCAACACTTCGTCGACAAGCTTATTCTGGAAGAAGCTCGGTTGGAAAAAAGGAGTCAAAGGATTCAAGAAGACCGTTGGAAGAGTCTCCTTAGGTCCATCATTATTAGCTTTTATTTAGCTTTACGTTATGACTGTTGTAAGGCGTACAGACACGTTTTATAATTAATTTTGTAACAAATAAATCTTTAGTATTCCAGTACTAATGATTGTAACCGACAGTTTTATGACTTATTAAAACGAGCCTTTTGATATTCCATAATGATTATAAATAGCTGAGTTTCCATGAATCTTTTTGCATAGCATTCGCATTTTCCTTTCTCTTTCTATCAAGGAACTTAGAATTATTTTTGCAAGCATTGTACGATGGATTACGGAAAGAAGGGAGTTGTGTCGTACACCTTCAAAGTTTCGGATGTTGAACAACTAAGGGAACTAGGAGGTCAGATCAAAGATCCCGAAGCGTTCACCGCGAAGTATGGGAAGATCCTCCCGCTGCTGCAGGTGCGAGTGGCTGCTAGTCTTTTGGAAACGTTGGTTCAACTTTACAGTTTGATCTATCATTGCTTCATCTTTCAAGATTTCCAACTGATGCCTACGTTGGAAGAGTGCTCCGCTCTGTTGGGTATCCCGGTCAAAGATTCACCTCCGTTCTCCGGTGGAGAAGGAAGGCCCAGCCAGGAAGACATTGCAAGAGCAACCCGCATAAAGCTGTTAGAGATCCAAACTCATATGACGGTTAGAGGAGGAATTGACGGTTTGCCTGCCCAGTTCTTGTTCGAGAAGGCTCGACACTTTGCTAGTGTAGGGAACACTGGAGCGTTCGAGCACATCTTTACACTACTGGCATACGGTTTGTTCTTATTTCCGAATGTTGAAGATTTTGTTGATGTCCATGCCATAAGGATTTTTATGCTCAAGAATCCAGTTCCCACATTGTTAGCTGATGCCTACCATTCTATCCACTCGAAGGCTCTGAAGGGAGAAGGTCGAATTACTTGTTGCACTGCTATCCTCTATAGTTGGTTTATTTCGCACCTACCGAGGTCTACCGATTTCTGGGACGTGAAAGATGGTTTAGAATGGCCTGTGAAGCTCATGGCTCTTACTTACTCGGATATTGTTTGGCATGATCCGATGTATGGAGGAATCCCCATGATTCATAGCTGTGGAGATTTTCCCAATGTACCTCTTCTTAGTTCAAAGGGATGTATCAGCTATAATCCTGTGCTCGCCCGTCGTCAACTGCGGCACCCAATGGAAGAAGTACCTGATCAGGAGAATCTGACAAGACTTTTTCTCTATCAAGGAGAGAACCTGAATCTGAAAACCGGAATTGTGTTTGCTTGGCGTCGCATCAACTGACAAGGAATGACGACAACAACAAATTCTGATTGCTCGATTACTGAGGAATGTCTAGAGTGGGCACGTGAAAGGGCTTTGACCTTGAGGATTCCTTATCCCCGTCCCAAGCCTCCCGTGGTCCAATCAGATAAAGTGTCGAAATTGAAGGCTGAAATAGAAAAGCTTACCCTGGACAAAGCAAGGATGCAACACCAGATCGACAGGCTGATGGAAGAACTCCGTGGAAGACAAGGGGCATCATCCAGCAGTTTAGACTCCTAGTTCCTTTTGTGTGATTATGTAATAAAACTGTGGAGGTGTACTGGATGTTGAAAAATTTTAATAAAATGTTTTAACATCTATAATGACTGCAAATACGACTTTAAGTTCCTTGATAGCTGCATTGTTCTTGCATTTGCATCTCATATCATTTTTGCCTTCTTTGCTTTGTTTCCTTTTCTTCTGTTTGTTCCTGTGTTCCCGTCCATCCTCTGTTCATGACTCGTCTGTTGATTTCCCGACAGTAATCTCTGGACCTGGAGAAATTTTGAAAGATCATGAATTCAGAAGAGCAGAGCCAGTTTGCGACCGTAGCAGATCTTGAGTTCAGTCAACTTGTGGAAGCTATGACAGCCTTGGCAAGAAGGGACGTTAGCACTCAGAGGACTGTTGTGGACAATGTTACCCAAGCTCAATCTGTGCAGATTCCTGCAGAGAACCAAGTTATACGAGAACATACTACCATCCAGAATAGACATCCTTCTTCTGTAAACGCTATGGAGTATCGTAGCTTCGCATCCTCAGAACCAGATTCCCAAGAAGTGATTCCTGAGATGAAAACTGAAAATCCACGAGATGCTGAGATTTTGGAAAAATTTCGTGCTTTGGAAAGAAGACTTGATGCCATTAAGGGTCGTGAAGTTGGTGATTTGAATGCCTTGAATATGTGCTTGGTACCCGACCTTGTAATGCCTCCAAAGTTCGAGACACCCAAATTTGAGGAGTACAAAGGGGACAGCTGTCCAAAGCAACATCTGGTGATGTTTTGCAGAAAAATGACTCCACATGTCCGTAATGAACCGCTTATGATCCACTGTTTCTAAGACAGTTTAAGTGGGGCATCACTAAATTGGTATATGCAGTTAAAGAGTAGCGACATCCAGTCATGGTTAGACCTTTCCAGGGCTTTTATGAAACAATATGACTACAATCTTGATTTGGCTCCTAGTCGCCTGCATTTGCTATACCTATCTCAAAAAGACAACAAATCCTTCAGAAAGTATGCTCAGAGGTGGAGAGAAGTGGCTTCTCGCGTCCAACCGCCGCTCCTGGATAGGGAATTAGTTGACTTTTTCGTGGATACATTGCAAGGCCCGTACCGAGAAAAGTTGTTTAGCATTGCGACGAGAAATTTCTCTCATGTGATAATAGCCGGAGAGCGCATCGAGATTGGTCTTAAGAAAGGAAAAATCCGAAATACCTCAAACATCCGATCCGTTGAGAATGAATCAAATGTCAGTTCTCAGGAAGAACAGGAAGAAGAAAATAATTCCATTGAGGAGTATCCAATATATCAGCCTCGGCACTCACGCAACTCAAGTATTCAGAGTGAGCAGTCTTTTGGGTCTCTGCGTCAGACGCCATTATCTCTTCAGGGGCAGTATTCTTCTCCAAATCGAATACCTCCTCAGTATCGACAGTCATATCGCCTACAGTCGCGTCAACATGATAGACCAAGACTGAAGAAGAAGAGGCATTTCACTTTGCTACCCATGCCATACAGTCAGTTCTTGCCAAATTTAATCAAAAGTGGACTTATAGTGCCGAAGGAGCTGAAGCCAGTGCCTTTTCCCTATCCACCAGTTTTTGACGCTAACGCCCGATGTGATTACCATGCTGGGGCACCGGGGCATTCAACTGACGACTGTAAGGTACTCCCGAGTAAGGTTCAGAATCTACTAGACTCCAAAATGATCTCATTCACGCCTCATGGAATTCAAATCAATATTCCTTCACCGAACCAGGCGGGTTCATCAGTCCCGGTTATGGAAGAACTTACCGAGAGTGGGTATGAAAATGATCCTCTGACCGATCTCGAAAGTCGATTTTGAAGATGGTTAAGTCAAGTGGCAAATAAAGAAGAAGTCATTCCCGGAAGTATCAAGCTGTTATTTATTTGCATGTTATCGCTTTCTTTGATTATTAAAACATGTTTACTTGTAAGAACTTGTTATTTGGAACGTTAATGCAATTTAATGTTTGTTTCGAAGAAATCCATTCGCTTCGCTCATTTTTAAAAAAACTGTTTACCATTGTATAATGCCAATACTACTGAAGGGAGGATGATGAACTAAAACGCAATCTCTTCTGTTGTATGCTTTTGAACGAAAACCCTGCTAAGGATATAAGGCATTGTTCCAACACCAGAGATAACCTCTTGTTAACCCTTTTGAGCCTCAAAATCAAAACCTTATTTTTAACCTGGGGCAGGGTAACTTTCAATCCAAGCGACCGAGCTTCCAAAACTATCAAATTATGAGTGGGTACAAATAAATTTTGACCCTCAAACTTTCAAAATAACCTCACAAAAAGGGGATGGGTACAAACAAATTTTAACCTTTTTGCTTCTTAAACCAAATCGCTACTTACAAAAGACCTTATTGAAGCAGAGTTCATTTCAAAAGCATACTCGATGAGAAAGTGTTTCCTGACTCCTATGAGCTCCGCTCAAAGTTCGCATTGGCTTTATAAAAGGGAAAACTAATATCATACCCTAACTAGTGATTCGATCACAAGTTTGCGATATGCTTTTTCACTAAACTTCAAAACAAACATGACGTTGTACTAGCAGTTTCAGAATGTACACCTTCTGCATGATTGCAAACAGCTACGAGAAATTCAATTCCTGATTGGAGCTTTGTTGAAGATGGCTACTTCATTGTTAAGGATAACCAAATCTGGAGCATGTTACTTGAAGACCCAGTTAAGCAGGGGTAAGATGTTTTTCAGTTTGTTACCTTTACAAACTGACTTACCCAAGGGGCAATTTTGAAGACTCAATATACAGAATATCGTCAATCTGAGCCAGTTATGTCGAGATTCTACAAATCTCTCAAGAGTTGGAAGACGCTGGATTATTTTTGAACGCCGGATCTTCTGTGAAATCCTTTTGAGATGACCCCTTTTAAGAATCATGTGATCCAGGACAATTGAGACTTGAAGGCCTCCTTCAACAAGATTACTGGAAAATGGCGACTCCCATGCAAGTCAAAACTTCACTGACTTCATAGCATTCTTCACCTATTTCCCAAATAAGTTCTAATGGTGTGATAATTCCCCAACAAGTTTCTACCGCAGGAAGTCATGACGATTCCCCAGTGAATCATTATTTCAAGCAATTATGACAGGATCAGTACAAGAATGCAGCATCTGGTTGACCTAAGGACCCCCAGTGAATCTCCTCGGTCTCAACTTTCCCTGTTGAAGTGAGTGTCTATTTCACTCCGTAGTGTTGTTCTCAGATTTCAATTTTCCTCGGCAGTGGATGTTCATTTCATCCCCACTGAAGATTAGACTCTGACGTCTGCAACTACAATATTGGTTCAAGCTTCCCCAACGAAACGGTGGATATTTATTTTATCCCCGTGATGCCTCATATATAGCATCTACTACTACTTTTTTCATTTCAGCTTATTTCAGTTAGCAGCGGATATTTATTTTATCCCCATCAAGTCTCTCCGAACATGAGTTTGATCTCTCCCAGTGGATCTTTCTCATCCAAATAATCAGATTCATCTTGACGATCCCTAAGTGAAGTCACAATATTACATCCCCAAGAAGGTTGCTATTCCCCAGAGAAGTTTGGACGTTGAAGTTCAGCTATTGAGTTCCATCTTTGGATTTCTACAGAGCTTGACAGATGTATCTCTCGTGCAGAGGATGGACGGGCTTCCTCAGCTTTTTGCTTTTTCCTCCTGTTTTCTTTTTCTGTTTTGTCAGCATGAGCATAAGCATCGCATGACATTATATGCATTGCGTCCATGCGTGTTTGCTTTCTGTTTGTCTTTTGTTGCTTTATCTTTGGTCGCGTTTGCGCCGAGTTTTTGGGTTTGTCTGATCTCTCCAAGTAGGTCGTCAACTTTAGGCAGAAAGTGCTAATCATTTCCAAGTTTCCCCACAGAGTTCAACCCTCGTGGATGATGGTTATTTCAGTTATCTTTTTCCGTGCTTGGATAAGATAAATTGCCGTTCGAGTTCATTTCTCAATGGCGGGTCTTGTTTGACTGTTTCATTCTAGTTTGATCCTAGATTGATTTTTGGTACCTGGGGATTCCACCTTTACTTTTTGGTCGCCGAGCCTAGGTTGAGCGTGCATTTATATTGCACTGTGTCTGGCAAAAAGAATCTGTTTTTTCCCTTTCAGATAAGTTGCAGTCTCTTCGAAGAAACTTATCGTTTTAGTTTCTTTTTCGATAAACTGTAGTCACTTCGGAGAAGTTTATCATTTTACTGCTTTTTTTTTTCAGATAAACTGCAGTCTCTTCGGAGAAGTTTATCATTTTACAGCTTTTTTTCAGATAAACTGCAGTCTCTTCGGAGAAGTTTATCATTCACTACTGTTTTCAGATAAACTGCAGTCTCTTCGGAGAAGTTTATCATTTTATTGCTTTTTTCAGATAAACTGCAGTCTCTTCGGAGAAGTTTATCATTCACTACTGTTTTCAGATAAACTGCAGTCTCTTCGGAGAAGTTTATCATTTTACCGTTTTTTTCAAGATAAGTTGCAGTCTCTTCGGAGAAACTTATCCCTTTATTGATGGTGTGTGAGTCCCGTACAATTGATAAGCTGCAGTCTCTTTTGAGAAGTTTATCAGGACATTTTCCACACGAAGTCCATTTACTTGGCATACAGGAGAGTTTTAATAACCCTGTACTTTTTCCTGACGGTTCCTGAAGATCCCGTTTGATCTCTTCATTTAAAGGAATTTCCAGGCGTTGGATGTTATTTCTTATTGAAAACTCCATCATTTTTTGTTTGCATGATCCTACCTCCGTGTGGATCCTGCTTTGTCTTCTTGCTTGATATATCAATTGGTCACGCTTGAACTTGCTGGGTCGTCGCCTTCGGAGTCCCCAGTGTTGTTTTCTTTTCCCCAGTGCGTCTGGTCATCCCCATTGAGTTGTTACCCGTTGTGTTGGCTCTTTCCCTCGTCTGTTTCGTCTGCATTTTGCATTTTACCATTCCATCATTTTCATCATGCTAGAGTTCATGGAATGTCAGCATTAGGTTAGTTTTGTCCATAGCATTGCATGTCACTGCATCTTAGGGCAAAATTTTCGGTTATCTATATTTAAATATCTCTCACCATGACCTAATGACGATCTTCATCGTTCATGTCATCCGGTGAAGATATTTAAATAGGGGCAACTGTTGTACCCCAAATTTTTTCCTTAGATTCATTGTTTGTCTGCATAACATCTTAGGTCAATCATTCGTGCGTAGCTAACCTTTTTATCTAGACTTTATCAGTTTGATTCATTTGTGAGAACAGATGCTGCCGCAAAAGGTTTAAGGTTGTGTTACGTGTGTGTTTGTGGAGTTTCTCTTTGGTCCCTTGCAATTTGTATTGAATTCTTGTCGAAATAAAGGAGGGATGTGCCCTCATGCTTATGGTCAAGCAGTCGTGCCATGATCCAGGGCCTAAGGTGTTGATGGCATCATTTCTAAATATTTTTATCCAGAAGGTTCACGGCATATTAAAATTAAGATTATGAACCAATCATGATTTGGTCTTGGCGCTGAAAAAGTAATACAAGGCCATTATTAAGCTTAGTCTTCAAGTTGTTCTTGAGGGTATTCCAAGTTTTAAGTCGCATGTGGTTTTAAGGCGTGCTCGTGGTTTCAAGGTTTTTTTTAAGATGGTCAGTTTTGTTTTAGGATGATCATAAAGATTTCAAGATGTTAACTGTCTCAAATCATATTTTGGGGGGCCATACGATTTCATGCTTGATTATTTTGTTGAACTTTGAATGAATTATATCTTCAAGATAATTCGGGCCATGGTTCATTTTAGTTCGAATTGTAGGGCTTCAAAAGGTTGTAGCCATTATTAAGAGTTATTTATGGCTATAAATTCAAGGCATCATCTCATGGAAAGTCAAGGTTTTATAGATTGGTTTCCAAGATACAAGATTCATGTTTCTTATAAGATTCAAGTTTCCGAAAGTTAATTTCCCTCAAGGACCACAAGTTGGTTTCATAACTTAATTATGTTACAAAGAAGTTGGAGTAGGAGATTTACTTGTTAGGCCAAAGTGATTTTAATTCTACACAAGAGGTTGTTTCTTTTTGAATTTGCGCTGGAATGAGCATGACTTGGAAACGACCATTGGTTCAGCATAACTCATTTTCATACTCAAAGACATTGCCAGCATATGGAGCTTTCATTTAGGATTAACGTACTTTTGTCTTTTCTAAGGATGATAGGCCAATTACAAGAAGCTTTTCCTTGTATTTCCATTGTGACGCTTCTATTGTCACATAATTCCACTGATACTGGACTGTGAAGCCTTATCCAAGTTGAATTATTAATACTGCACAGAATGCTTTTCCTGGGAGCGGAGGCTGACTTGAAGTGAAGAATACAAAGCTCAAATTCAAAGGAATCCATAAACTTATCAATTCATACAAGGCCATTTGTTCTTTACAAAGATGGACATAGAATTCAAAAATCATTTACAAATTACAATATTGAAGGGCACACAAAAGCAATAATCAAGTACAAAGAATACGATAAAACTTCGAATCCAAACTTCCAAAGCGTCCTTGGTTCTGGTACTAGAAGTCGCATTTGTGTCCACGCCAAGCTTAAATTGCCTTGTCTAAACTCCACAAACCTCACCAGCCGAGCCCTCAGTCGCGATGTTAGAACTTGAATCGCTATAGAAAAAGCAATGACCCTCGTACTCAGAAATTGGATGCACTAGTTTGCTGACAGGCCTAATCAGTACAATGAAGATGTTATTCTCCCACAATAGAGCCAACGGTGAATAGTCCTCTGAATCATCCTGACAGGACTTGCTAGTGACAGAACATCCTTCTTTGAAACTGATGTTGCTGCTGCCCAAAATCCAATAAAAAATGTTCAGTAAATTAAATATGAGTAGAGATGGAGTTCAGTGATAGACTTCACAATACCTTTATCAATCACGTGTTGCCTCCACTAATGATCGCATCCAATACTAAGCACCTGCAGCCGAAGTTGGAATTTCTCGCGCACAGACCAAAGATGATTGCTTAAAGTAGTCAATGGTGAACTTGTGTATCCCTTTGGCATTTCGAAAGTCTGAAAAAAAAAGAAAGAAAAAGCACAATTAAGAACAGGATCGCAGGAAATCACACGTTCACTGAGTTTAGAAATTTTCAAAATCGGTTCTTTGTTTTCCAAAACAGGTTCTAGCAGTGTTTTTTTATCTTCCAAGACAAGATTATAACATTCACTGATAAAAATCAGAATTTCCTAAAGCGCCACCAGTCAATTCACAAGCATGCCTCAGGAAGGTTGATATAGAAATGGAAAATTCATAATTGAGAGTCACAGTAGTATAAGACAGCAAAACGACAAGTTCAGACATGTTGGAACAGAAAAAGAAAGTCTTAAACCTCACAGATATGACAGTAATCATTTAAGACAACAAGGATTTCAGTTTAATTCTATTTCCAAAATAAAGTCGACATGTTTACAACATTTCCATACACAATCCAATAAAAATGGAAGGTCACAGCTCACCAAAGATCAACCTCATCAAATCAAACATATTGGGCTTAAAATGGAAGTTTTCCAAACACAATCAAGACAAGATAATTTGAATGGAATCGTGAGGATGCAATAAGCGACAGAATTCAATTGTGAAAATCAAAGTTTTAATGAGCTCAGCCTATAAAAAGGATCCTCACACGCATCAAGGGGGGAGAACCAATTCAATCAAAACCAAAAAACATAAACATACCAGAATTCACGATTACACAAAATCTTTCACCAACTCCTACACCAGAAGCATATGCAATTCTCCACAAACATACGATACAGAAAAAAACTTACACAAACCATTCATTCACAAAACACCAGAAATCCATCAGTCATACAAAACAATTCATCAAAATCTTCTACAATCACAACAACAGCAAAACGCACATACAAAATCACCATCAAATTCGCAGCATACCTACTCACAAAGGAAGAAGAAGCTGAAACAAATTCACGAAGAAATGTCACACACAGAACAATACGGTTTGCAGCAACAATTTGTGACAGCAGTCTCAACAGTGGCAAACGCGAACACAAAGTTGAAGTGAAGCAACACGATTCAGAATCAACAACAACACACATACAACACATAAAGGAAGAAATCACAAGGAAGGAGAAAGATCCGAGAGACTCATCTTTAAGGAGCTGCCGTCCTTCATCAATCACCACCATCGCTGGCCCTTTTTTTTTTCTTTCTTTCTCGTTTTGCTTCAAATTGCAACATCTGTAATATGTAACCGTAAGATCATAGTGAAACATTGGGGTATTGGGCTTGCTGGGGTTAGGGTTTGATTGATTTATTGCTTGTTTGTTCGAGAGAGAATGAGAGATTGGGAGAGACGTGAGCGGCGCCGCTAAGGTTCTACAAACCCTAATTTCCCTTTTGATAAGAGAACGAGAGAGAGGATCTGAGAAACGTGATACTCCATGCTCACGCCCACTACACCATTTATGGACCCTCACTTTTTATCCTTTAGGTCACACGTGCTTTCATCTAATGGTGGAGATCTGAGGGTCCGCGATGGACCCTCTCTCCCATTGCCACGATTCATCCGTTTGTTTAATTAAGTATTTTTTTGTAAAAAACAACTTAACCCTTTTAATAAGTAATTTCTTTTTTTTAATAATAATCAAATTTATTAACTAATTTAAACATAGAACTTTTTCTAAATCTTTATAAAAAAATATAGGGATAATTTCTTTAATACTTCAAAACTTCTTTTTTTAAAATATAACTAAATGTTGATTAAGAACTTTCTATTAACTTTTTTTAATTAGTAAAACTTTTTAAAAATAATGAAACTTTTTACTAAAATATAATTAAGTCTTCCTTTTACAAGAAACTTTAACCTTTCTTCAAAATAACAATTAATCTCTAAAGTGATAAAAAACAATAAAACTATGTTATAAATATCAAAATTAAAAAACTCTTATTAACAATAAAACTCTTTATAATTAAAACTTTTTATCTAAGAAAAAACGTTTTTTTTTAAATAACCTCCTAACATAATATCTCCAAATAATAATAACTTTTTTTATGGGACTTTAAAATCAAATATTAAAATCTTATTAATAAGAAACTTTTAAACTAAAAGTAATCCTTAACAAAAATTCTCACGATGATAAGTACCAAAAATCAAATCTCTTTTCCTAATAATCAAACTCGTTAGATCCCTCGCGTTTGAGTGTACGCTTGTCTCTTTTTGCCTTATTATGCTTTACTATTATGAATGTATGCTTTACATGTCAAAACCCTTTCAAAACATAACAAAAACTCTCGATCCAACGTCGAGCCCATTTTCTACCTATGTAAGTCGATCGCCCTTGGGCATCACATTCAACCTATCGATCACTATACACTAAAGCTAGCCCACTTTGCTAGTGCGCACTAATAATCTAAGTTAGTCCCCCTCGACATTCCAAAGGAAAGGTACCCTAATATTGACTCAAATGTCATAGGACTAACACTTTAGAACCCTTGGCCTTAGGATTCGAAGTCGCCGTACTCCACGTCTCGCCGTAGACACTTAGAATCTTAGCCTTAGGATCGGAGTCGCCGCACTCCAAGTAAATGCTCCGCCGTGAACATTTACAATCCAACCCCTCTTAAACCAACCTATAACTTTAGAGTCGCCGCACTCTATGTAAGGTCTTGTCTTAGACTTTACCTCCCCTTGGAACCTTGACCCCGTCAAGAAGTTTCTCTTTTCAGAACTACGCATACTCTGATTCTACTCCCGAGGATACGTAGGCGCAAGGTGCGATGCCTTGTCGAGTATACTTAGATACTAACCCCTAGGGTTTTTCAACCTTTAGCATAGCACCCTTAGCAAGCGAGTGAGAGATAACATAAATACTAACAAGAGGTTCCCGTAGAGTACTACGGACGTTTAGGATGCTAATACCTTCCCTAGGCGTAACCAACCCCCGAACCTTAGATCTTTAGGTTTTTTCGCTTTTGAACCTTTCCTTTGGATAAATCAAAGACGGTGGTGAACATTTAAAGAAATGTGATCCTAGTTCATTAATAACTATGGTATCCAATTCTCACCGCAACAGCTACATAACACTGTCGTAACAATTCTGCATAGCTAGTAAATTCTCTCTGAGACACACTATGTGAAATTTCAGCCCTCAAACCGAACAAAAACTGATTGATCTTCCATCTCTCATCTGGAGCATACATGGCCTGCCTAGAATAAGCAGCCATCACCTCGAACTTCTCCGCTTGGAAGCCACAGTCAAGTTACCTTGTCTCAACTGCTGAAACTCAAATTCCTTTTGAGACCTTAAGGAACTTGGAAAATACTTCTCCATAAAAGTTATCTTAAACTGTTCTCATACCTTCGGTACCTCTTGAATTGTCATTAAGGCTGAAGCGCTTTCCCACCACCTCATGGCAGGACCCTTCAACAAGTGAAAAGTAAAAACAACCTTATTTTCCTCACTGCACTGAACTATTAAGAAAATCCGCTCCATACCGGATATCCATTCATGAGCCTTTACTGGATCTAACCCTCCCTGAAACTCCGGAGGATTCATACGAATGAAATCCCTAAAGGTTCCCCCTGCAACTTCAGGAACAACCACTGGAGGATGCACGCCACCAGCCATTTGCTGTACCATTTGTTGGACAAACTGATTCTGCTGTTGGTGCATCTGTTGCATAAATTGATACAAAGGGGCATTCCCTTCGTCCCCTGGCGGATTTGTCCCTGCTGGAGTAGTTCTCGGTCTACCACGGTTGATTCTGCGCCGGTCGGCCATGTTCCTAAATGTCATATAGATAGGATTAAGTTGATCAGGCTCAATACTATAAATATAACACGTAAGACCAATGGCGATACATCACATGTGAAACGGAAAGAAAATACTTATACTATTTCATGGCTAGGTCGAGGATACGACCTGCTCTGATACCAACTGTAACGCCCATATATATATATATATATATATATATATATATATATATATATATATATATATATATACACATCAAAGCATATATCATACATGAATAATACGTTTGGTACTGAAATATACAAGCTCCTAGTAACACAATATACATATAGATGCCCAAAATCCTAATACAACACTATGGCATGTTATACATACAAGATGTTCCCAAAATATAAAACTAAGAACTAGATCAACTAATGATCTCAAAAGAAACTCCATAACGGAAGCCTTGCCACACAAACGCCACGATCCGTAAGGAAAAGTCAAACAACTTTGTCCTTACCCTTCGCCGAACCTATAGTACCTGTGATGTAAACAACAACAAGGGGTGAGATACATCAAATCTCAGTGAGTTCGCTATCTTATAGTCCTCTCGGCTTTACAAGGTTCTAACAACCTAACTCAAGTCAAAAGGGAAGGGAAGTGACTTCGAGTACCCACACACCATATATGGATCCACACTCGTGAGCCTGTTAACTCACACTAATACAAAAGTAAGTCCTGAGCCTGTTAACTCAAGAATCTCGCTAATCAATAACCATGCCAAGGCATCCCCTTTTCCCGTCCGCTTCTACGTCTAGAAGACGACCCGAGTCATGGATCCTTGTAGTTACTTGGCATACGAATTGGATTTGGGATCATCGGCCTGTTAACCGTGAACCGTCACTTCTCATGGCCTGTTAACCATCACAAGTCTCTTTACCATATAGGCTCTAATCGTACTACACGTAGGGAATCAAACCTACCAAGTAATTGTGCATACGTTTCAGAGGAGGAGCTCGAGTCTCATGAAACTACACCACAAGATAACTGGTTATGATTACTAGACACACGCCTCGGCCTCTCATGCACGAGCGTTGTCACTATGTCATTCCACACTTTCCGACAATTGTTTACGGAAATGTTCCTCACTCTACCTATTTCGTATTTTAACATGCATACATATTCAAACATATTCAACATCAATATTCGGCAAAGCATATCATAATTTCACATTAGAAATACATGTAATAGTTTAAACATAAGTTATACCACTTTTGGGTTCCCTCCGATTATTTAATCGAGCAATAAAACCGACATCTTTTACCGTCATCATAAAGATTGTTTCCACAACTTTCTATTGATATCAAGAACACTCAAATCGGATAAGCGGATCAAGAGTTATAGAATTTACAAGGAAAGGGAATATTTGGAAAAGTCCCAGGAGCGTCCGACTCTCCCTCCATCGCCCGACGGCGTCCCTTTCGCCTCTGCTTTGCCCGGCGAAGCAGAGGCGTAACAACTCTTCTAAAAACTTTGAAAGTTATAGGGGCGTTACATGCTGCGCCTCCCGAGCATCGCCCGGCGAAGCAGAGGCGCTTGCCTCGAACCGCCCGGCGCTCCGCACCAGAACAGCCATGCTCAGCTGCGTTTTCTCTTGTCCCAAAGGGTGAAAATTCATCTCTCTCAATTCAAATCCTCCCCAAACAGCCCCAACAAGCATCATAAATATTCACATGCATAAAATGATCATTCAACATAGATTATACCGATTTTTAACCGTTAAATTTCATTGATTTCCAAATTTGTTCATTTTCTCACAAAATCCAACCTAACTCTAAAACCTCAAGAAATTCTCTACTAAAGCATCTATCTAGAACCCACCTTGAATAGATGATGATGATGATGAAGATTGGAAGATGATTTGACGAAGAATGAGTGATGGTTGATGATCTTGTGTTCTTGGACTTTTTTCCTCTTTTTCTCTTCCTTTCCTTCTCTTTTCTTTCTCTTACTCCAAATGTCTTCTTCTTTGGAAAATGAAAGAAAAGAAATGATATAGGAAAAATATCATCAATTGCCATACTACTAATTGCCCAAAAAGTCTCTAAAGTTCCAAATATTAAAATACCTCAGAGACAGATAATATTAATTAGATTTGCTCTGAGCTCAACCGTTACCCTAATTATCTTTGCAGATAATTTCTCAGAGTACACTGAACTCGGTAGATCACAACTAATATTATCCAGAGTAATTAAAATACGGGGTATTACACCAGCCAAAATAAAAGAAACCAGAATCAAACAAAAAAACGTTAATGAAACGATGCGCTTTATACACAGCCTGGCCACGCTGGCCTTTCAACACACGTTGACCCTGATGCCATTGGCCGGTCAACTTGTCAATGCCACAACACGTCAGATGTCGGAGCCCTAGCTCCGGTCATCTTCTCCGGGAGACTCGCCAAAGACCCAGAGAGAAATCTTACCAGAACACGTAAAATTTTACATCATCTCGAAGGAAATTCCAAGGAGGTTTCAGATCCACCCTCAAAAGCCATTTAAAAATATTTAAGAGCCATGAAAACTGAGTTCGAAAATTCAACACACAAGCTAAAAATCATGTAAGCAAACACAACACACATGCAATCATTGCCTCTACATACAGAGGACTTCAGAATCAACAACAACAAGCAGAATGCACGCTCAATATGAAAGAAAATGTTGAAGAAGATTACCTAACGGAGTAGCTCTATTGGCTCTTCAAACATGATCTGAGCTTGAAATAAACTTCACAGAAATACTCCTTATGCTTCCAAGACAATGGAACAGACTTCAATCTTCAGCAATCTTGAGGAAAATATGAGTTTCGAAGAAGAGAGAATTTTGAGGGAGAGAGCTTGTTCAAATATGATCTTCAGCTAAAATGAGAGTCTTCCAAATGTTTCTAGGGTTTTAGGATGCTTAAATATGATGTATGGCACGTGAGAGCAAGGGTGTGAAGCCACTGAAAATTTGTTACGTGATTTTTGAATTTTTATGTGAGAGAAAAATACACACGGTTATGGCACATGGTGAGGTGATTTTTGTGTGACCTTGAGTGGAAAGAGAGGTATTATGTAAGGCACGTGAGAGGATAGAATGAAAACAGATGGTACCTTTTCATGTAAACTCTCTCTTTTTCCTCTTTTGGCAAAATGCTCACATGTATTATGCATGGCACATGGAGAATGTTTAGCTTATTTTGGCACATTAAAATGGTGGTGATACATATGCTTCCAGATGACATAGAATGCTGCCACGAATTCACGAATGTACTGATGAAAATCAACATGGCCTTTAAAGAATATATAATGCATGATGGCTATTTTTGACAACCATATCTTGATGAGGTTTTGTCCGAATGAGGTGAAATCAAGTCCATGATGAAGTAGAGAGAAGAGTGAACAAATCTGATGTCCAAAGTTCTTTGAGAAAAGGTCCATAAAATCATGCAAAATGACCTTGAAACCATGTCCCCAAAACTGGTCCAACTAACTAAGAAAAAACTAAATTTCAAGCTTACCATGAACATGAAAATCTTGGCCTAGATACCTTGATCCCATGCTAAGAACCAATGATATGCACAAATGATAATGCAAAATGAGATGAAACAATAAGCCAGTTAGTGTTAAAAGGATGGCAAATTTTGGGGTGCGACACAAATTCCTTTAGTCTTCTTGATTCTCTACAGCATGTTGCTCTAAAATCTCAATCAGAGTATCCTTTTCTTTTAACAATTGGTGTATTTTCTTGCACTCCACATTGAGAATATGGTACTTGTTCCTCCAAGACCTCTTCTCTTGCTGAACTTTGCTGAGAGTAACCTGAAGTTTTTCCGTCTCAGACATAAAATAAAGGACAGAGTCCCTTAATAGAAGAACTTCCTGACGAGGGTAAGGCATCCTCAACTTGAGAGCTCTAGTTTGGACCCAGTGGAGATAAGGCTCCACAGAGACACAGTCTAGTTTTCCTAGAGACTCTCTTCCTTTCCTGTGAATGTGTTTCCAGGAATGCACTATTTTCGTCTTTAGTGCCCTGTCATTTTCTCCTTCCTTGAAGAAAAGACCTTCCAGATGAGCATTACGCGGGATATGCCTCATAGGGTATCCAAATTGACGATGATCTAAAACTGGATAATAATTGATTCCTCCCTTAGTTCCTATAAGGGGTACATTTGGGAAATTTCCACAACGGTCAATGATTCTGATCCCGTCATAGATTCGATTGTACCTATCGATATCAGAGTTGGTAAGAGACATGATTCTCTATGACCAACGTAAAGTATTTTTTTGATCCCAAAATGCAGCAGACTTGGGCAAGTGAGAAGTGAACCATTTGTACAGCAGGGATACACAACACGTGATCATTCCTCCGCTATACAAATTCCTTAAGTGTACTGAATGATAAGCATCTGTGAGCAAAATTGGTACGGGGTTTTCGATCAAGAAAATCTTAATGGCGTTGATATCTACGAAGTTATCAATGTTGGGAAACAAAAATAACCCGTAGGTGAGCAAAACAAAGATGCTCTCGAAAGCGGCCATGTTCCCTATACTAGCGAAGTACAAGGCTTTCTTCGTCAAGAACTGGGCTGGCAAACCCTGGATTCCACCCTTAGTGGTCATGTGAGTCCTGACTTCTGACTCGTCCAAATAGATTTCTCTTGCAATGGTTTGATCCTTTGGAATTTCTTCCAGTCTAGAAAAGGGAGCCTGATCAATGATATGTAAATCAGTTAGGTAAGAGTACTCCTCCAGCGTTGGTGCTAGATGATAATCCGGGAATGTGAAACAGTGATAGACCGGATCGTAGAACTGGATTAACGTGGACATGATTCCTTCAATTACATGGACCTTAACAAGGACAGCAACCCTCCGTACTTGGCTCTGAAAGCCTCGTGGTTGGTGATCATTCTCGCCAGGCCTCTTAAATCCTCTAGTTTTAGAACCTTTAAGGTGTACTTGTGAGTTTTCCTTCTACCGAAATCCATTAGCGCAATCTCTTTATCTGACATTTGCAATCATTGTCTAAGTTTAATTTGAAAAAGAGAGACTAGAAGAGAAATTTTTCTTTGTTTTAATGTTTTTTTTATGAATGCATGAATGCAGCACACAAAAACATAGAAAAAACATGGGGTCAAAGGGTCGGTGTCATGAAGTCGAGGCTCTACCCCCCCCCCCCCCCCCCAAAGGTTTATACTAGTGATTTTTTGTACCTGTCCGCAAAATCATTGACCCCTCTTGGGATAACAACAGCAAGCGGATCGCCAGCAAGCTGATGTATCCTAGAGCGATCTCAAATGAGGGTAGTATCGCGTGACAACTATTTCCGATAGCTTCCGCACTGCAAAATGGTTTAAGTCTACTAAAAACCTCAACTTCTCGGATAACCCAGTCGACCACACTACTTTCAACAACCGAAGTCGTATAGGCAATGTATCTGCAAAGGGAGTCTCCACTGAGTTTGATGGTCGATCGGAGACTCTTAACTGGGATTCACTCTCCACAAGATTACTCACATTGCCATCACCTATCTTAGGTGTATACTCAATATTTCCACATGCGACATCACACGCATTCCCATTAGCAGGAAAATAAACACATATATCAATTAGGAAAAGCAGTATATATATTTGTCTTAATCATCCTAGACCTCTAGTCTTATGATCCTATACAGACAATGACTCCCCAGCAGAGTCATCATTTCTGTGACATTTTGAGAAGTTAAGGTTTCTACCGAAGATTGTAAGAAAGAGAAGAGGGCCCCATGGTGGGCGCCATTTTTTTTGTAGCGCGATTTTTGTGGTCTTGAATCACTATCGCTTGGGCACTACAGTTCGATTCATTCTTTATCCTATTAAGTTGATTAAGGAAAGGAAATAGATGTCTCCAATTAACCCTGCTTGCATACTAAGTTTAAATAGTCAAAACTGTTGGTTTACAAATGCTATTAAGATGTGGGCCCCTCTTCGGTTATTTTGTTAAGAATAGAATGTTTGGACCATTTGTGAGGTATTTGGTAATGTGTTTAGATTTGATGCTTTTGGGTTGATTTGATGAAGGTACTGGATTTTGGGTTTTTGACTAGTATGCTCGCTAAGATTTTTGCAATCTTATGTCTATGTATTCCCGAAACAGGGAAATCAGAGCGATCGTAGTTCCTCCTGAAGGGTTTATGCTGAGAGAGAATTAGTCATCTATAAAGAGGAGTTGTTGATGTTTGTATGCTGTGAGCAAGACACAACTTTGATGCTAAAAGGTTGATTGACTCAACCGGGGTTTTCTTTATACAAAGCCTAAGAGGAAGCTAGAAGTTGACTTTTCTGGGGAAAATGTTCTTTCTGTCTTGTACAAAGCCCAGGATTGAGGCTAAAAGGGTTTGACTCAACAAGAGAGTCTATCATACTCAACAAGAGAGTAATTTGGTGTCTCGTATAAAGCCCAAGACGGAGGCGAAAAGGGAAGGTGGACTCAACGAGAGAGTTTGAAAAGGTGATTGACTCAACAAGAGAATCTGAGAGTTTATTGACCCAACAAGAGAGTCTTTTATACTCAACAAGAGAGTGTTTTTGCTGTCTCGTACGAAGCCCGAGATAGAGGCTAAAAGGAAATTGACTCAACAAGAGAGTCTGAAAGTTTATTGACCCAACAAGAGAGTCTTTTATACTCAACAAGAAGTGTTTTATATGTGTCTTGTATGAAGCCCAAGACGGAGGCTAAAAGGAAAGTGACTCAACAAGAGAGTCTTTTATACTCAACAAGAGAGTGATTTTCTATCTCGTATGAAGCCCGAGATGGAGGCTAAAAGTGGGTGACTCAACAAGATAGTCTGAAAAGGTTAGCTCCTCTGGGGAGAATCATTGTACAAAGCCGAAGAGGAGGCCGACTTACCGCTGTGGATTCGGGAGATCTGGAGGCGGGTCCAAGTATGGGGAACTCTCATGAGAGACCAGGTTTCTGCCTATGTTTGAAAGGGAACTTGAGAATTTCTTTGAGACTCAAGAGGTTTAGACTGTCCAAGCCTAGAGTTTTATCTTTTGTACTATGCCCAAGAGGAGGCACGGGCATTGAGGGATGAGTATCAACCCTACAACAGCCGGAGTTTTGACACGGGAAAGACTACTCTAGCAAAGGATGACTAAGTTATGTCTTATACCTTTAAGAGGTCATTGGGGTCCTTGTATTAAGCCCAAGAGAAGGCATGAGAACTTCTAAGAAGCCGAAGGGTCCTTGTACAATGCCCAAGAGGAGGCGGGGATGCTTTTAGGAAGCCTGTGGGTCCCAAAACCCCGAGAAGTTCAAGACATGCTATTCATCGAGAATAGATCAAGTCAGGAAAGTCCGAGAATTTGGAAGAAACTCAAGAGATTCCATTCACGGAGAAAAGATCATCTCTGGGGAGTTAGAGTTTCTTTGACAATCTCTATGGGTGACAGTCTGAAAAGGGTTCATCGAGAATGCTGCCTTTCACGTTTCCATATTGTTTAACCTCAAGAGGAGGGAAGACTGTATCTGGTAATCCTATGGGGATCTAGTTTTGTTTGTATTTAAGAATGACCAACAAGGCTTTACCTAGTGCTAGACGTAGTTGCCGGGGAAAACTCTAAATAACTATACTAGTATTACACAGTGGATATGTGACAAGTATATAAAAGGATGTGAAAGAAGACTTACAGTGAAGCAGCCCCACAATACAGTTATATACAAATGAAAGCGGTAAATGAAAGCGCATAAACACTTACCCGTTATAGAGCTTCCATGTTGTTTTGTATGTCGTTCAACAAAGAAAGCTTTGATAACAATATTATATTTAAAATCAAAGGAGAAAGTGCTTTGAAAAGATTGTTGGGGCTTACAGCTTGAGGAGAGGCCCAAGGTTTTATCAGTGATTGCATTATTGTTTGGAATTTGTACAGGGACTTATACAAGTGACTGAGGCCCAAAAAGGTTTATTTACAAAAGGGTTGGGTCTTACACTCTTTCAAGAGGCCCAATGATGTTTTGAAAAAGAAAGATGGGGCTTACAACACGAGGGGAGGCCCAGATAATTTTGTTTTAAAAGGCGACTGTGCTGAGATTTTTGAAAGCACCGTGGGTCTTATACAATGATTGAGGCCTAAATAATTTTGGTTTCAAAAAGAGGTTGGGTCTTACACTCTATTAGAGGCCCAAAGAGGTTTGTAAAGAAGAAAAATGGGGCTTATACTCAAGAAGAGGCCCAAGTGATTTGTTTTGAAAACGGCGATCGCGCCGAGGTTTTTTTAAAACACCGCGGGTCTTATACAATGACTGAGGCCCAAAATATTTTGGTTTTTAAAAGGGGGTTGGGTCTTACACTCTATTAGAGGCCCAAAGAGGTTAAAAAGATTTATCTTAGGGTAATAAACCCATAAAACCCTAATTTCATCATTTTAAAGTAATTTATTCAAGGAAAATTAATAAAATGATAAAAATACCAAATAAGTGCTAATAAACAACTTATGATTTATGGTTAAGGTTTCAAAAATGAGGGATTAATCACAAGATGAATTAAATCTCATTTGGTTTTGATTTCCAAGATGAATATTCACTTTAAAAATGTTTAAAAACAACTAAAATGAATTTATTCATAAAAATACTAACTATATTAAATAAATAATATAACTTTGATTTTTTTGTGGAATAAAATATTTCAACATTTTTGTGATTTTTTGCAAAAAGAACCAATAAAAAATAATTAAAATTGAGGGAGTTATTAATTTTCCAAACTATTAAAAATAATATGAAAAATAGTAGAAAAGTGGTTAAAATAGCAAAAAGAGGGTCTGGGCGAGGGGGATTCGAACCCCAGACCTCTTGTGTACAGGGCGCGCGCCTTACCACTGGGGTGGTGATACATCCGTTGATTGAAACACAACCACAAATATACAAGGCTTGCCTTGTTTTTGGCTTGGCCCAAGGCAAGGCAAGGCAAGATTTTGGTTAGAAACGTGAAGGCCATAACTTTCTCATTTCTCCATGGATTGGGACAAAATTTAGGTCTATCCTGCCTAGAATTTCACAAGGAATCCAATGGTGGTGGTGTTTTTTTTAGATCATTCTCCTATTGAAAAACCCGATAGTGGTTTTAAAATAGGCCATGATTTGCATTTTATGTGCTATCTCTTGTCACAAGCATGAATTTCATGATGAATTGGTGCAAACACAACACATATAACATGTATAAGATGTGCATGATCAGTGGACATCAAAGGAAAGCATGATTCAAAGAATTCAGGTTGTGATGCTTACCTCTTTTTGGAGCTTTTGTGCAATCTGCTAAGTCCTTTCTTCCAGAAATGATTTGATACTTTGGACACCCTCAAATTATCTCTTAGAAGCTTTTAGGATGGTTGGAATCAGCTGGAAACCTCAGGAACAAGTTTCAGCTCTTTCTTGCAAAAGGGGTAAAAGTGGCCAAAATAGCAACTCTCTCAAATGGTGTTCCAGATGTGGGGAACCATTTGGGACAGTTCAAGGATGATATTTGGAGTATGTTTGAGGTTTTATCTGGTTTAGAAAGTGACTAAATCAAGACGTGGCTTGAAAAATGCACAAAAGTCCTATTTTGAGGTTTTGAGAGGTGACTTTGTGATTTTGGTGTTACAGGTCACTTGTGAAGGTTTGGACAGCTTAGATATGACATATTGGATGTGTTTGGATCATGAGTTGTGGTGGAATTTCTCTCTAACTCAAAAACTCAGAGTTACCTTGCTAAAGAAGGCATTTTTTCCAAGATAAAGAGATTTTGAGGAAAGCAAGTGTTGTAGTGCTTTGGTGTACTCAAACTGGCCACAAATGAGCTCTATTTATAGTAGAGCAAGTTTGTTTTGGCTGCAATAGTGAATGGCAATTGCTGCAAAGGTTTGGCCAATGTTGATCAATAGGAATCCAAGTCTCCTCTAGCCATTGACTAGAGGTTAGGGCACAGGCTGCTGGTTCCCTAGTTCATGGATCATCCTTGACTGAATTCTGTTGGAAGAGGTTCAGTACATGCCACCTTGGTGCATCCATTAAATGCTCCAAACCAAAGTTGGAGTCTTGTCCCTCTTTTAGGCATTTCTAGGTTTGCCATGTTAATTTTGGTTCCAAAGACTTGGGAGGCTGATGGATCAGTGTTTGTCCCTCCTTGGTCCCCCCTTGAGGTGTTCAGATGGATAGATTTGCTTGTCCTTTGCAAAATTTGGACAAATCGAGCAAAATCCCTAAATCTGCCTTGCCATGACAGTTTGCAGCAAGGCATATTGCCACTGTCATAACTTCTTGCTCAGATTGAGTTTGGTGAAGTTCTTGGTCATTTTGGAAAGCCCTCATATGATACAACTTATGTGTGATCATAGTTTGTTTTAAAACTTTTTGGATCCAAGTGAAAAATGCCCCTACATTTTGGAAAAAGTGAAACAGATTCTGACTTAGTGAAGATTTCACTAAGTGTTGGAAAAAGTGACATTTCATGTTTTCAGCCATTTTGATCATTCTATAACTCAAAATCCATGATGAATTGGAATGAGGTGTAGTTGAAGCTTTTGTAGAGGGCCATGAGAGCTACAAATCCACCTTTGAATGGGGAAAAATGTTCTTGTGGTTTAGGAGTTATGATCCTCTAAAGTTGGTACCCTAGCCACTTTGTTCCATAACTTAGAAAATTTCTAAGTTTTTTATGGTTACCCCTTTTACAAGTTATCCCACTTTTCTTGATTTTTCTTGGTGAATTATGATTCCAATCACACATTAACATCATTTTAGGATCAAAGAACCATAATTGTGAAAAATCTCAAAAAGTCAAAGTTGATTTTTGTGCACAGTTGACTTTTTGTCAGATGAATTCCAAACTGTGGGATCCTCTGTGAAATCAAGTCCTTGACCTAAATAAAACTTAATGGACATGTTCCATGGGTGTTATAGGATGTATTGAATCATGTCCCAAGGTTTGGGAGCATGCCTGGGTCAAAAGTCAAAGGCACATTTGACTTTTTCCGTGAAACCCTAACTGTGGTTCTGATGAACTTGAAACTTGTGAATCAAGCTTCTTGGATCAATCCATTGTTGTAAATGGATCAATGTAGCTTATTAGAGACCCTCAAATCATGTCTTAAGGTCTTGGCTCATGTTTTGTCCCAAAAGTCAACTTAGGGGTAAATTAGGTCAAGAAACCCTAATTCCTGATTTTTTTTTATGAATGCATCCCCTGGGGCTAAATTGACTTGATGGTTGGGTTCATGATGTCCCTTGGAGCATCTTAGGTTGTGCTTTGAAGCATTGACTCATGCCCAGAGGAAAAATTCCATCTAGAGGCCCTGGTCGACCAAAACCCTAATTTGGTGACACTGGCGATCTTGAGGCTTGATCCACTTAGAATGTTGCAACCTTGTGCTTGATTCTTGATGTGGGAGTCCTCTTGATCCATTGTGGATGTTTGAGAGGTTTAGACAAGTTGAAGATCATGTCATTCCTTGATTGATCTTTTGTCTAAAGGCTCTGAGAGGGCTTGAAACCCTAAGTTTGATTATAGTGGATGCTCACCCATATTTGGGGAGACTAATGAGGTATGATGGTACATCCATATTGTGATGATGATTTGCACAATGATGGGGAATCTTAGTGGTCAAAATTTGGGGTATGACACTTATCAGGTGGCTCTAGTTCAAAGTCCATGTATTTAACTTCGGCCTCTAAGCCCACTTTTAATCTATTTTCGGCTACATAAGCCGAAATCTTTGCCATTGTATTGGCTTCAGACATAATTACCAAATTCATCTCTCCAGCCAGTTGGTTGGGTGTATGATATCCCTTTAAACTCGAGGTCCTCACCTACAACCTCTCTATCCACTAAAAACCCATAAGTTTGGTGTAAATGAAGGGAATAATACGCTGCATCCGTAGGGTCGAATGCGAAATCTGCAGGTCGACAAGGGGAAGTATTTGCCAAGTTTCTATTGAAATTTCGTCTATCCACATGGTTTACTTCAGCTAAGAAATAACTTTGATCTACCTCAATGTTTTCCTCTATGCCGTCACTTTTCCATATGGTAATCCTCTGATGCATCAAAGATGGCACCGCTCCAATACCATGGATCCACTCACGGCCCAACAACAGATTATAGTTAGCTTTCAACTCGACAACCATAAACATCATCGGTCTAGTAATTGTTCCAATACTCAACTCCAACTGAATCACACCCAAAGTGAGTTCAATCTTTTCTTCATGGTTTGATAAGACCATATTGTGGGGCTTAAAGTCTGTGTCGAACTTTCCCATTTTTATAACATAAAGTATGACATCGGATTAACTGTCGCTCCACCGTCTACAAGAATCTTACTAACTACCACATTCTCAACCTTTCCTTTAATAAAAAAAGGCTTAATGTGACTCCTCATAGCTTCATATGGCCTATCAAAGAATATATTTTGCTCTTCAACACAGCCATTACTCATAACATAATAACAAACTGGCATATGCATGGCCATTTCAACTTCAATCACTGTAACACCTTATATAATATATACCTAGAATAATACTATACATGCGTTTTATTTGGTACTGACACCATCATAAGTGCCTAATGGTGTAATTCACATACTTGACCATTCTAAAAACATAAACACAATCTATGGTACAAGATATGGAAACTAGCCAAAGCAATAAAACTAAGATCAATATACAATATCCTCAATTGTATACAACAACATACACAGCGGAATACTAAATCTAAGCTTCTCTTGAAACATCCCAAGCATAGCTCCACTTGTAAATCAAACCTGCAAACAATGCCTAAAAAATAGCAACAATAATGGGGTGAGATATTAATCTCAGTGAGTTCCCTATCTTATGGATTCTCTCAGCTTTACAGGGTTCTAGCCAATCCTAACTCAAGTCAAAGGGAAGGGAAGTGACCTTGAGTTCACAATCTCACACTATATGGAAACATGTTCATGAGTCCGTAAACTCAAAATATCACTAATCGATAACCTCATCAAGGCATCCCCTTCTTCCCGTCCTCTTCTACGTCTAGAAGTCAGCACGAGTCATGGATCCTCGTAGATTACTTGGCATACGAAATGGATTCGGAAACTAAGGGACACATTATCACCTTGCGAATCGTCACTTCACAGGGTCCATAAACCGTCACAAGTCTCTTTACCTTATAGACTCCATTCGTACTATAAACGGGAATCAAACCTACCAAGTAATCATGCGTACATTTCAGAGGAGCCTAAGCTCATGAAACGACAATTATCAGGGAAACGGATCCGATTACGTGATCTCACATACAACCATGATTGTATTCAACAATTACTAGGCCACATTTGCCTTTTTCTCATTATTACAAAGGTTCACACATGTTCCATACTAGTGTCTTACTCACCTCTAGACCATTACTCGTCAAGGATGCACATCTATACATCGAATCCATGAGCATCAACATCTAGGTTCTCTACTCTAGGCCATTACTTGTCAAGGATGCACATCTATACATCGAATGCACGAGCATCGCCGTCTAGATTCTCTACTCTATGCCATTACTCGTCAAGGATGCACATCTATACATCGAATGCATGAGCATCGCCATCTAGAGTTTCTATCACAATCCTAGTCACAACCTAGAATCATATAATTTGGTTTTGGGGTAAGGTTTCCTTACTCTTCCTAATTCATTTTAAGCATGCATATTCTCTCAATCATACTTAACAACAATTAGTTAGACATGGAATAACATAATAGTATTATAAAAATACATGTAATAATTCAACTCATAATTATCATCTTTCTTGAGCTTCCTCCGATTTATTTAATCGGGTAACAAAATCAATATTTTTCACTTTCATTGCGTAGGATATTTCCATAGCTTTCCAACGACTATTACTACGCTTCGATCGGAGTTACGATCTAAAAGATATGAATTTTTCAAGAATATTTTTCATCCACTTACAGCAGAGTAATCGGTTACTCAATTAGGATAATCGGATACTCAAGCTTCACTGTTCATACAGAGGCTAAATGAGAGTTAGAGACATGCAGAGTAATCAGTTACTCAATTAGGATAATCGGATACTCAGTTCAATTTTGCGCAGAAACTCATTTTTTCCACAGAGTAATCGGTTACACAATTAGGATAATTGGTTACTCTGTAACAGAACAGAAAAATACTAGTTTTCTCATGATTCAAAACCATTTAAACTTACTCAAACTCATAGAAACATACCAACAAGTATTCCCAATTATTTCCACATTTAACCCGACTATACTACGCTGTTTATTTCATATTTGAACCGTTAAAACATTGATTCCAAGAAAATCACTCATTTATCAATTCTAACCTAAGTTCTAATCGACTCCATATTTCTAGAACTTAAGTCTCTAACTATAACACATATTATATAATATAATCCAATAGAGTAAAATATATCCAATTGATATTTTATCGCCTCACACCAATTGATCAATTATTAGAGTTACTTTTAAAATCCTTTCTTGAATTAATAAAATTGATCTGTCCCTTTAATAAATAATTGATCTCTTCAGAGTTCACTAGTTGCTTTATTGATCCTAATTGACAATACTTAAAGAATTTCATTATTCCAATTAACCAAGATAGAGCACATAGACACTCATCTGATCTCATCTGATATCCAATTGAGCATTTAGATAATATGGGGTATTACACTCTCCCCCCCTTAAATTGAAATTTTCCCCGAATTTCTTCCACTCAACAATAACCACGACTTGTATCACTGTCTTAGATCCACACTTAACTTTACTTTTGTTAAAATTTCTGACGTATTCCAATTCCAACTTGACTTCACAAACCAAAATCCTTGTTTTCACAAATTATCAAACGTCACGTCCTTAATTGTACTCTTGTTCCAATATTGGTTTAACTTTCAACCTTGCTTTTCCATGATTCATCTGTTGTTTCATACTAAAAAGACTTGGTCGCATCCTATCTTCAGGAAGAATGTACCACATTATACTCTTCTACTGAGTCATAAAACAAAACCACACTCCTCATCTAGATTTGGGATGACAAACACTCATCAAATCCTCATGAGGTAATTAGCGATTCCTCATCTTAATGCAATTACCAACGACCATCCTTTCATAAATCCTTTAACATTCAAACCACTTCATAGTTTGTTAAACGACTTTTTTACCAGTTTTAATTAATCCGATAATTCATCTCTTTCGTATCACATCAAAAGTAACACGCTTAGAACAAACTCTTCTCACTTCCATTCTTATAAGCGCAATTTTCAATTCCCTAATTCTGACTAAACTCTTTCATCTGGCATCTTCCACTGCGCAATCCAAAATCTAACAGTAGAACACCACGAATTCTTAAGCACTACTAGGCATCTAACAGTCCACGGAGAAACACACTTATCCAATAGGTTCCTTACTAACCAATGGTACAAGAAACTTACTGACGTCCTATGGTAGAACAATTTCCTCGCTGACACACACTTTACAAACATCTGTCCAACACTTTCCAGACGATAAAGGTGCAGGAGTTACAATGTAACAACCATAACATATACAACTCCAAGTCTATTCCAAACTCGAATAATTCATCCAAAGTAGCTTAACAACTTCCGTTTCTAGTTACCACATTCCATAACAACTCTCCTTGCGGGTTTCGGACTTACTCAAGGTTTCTTGTTGACACGAGATCTTAACCAAAAACAACGTAACACCAACGCAGAACTTCAATCATAGTTGAGTCACCACTTAACAAAACTTAAACCATCCAAAGCGCAATTGTGAGGTTCCACACTACTCACCAACTCACATACAACACTCCACACGTACACACACCTTCGAAGAACATGCCACACTTCTCAATTGAATCCACTTCTCTCAATCGCTCTATTCCATATACGATCCAAGTTACATGCTTAACTTCGGAACATCCAATTCGCATTCTTACTTGGAAGGATAACCTTCAAATTCAATCTTTTGGTTAAGGTACAACTGTACATATTTGGTACCACTCTTACGGAGTCTATATCCGATGCCATGAACTCACGGAAGATAACAAATACTAACTCTGACCAGCCGATCATACCTTACTAACACCATAAATTAAAATTCCGAAACGATCCTTGTGAGATCAATACTTCAGGAATATTCTCTAACCTCATCCTTAAGGTTCTCAATAGTAATTATAACAATACACCTAAAACTTTCCCAAAGTCAAATTCCCTTGTCGTCTAAACAGATGATCGACTATGCAACACCCTTCAAAAAGTCCCAATTTCAAAACATAAATCCGTCTTTCATTTACTTGCAATCCCGTTTTCCATTCTCAGAACACTTATCAATCGGAATAACATAAGGTAACAAGTGCAGATGCTGATTTCCAAGGGATTCCACAATTTACACATGTTAATCGATTAACCGCCTGAGGTTAATCGGTTAACTCCTCAAAATTCAGCGCAAAACACCATCTTGGCACGTGTTAATCGGTTAATCACATTGAGTTAATCGGTTAACACTGCTACAGAAGCTGAAAACCAGACTCTTTTAATTTAAAGGTCATCCAAACTCAAAACCATCAATCCGGCTTGCACTAACTCGTAATATCATTCTCGACTCGTATCTCCTTAACTGGTGTAACACTCACCAACCATGGTCAACCCAAGGTAATACAGAGCAAAGTTAAAGCATGCAGATGACACACTCCAACCAAGTGACAAGACAGAATTCCAAATTCTGACGCGGTCAGACGACAAATCTTCGGCGAGATAGTTCGTTTTCTACTAATACAACTACACTAGCAGGAAGCTAATAATGACGACATTCCAGGGTTTTAGCCACAATCATAGCAAAACCCAACACAACCATTATACGGTACCACAAAAACGGCGGACATAACATGTCGAGCATACAACCTTGTTCTCTCACTTGAATTCCTTGGAGAGAATTAATACAACAACATTCTTTGTCCAATTAAAGGTAGATTCCAAATATTTAGATCATTCACAATTACAGAAGTTTCTCTATACTTGAAAATCGAGGCAATGCATCCTCTTGAAGAGCCTTGCCATTGCTACGTACACAATAACCGGGATTTCTCATCCTCTACTATCCATTGCACATCCCACTTACACCAAATTACTTAATGAAAGATTTGCAACCGACAATTCTCATCAACGATTTACAAAACCCATCCGGTATAAATCGTTCCATGATTTACACTCAATATGTAATAAGTCTTGATTTTTTCTCGTTGTTTTACCGCAATCTTACTTCTTAGGATACAATACTCACTGCTTCACAAAGTACGTCCCTTCGCACTTGTCTCAAGACTAGGAATCCATCACGTACACTTGTGACCACGGTGCTACCACTACGCTTGTTCTTAATACCAAGGTGTAACTTTTCCCATTCCACGTCATACTACTAGGGTTCTCGTGGGTGAACCATCCTTGATTACACTTCCTTAATTATAGATTCATCAACACCTTAATAACTCTATTGCACACTCGTCCAAAATACGTTCCGTTGTCACTTCCTTAAATCATACTATTGATACCGTTTTCCACACCGTGTTTACTTCGCTCTCCATTGTAATCCTCTTAGGTCCAAATATAAAACCATCATACTAAAATTTCCTTGAGTCCAAGGTACTTACTCTTTTTCTTGACACTACTTCTTTCGGTCCGTATCACTACACTTTCTGTTACTAAATAAAGTTCAAACTTTCTCCGACACAATACCTTATACTGTTCCTTGTGTAATTTAACAAATTCCAAATTGGTATCTCACTGAAAACAGAAACCCTAATGTATTATTCTGAACCTGATCTCTCTTCATAACTAAATATACGCAATTTATCTCCTACTCTTCGTCCAGCGCATACTTGTTTCACTTGAAGTGTGTAACCACATCCTGGTGTCCCTTCTCACACTTCTCTACTACTTTAGGTTCCCATAAAAGTCGAACGTCCTTAACTCTCAACTTTAAATCAGTTGGAAGATATTGCTCCGAACATATTCCATAAGGTACTCTCGTCCATTCAAGATACCATAGCGACCTTAGAAACTGAAGCACCAATAATTATCTCACTTCCGAACCTTACGTCACACGTTCCACAAAACATCTTTTCTTTCTCAGGGAATGAGATTATTTGAAATCCTTATCCATACTAGTGGTCAAACCAGCTCTACTAGCGATTTTACATATTCCTCAATACCCTTACCAATCCTCCGATAGAAATCCTCAACTCTCAGACTCCATCCATTCCAAAGGATTTCTTGAACAACACACCACTCTTCAATTCCATGCTACCCAATGCACAACTTCTACTAAGACCTCAATTGAGCTGACCACAACTCCTCACTACTAACTCTTGGCTTGAGCCTACCCTCACAGCACAAGTTCTAACAACACTTCGGAGTCCTCGTGGTAGCTCAACCATGATTTTACCTATCACATATATATCATTAGGTTGATACACTTAAGAGGCATGCTGGCAAGACACACTTAAGAAGCAGGAATAGATTTACTTATGATGTTTCAAGGCTAGGTCGAAGGACACGACCTGCTCTGATACCAACTGTAACACCTTGTATAATATATACCTAGAATAATACTATACATGCATTTTATTTGGTACTGACACCATCATAAGTGCCTAATGGCGTAATTCACATACTTGACCATTCTAAAAACATAAACACAATCTATGGTACAAGATATGGAAACTAGCCAAAACAATAAAACTAAGATCAATATACAATATCCTCAATTGTATACAACAAAATACACAGTGGAATACTAAAGCTAAGCTTCTCTTGAAACATCCCAAGCATAGCTCCAGTTGTAAATCAAACCTGCAAACAACGCCTGAAAAATAGAAACAATAATGGGGTGAGATATTAATCTCAGTGAGTTCCCTATCTTATGGATTCTCTCGGCTTTACAGGGTTCTAGCCAATCCTAACTCAAGTCAAAGGGAAGGGAAGTGGCCTTGAGGTCACAATCTCACACTATATGGAAACATGTTCATGAGTCCGTAAACTCAAAATATCACTAATCGATAACCTCATCAAGGCATCCTCTTCTTCCCGTCCTCTTCTACGTCTAGAAGTCGGCACGAGTCATGGATCCTCGTAGATTACTTGGCATACGAAATGGATTCGGAAACTAAGGGACACATTATCACCTTGCGAATTGTCACTTCACACGGTCCATAAACCATCACAAGTCCCTTTACCTTATAGGCTCCATTCGTACTATAAACGGGAATCAAACCTACCAAGTAATCATGCATACATTACAGAGGAGCCTAAGCTCATGAAACGAAAATTATCAGGGAAACGGATCTGATTACATGATCTCACATACAACCATGATTGTATTCAACAATTACTAGGCCACATTTGCCTTTAGGCCACATTTTCCTTTTTCTCATAATTACAAGGGTTCACACATGTTCCATACTAGTGTCTTACTCACCTCTAGACCATTACTCGTCAAGGATGCACATCTATACATCGAATGCACGAGCATCGCCATCTAGGTTCTCTACTCTAGACCATTACTCGTCAAGGATGCACATCTATACATCGAATGCACGAGCATCGCCATCTAGATTCTCTACTCTAGGCCATTACTCGTCAAGGATGCACATCTATACATCGAATGCATGAGCATCGCCATCTAGAGTTTCTATCACAATCCTAGTCACAACCTAGAATCATATCATTTGGTTTTGGGGTAAGGTTTTCTCACTCTTCCTAATTCATTTTAAGCATGCATATTCTCTCAATCATACTTAACAACAATTAGTTAGACATGGCATAACACAATAGTATTATAAAAATACATGTAATAATTCAACTCATAATTATCATCTTTCTTGAGCTTCCTCCGATTTATTTAATCGGGTAACAAAATTAATATTTTTCACTTTCATTACGAAGGATATTTCCATAGCTTTCCAACGACTATTACTACGCTTCGATCGGATTTACGATCTAAAAGATATTAATTTTTCAAGAATATTTTTCATCCACTTACAGCAGAGTAATCGGTTACTCAATTAGGATAATCGGATACTCAAGTTTCACTGTTCATACAGAGGCTAAATGAGAGTTGGAGACATGCAGAGTAATCGGTTACTCAATTAGGATAATCGGATACTCAGTTCAATTTTATGCAGAAACTCATTTTTTCCACAGAGTAATCGGTTACTCAATTAGGATAATAAGTTTCTCTTTAATAGAACAGAAAAATACTGGTTTTCTCATGATTCAAAACCATTTAAACTTACTCAAACTCATAGAAACATACCAATAAGTATTCCCCGATTATTTTCACACATAACCCGACTATACCTCGCCGTTTATTTCACATTTGAACCGTTAAAATATTGATTCCAACAAAATCACTCATTTATCAATTCTAACGTAAGTTCTAATCAACTCCAAATTTCTAGAACTTAAGTCTCTAACTAGAACCCACCTGATAATCGAAGAGGAGTTTGAAGAAGACGATGAATAATGATGATGATCCATGAACTTCTCTTCTTCATCCAAGTTATTCCTCTCTTCTTCTCTTCCTTTCCCTTCTTTCTATTTCTCTTCCTCTTCTTTCCCAACTTTCTTTCTCTTCTCTTATATATATATATATATATATATATATATATATATATATATATATATATATATATATATATATATATATATATATATATATATATATATATATATATATATATATATATATAAAATATAATCCAATAGAGTAAAATATCTCCAATTGATATTTTATCGTCTCACACCAATTGATCAATTATTAGAGTTACTTTTAAAATCCTTTCTTGAATTAATAAAATTGATCTGTCCCTTTAATAAATAATTGATCTCTTCAGAGTTCACTAGTTGCTCTATTGATCCCAATTGACAATACTTAAATAATTTCATTATTCCAATTTACCAAGATGGAGCACATAAAACTCATCTGATCTCATCTGATATCCAATTGAGCATTTAGATAATATAGGGTATTACAATCACATTTTTAGGTTCTTCGACCTCAATAATCTGGTCGTACTCTCTGGGTAACACAAAAACCATGTTGCAGGTTATGTCCAACGATGGTTTTGATTTTGTATCTTCAAAGTTGTTAGTTAACATGTCCTTATCATCTCATATCAACCTCGACTTGCTCTTGAGTTCCTCCTGTTGATTGGGAAACAGCTTCCTTCCCACAGGTTTCTTTTCTTCAACTCTATTTTTCTCTAAAGGCTGATTTGTACTTGATTTAGCCATTGCCTTTTCGTTGGCCTCCGACTCAGCTTTTCTCCTCCTTTGCTGTCAACATACGCTACCCTTTCTCTCTTATTGTTCTTAGTTGCTCTGGCTTTTCAGCCTTCAAACATTCTACCTGTCGAACCCTATCGGCCAACTAGGCCATATCCCTCAAATATTGGGTGTCTAACTTCTTTTTGATGGAATAGTCTAACCCAGCAGCGGCCATTTCGACCAATTCATGCTCAGGCACTTGTGTAAAACACCTTGCATTCAGCAAATGGAACCTATTGAGATAGTCGTCGATTGACTCAGAAAATTTACGCTTAATGCTAGCCAACTCTTTAAGACTGATCTTCGATTTTCCCATATAGAACTGCTCATAGAATAATCTTTCTAATCGAGTCCAATCATGAATCGAACTCGCAGGGAGTGTAGTGAACCATGTGAAAGCGTTTTTAGTGAGCGAACTAGGGAAGTAGTTTATTCTTAAGTGTTATATTTATACTAAATCGAAAATAATTGTCATCTAACGAGCATAATGAGAAGTCGGGTCCCGGTTAAGAATAACCAGACAAAACAAGGATGAGTCGACCTCGCATGAATCTAGAACTGGCCCGGTCATACAGGACAGGGCGATAACAAGGCTCATATTCCATGCGAAATGTCATAAGGGACGGTTATGAAAAAGCGCATTATGACTGGAGAGTTACAATCGTTGAAGAGGCGAGCATTATGAGAACAATTATAAAGGTGGCATACGTTGTAAGAAAGTGTACCAATGAAGGGAAACTTATAAATAAGGAATACTTGAAAAACAGAGAGAACAACCAATACACAGTAATGATACACAAATCAGACACCTTAACCATTCACCTAAAACTCTCCTCAAAATATAATGAAGAAGTTAACCTTTTGGTATTTTAGCATGAGACACTACTATATAATTATATAATTGTTATAGGGATAGTGAATCAATGACATGTAATGCAAAAGTAGATATTCGACGATGCTTTAGATAACAATAGCACAAGGAAATAAGGAATTATGGTCTGTTGTTAAATAAATGAGATTTTGAATTGAACTTATTCTATATTGTTAGTAATTAATAATGATCATAGGAAAATCTCTTGTTATATTTAGGACATTTATTATCAATAAATTAAGAAGAGGGAATTTATAATCTTTATCGTGTCCTAGTTTATTTAAAAAAAAAAAGTTTTATATTGCAATTCAAATATTCTCAAGCAAATCCCTCCAAGTTATTAGATGAGGATGAGTATGATTACAATTGTGTTGCTTTATATTACTATGAATGTACGTGAATACAAATTTATTTTACTACTTCAATGAATCACTTTGCAAAAAGTATTTGTCATAAATTATAAGTCACTTTACAATTCTAATACAACATTAATGACATTTTTCCTAATATACCCTTAATTATTTATTTTTCTTTCTTCTTTTGATTCTATTAATTTCTCTTTCCTCTGTAATTAATAAAAGACAATAGTATAAAGTCATACATAATTTCTCTTTTTCATACAACAATGATTACTTTTTTTAAACTGAGTAAAATGTCCAAAACGTCTTATAATTTGGGACGGAGGAAGTATCTATAAAGTTCTGTAGTTGTTGCAGAATTGATAGTTAATTCTACATCATAACAACTCTCCTCGGTTTTAATTTGTGAAAGCATGTACACATGATAAAGAAGGATCCCATAATATTAGTTTAAGTGTTGACTGTGCATATACAGTCGTATGCCACTACCTACAAGAATGCATGGATTGCAAACAACAATTCGCATTATGTCTTGAGCATTACGCATATGAGTATATCACAAAACTTTATGATGACTTTCTAGAATTAATTGATCGTAAATTAAAAATGGATTGAGGGTAGAATCGTTAACGAATGTTTTTTTACAGTATTTCAAACATTCTCGAATAGTTTAAGAGTTTTTACGCAGAAATATCTAAGATAATTCAATCTGTATTCGGATTTGCACAAGACCGATGAAAACTCGAATATAGGGAATATGAAATCCGGAATTTTGTGTGAAGAAGATAGACTATTCTAAATGTCTTTTTTTGAATCTAAAATGTTCAATTTATAGGTCAAACTGATGTTGTTTCATAACGTTGTCCTTGATGAAACACACACTTTCAGCAATGTTTTTGCTAAATCTTACATTGTTTCGCCTACACTAGTATTTTTCAAATGTTACACTGTTTTCGCCCACAACAACTGTTTTCAAAGGTTGTACTGTTTTCCATTCTGCAACACTTAGGGCTGGAAATGAGCCGAGTCGAGTCGAACTTGCCCCAGCTCGCCTCGAATCGTTAAGAATTGGTTCAGCTCAAATCTCGGCTCGAGATCGACACAAACTTTTTTTTAAGCTCAAATTCGACTCGTTATAAGTAAATGAACAACTCGGTTCGACTCGCTAGGTTCATCTCATTAGGTTCAGCTCACTTGTTTCATGGACTTAAAAGTCATTTTTAAAGTCTATTTTTTTATAAATTTGACCTTTTAAATTAATATTATTTTTAAAAAAAAGTATTGAAATAAAATAAAAGTTATTAGATTGGAATTTAACTTTGTCTCAAAAATCTACACTTCAAAAGTTATTTTTAAAAATTAATTAATTTATATGATGCTAATTTTATTTGAGAATATAAATTATGAATTAAAATTGTTAGATTAAAATAAAATTTAAGGTTAAAATTTATATTAAATCTTTAAACCTACTCGTAAATACAATATAATCTTTCTCATATATAATCGAGTTGACTTATGAACCTAACGAGTCAAACTATTTATAGTTCAAGTTCAACTCATTTAGTTAACGAACTTAGTTTTCCACTCATATTCAACTCATTAGGTTCATGAATCAAGTTAAACGAATTAATTGTCGAACTAAGTTTCGAACTATTTTCGAGTTGGTTCGGTTGATTGTCAGCCCTAACACTTCACAAAATATTATCTATTTTCGAATTTAAAATACAATCTGCCTACTGCAGCACTTTACAAATGTTACCTATTTTTGAATTAAAAATTAACCTTTACTTACATAATTTCTTGTTATTTTAGAATATACTCAAAATTATTAATCGTTAATTATTAACATTAAAGATAAAAAAAATATGTAAAGAAAGTATTTTCTTTTTATATAAAGTCGCTCGTATTTTATCATTTATATTCCTCTATCTCATAGATAACTTGTAAATGGTTGGTAAATAAATAAATCAAATTCACACTCCCTTTATTAGGTATGACAATTTAGTCTCCCACTCATAAAATATTAAAGATGAAAAAATATGTAAGGAAAAATATAAAGTCGCTCATATTTTATCATTTATGTTTCTCTATCTCATATATAACTTTGTAGAAAGATTGTTAAGTTAATCTATTTGTTCATGCAATTGTTAATAGCTAAAAGCTCAATGATTCTCTGTTTCAGGGATTGGTCTAAAGTTAAAAAGAAGGGGTTCATATATATTGAACTAAAATGGGATATTTTTTCGGTTGGAGGTAAGGCGCTTGTAGGTGAAAATCGGGCAATTTCTTTAATCTTTTTCTTAGAAATTTCGGATAGAATCAAAACTTCAGACATTTTTGAGCTTTTCGGGTGTGTCGGGGAGGTTGTCGAGGTGGTGATTCCTTCGAAGAAGAATAAAATAGAAAAGAGATTTGGTTTCACTCTGTTTATGGAGGTTACTGATGTTAGGCTCCTTACTGTGAAACTGGATAATGTCATCATTAATTGTAAGAAGATTCATGTTAACACTCCGCGTTTGGTAGTAGCGAAGACGTAGCGCGTAATGCTAAAGGAGGTGTCGGGTTGAAATCAAACCATGCTAATTTAGCTATTCCTGCTCATAGGAGGAACCCATGGAATGATGGAAGGATAGGGTATAAATCCTTTGCACAAGTTGTGAATAATTCTGGTGGTACTTCTGGCTCGACTGAGGAACAATCCTCCACAGTTCTCCAATACACAGCTGAAGCGGACGATTTTGTGAAGCTTAAGAAATCTTTCGTCGGTGTTGTTATCAATCCTGGCATGGCATAAAATATTCAAACTTGCTTTGAAACAGAAGGATACTTCTCTATTAAAGTTACCCCTCTTGGAGCCAACCTTTGTCTCTTTGAGGTGTTTGAGGAAGATGTCATTAGAGACTTGATTGAGGATGGTAAAATTTTGTGGAGCCAGTGGTTCTCAGTCATAAGTGAGTGGAAGGAAAAAATTTAGATAAGGAAATAGTAACATGGATTAGGGTTCATGGTATTCCATGTCATGCTTGGAATTTTAATTTTTTCAAAAAAGTGGAAAATCTGGTTGGAAATAATATTTGTTGTGACGAAAACACTTTGAAGGTGTCAAACATGGACATTGCAAGAAACATGGTGAGAACCTCTTGTGATATTGTTTTCAGTAAGGTGCACAATGTGTTGATAGATGGAAACTTATTCAAGATTTGAATGTCGAAAGACTCATATGGTCTGGTTCGTCTTTCTTTGAATAATAACATTTCAAAGGCTATGTCATCGTCTTCTTCCGATTCGGGGAAAGCCTGACTCAACTCGGAATTTGGATATTTCAAGGAGGAAGTTCTTGAAATATCGTCAAATGATTCGGCCGAGAGTGGTGCTAAGGTTGTTGTTACCCCTCGTGAGGAAGTTACGGCCCTTGATGTTTTTGTGGGAAACATGTCCAATGGGGGTAACATAACTTCTGGGTCAAGAGGAAAAGTTTCTTTGGAGGTCCTAGATGGTAGTTTCGATGTGGCTATAGGGGTGGAGAAGAAGGCCTCTTTTCGTAGGATATCTAATGGTAGGGCCCTCAATGATGTACACGTTTCCCCGAATCAGTCTGCTTCTAGAGTTGTTTGTTCTCTTGGTAGCCCCCTGTGGTTAAGAGAGGAAGTAAGGAAGGTAGATCTTCTTTTAAATCTATCAAAAAATTAGGAGTATCTATGAGTTTGGTGGGCCCCTGTCAATTAAAAAAAGAAGGCCCAAGAAGAGGATTCTAAAACCTTTACTTCCGTTGGAAATAACTCCTTCAGTGGCTGGGCCTATTTCTTCACCCATCAGTTCCTTTCAGCCCTTTCATCAGCGTGACGAGTAGCAGCCTAACAAGTCCTTAGCTTCTGTGGAGGTGGATATTTTTTCTGCGGGAGCAGTGATGTGCTGCAATTCAATTTTTGAAATTGATGTTGTACAGTGTAATAATCGTTTTTGAAAGAACATTGAGTCTAATGTAGGGACTAAGGTTTGGAAGGCAATTGCTAAGCTTGGAATTGTTTCAAAAGGTTCAGACAAGGATTACAAAAAAAAGATCGACGAAATGAAGAGGAGGGATTCCGAGAGGAAACAGGTTCAGAAGGTGAAGGACAATCAGGTGAAATGATAGTTGGTTCTTTGAATATTATAGGGGGTTGCAGTCTAATTAAAAGGAAGAGTGTCAATCATATAATTGGTCAAGGTAGGGCTGATATTTTTCTCATCCAAGAATCAAAATTGGCTAATGTGGATGTGCGTCTGGTTAAGAGTTTATGGGATAAGGATAAAATAGGTTGGTCTTTTGCTAGTTCGAGTGGGCAATCCGGTGGCATCATTACTTTGTTGAAGGAAGGCATTTTCGAGATCATTTTTAGGTTCAAAGGGGCTGGTTACTTAGGGATCAAACTTCTGTGGAAAGGATTATATATTTACGTGATCAATGTTTATTCTCCGTGTCCCTTGTTTCTTAGAAGGAAATTATGGAAGGAGCTTCTGGATTTGAAGTCAACGTACAACGATGGGGAGTGGATTCTTGGAGAGGATTTCAATTATGTCGCTAGTGATTCAGAGAGGAAAGGAAGATCCATGGGCAGTAGGAATTCAGAAACTAGTGAGTTCAAGGAGTTTTTGGTCAATACCAAGTTAGCAGATCTTCCTTGTAAGGGGAATTCTTTCAGCTGGTTCAGCAGCGACGACAAATTTATGAGCAGGTTAGATCGTTTCTTGGTCTCTAACTCCTTAATAGATCGTTGGGGATTGTGGGGAAATTGATCGTTAAGAGAGACATATCCGACCACTGTCCGATCTGGTTGGTGGTGAACAATTCTGACTGGGGCCCTAAACCGTTCAAGGTGAATAACAGGTGGGTTGATAATAAAAATTTTCTGCCTCTTGTCGAGTATGAATGGAAGAAGTTGAAAGTGGAAGGTAGAAGTGATTTTGTTATTGAAGAAAAACTTAGGCTGCTGGAGGTTAGCTTAAGGATTTGGAATTCTGATGTTTTTGGTCGAATCTATTTGGATATTGAGGAGGGTTGCAAGATTCTTAATGAGGCAGATGAGGTTCTTGCTAATTGTGTTGATTCTGAGGTGGAGGATTAGGTAGATATCAGAAGTGACACTACTAATCAAATATGGCAGAACTTGAAATCCAAAGAGAATATGTCGCTCGAAAAATCAAGGCCTAAATGGGATAGTGAAAGAGATTCTAATAGCAAATTTTTTCATTGCATTATGAAATCAAGACGTCGCAGGAATTTCATATTCTCTCTTAACACTAAGAATGGGCAGGTTGAATCAGTGTGTGATGTCAAGCATGAAGTTTCTAAGCATTTTGCTGATTCTTTTGAGGAAACTGATTAGAATCGTTCTACCCCATATGGTATATCTTTAAAAAGCTGTTTGCAGCAGAAAATAGTTCGCTTGAAGCCATTTTTTAGAGGATGAGATCAAGGACGCGTTTTGGGGTGTGGTGGCTCGAAAAGCCCGGGGCCTGGCGGTTATAATTTCTTTTTCTTGAGGAAGTGTTGGTCTTTCATCAAAGAAGATATTTACAGCTTCTTTCATGAATTTCACTCGAAGGCTCGCTTATCAAAGGCTATATCATCCTCTTTTCTTATTTTGATCCCTAAATCCAAGAATCTGTTGTGTCTTTCGGAGTACATACCTATATGTCTCATTGGGTGTCTTTACAAGGCGGTTTCTAAACTTCTTGCTGCTAGGTTAAAAATAGTACTTGGCACGGTTATTTTGCATTCCTAGAGCGCATTTATTCCTGGAAGCCAGTTGTTGTATGGAGTTTTGGTTGCTAACAAATTGAAGGATTATGTGATAAAGGAGAAGAAGGGTTGTTTGCTATTCAAAGTCGACTTCGAAAAAGCTTACGATAAGGTGAGTTGGAAGTTCCTTAAATACATGTTGTGCAGGATGGGATTTGGGAGTCCTTAGTTTAGGTGGACGGAAGCAACGATATTCACGAGTTATATGTCGGTCTTAGTAAATGGGAGTCCGACGAAGGAGTTTAGTGTTGGTAGGGGCCTTCGTCAAGGAGATCCATTATCTCCTTTCTTGTTCGTGATCTTAGCGGGGGGTTTAGCAGGAATGGTGACGAAATCTATTGAAGTGGGAGATTTTCTGGTTTTGCCCTTAATAAGGACTGCAAGGTGGATATTCTTTAATTCACCGACGATACTTTATTATTTGGAGAAGGATATTGGAAACATGTATGGACATTGAAATTGGTTTTTAGAGGGTTCGAAGTCATTCCGGGCTTGGGGGTCAATTTCTTGAAAAGTAAACTTATATGAATTAACATTTCTTCTCACTTACTGGATGTTGCTGCTAATTTCCTGTCTTGTAGGATTGAAAGTGCGGCATTCAACATTCTTGGGGTGCCTATTGGTTTTAACCCAAGGAGGATCTCAGCTTGGGATTTTTTGATCAAGAAGATGAAGTCGAGGCTCTCTAATTGGAAAGTCGGGTTATTAAATCTATGCGGGCGTATTACTCTTGCTAAATCCTTGTGGAGCAACCTTCCCGTTTTTCTGTTTTCCTTTTACGAAGCGCCGACCATGGTTTGTAAAGAGATCATTAAGTTGCAGAATTCCTTTATTTGGGGAGGGGATATGGAATCTAGGAAGATTCATTTGGTGGGATGGGATAAGTTGTGTTTGCCCTTGAATCAAGGCGGTCTCGGGTTGAAAAGAGTCAACGAGTTTAGTATCTCTTTACTCTTGAATTGGAGATGGAAGATTTTAGAGGACAATAAGGCTTTGTGGTTAGATATTTTAAAAGCTAGATACGGTTCGTTGGCTCACTTTCTCACAAATTCGGCCTGCATCAGGGTCCCTAAAAGTTATTCTATCTGGTGGAAAACGATTTTGTCTTTGAATAAAGGTAATCATGCTGGCGTGTTTATAGAAAACTGCAAGTTCAAATTAGGGGGAGGTTATTCAATTCCATTCTGGTCTACGATTTAGATTGGTGAATCAAGTCTGCAATCTGTTTTTCCATACTTGTATGGCAGTAGTAATTTGAAAAAGGCTATGGTGGAAGACACGGGTAGTTGGCTTGGGGATAGATGGATTTGGGGTACTTTTGGTATCACTCCTTCTTCATATATAGCGGTACATAATAGGGTGCAGGATTTGAGGCTTAAACTCTCTCTATTTTTGCCTGTTAGGGGTAGGCCAGACTGCTTGGTTTGGAAGAAAGATGTTTCAGTTGGATATTCGGCGAAGTCTGGCAACGATCTTTTATGTGTGGATTTGACTTATCAAGGTTCTATCAGCAATCGTTATAATTGTAATGATTTGTTGTGGAAAACATCGATTCCATTCAAGATTAAAGTGTTTGGGTGGCATTGTTTTTTAAACAGACTTCCTTCTAAGGACCTTCTTTGGTGGAGAGGTGTGTTACAAACTGATCAGTTATCTTGTTCGTTTTGCACGAAGGAGAACGAATCTATTCTCCGTATCTTTTTCCATTGCTGTGTTGCAAAAAAGGTTTGGTGGTCTGTTACAGAGTGGGTTGGTTTTGAGGATATTTTTGTAGTAAATGTTAACATCTAATTTCAATCTTGGATTCATTTTGCATAAAGGAAAAAGGTAAAGAATGGGAAGATTGGAGTGATATGGTTAATAGTTTGTTGGGGTTTGTGGAGGTTGAGGAATGGTATGACTTTTGGTAATGAAGATTGCAATGTTTCTGATCTCATTTGGAACATCAAAATCTCGGCGTGGAGGTGGTCATCAATTGGAGATATTATTCAATCCAAATGTAATTTTTACGAGTTTTGTAAAGATCCACTGTATTATCTCGGATAAGTTTCATTTGGTATAATCTTTCTTTGTTGGTTTTTCGGGTGTTTCCCGTCTTTTTGTAATCGGGTTAGAGTACCCCTAGTGCTGTTATATTGAAATCTTTGTTTTAAAAATAGATAAAATAAAGATTTTTATTTTCAAATATAGTCTAATAAAATTAACATGCCTATAAATTATAAGTGTTTGTATGCGTGATTTTAAATGTGATTATAATAAAAGTTAAATTGCTTTTATAATCTACTTACACTTAAAAATAAATATTTTGTTAGCCAAGATCAATGCATAAGCGATTTAGTATCAGATAGAATGTTTCCTTGGCCGATAGATGGTTAGGTGAATGTGTTATTATGCTCTCATTCTTAGTTACATGATTTAGCTTGATTTTTTGAGATTTTTTTAGTAGTTTAACTTGTACTGAGTCCCACTGGGTTGAAATGCATATCTTCGTAGCATCCCAAATAAGTTTTCATGCATAAATTATCGTTTGAATTGATTCGAGCTTTTTTATGAGTTCTCTACAACTTTGTGAATCAAACCAAATTTAAATTTAAATTGATTAGTGTCCATTGACTTGATGAAAATATTCCAAATTATGTCTGAATTGGTTCAAGTGAATTGAATCATGGTTTGGTTTGATCATGTACACACTAGGTACATTTATTGACAACTCTACTTGCGTTGAGTCAATTAGAGTCGCAAATATCTATCTAAAGGTAAATCGTATACAACATATCTAGATTTGGATCCTCTCCTGCTGATATTTTGGTGCTACCCATTCAGCTTCTATCTTAGCCATTCATCTACTTAAATGTATCTTTCCAAAGCAATTTTATTTTTTTAAATTAATTCTGAACCATTTGATGAGTGGCAGGACGGATGGCAAGAGTGAAAGGGCAGCAGGTGATCCATTTGCAACATATCTCAACTTTTAAACTATGTTAGTACCCCTTATAAAGTCATTCCATCTTGTCCCATATTTAAATATTATAAATATTATTTGACAACTATTATTGGTAAAACTCCATTGTCTGTTTTCACTTATTATGACCATTAATCTGCTTTAAATACGTTGCCCAATTCCTTTCGCGTTGATCTGGGTGGGTATAATTAATTTGGATAATTTATTATCTTAGCTTGGTTTTTCCTTATGGACGGGTTCAAAATTAGGGTGAACTCTATTCTACTCTGGGTAAGAACTTGATCCAACGCTACAACAAATAACGCTTTTTATGACGAAGCGTTCACCTCGAACAATAGAAAACTGAGGTATAAAGTCAAGGCGCGCTATTTTTTATTATTTAAAAAAACATAAATTCCCTCGGTTTTATGAAAAACCGAGGTGAAAAAAAAAACTCAATACAAGCTTCGATTCTCAGCTATTGCAGTTTATGATTCTATTTGTTTATAAGTGTAAACAGAATATTCTAACCCTTCGATTTTCTATTTACCTAGGGCACAAGATAATAAGATTTTACTATAAAAACACTCGTTAAACAAATTTTACCCTAATCCTTATTAATATGAAGTCGCCCCAAACTCGCAAGCATCATTCTTTGGGATGGATTGCAAGATAGAAAAATCTTCAATGTTCTTCTGTCTTGAACAAAACATTTTTTTGCCCTAGTTATCCATCCAAACATAATAGCGTTAATGTTGTCGTTGTCGTATTTTTGGAATAATCCTCAGTTAAAGAAGGGAGCTCAACCTTTGAAGAGTACTCAGTTGATAGATTGCAAGTGTAGAAAATCATTCTTGCTTCAAGTTAATCAAAGAATGGAGATTAACCAACAAAGAAGGGAGCTCAACCTTTAACGAGTACTCGATTGATAGATTGCAAGTGCACAAAATCATTCTTGCTTCAAGTTAAAAAAAATGGAGCTTAACCAATAAAGAAGGGAGCTCAAACTTTAAAGAGTACCCAGTTGATAGATTGCAAGTGCAGAAAATCATTCTTGCTTCAAGTTAAACAAAGAATGGAGCTTAACCAACAAATAAGGGAGCTCAATCATTGAATAATACTCAGTTGATAGATTGCAAGTGCAGAAAATCATTCTTGTTTCCAAAAAAAATGTTTTAATAGGTATGCAACAAAATTTAGATATCACTGAAGATTTGTTGTAAACAATGTATTTTAATATTCTGCGTAAACGATGTATTTAAAAAAAAAAGAATTATTCACCTCGGTTTTATTTAACACCGAGGTGATAGTTAAAAGGAGGAGATACAAAACCTCGGTTTTCTTTATCACCGAGGTGATAGTTAAAAGGAGAAGATATAAAACCTCAATTTTATAGTAAAACAAAGGTGGTTAGTAATCATATTTTACTATAAAAGCACTATTAAATTGATTTTACCTTTAGACTAACTTATATGTAGCCGTCCCAAAGAGAGGAAATATTCACCACCGTCCATTTTGATCATGAGTTGCTACTACAGATCTCTGGGATGGATTGCAGGTGCAGAAAATAAAAATTATCATTGGGAAACAGATCTCTAGCATCTTGCATGAGACCTGGACATGTAAAATAAAATTTCTCATTGGGAAACATACTTTACAGTGTATTTTTAATATTCTGTGTAAATAGGGTATTTTAAAATAAAAAGAAGCTTACTCACTTCAGTTTCCTTCGTGGTCGAGGGGATAGTTAAGTGTTTTTTTTTACTATATTCATCGTCCTTAAACAAATCTTTGTCGTCCATTTAATGTTTATCAAGGCTCAAGATTCTGTCATTTTTTATCCGCGTGAAATCTATTGTACATCCGTTATAAAATCTTGTTGAATATTAAAAATCTAACCTAAATGAAATATGAAGCGCTTGAAACATAAAGACGTTTGAAAAAGTTCTCTAAGATGGATTGTAAGAGCAGAAACTTACTTGGGTTTAAGGTTTGTTTTCTTAAATATTTATTTAAGCACAAAATCATATAATTATATATTCATTTTATTTATCTAACCTTTATTTTGTTTTTCTTCATAATCAAAAGCATGCAAGATCCGTAGAGAATAATCTTGCACCCAACATTTGATCCTCCCGAAGATTCAATAATTCGAAGATCTAAGATCTAGATCTTCGGGGAATTTGATTTTTACCTTGTTCTCTAGGGAATTTGATTTTTATTTAAAACAATCTAATATTCTATGAAACAATGTAATATTCTAGGTAAAGAATGTAATATTATGGGTAAACAATGTAACAATTAAAAAAAATTATCTTACCCCTCGGTTTTCAAGATAAACTGAGATGAAAGATATTCTAGTTTTGGAAATGATAAAAGTGTTGTTGTTGGGGTTTGAACCCATGTGTTTTTAACTTTACCTCTCAGTTTTAATTCTGTCGAGGTGATAAATGATGAGTTTTCATGTCTCGATTATATAGCCGAGGTATTATGCATTTCGCGTATGAGGTAAGAAGCTCGTTATGTAGTAGTGCAAGTTATCGGAATGTACACATTCTCTCAAACATGAGGTCTGTAAGAGCAAAATTTTTTAGATGAGAGACTAGATTATACATAATCCCTCAAGCATGATATCTCTTGGAGCTAAATATTTCAAGTGATAGTCCAGATTATACACAATCGCTCAAGCATGAGGTTTATAAGAGCTAAATGTTTGAGTCTTATGCACAAATGATATGTTTAGTTTTTGTAAAGGCGACATGTCTACATATGATATTGATACCTGAAGTAGTGACCGATTTTGTTATGGTTATTTTCCTATCTCTTTACCTTTAAATTTTCAATAGGTACTTAGTGTCGCATCTGCGAAAATCAACCGGCGGAAATGAATAGAAGAGTCGCCACCAAACGTTATTTATCCCAACGCAGGGAAAGGAAACGATCGAAGAAAACCTCAACAAAAGGAAAGGAATGGTCATCGCAACCATAGCCTGGGTTCGGGAGTCGGTTACGCGAGAGGAAGGTATTAGCACCCCCTCGTGTCCATCGTACTTGATGGGATCCACGCTTGTTGTTATCGATTAAAGGGTGTAGGTTATCTGAAGCTCTGCTGCTAAACGGAACAGAACGGGAGAAACGGGAAATAGGGGGAAAGGAAAAGAAGTGACTCGATAGGACCTCGCCTTCCTAGGCCTACGTATTCCCTCGGGAGCGGTAAAGTCAGAGTCAACGTAGTTCGGACTACAGATTGGTGGGGAAAGGTTGCTCGCCAAGACGTCGCGTCTCGTGCCTACGTATCCTCAATCTAACCAGAAGGAGGAAGTCAGAGCAGTCGTAGTTCGACTCACTATGGGTCGGTTGTTTTGTTTGTTTGTGTTTTTTAAGTGGAAGACACTAACGTTCGCGTTCTAGTAGTATAGGTGTTGCCGCTCGTTGCTTGGAGTCTTACGCGTTTACCTGTTTGCGGTAGAACGGAAATAACGTATCCTTTATAAATGGAGTGAGGGAGATGAGAAGAGAAGATGATTGTTTGTTTTTGTCTTTTAGAAGAAAGTGTTTTCATTGCTTGTGTTTGTAACTCATATTGCACTAAAGTCTATGACATAGGAGCGACTGCGTCACATGGTCGCCCCCAATGGAACGTATGCTAAACACTCTAAAAAGGTGAAGGGAGACCCTCCGCCTTCCATTTCCCATGTACTTAAGGCTCATGGCGTACAATACTCGTTGCCCTTATTACATGTTTTTTATTTTGTCTTAAGATGATAGAAGAGACTCAAGTTGAAAAGAAAAAAACAACTAAGGGGAGACTAATTACATTCCTAATGTTATCATGCATTGATGGCCTTATTGTTGAGTTAAAAGAAGAACTCTACATAATGGATAAGGAGGGATTGCACTACCTAATGCTTATCTTACCTTACCTTAATTAAAGATTAAGGTTAAGCTAAGATCCCAAAGGGGTGTGAGAGAGTTGTTCAAACAAGCATTATATCATACAATCCATAAGTGAAAAAGTAAGGGAAAGTAAAAGAGATGAGATGAAAGAAGAATGAGTACAAGAGTGGCATAAGCAAGTAAGGACCATAACCTATAACATGTATTCAAAGTGTACAAATGACTTCAAGTAGTCATGGAAAGGTCATGGTAAAACATCTTGACGAGTTGCATAATTTTGCACAAGTTTGTACCTTAGTTTACTTGTGATGCAACAAGTATGCTCTTTCACACAAAGCATGAACAAACATGGAAGTAAGCATATGAATCAGAAATCAATGTATCTTTAGGTGTCCACAATTGGTTTCAACTCATCATGAAACTGTTCAAGGAAATGCACTTATGGAAGTCACAACAATTAAGGTATCAAACAAACACCAAACACCTTTTAGGAATTTGTGACTTGTAAGCAAAGGAAAAGGTGCCACATATAAGCCATGTAAGCATGTGTAAACATCAAGGTCAGAATTGAAGCATGTTATTTAATGTGTAAACATGTCAAGTTACCATTCATGTCATCATAGCAAACCAATATCCAAAGATAAATGCAAACAAATGTCAAACTAGTACCCACTCAATTCCACACATTCATGTTAAGTGATGAGCAAATGAGGTGAATCCCAACCATGCTAAATGTGTACATAAGTGCAAGAGGTAGTGGTAAATGACATATAAATGAGGTTTAAAATGTCACCAACTCATCATGAGATTCACATCACTTTGCATTTAAGAGTTTAGACAATTCTATACAAAGATATCACTTATATCATGCACCAAACATTTGTGATCAAACAACGATTAAGTACATACAAAGGGGACATGTGAAGAACCTAAGTCAGAATTGAAACCATTTAACTAAGGTTCAAACCACTTTCAAAGTGTCACCAAATTTTACTTCAAACATCTACTCCAAAACCAATTCAAGTTAGGCAAACAAATCGTCCAAACAATCTCACCAGAAACATGCTACTTGTTACATAAGCATAAAAGATGGAATGGCATGACAATATAACATTAAAGCACTCAAGTTAGAAGTAAAGGACCTATAACAAGTCTCAATTGAACCCCAAAACCAATACATGAACATGGCATACAAGTGGCATCAAAAGAAGTGGCCAAAGTGAAACACAAATTCAAGTTCACATACACACAACGTGTGCAACATTCAAAGGCCTATGAAAGGATCAAATGAATCATTTAAGCATGTCTCAAATGTGTATTAAAATACACTTATGAATTTGTAACAACTCCTCACTAAAGTTGGCTCCAAGTGGCCTCATACAAATGCCAACCCATGACCTATTTCTAAACATGCTTACACACGACATGTTCACTTTGGAAAATTGGTGAAAAATAGAAAAATGCTCTTGAAAATTATGAGTAATTGAACATATCAGGCCAAGAGTAGTGGGGGGTCACATGCAAGAGATAGGACACAAATCATACACCAAAAGTACTCAATTAATTACAAACACTAATCATATTATCAAAGATGTTCATGTAAGACAAGGCACAAAGATGAAGTTCAAAAGCAATTCAATAATCATGGACAAGGTACCAATCAAACATCATTGGGTCACATAATCAGAGGCCTAAATTCACAAAAAAAATTAGCTACAAATTGTCGAGGGAAGATCACATTTTAGGGCTTGCATCATAAGATATACAATTAAGAACACCTTCCACTCCAAAATTCCAGAAAAATAGCAAAACACACAAAATAGGAGATTAAAATTCACCACAAATTAAGTAAGACTCTCAAGAACTCCCCTGAATTTTCTTAGAATTTTCCAATGATCTTCACTATTTTTAAAATTTCAAGTTTTAAACGTGCAAGAAAATTAAACTAGAAAACAATTGGAAAGGAAAGGGGGTGTGCACATAGTAAGAAGCCAGTTCAAATTAAATGGGCTCAGAAATCAGGGGGTGTGAAAAGCATTGGAAACAAAGCCCAACGCGCTTGGGTTTGGAGGCTCATGATATGGATATTAGTAAAAAAAGTTGACTCAACGTGAGCCACATGATCAAGTCAGCGTGACAATATCAAAATTGCAATCCAATCATGTGGCTAAGAATGAACGAGCATGGTAACAAACATGGAAGTTACGCACACCATCATCATATCACAACAATTCAGAAAAAAAAAAATAAAGAAAAAAAAAAGAAATTCACATGAGAGGCATGCGTTTTTTAATGTGCTGGCGTGTTAATGATCATTGGATTAGAACAAATCAAGGGCCAGGGTTAAAATGTTTCAAGCCACCTGAAGGTCACCAAAGCTAGGGTTTAGACGCCGGAGCTCAGCTCCGGTCATCTTCTCCGGCGCATCGCCGCCGTGGCCGGCCAAGAACACTCCCAGAAACAAAAAAAGATGACACTATCAGACGCGAATTTTCACGTAGATCACGAAAATGATCTTAGTTTTCATTAATTCTACCTCTAACACGTGAAACAAAGTGAAATAAATTAAGGTACAAAATCACAGATCTCACATTTAGCCTGAATTTCTAGCCAGCAAACATTGCCTCCCTAAGGAGGACTCAATATGCAACTAAATACATGCTCTTAGCCACAGATCTAGTTACACATGATGCAAAAAGTTTGTGATTATTACCTGATTGGAAACTTCGATTCTAAGCTCCGAGAAACCCAGATAACTTCCTGCAGGTCTTGAAATCAACCTCCAAAGCAAAATAAATGCTTATACACGTTTAAGACTTGCTGCAAATGAAGATTGATGATGAACTGGAATGAAACCGCAGAAGCTTCAATGGTGATTTCAGTTGGAAATCGATGCATACAGAAGCAAGAACACCTCGTAGAGATGAAGATCGTGAAGAACTTTTGGGAAAATCTTCCAAATTGAGAGAGATTCGAAGGCTTCAATGTGTGGTTGCAAGGATGAATTTTTCTGTTTTGGGTGAGAATGAACGTAACTGAATTCTGTTAGGGTGTTAGAAGCTTTTATATGTGAGGTTAATACTGGGTTAGAGTGTTAATCATGGTTGTAAATTCAGTTAAGGTGAAGTTAAGCAAAACTGAAAAATGAGTGAGGTTATGTTGAACCCGGGTGTTAGAGGTTTTGTGTGTATGGAGTGATGTTATGTATGGTATATGATAATGACATGGAGATGTGTGTGATAATGAGCTGGTGTAAGCCGGAATTGGAGTTTGTTCATTAGGTTTTGTCATCTTCTTCATGGACATAAGGAGTAAATGTATGGTATGTATATGTTTTGCAAGTTTTGTGCATGGTTTAATGAGGCAGGTGATGAGGGCATGAGTGTGTAGTGTTGTTTCATACGCATGATGAAGAGTAATAGCAATGATTCTTTGGTTGAATTGGTAATGTGAAGTGAAGGTTGGTTTGTAAGTCTTGCATGAACATGCATGAAATTTAATCATCATCCAATATTTGAACCATCATATCTCATACTTCAAGACACTAATTCAAGCGATTTTATATTCTATGGAAAGATCATACATGATATAACAAGTTTGGTGTTGAATGCATCCTAAATTGATCCTTGTACCATGGTGAAAAATGATGATAAACTCATGCACTCGTAACTTGGATCCTTGGGCAAGCCAGACCTCCCATGCGCTCAGGATGTCTAAGTTCATGGTGGCAAGTTTTGACACTACGTAGCCATGACTTTTCACCAACATAACTTGAGGTGTGATTGTTAAAATGAGAAACCCCCAACATCAAAGTTGTAGAGGGTAACGAGATGAACACTTTTCATGTTGAACACTTTTCCAAATAACACTTGTATCATGTAGAAAATTAACCATGAACATGCATCCTGCACGCACACCAAGTGTTTGACACAAGTCCTTGGCCTGGCACGCCCATGGGCTAGTCATGTTGGTCAATTGTCAACTTTGAGTGCTCATTTTCAAAACCCCATATCTTTCTCAATCTCGATCCAATTGATGAGTTCTTGGTATGCTTTTGAAGAGGGGAATGAGTACTATAACATAGTATCTGAAAAATCTTGATTTGGATTTTCCATCATAGAGAAAAGTGGCTCTAAAGGTAGCTGAAAAGAAGTGAAAACTTTCCCAAAATGGAAAGTCAATAGAAACCCCATATTTCCAAATTGGGTAACTTTCATAATTCTTGATTTTCTTTGATCCCTTTGAAACTTCTTGACCAATTTTTGTCCATTGCCCACTTTTGACATGAGGAACATGATTTTAAGCTTAAAAAGTCAAGAGTTGACTTTTTCCTTGACTAATTGACTTTTTCCCCCATTTTCTTGATTTTCAATCAATCCTCCAATTGAAACCCTTATGAAATCAACTGATGGCTCAAATTTCATCCATAGCCACCTAGAGACATGTGGAGTATCATAGAAACAAGTTTTTGTCTAAAAATCAGAAATAAACTGACTTTTATACAAAACCCTAATTTGGCCCCCAAAAACATGAGAAAATAACTGATCTTCAAAACCCAAGTTCCTTTGACTATACTGTGGAGTGCCTCAAACCAAGATGACTCATGTGATGAGATGATGTCAAAGATCCAAGGATTTCACTCATGGAAGTGTCTCAAGCTCAAAAGACCTATTTCTGTTTTATCGTTCTCCATTTGTTAACAATTGTAGGTGATATATCGACCTTTTTTTACTCTTTATTCATCCTTTACTTAGTTATCTTTTTATTCAAGAGTTTGATGCGTCCGGGGGGTTATAAAACCTCAAACTATTTCAGAGAAAACTGAGTTGTGGAATAAATGCTTGAAATCTTTAAAACGTAGAACAAGGATAATGGATTGAAAATTTGTGGAGATGGAAATATTTGGTTTTTTGATAGTTTGTTTAGCAATAATAGCACTAATTTGGTATCTTCTTCCTCTGGTTCCATCGAATTCATCATGGAACTTTCCATTTCTCCCTGAAGTTCCTTCTATGAGGAAGTTCTTAGTATGGATTCCCTTTTTCTTAAAGATGAATGAGGGGAGGCCTTTCAAGTGGGCTTGGAGTTTTCTAACACTGATAGTGAGGTTGACGTAATCTTAGAGCCTTGTGTTTGGGGCGAGAGGGTTTACATGCGGCGAATTCCTGAGGTGGAGAATAAGTACTATATTTTTATACTGCGGTTTTTGAAGATTTTGGGGTTGGTATCCTTTTCACTCCATTTGAATCCAAAGTTCTCCAAGTATTGGGTCTTGATCATCTACTGGGTCTTGATCTCACACCCATAGTCGATATCTTCTTTTCTTTTTATGAAGTGAAAGGTGTAGCCCAAGGTGGATAAGTTTTATTAAGCATTATCCCAGGGTAGGCTCTACCTTCTTGCCAAACTCAGTAAGCAGTATAATTCTTAGAGAAATTTAGTACCATGTGGGTAAGAAATATATTTAGATATGAGACGAATAACCCTATGCTGATGAGTTTTCTGGGTAAGGTTCTTATCTCTAGAGAGTTCTTATGTTTATTTTTAGCTGATTTTGATTGTCTCTTTTACATGAAGGACAACTCATGTTTTGGCGATTGAGAAAAAGACTATGATGGCGAAAGCCAAAGCTCGCAGGGGTGAGGTTCGACCTGTGCATCACAAAGATCTCGCCAACTTCTAGACCCAGGTGACCAAGAAAAGGAAAAATGTTGTTGAGGTAAAAGTTGGGAAGGTTATTCCTCTGACTACACTTATGTCTACTGTTATCACTAAGGGTGCTAAGTCACCCATGACCAAAAAGAGCACGGTTGACTCCAAAAATATTCCCATTGACGTGGATGTTGTTGCTCCAATTAACTTGGAAGTGGATAGTGTTATGGAGAATAGTTGTGGTAGCCATCAACACGATGGCTCTTCTTTTAGCCCTGGTGCGTGGGAGTGCCATTTTTGGAATAAGATTTTTTTCTGGTTGGCATTCCACTACGATCATCTCAACACCACTTGTGATGTTAAAGATACGAGATTGCTAGGAGCTCGGAAAAGGCTTCAAATTCTTGGCGCTTGATGAGGAGTATTATGTTAGGGCAGACATTATTCGAGTATTCTAACTTATCTTCCCAAAAACAAAATGGTCTAAAGACCGAGCTAAAGAAGATAAAATAAATTCAAGAGATTAACCAGACCCTGATCAACTCGGCCAACAGGAGCATAACTACTCTTGAGAATAATCTGAAAGATGCCCAAGCTTATTGAAGTTTAAGTGACACTTGATAACTGAGTGCAAATACGATCAAATACAAGGAAGTTAATTATTTCTTAAGTCTATTGAAGTATATAATGGTCAAGGAAGTTGAAAATAAACTAAGACTTAATAAAACTTGATATGTTGGATAATTTTAAATAAACTAAGACTTAATAAATATGATAAATGGGTGAATATTGATTTTTATTCAAGAGACTCCAAGGTTCATGTGTTTATTTCCATGCCTTCTTTGACAAACAAGAGAATCGAGCCAAGATCCAGCACAATATCGCAAGAATGGCATTTTTGAAGATTTTCAACTGTGCAATCGATTGCACTAATGGTCCAATCGATTGCACCCTGCAGTTTTTGCCTAGATTTTGAAATTTTCAGCAGTGCAATCTATTTGCGCTATAGTGCAATCGATTGCACGAAGACAGAATTGGCTAAAATCAGCATTTTTCAAGTTTTGAAGCATTTGGCACCAATCTTGACCATTGATCACATGTGGAATACTCTAGATCACCTCATTTTAATTCCCCTACATCATTTTAATCATTCCCCACCATGTACCTCCACTAATCACCACTCTTTTGTGATTTCCCTCCAAATTTAAATTCCAATCCTAAATTTGATCTTCCAATCCTAATTCCAAACCACCAAATTTTCCAAGCCTAAATTCTATAAATAGAGGCCTCATTTCATTCATTCTACAAGCTTTGGAAAGCCAAATTCACCTTGCTAAAATTTCTCTTGAAGCTTTTGATAGCCAACAAACCTCTTGCAATTTCTCTCCTCAACTACAAAATTCACTCAAAGCTCACTTTTCTTCTCTTGAAAGTTAACAAGAATTCACATTGAATCTTGTTCAACTTTAAGCTAAACCTTCATCAAACTTGTTTTCTTTATCAATTCTCATAGATCAATGCTTTGGAGTTTGGATCTTGAAGCAATTTGAAGGAATTTTCATATTAGAAGTGGTAATTTATCATTCACCATTGTTGAAGCTTCAATTTCATCTTCCATAATGTAGATCTTTGGAGATCCTTGTTACTTGATCTTTTGGATCTTGTAATTGTGTAATTATCGGTATTTGTTGCTCTTTGCTTTGCATTTTCGTGCACTTTTGATTCCATGATCATGAGGTATTTGAAGAAAGTTTTAGATCATGATCATGCTGAATTTTACTGAATTTTTGCTGTCACAGCAGGGTGCAATCGATTTGCATCTTCGTGCAATAGATTGCACCGTGCTGTTTTTTTGCCTTGTTTTCTGACAGTGTGCAATCGATTCGCACACTGGTGCAATCGAATCGCACTGAACAGAATGGTGTTTTTCACCTATTTTTGGGACTGTTTTGGTTTTTCTTCCTCCTTCTTCCCCTTTCTTCTTGTTTTAGCCTTGAAATGCATTGTTGAGATTAATTTCTCATCAATTTCAATAGACTTTGGATATGGTTAAAGTAATTAAACATTCATTAGTTCAAATCTATCTTTTAATGAATTGTTGAATTCATTTGAGGTGCTTTGAATTAGTGATATGTTTTCACACTTAAACTCATCAATTAAAAGTGATTGAACTTGAAGATGAAAGGATCTTAGAAGTGTAATTCAATTTGGCTTTCTCTTCATCTATTTCTATTTCTTTTTATTTTGATCGATGAAAGTCTAATGGATCTTAGAATTCTTTTGTTGAATTCTTGATCAAGACTAGATTGTTACCTATTTTCTTTTCGTGCGGTATTGCTTTCGGATGACGATCTACATATCGTTCATCTAGCATGCATTAACACAAAGATCTATTGACCGGCCTCATTGTAGGGTAATTACTCCGTAAATTACTCGGCGATTGCTTAACATAGCACAACATTTGTCCCTCTTTGTCCAATTCAGAATTTGAACTTTCATGGTCCGGACCTTGATTGGTCGCGTCAACCCAATGTTGATTAAATTTTTGCATTAGGTCCATAACTTTTGAAACTTGGCGTTGTAGAGGCTTTGGTTCTACCAATCTTCTGTCAAGTTCATTAACCTTGGCCTAAGTGCATTGTTTAATCACTATAGTTCAAGACGCGAAACGGAATAATCGGTGAAGGCTTATGGCACTAGAGCCTTGTGCTACTAATCACTAACTTCTAACTTTATATTTCCTTCTCGGTCCCTATCTCTCTTTTACTTTTATGCAATTTTTCCTTTGTCCGTTGGACACATGTTTATGCTTCCGCATATTTTTCCTTTGTCCGTTGGACACATGTGTATGCTTCCGCAATTTTTCCTTTGTCCGTTGGACACATGTTTATGCTTCTGCAATTTTTCCTTTGTCTGTTGGACACATGTTTATGTTTATGCCTTTTCCTTTTGTCCATTTTAGACTCAAAAACATTAATAAAGGATTAAACCACTAAAAGACTTGTGCTCTTAATTGTTGGACTATGGCCACTATCCTTTGCATTGGAGGACCTATGCTCTTGATTATGGACTTATGGACTTAGACTTAGGACTCTCTCCCTTGTGCTTTGGACCATTAAGGAGTTTGGTATTCTAGCCTTTATTTGGCTTCCTTATTGGCTCAAGAGGACGGAATTCTTTTCTTATTATGCTTTGAGGAGTGCCACTATGTGGTTAGATCTTTCTTACTCTAGCTTTTATTTTTTGCACTAGGATAGTCACTTCTTCTCCACCCCTTCTTCAATTTTCAAAACTTCCTCTCTTTTTTCAAAAATCTTCTTGTTTTCAAACTCAAAACCGCTTTCATAATAAAAACCTTGATTTTTATCAAGTGACTTTCAAACTTTGTTTTCTTTAATAAATGTCAATCCATGTTAATCATATTTTGACCATTTCAAAAGACTTTAAAAAACATCAAACTCATCAATCTCTTTTTGTGCCTTATCCACTTTTTCCTTTAAAACTTTTTCATAAGTTTAGACATGATTCATCTCTTTAAGCGGAATTATTCGCTTGGAAATGACGACTTGTCTTTACACTTAAAATCAACCAAAACAAACAAATTTCATTCTTTGTACCACGAACTACGAGGTTTGAATCCTACATTGCACATCGTGGGTACGTAGGCATGAGACGATAAGTCTCTCCAAACACAAAAATATTAAAAAATAATTCTCCTCTCATCTCCTCAATCTCTTTTCAAGCAAACCATTTTTCAGACCAAAAAGCATGAATACATCAAAGGGCTCCTATAGAGTACTATAGATGTATTGGGTGCGTAAAACCTTCCTGTTACATAACCAACCCCATTACCCTTTATCTCTTTGTTCTTTTAGAACTCCTTAGGTTTTGTTCGCTCTTTTTTCCTTTTCCTTTGTGGAATAAATAAAAGCGCGGTGGCGACTCTTGCTTTTTGAGTTAAGTTAATTAATAGCTTACACTCACAAATTTCCCCGCGACTGAAAAGTGGCGACTCTGCTGGGGAAAATCTCCCTTGAGGGGTTTAGCCTACTTTGATTTATTTACTGCTTTTTGTTTGATTTGTTTGTTACGTGTTTGTTCTGTTTGAGAGTTACTATGTGTGTGAGATAGATCATATACCCGGACCAGAGTGTACTTTGAGATAGGAGGATGGTATAGTCAAGGGAGCTTTGAGGGAGTCTAATCTCGAAAAAGCAGAACTTGAGAATCCATCCACTCAGTGGTTGCCTCTTTGGAATTACTGATGTCGATCGAGCGATCGTTGAAGGCATTACTTTTTCCATAGAAGCCTATAACACTGAGGATCATAGTAACCCTTAACCCATCTTAGCCCTTTTAGGATCGTGGTGCGGAAGCTATGAGGATGCAAATCCGACTTAGCTGTCACGCGATGCCACACTCAGGTTAGATTCTCTTGAGGATAACTACCAACCTCCGAGCAAATCGGTGCGCTGGTGTGTCTGATAGTGGATTGTGGACCCTGGGCACTGTGTTAGAACCTCTGGTTTTCTGCAGGTACAATGAAGACAAAACCTTAGTACATACCTTTGTGGGATTGGTTCTTACCCTTGGCTTCATGCTCGTGACTTGAACCTTGACCCGTGTGCTTTGTGTGATCTTGTTTGTGGTTGTTGCATCCATGCATCCATGCATCCATGCATTCATCATCTCAGCCGTTTTCAAGGAAAACAACTCAGACTATTGCAAATATGGACAAGGCAAATGTCCCTTTGGCAAAAGTTTTGAATAAAAGTTGTGATACTCATATACTTGAGGCTTCCCATGTTTGTAATAATCGGGTAGATTTCCTGAAAACATAAAATAAGATTTACATTCATCATTTGCATACATGCAGTTCCCTAAACACAGACTCATTTGTCCTTCTGTCCTTGTACCGGTCAGCTGATTTTCTGGCATTCGTACCAAGTTTGAGGTAGTTACTGAAGGAACATGGAGAGAACAAAAGAAGATGATCTCATGTCAGGCTTTACAGTGATGACCAATCTGATGTATGATTCTCCTCTGGACGACGATGTTCCACAAGTGGATGTTCCTACTCGATCCCGACCTGTACAAAATGATCTGGTTGGTCAAGTTGTTGAAAAAGATTCTCGATTTTCAAGGTATATTCCAAATCCTCAGAATGTCCACCCTGTGACAGAGATGATTGACGATGAGGTGTTGACCTTGAAGGAAGGAAGCGCATTTGTGAATGGAACGCCTTTATGCTGATATTAGTAGAGTGACCCGCAGTGGTTATATGCTTGCTTCTGTGTCTCCCAAGAAAGTTGATAATGTTCTTTCAAGCTCAAGCTGACACAGTTTCCTCAGATCTTTAGTTCATTTACTGCATTTTCATTTGTAATCTTTTATGATTGTTATTGCTTTGTTTGCATGTAGAACTTGTTTGTTTTGAATATTAATCTTAGTGCAATGAGTATGTTTATCTTGAAGTGATCCATTCGCATTCACTCGTAATTTGTTTTCTGCATTTGCAATACCAACTTCTTGATTAAACTCTTAGAGGGAGGATGATGAAGTGAAAACGCAAAATTTCTAGTTGTGTGCTTTTGAATAAGACTCTGCTGATGATGTAAGGCATTGTTTCAAATTCCCAAACACCGAAGATATAAGGAAGATAATCCCTTGTTGACCCCTTTGAGCCTTGAAGTAGGAGTTTCTTTTCTAAATAAGAAAACCCTCACATTTAACCTTGGGGCTGGGTAGTCTTCAGTTAATTTGACCAAGTGTCCAAATTCAAGAGGAGTGTGCGTCTAAGGAAACCACAATGGTTATTCCTCATCCATGAAGGAAAGAGGCTGTCATAACCCTTTCAAATAAGCCAATGTCACATGATTTGTTCAAAAAAAAAAAATCAAAAAAAGCCCGCTAAGTCGAAAGCTTGAAAACAATGACTTAGGCAAAAATTGGGGCATCCCGCTGGACATCAAAAATTCAAAAAAAATCAGTCCAGGCAAAAGTTAGGGAAAAATAAAAAGAATGAAAATGTGAAAAGAAAAATTCTCATCAAAAGAACAAATCTTTGTGTGTCTACCAAGTCGAAGGACAAAAAGGGTGATTGTTATCCCCGAATAACCTCACTGGTTCTTAAACCATAAGTTTCAGTAATCTTTTTAAAGATGAACATTTGTGTCAATTAGCTGAGTATAGGACTGAAGAACATCACGGAGATTGGGTGGGTACAAATCAATTTTGAGCCTAAAAATCTTTTTTTTCTGAAAACCGTGAACCAGGCCAAGTTATAACCCTCAAAAGACCTAATTGAAGTAGGGTTTACTTTGAGAGCATACTCCAAACGAGATAGCGTTCCTGACTCCCATGAGTTGTGCTGAAAGATCTTTGTTGGTATTGCATGTGCATTCAAAAATCAATGTCGTATCTAAACTAGTGATTCATTCACAAGGTTTTGCGACATCTTTTCAGTAAAAACTTCAAGATTAACATGTCTGTTGCATTAGAATTATCATTCTCAGAATTAACATTTTCTGCTTGCATATATTTGTTTGACATCATGGAAGTTTACATTTGAGCATCAGTGATAAGCTTAATCTCTTAAGGCCTGAAACTCTGATTACCAATTGGCAAATCATTTCAAGAATGATCCTATCCATGGGGCATGTTTCCTGAAGGCTTTATTGAGTATGAGCAAACTTGTTTTCCCAGTTGATGTTTTCACATGGGGCAAAGCTGGAAGACTCTATTTATTGAATAGTGTGCCAAGATCGTAAATATGGGGCGGTTACGTCGAGATTCGATGAATCTCTCCAAGAGTTTGAAGACACTGGGATAGATTATCTCAAGTCGTTATGGTACAAAGTTTCCATTTGGTGTAAAATCCTTTGTAGACTATGTAGTCTGGGGCAAAAGTTAAATGGTGAATTCAACGCACATAAGCAGATTTGTTCTTGTGGGTGTAATCAAGTTGTTAATTGGATGATGGATTCCCTCAGGATTGTTGTGAGGTGTTGGACTCTTGAAATCCATTATTCCCCAATTGAGCACCAATTTGGGTATTTCCCGTCCAAGTACCATTTTGGGTATTCCTTCGGCTAAGTCTTGATTCAGATTTCCCCAGCTGAGTATGATTCTATTCTCCAGCTAGGTTATGATCAAGCATTTGTGAAGCTTTGGGGTGATGTTTCCCCTTGATGTGGAATCCTCACACAGAGTTTTACCTCTTGTTGTGATTGCTTTGATCACATCCCAAGCAAAAAGTAATGTTGACTTCTTATTCCCCCAATTGGTTGATATCCCCATTAGGGTTTGCTTTGTGTGTACTCCTTGACAGGATCTCTTTTGGTGTCTCTATCTTGATGAGATTAGCTGAGTATTCAGTTGAACTGTGGTGTTCTTCCACCCTCTATTCATCCGTATGTCTGTTTTGTCATCATATTCATACTCATACGCATTGCATGTGCATTATTTTGTTGTGCATAGCATTGTTGTGGTTGCATTTTGCATTTTGCATCTGTTTTAGTGCTTACCGACTCTCTGAGGTGGTTTTTCTCCGTAGAGCTTTGTGTGTCCTCTCTCCAATAGAGTGTCGACCTTAAGCAGAAAATGCCTATCTTTGATAATTCCCCACTGATTTTATTCCTCTTGGAGGATTTTGTTTCAGCTTTCCTTTCCAGCTCATTATCTGGATGGAACCAATCCCCAGTTGAGTTATTTCCTCCTTGGGATGAGTCTTGTTTGATCGTTTCTCTCCAGTTTGTTCCTGGATTGAACTTTGGTCTCCGGCGGTGACTACTTTGAAACTCTCTAGGTTGTGCAACCTAGATGATTGGGAGTGCATTTATTTTGCACCTTCAAAGATTTTGTATTACTCAGCAGATGATTTATTTGTGATTACCATCAGAAGATGAAGATTTTGTTTCTCCAGCAAGGTTGTGACAACACTCTTTTGGAATTTATTACGTGACAACAAGCAGCAACCTCTTTATTTGAGAAACTTGTGTGTCTCCGGTCATCAGACGTTATCTCTTCCATCAAATGGTATCTCTCAGGTTGTGCCTGTCAGAGAAGTTTGTTGTGAATTTCCAACAGATGGTTGTCTCTTTATTTGAGAAGTCTGTTGCGTGATCTAACTTGCCCATATCTCCTATGAAGATCCCTGGTAGATTTATTGATTCCTAGTTCCTGGCAAGTCTCGGCAGAAGATTTCCAGTTAACCTCGGCGGAAGGTATTTTCTTTCCAAGAATCTCGGCAGTAGATTTCTTGGATATTTTCAAAAGATTTCCAGTAAACCTCGGCAGAAGGTGGCTTTATTTCAGATTTCTTTGGTTGATCTCGATAGTAGATTCTCCAGTGAGTTTTAAAATAGAATTTGCAACAAGCCTCGGCAGAAGGTATTTTCTTTCCAAGAATCTCGGCAGTAGATTTCTCAGATAATTTCAACAAAAAAATATTACAGCAACCTCGACAGAAGGTATTTTTCTTTTTAGGATCTCGGCAGTAGAATTGTTAAAAGATTTTTCAGTAAAGCCTTGGCAGCAGGCATGTTTTCGATTATTCCTTGGCAGTAGGCATTACATCTAAAATCTCGGCAGAAGGTGTTTCATTTGAAGGTTCTCTGGTTGATCTTGGCAATAGATTCCCCAGTAAATTTTTTATGGTTGACACATTTCCCAAAAAAAAACTTGGTAGAAAGTATTCCCAAACGAAGTCCTAAGCCTCTTCGATTAGATGGGACAGTTCGCTGTTGAGATTTTGTTACTCCAATGATTGGTAAGTCTCTTCGGTTAGACGGGACAGTTTGTTGTTGAGATTTTGTTACTCCGATGAATGGTAAGTCTCTTTGGTTAGACGGGACAGTTCGTTGTTGAGATTTTGTCACTCTGATGAATGGTAAGTCTCTTCGGTTAGACGGGACAGTTCGTTGTTGAGATTTTGTCACTCTGATGAATGGTAAGTCTCTTCGATTAGACGGGACAGTTCGTTGTTGAGGTTTTCTACTCCGATGGATGGTTAGTCTCTTTGGTATGCTAGAGATAGTTCATTGTTGAGGTATTGATTTTCCCCAGTGGAGCCTTGCTGTGCTAAGTCTTCCCTGTTGAGTTATATCCTTGTTGTGTAGTGGTTTATTTCCATATACAGTTATCCCCAGTTGAGATATTTCTTCCTCGGGTTGAGTCTTATTTGACCGTTTCTCTCTGGTTTATTCCCAGATTGAATTTTGGTCCCTTGCTTTGGCAATGGAAGCTTATCACATTTGTCGTCCTACCCATTTAGTTGGTAGTAGGTGATGTAGCTGGCTTATTACCTTTGTCGTCCTGCCCTTTAGTTGGTAGTAGGTAATATAGTCCGGTTTGGTTACCCTGTTATAGTTGTCACTTGGTTGATAGCTGGTAATCCTTTCCCCTTTTTGAGATTATTACCTTTGTCATCCTGCCCTTTGTTGGTAGTAGGTGATACTTCTCGTACCCCTTTTTGAGATTATTACCTTTGTCGTCCTGCCCTTTGTCGATAGTAGGTGATACTTCTCGTACTCCTTTTTTGAGATTATTACCTTTGTCATCCTACCCTTTGTTGGTAGTAGGTGATACTTCTCGTACCCCTTTTGTGAGATCGTTGCCTTTGTCGTCCTACCCTTTGTTGGTAGTAGGTAATTCTTCTCATATCCTTTTGATTGGCTGCCTTGTTGTAGCTATCACTTGGTTGGTAGTTGGCAATCTCTTCTTTTGATAATGCTATTACCGGATGTTGGATAGTAGATGACCTTTTCCCCAGCGGAGATTTGTTCCCTCCCTTATTGGGGTGTGCTTTCCCTTTTTTGTTTTCCCCTGTGGAGCCTTTTCTCTTTGCTCCCCAGCCATTTTTTTTGTCTCCTGTGGCATATTCTCCCCACATAGGTCTTGTGTTTGCATATCATTTGCATAATCATATCATTTTGTGGTCTCTTAGGGCCAAAAATTGGGTTTATTGTTATATTTAAGTCTCTTCTATCTCGTTGAGACAAATATGTCAATCTTATTATCTCCGGATAGAAGAAACTTAAATAGGGGCAACTGTAATACCCTAATTTTTACCCCTAAGATTCTCTGCTTGTCATGTGCATTCATGCATACAAACAATATCACAAGCTTTGGTTCTTTTGTCCTCCTCTGAAGGTTTGCTCTTGAGTGAGATCGCCAGGCTCCCCCGTTCTCTTGTTTGTTTGATGTTTGTTTTTGTTAATGTTTACTAACCGTTAATTAAAATCCAAAACTATGTTTGTTTTTCCTTTACTAACTTTTTCAGGAAGAATTTGGACCAAAAATGTCAAAATCAGTCCCTCAGCTCGAATGAATTTCATCTGAACAAAGTCAAAGTTGATCTGCAAGTCATTCAAAATCATCTAAGCAAGAGTTTCTAAGATTTAATTGATTTTTATTCAAGAGACTCCAAGGTTCATGTGTTTATTTCCATGCCTTCTTTGACAAACAAGATAATCGAGCCAAGATCCAGCACAATATAGCAAGAATGGCATTTTTGAAGATTTTCAACTGTGCAATTGATTGCACTAATGGTCCAATCGATTGCACCCTGCAGTTTTTGCCTAGATTTTGAAATTTTCAGCAGTGCAATCTATTCGCGCAACAGTGCAATAGATTGCACAAAGACAAAATTGGCTAAAATCAGCACTTTTCAAGTTTTGAAGCATTTGGCACCAATCTTGACCATTGATCACATGTGGAATATTCTAGATCACCTCATTTTAATTCCCCTACATCATTTTGATCATTCCCCACCATGTACCTCCACTAATCACCACTTTTTGTGATTTCCCTCCAAATTTGAATTCCAATCCTAATTTTGATCGTCCAATCCTAATTCCAAACCACCAAATTTTCCAAGCCTAAATTCTATAAATAGAGGCCTCGTTTCATTCATTCTACAAGCTTTGGAAAGCCAAATTCACCTTGCTAAAATTTCTCTTGAAGCTTTTGATAGCCAACAAACCTCTTGCAATTTCTCTCCTCAACCACAAAATTCACTCAAAGCTCACTTTTCTTCTCTTGAAAGTTAACAAGAATTCACATTGAATCTTGTTCAACTTTGAGCTAAACCTTCATCCAAACTTTTTTTCTTTATCAATTCTCATAGATGAAGGCATTGGAGTTTGGGTCTTGAAGCAATTTGAAGGAATTTTCATATTTGAAGTGGTAATTCATCATTCACCATTGTTGAAGCTTCAATTTCATCTTCCATAATGTAGATCTTTCGAGATCCTTGTTACTTGATCTTTTGGATCTTGTAATTGTGTTTAATTACCGGTATTGGTTGCTATTTGCTTTGCATTTTCGTGCACTTTTGATTCCATGATCATGAGGTATTTGAAGAAAGTTTTAGATCATGATTATGCTGAATTTTGCTGAATTTTTCCTGTCACAGCAGGGTGCAATCGATTTGTATCTTCGTGCAATAGATTGCACAGTGATGTTTTTTTTCCTTGTTTTCTGACAATGTGCAATCGATTCGCACTGAACAGAATGGTGTTTTTCACCAATTTTTGGGACTGTTTTGGTTTTTCTTCCTCCTTCTCCCCCTTTCTTCTTGTTTTAGCCTTGAAATGCATTGTTGAGATTAATTTCTCTTCAATTTCAATGGACTTTGGATATGGTTAAAGTAATTAAACATTCATTAGTTCAAATCTATCTTTTATTGAATTGTTGAATTCATTTGAGGTGCTTTGAATTAGTGATATGTTTTCACACTTAAACTCATCAATTAAAAGTGATTGAACTTGAAGATGAAAGGATCTTGGAAGTGTAATTCAATTTGGCTTTCTCTTCATCTATTTCTATTTCTTTTTATTTTGATCGATGAAAGTCTTATGGATCTTAGAATTTCTTTGTTGAATTCTTGATCAAGACTAGATCGTTACCTATTTTATTTTCGTGCGGTATTGCTTTCGGATGACGATCTACATATCGTTCATCTAGCATGCATTAGCACAAAGATCTATTGACCGACCTTATTGTAGGGTAATTACTCCGTAAATTACTCGACGATTGCTTAATATAGCACAACATTTGTCCCTCTTTGTCCAATTCGGAATTTGAACTTTTGTGGTCCGGACCTTGATTGGTCGCGTCAACCCAATGTTGATTAATTTTTTGCATTAGGTCCATAACTTTTGAAACTTGGCGTTGTAGAGGCTTTGGTTCTACCAATCTTCTGTCAAGTTCATTAACCTTGGCCTAAGTGCATTGTTTAATCACTATAGTTCAAGATGCGAAACGGAATAATCGGTGAAGGCTTATGGCACTAGAGCCTTGTGCTTCTAATCACTAACTTCTAACTTTATATTTCCTTCTCGCTCTATCTCTCTTTTACTTTTATGCAATTTTTCCTTTGTCCGTTGGACACATGTTTATGCTTCCGTATATTTTTCCTTTGTCCGTTGGACACATGTGTATGCTTCCGTATATTTTTCCTTTGTCCGTTGGACACATGTTTATGCTTCTGCAATTTTCCCTTTGTCCGTTGGACACATGTTTATGTTTATGCCTTTTCCTTTTGTCCATTTTGGACTCAAAAACATTATTAAAGGATTAAACCACTAAAAGACTTGTGCTCTTAATTGTTGGACTATGGCCACTATCCTTTGCATTGGAGGACCTATGCTCTTGATTATGGACTTATGGACTTAGACTTAGGACTCTCTCCCTTGTGCTTTGGACCATTAAGGAGTTTGGTATTCTAGCCTTTATTTGGCTTGCTTATTGGCTCAAGAGGACGGAATTCTTTTCTTATTATGCTTTGAGGAGAACCACTATGTGGTTAGATCTTTCTTACTCTAGCTTTTATTTTTTGCACTAGGATAGTCACTTCTTCTCCACCCCTTCTTCAATTTTCAAAACTTCCTCTCTTTTTTCAAAAATCTTCTTGTTTTCAAACTCAAAACCGCTTTCATAATAAAAACCTTGATTTTTGTCAAGTGACTTTCAAACTTTATTTCTTTAATAAATGTCAATCCATGTTAATCATATTTTGACCATTTCAAAAAGACTTTAAAAAACATCAAACTCATCAATCTCTTTTTGTGCCTAATGCACTTTTTCCTTTAAAACTTTTTCATAATTTTAGACATGATTCATCTCTTTAAGCGGAATTATTCGCTTGGAAATGACGACTTGTCTTTACACTTAAAATCAACCAAAACAAACAAATTTCATTCCTTGTACCACGAACTACGAGGTTTTGATCCTACATTGCACATCGTGGGTACGTAGGCATGAGATGATAAGTCTCTCCAAACACAATAATATTAAAAAATAATTCTCCTCTCATCTCCTCAATCTCTTTTCAAGCAAACCATTTTTCAGACCAAAAAGCATGAATACATCAAAGGGCTCCTATAGAGTACTATAGATGTATTGGGTGCATAAAACCTTCCCTTTACATAATCAACCCCCTACCCTTTATCTCTTTGTTCTTTTAGACCTCCTTAGGTTCTGTTCGCTCTTTTTTCCTTTTCCTTTGTGGAATAAATAAAAGTGCGGTGGCGACTCTTGCTTTTTGAGTTAAGTTAATTAATAGCTTACACTCACAAATTTCCCCGCTACAGAGCCCTTATAACATGGTTTGGGGCGAGTACCTTATATAATGGCTTGGGATGAGTCCCTCAAACAAGGACTTGGGTTGAGTCCCTCAAGCAAGGCATGTGACGAGTACCTCAAGCTAGTCTTAGGGTGAATCTCGAAGTGTCAACTAAAGTGAATCCTCAAATGTCAATTGAGGTAAATGCATGTGTAACCTTAAATGTGACCAATGATGATTTAGCCTTGGGAAGAAAAATCATCCTTAATCCTTACATGTGTCAAAAATGTGGTATTACTCCTAAGGCTAGCCTTCAAACCCATATAAAGGGATTCAACCCTCACTTTGATCATTTCACATATTTTTTTCTCACGCTTTCGTGAAACTCCCTTATAGTCCCTCAAGCGCGGTGCCTTCTTACTTTTCCATTTTTCAAACTCAAGCTCTTAAGTCCCATTTGCAAGTACAATTTTGTTACCATTTATTCCATGTTCCCTCATGTTATGTCGATAATTAGGGATTTAGATGAGAGCAACAATCTAGTAGAGCATTTAACTCGTGATGAGTGCATAACAATGGGTAATCATTGTCATAGGAACTTTAAAGGTATTTATGGGACAATTGATTACAAATTAGTATAACTATCCATGTTTGGTATTTGTAAGAGTTCGATTAATTCTGTTAGTGATAACACCAATGAAGAGAGGGTAGTCTCCTTTCAAATATGTGTCATTCTCTACTGTTCTGCCGACGAGGATGAGGTTATCTTTGAGGCATGTTCTAAGGGGGAAAGGGTCAACATGGTCACCCTAGATGACTTGCAGAGTCCTTACTTCCACCTACATCTCCATGTTCTCCTTGATTTAGGGGTTCATATACCCTTTACCCTGTTCGAAACTAATATTTTAGTGACTGTCAATGATGCCCCCTCCTATATTTTTACCAATAGATCGAGCTTGATTAGGGCATTTAAATTATATGGCGGTGACTTGAAGTTAACCATATCATATGGATATTCTTCTTTTTTTACTGAACCAAAAATAGTACTAAAAGTGGATGGGTGACCTATTGTGCCTTACCTAGAAAGGCATTATTCAAGCCTCACTTTAATAGTTATAAAAGTTGTAAAGACGTTTTTCGTGAGAGTTGGGGTGCGAGATGGTACCTCCATGGTCACCATCGGGGCGGAAGAAGCCCCTCGCCTCCCTCTAACCTAGAAAAAGAATCCAGTGGTGATCACTGACTTTAACTTTGATTACCTTGCATCTGATGAGAGGGATGTGGTTCAACTCTTAGAAAAATTTAAATTCATGAACTCCCATACCATTATTATATTAGATCAGGGGAAGGACATCGAGATAGACAAATATTTAAGTAAGTTTATGATCTTATTGATCCTTTATTTTAGGATTATTTATTGTCCATGGAACCTATGTTTTTATTATATCTTTTTGTAGAGAAAATGCCATTCATCCATCTTGGTGAAAGGAAAGGGTGGTTGGCCAAGAAGAAGGCATAACGTTGGGAATAAGGGATTTACACTCCAGAGAATCGCACAGACATTTTAATTAAGAAAGGGAGTAAGAGACACGCTGCAGGCGATGCACCAAATGAGCTCCGTGCCATTAAAATCCAGAAGCAGGGCGTCACTTCCTCCCATATCCCAAAGGAAAATGCATATATGATCCCTAAGGAGGATATAACAAATGAGCGTTCTTCACCACTTGGGGATTACCCGCCTTCTCAGTCTTTCATGTGGAATGGTCCAACATTTGATTTCATAGAGTTCATCGGCCCTCACCTTGTAACACCTCATTTTAATTATCTATTTCTATAGAACAATTTGAATGTATTGTATGTGTTTTGAATGGTTGAGGTAGTAGGGGAGCCTTGGGTATGGGGTAGTGTCCCTAAAATATTATAATTTTAAGTGAGAGGTGTGATAGTAATAAACGAAAAGTAGGGGGAGTTGGACACAATGAGATTAATAGTATTACTATTAGATTTAATTAAATTAATTTAGTAGTAATAATAAATAAGTTAATATTTATTTCAAATAACAACAACAATATAGAGATACTATTGCTTTTATTATTATTTTATTGGGCAGTTGGCCTAATGATATGATTTAAAAAATAATATATATATATGTGACATATCCTATGAGAACATGAGAATGAATCTGAATCATTAAATTTTAAAATAAATGGTAGAGATTATGTGTGGGTTTTTTCTCTCTCCTCCATTATTAAAATAAATGATGGAGGAGAGAGGAAAAAAATGACACATAATATCCACCATTTATTTTAAAATCAAATGGTTCAGATTCATTTTCATGTTCTCACATAAAAATAACATTCTCATATGATACGTCATATATATATATATATATATATATATATATATATATATATATATATATATATATATATATATATATAGTATTTGGTTTTTAGTTTGATTTAATATTATAGTAGTAGTAGTAATAATAATAATAATAAGATTTAAAAATAAATTAAAAATAAGGGATTTAGTTGGTCTACTTATAAGAAGGTGAGGGGAGAACCGAGAGTGAGGAACGTACATGAAAGAATTGGAAAAGAGAGAGTTAGGGCAAGAGGCAAGGGTAGGAAGAAGAAGAATACCACCATTGTAGAAGAGCTTGGAGCTTAAAATTTTAAGGTAAGGGGGAAAACTATTCTGTTATGGACTGGACCAATGGCTAGGCATGACCCAATCCACTTCTGCTCCCAGAACGACCCAATTGCCTAAATCCAATCCACGATGGGGAGAATTTACCCTTCTGCCCTCCAACTGGGCACCCATGGACGGATGGACCCCAGGGACATTTGCTCCTCCCCGTTACTTATGTCCGTCACACACGGCTTCATTAGTCCTAGGATAGCCATGGGCATGTGCCCGGAACTACGCCTTTTCCCGACATAACGGCTAGTTTTGGGCACCCTGCCCGGCATAACGGCTTGTTTTGGCAGTTACCTATTCTTCGGGAAACGGTTATTTCGCCCCGAAAATATGGAATGTTGGCCACGCGCTGGGGGGAATTATATAAACCCTCTCACTTGAGAGGGACAGGTATCAAACAATCACCCTTAGAACATACTTCGTACTTGCCCTTTTCTCTGACCTTTTCTTACTTGAGCGTCAGAGTGCCTTGCAGGTACACCCCCTCCTCTCCTACGAGCACCATCATCTGCCCTACACGGAAGGCCACAAAGATCCATTCTGATTGCTGAAATCAGTGGCACCGTCTGTGGGAAACGAGGCTTCCCCGTCTTTTTTATTCAAGATCCTCTCTTTTTTTTGTCACAAAGACCAAAGCCTCCCCCCATAATTCATTCGATCATCATGGCCTCTACCAAGAATGACGATGTCCGTCAAGAATCTACTGTCGTCGTTATAGTTGATAACACCGACCACATCCTCTCCGGAGCTGCTTTCTCGGAGACAGATCATCAAGGCGGGAAAACCGCCTCTCCTACTCCCGGTGACGTGAAACCTCGGGCACAGGATGTTGACCGTGTTTTTTAGCCTATTCCAGTTCCACAGAACGCTGACCCCAGCACAACTGCTCTCATTGCCTCCCTCTAAAGGTCAATCCTCTTGATCTTCCAACAAAGTGAAAAGATCAACGCTCTCGAGCACGTCCTCCAGGAGCGCCTGTCCTCGGAGAAACCTCGCAACCCTTCTCCACATCCTCGGTCTCCCCCTCAGAAACGGAGGTGTGACAGGTCCAGACGCCTCTCCTCAGAGAGAAGACGATCAAGGTCAAAAGAGCCCGCATCCGACCTTGCCAGAAGGCGACACAGGTCTCCTCTGCGGAGGTCAAGACGCTCCCCTGCGTTGAAGAGATCCAGGCCCTCAAAAAAGTACGAGCATCACCGATCGCGCAGGCATTCTCCTCGACAAAGCAGATGCCATGGTCGTAGCTATTCTTCTTCCCGTTCTCCGAGCACAAGCAGTGACGACGATGTCCATGGCCCCCTCTCACAAGAGATCATGGACACCAAAATTCCTCGTGGGTTGAAGAAGCCCCCTGCTCTAACAACATACGACGGGACCATCGACCCCGGTGAACACATAGAAAACATAGAGGCAATGCTCCACTACCACAATGTGAGTGGAGCCATAAAGTGCAGATTGTTCCCAATCACCCTCAGGAAAGAGGCTATGGCTTGGTTCAAGCGCCTTCCCCGGGGGTCGGTCACATCTTGGAGAGAATTGAAGACCCGGTTTGCCCGGTATTTTACGGCCTCCTGAAAACATCCCAAGTCGGAGGCCACCTTAGAAGCTATCATACAGGGCAGGGATGAGTCCCTGTGGGCATATATTGAATGGTTTAACAAAGAGGCCGTGGAGGTCCGTACGACGGACCATATGAAAAAGTATCTCCTCGAGAAAGGCTTGAGACCAAAAATCGCAAAGCCGTCGGAATCGAGACCCCTCGAACGTTGACAAAACTTCTCTGGAAAGCTGAAGCGTATATACAATACGAACAGAAGGAAGCCGCATATCATGCCCGGGACGCAAGAGATTGAGAAAGTACCAGGGCACCAAAAAAATACTAGCAGGAGACATCCCGACAAGGAAAAGAGAGGCGACGAGATGATCGCCCCCGGGAAGGTAAAGGGCCTGCTGGCCGATTCACGGAATATACCCTGCTCACCGCTCCTCGCGAGCACATTCTCTTCAAATACGTCAATACGGAATTCAAGCAGGGAGGTGTCAGGTTCCCCAAACCGACGACGTCCAAAGGCAACGTGGACAAAAGTAAATATTGTCGTTTCCACCGCAGCCATGGCCACACGACCGAGGACTGCGTGCACCTTAAAGATGCTATTGAGATCCTCATCAAGGAGGGTCACTTGAAGCAGTATATAAAGAAAGGCAAGTCTTCCTGACGAGAGGCTTCAGACTCGAAGAAGAAAGCAGAATCATCTCCGCCCAGTGCTCCCCCGCAGGTCGCTATGTCCATTACGCGACCAGAGGACTTCGCCATCCCTGATTATCTCGAGGAACCTTCCTGGATATCCGCGCATAGCACATGGGATGCATTCCCTGCGGCCATAGTTATCTCATGCGGGGGGTACAACGAGATGACGATGGGATCTGTCAAGAGAAAGTTTGGTCAGCTCATTGATTACAATCCTGACTGACTCTCCACACTTGAGAAGATTAAGGGGCGCTCCCAACTGATCTCTTTTTATCGCGAAGAGCTGCATGGGGGCTCCCCGAACTCACACATCCCCTTGCTCATCAGGGCAAGATTCGCAAGCACTGACATCAGAAGGATCCTGGTCGACCAGGGTAGTTCGGTGGACATAATGTACACTAGCCTATTTCGTGCCCTCAAGCTGGACCAGAAAAACCTCTCACCATATGTGGGATCCGATTTACTGGGATTCAATGGAGCCACGGCCAGACCCTGGGGGTATGTGGAGCTGCTGGTCATGTTCGGCGAAGAAGGGGCGTACAGGTCAATCAAAACCCAGTTCCTGGTGATTGATTGCCAGTCACTATACCAATGCATCTTAAGGAGACCAGCCCTCGCGGAGCTAATTGTTGTCCCGTCAAGTGTCCACCTCAAGTTGAAGTATTATACGGAGAAGGGTCACGTTACGACATTGCACGGGGATATAGAGGCTGCCCATAGATGTTTTGAAGCAGCGACCCGAGGACAAAACCAGATCGGGACAGCACCCAAAGCAGCTAAGCAGGCAAGGGAAGAAGACCATCCATCCGAAGACGGCTAACCGGACAAGAAACATGCACTCCCTGTACACACTATCGACCTGGATAGCCAGATTTCAGATGAAGGCGAGGAAGATAGCAGTGAAGGTGCGTCAACGGGGACGACCAGCTCCTCCACATCAACCCCCATGTGCCCAGTTCCAAACGGGGAGTTTGAAGTCATCGCCTTCAGCAATAACCCCAACAGAGGGGTGAAGATTGGTGTTGGACTACCCGACAAAGTTAAGCAACAGCTGAAGAAATGTTTGGAAGACAGCATTGACCTGTTTTCTTGGAGCGCCGCAGACATGCCCGGCCTGGACCCTGAGACTGCATGCCACCATTTGACCATCGACCCAGCTGCCCGTGCCGTCGTACAATGCAGGCGGAAACAATCCGACGAAAAGGCACAGGCTGCCGAAAAACTTGTACAAGACCACTTAGAGGCAAAATTCATTTCGGAGGCCATGTATACAACTTGGCTGTCCAATATTGTACTTTTCAAGAAACATAGTGGAAAATGGTGCATGTGCATTGACTACACTGATCTCAACCGGGCTTGCCCGAAAGATGCTTATCCCTTATCGAGCATCGATAAGCTCGTAGATAATTCTGTAGGTTTCAAACTTTTGTCCTTCATGGATGAATATTCGGGATACAACCAAATCCCTATGGCCGAAAAGGACAAGGGGTACATCGCGTTCATGACCTCGTCAGGGAACTATTACTACAAGGTAATGCCCTTCGGTCTGAAAAATTTTAGGGCCACATACTAGCGCATGATGAACAAGGTCTTTCGATCAGAAATCGGAGACATGCTCGAAGTTTACATGGACGACATGATCATGAAATCCCAAGAGGAATCCGACCATATGGCCCACTTGCAAAAAGTTTTCGACCAGGCTAGAAAATGCAAAATGCGTTTTAATCCCGAAAAATGCACCTTCGGCGTGCGGGCTGGAAAGTTCCTCGGGTTCTATCTCACCGAGAGGGGGATAGAGGCGAACCCTGACAACTGTCGGGCGTTCGCAGAATTCCCCACGCCCAGGTCGAAGAAGTCCATACAATCCCTCAACGGGATGCTAGCTTCACTTTCTCATTTCGTGGCCAAGTCTGTTCAGCACGCCCTGCCCTTCTTTAAACTCCTCAGAAAGAAGGCCACATTCGAATAGACAGACGAGTGCGAGCAGGCCCTGACCCATCTCAAGCAAGCCCTATCGGAGCCTCCCGTGCTATCCCGGCCAGAGTGCGGGGAAACCTTGTATCTATATCTCTCTGTTACCAGCGAAGCCATTAGCGTTGCACTCATTCACGAGACAACGGATGAGCAAAAGCCCATCTATTTCACCAGAAAGGCCCTGCAAGAGCCAGAAATCAGGTACGCGTAGATAGAGAAAGTCGACCTTGCCCTCATTATCGCCGCGAGAAGACTCAGACACTACTTCCTGGCCTACACCATAGTAGTACGCACGGACTAACCCATCAGGCAGTTACTTTATCGACCAGATATGGCCGGCAGAATGCTCAAATGGTCCACGGAGTTGTCAGAATTTGACATTCAGTACGAGAGCAGGAAGGCCCTCAAGGCACAGGTCCTGGCCAACTTCGTGGCAGAGATGACGCCTCCATCGTCCCCGCCAAGTGGAGCGCATAGATGGACCATCTACGTAGACGGGGCATCCAGCCCCCTAGGTAGCGGCGCATGTATTATCCTCAAGAACGAGGAAGGAATACTAATCGAAGTATCTCTAGTCCTATCCTTCTCTACTTCTAACAACCAAGCCGAATACGAGGCCTTCCTCGCAGGACTACGGCTGGCCAAGGACTTGGGCGCCAAGGAGGTAAAAATTTACACCGATTCCCAGCTCGTAGCATCTCAGGTACGGGGAGAGTTTCAAGCAAAGAACAACCAGTTGGTCAAGTATCTGATGATGGTGATGGAAAAAATTACCAAGTTTGACGCATGGGAAGTCCAGCACATCCCTCGCGAGCGAAACACGCGGGCAGACGTCTTGTCCAAGCTGGCTAGCACCAGAAATAAAGGCGGCAATAAATTCGTCATACAAGAGATACTTGCCCGACCAAGTATCGAGAAACCGTCGGAGCTGCTCGACGTTAATGGCATCGGAGATAGCCACTGCTGGATGACCCATGTATATAATTACCTCTCAAAGGGGGAACTGCCCGAGGACAACAGGGAGGCCAGCGTTACTAAACGACGAGCCTGCTCATACGTGTTGATTGAGGACAAACTCTACTGATGAGGATTCTCTATCCCCCTCTTGAAATGTGTCAAGGAGGATAAGGTCCCCGAAATCTTCCAAGAGATTCATGAGGGCATCAACGCATAACATTTGGGAGGGAGATCATTGGCATGAAAAGCCCTGCGGGCAGGATACTATTGGCCGACCATGCAGCACGACGCCAAAGAGCACGTCCAAAAATGTGATCGATGCCAGCGCCACGGGGACATGTACTTGGCCCCCCAACGAGTTGAAGACTCTATCCTCGCCTTGGCCCTTCGCCAGGTGGGGGATGGACATACTCGACCCCTTCACAATGGGTTCTTATCAAAACAAATTTCTAATCGTGGTCGTCGACTACTTTACTAAGTGGATTGAAGTCGAAGCCCTCGCCAAGATCATAGCCTTCAACTTACTCCACTTCTACAAAAGGAACGTCCTTGCGCGATTCGGAGTACCCCAGGCCCTCGTGATCGACAATGGAACACAATTCACGGACATGAAGTTCCAGGACTTCGTCGCCAGATTAGGCACGAAGCAACACTTCACTTCTGTCGAGCATCCCCAGACTAACGGGCAAGCAAAGGCTGCGAATAGGGTAATCCTTCACGGTATAAAACGAAGGTTGGGCGACGCCAAGAAGAGATGGGTCAAAGAGCTACATAGCGTGCTCTAGGCCTACAGAACAACACCACACTCTACCACCAGGGAAACCCCTTTCCGACTAGCTTACGGAACCGAGGCGGTGATACCAGTGGAGATCAGAGAACCTTCCAGACGAACAGAAGCTCCCCTCGACGAGGAGATGAACGATGAAGCCTTAAGAGAAGAGCTTGATCTGGTTGAAGAAATACGGTCTTGAGCAGCTCTCCGCGAAGCTTCGCTGAAACAACAAATAACCTTGCGCCACGACGATATGGTCATAAAGTGCGACTTACCTGTTGGCAGCTTAGTCCTACGCAGAAACCAGAAGGATTCATGCGAAGGAAAGCTGGTCGCGAACTGGGAAGGACCTTACAGGGTCAAGTCCAAAACGGGAACTGGAGCCTACTACTTAGAAACTCTGGACGGAGAACCGTTTGCTCGACCATGGAACGCTGAAAAGCTCAAACAATACTACAGTTAGGTCCAACTACGAGGTCGGACTAACTGCCGACGAGATCACCCATAACAGGGAGACGGCTCGGCCACGGGACCGTGCCCCGGTGTAAGCATGATCCATTTTACAATGCCGGCCAGTTTCTGCTCATGGGACGAGCAGACTATGCGCACAATGGGGATACCTCAATCAAGCTCCGCACACCAATTAGGCAGGACACCTAGCTCGCGATGGGAAAAGTCCAAGAATATGGGATTAGTACTTCAACCGAGATCCTAGTCCCATCGTCGGCGATACCACTTCGCCCTCCTCGACAAATTTCCCAGACTGTCGGGCACAATAAGAACGAGTCGAGTAAACATCCATTCATTCAAAAAGCCATGCACAAACATACAAAACCGGCCACACTGACCGGATACATACAATTAGTTTAAGGTGACCACAAGGGTCACAAGCTGTGCATATTAAAAAATAAGGGGGGCATGCCCCCAAACAAAATAAGAATACATTAAAACACGGCACGCAGGCCGGATACATTACAACAAGATAAAAATAAATCATTCCTCCATCCGTTCCGTCTGATCCTGGTCGAACTCTGACTGATCGGGGACAGGCCGCGGTGACTGGGTTTCCTCGGGATAGGCATGCTCGGCACCAAGGTTGAGGAACTCGACGACTACTATCTTGCCATTCTCCACATGGCCAAGAAAGTTGGTACCCTCTTTGGAAATTTGGACGTCGGGGTTCACCAACCTAAGCTAGGCCACGACATTCTCTAACGATTCCTCCCCAATGGAAAACACGTCCTCTTCTTCCCGAAGCATGCGAGCAACTAACTCCGCCCTGGTCTTCAGTGCCTTTACGTCCTCAGGCTCATCCTCGGCTGGGGTACCCACGGATCTCAGCTGCTCGACCAGATCCTCGGCAGCTTTCTTCTTAGCAGCCAAAGTCTCGTTCTCTCCCCTTAACCAGATAACTTCCTCGTCCGATTTCTTCCTCGTAGCGGAAGCAGCGTTGGCCTCCTCCTTGGCCTTATTGAACTTCTCCTCCAGGGCAGTTATCGTCGCCTAGGCCCTCTTTAGCTCAAGTTTGGAGGAGGTGTCTCCCTCTGCATACACCGCCGCCATCTCTAAAACGCGGACCACCACGGAGGCATCTTGCGCCAACAATGCCCGCTTACTCGGACGATCCTTGTCTTCCAACTTAAGAGATTCAGCCCGAGGAACCACCAGAGACGTCCCCTCAAAGTATTTCCTATCATGGAGGCAGGGAGGAAGTTCGAACTTGTACTTTTCAGCTGCCCGACTAAGGTCCACCAGCTCGTTGGCCCTGACCCGCTTGAACCTTGAAGCCAAAGGCACTGGAGACCTCTGTGCGGAAGAAGGGATGGGCGAGGAGCTCCCCGTCTGTGGTGGAGGAGGAGCTACCCTATGGGGAAATCGAGACTTTGGAGCGGCCGCACCAGGCTTGTTCCTCGCAACAACATTCTTCACCATTCTTTCGTGGGCGGAAGGCATCTCACCTGGGAAAACACAATAAACATATTAGATGATGGCGAAGAAAACACAATTCGGGCAAGTCGAAAAGCTAAAACTACCGAGAAATTTATAAGCGTCTGCAAGAGTCTTGTACTTCAAAAGCGCCTTTGTGTTGATGTAACGGTACTTCACCCGTTGGCTACCGTCCTCCCTGAAAATGGGATTTCCCTTCTTCATCCAAGATTCAGCAAGTCTAAAGGAGCTGACATAGTTCACCAACATCTCATAAGCGACCATGTCCTGCTCGTCCAACATGCTCGGCGTAGCCACATAACCATTGGGCTCCTGAGAAAAATGACGTCCACTCCAATGGAGGGGGAATTTGAACTCCCTTTCCCCGATCACCTTCCCTTCCTCGTCACACAAGTTGTTGCCATTCTCATCCGTAGACACTGCCCAAACATACATGCTATCTTGGGCTCGCTCCAAAACAGGCTCAATAACGTAGAACCTCTCCTTGAATGTCCGGATAGACTCTAAAAAAGGCTTGAACAGCTTCCGAGGTTGCTTCAACGACACCCAGCCATATCTTCTCCCCATAACCTGCCTCTGAAGGTGAATGGTAGTGAAGAACAAAGGCAGGGTGGCTGCTATCTTTAAGAACTCACAAGTCAGCTCGAAGGCGTGGATGAACGCCAACAAATTAGGGTGCAATTGTGAAGGGGCCAGGTCCAGGTGCACAAAAATGGACTGCTGGAAATCAGTGAAAGGTAGTCTCCACCCCAGCTCCTTAAAGACATACTCGTACATAGATAATCTCTCCCCGTAATCCGTATAGATCCGATCATCCTGGGAAGGGAAATGCACCTTCCATTCCCCCTCTGGGCCCACGACCGTGAAAACATCTCCTGTGAAAGTCGCAAAAATAGATTCATGCTCGGCAGGCTCAGCCACAGACCATTCCTCTGCGGAACCCTCCTCGAGCTCCTCCCCGACTTCGCTAAGGACAGTTGAAACTTTCGTCTCGCTACTCTCCGAGGAGCTCTATTCGGACGAGTCTATTAAAATCTCTCTGTCGGGCCCTATCGCCATCTCGATCACCTGAAAAGAAGAGGATAAAAGTGAATTCGACCGCGAAATCAAATCCACCCTTCCACTGTTAGTCAAGTGAAAGGGCGCGCAAAGGGTCGAGGACGGTGTCCCCGACCTAAGCCCTAAGTTAAACAAAAATACAAGAGTCTCCAACGAGGAACCGCTCGGGGAAACCCCTCATACGACGAGGAACTTCCCCGAACCACTACCCAGTTTCCGTTTGAAGATCCGCCGGAAACTTTGTCAGAGTGCCGGAAACTGAATAGCAACGCCGATTACACATGCGCCATCGTCGCAACAGTGCCAGTAACGGCCTCAATCCTAGCTCCCTCAAGGACTCTGGTGGCCACATCAGCAGCAGAAGATGGCCTAGCCACCGTCTGCCACCAACAACCACCGGAAAAGCGCCACAACCTAACCTAACCACATGCATTCTAAAATGAGAATGAAAAAGCTGGGAGAAAACAAGGAATCAGAGGACTTACATGGTCAAAGAGGAGTGGAGAAGTGCTCGAAGTTGTCACAGTGGCTGAAGCAACAGTCGACGGCGGCGATGAGGTGGGTCTATGAAGAAGGCGAAAAAGAAGAGAGAGAAACGAAAGTGCAAATGACCAGACCCTCTCTCCTTATATACAGCTGGAGAGCGCGTGCGGGTGCATGCTCAGATAGGTCATAATGGCCATATACTAGCCATCATTGCCTATTCAACTCAGCACATGGCTCGAGGCACACGTGGCGCCCCATCGCTTCAGTTCCTCCTAACCGTTGGCCTCCCCACACGACGGGAAGACCAAGCGCTGCTATGAGCCTTACGAACACTAGGAGACTCGGGCACCTCGAGATAACTCCCCTCCGTCCTTAAACGACGACTCTGTTACAACTCCCCGGAGCTACGGGCTATCCCTAAGTCATCACTCCCATGCTCGGGAGCAACGACTTGGGGGGCTCCTGTTCTGGACTGGACCAATGGCTAGGCATGGTCCAATCCACTTCTGCTCCCAGAATGGCCCAATTGCCTACATCTAATCCATGATGGGCAGAATTTACCCTTCTGCCCTCCAACCGGGCACCCATGGACGAATGGACTCCAGGGACATTTGCTCCTCCCCGTTACTTATGCCCATCACGCACGGCTTCATTAGTCCCAGGATAGTCATGGGCACGTGCCCGGAACTACGCCTTTTCCCGACATAACGACTAGTTTTGGGCACCCTCCCCGACATAACGGCTAGTTTTGGCAGTTACCTATTCTTCGGGAAACGGTTATTTCGCCCCAAAAATAGGGACCGTTGGCCACGCGCTGGGGGGCATTATATAAACCCTCTCACTTGAGAGGGTCAGGTATCAAACAATCACCCTTAGAACATACTTTGTACTTGCCCTTTTCTCTGACCTTTTCTTACTTGAGCGTCGGAGTGCCTTGCAGGTACACCCCATCCTCTCCTACAAGCACCATCATCTGCCCTACACGGAAGGCCATGAAGATCCATTCTGATCGCTCAGATCATATTCCTATAAGGGTGTCTAATCATGAGAGGGTAGTGAGGGGTCCTTACCCTCTTAGGTTGGTCTTATGTCATGTTATGATTTTTGTTGTTTTGTGACCATGATTGTGAGGAATGAATTGTAATTGTTGTGACTATAGCAATTGATATTTGTTGATGATGAATTTTTAATTATTGCTGAATTTTTGTTGTTGTATGTTAAGAGTTTGGGATGATGATTATAATTATAGTAGGGTATGAAATTGTGCCATTATTCGTGTGATTATATTAATATAAGTGGTGATTGATATTGGTATATTTATGATTGAGTTTAAAAGCATGTAATATTTTTTGGTGATGATTTCATGGACGTTTTTGGGGTTGAAGAAGATGAAAATCGTGCTAGAAATTTCAGAGAAACAACATTTTAGTAACGCCTTCTTGCATGGTTTTGATCATAACTTTCAACTCGTAAATCATTTTGGGGTGAAGTTTGAAGCGTTGGGTAGTTGAAACAGAGAGCTATAATTTTGTTTCAGGGATAAAGTATTTTTGATGATTATTTCATGGATGTTTTTGGGGTTGAAGAAGATGAAAATCATTCTGGAAATTTCAGAAAAATAGCAACTTTTTAGTAACGTCTTCGTGCACGCTTTTGATCATAAATTTTAACTCGTAAATCATTTTGGGATGGGGTTTGAAGCCTTGGGTAACTGAAATAGAGGGCTATAAATTTGTTTCAAGGATTAAATATTTTTAACAATTTTATCAGAGGTTGGTAGCAGGTGGAAAAGAAGCGTATGATGTGACGAATATGGATGAGGTCCGTATTGACAAATTATTTGGTGTGTTGTGAATGATTGGGGTGGTATGTTTGATTATATTGGTGGTATTCTAGAAGGGTGGATTACGTTAGATTTTATGGTTTCGTCGAATTTCATACTCCAATATTGCTCTGACGGAATCTCGTTTTGTTGTTGTATCCTAATTGATTGTAAACAAATTTCCACTGGAAATACAACACTATGACCAAATGTCAAACGAAAAGGCGTTGAATTTGTTGCCTCCTTAGGGGATGTTCGACATACCCATAAAATATGATCTAGCGTTTTGCGCCAATTCTTAGGTTTTTTGGTAATATGTTTCTTGATCAGCCCATTGATTACTTTGTTATCTGCTTCGACTTAACCATTTGCTTGGGCGTAGTAAGGCGTGGAGGTGATCAATTTGAACCCCGTCTCGGCTGCAAACTCTTGCATCTTTTGGCCAACAAAAACTTACCCTTGGTCCATGGTAACGGTTTTAGGAATTTCGTATCTATAAATAATGTATTTGTGAATGAATTCGATCAACGTCTCTTGATCTACTTTTACCAGAGGTACGACCTCTATCCACTTTGTGAAATAGTCTATACCCATCAGGATATATTTTTGTTGTTTCGATGAGGCTGGTCGAATTTCACCTATGATGTCCAACGCCCACCCTCGAAATGGCCATGGTTTAATGATTGCGTGCAATTCACTGGCTGGCACGTACTGAATGTTTGCATGTCTCTGACATTCCTGGCACCCTTTTGCGAAGTCAATGCAGTCTTTTAACATGCTTGGCCAATAGACACCTCATCGAAATAGTAGCCACTTCATTTTATGGCCAGCTTGGTGAGCTCCACATGTCCCACTATGTACCTATGATATTACTAGGTACGCCTCTGTATCTCCAAGACACTTGAGTAATACACCTTCTAGGGTATTTTTCAACAATTCATTGCCCATACGGACATAACTTAATGCTTTATACTTGATTTTCCTGTCAGTGTTTCCGGCTGGATTTTCCAGGTATTCTACAATTGGCTTTCGCCAATCTGACTTTGTCAAATCGTCGATGGCCAAAACCTCAACAATTTCAAAGATCTCTTTCAGAGTTTCTGCCCCCCCCCCCAACTTTTAGGATTGACATATTTGGTGGCGCTGATACGTTTGACACCACATTCTCTCTGACTTCAATAAAGTCTCTGAGCTTATCTTTCAACACCTTATACCTAGATGCAATCTGTGCCAATTCATTAGCCGCTTGATTCTCTATTCTTGGCACATGTGTGATGCTGACTATCTCAAAGTATTCCAGAAGTCATTTTGCTATTGCAAAATACACTAACAAATGCTCTTTAATGCATTTATATTCTCGTGTAATTTGCTTGATCACTAGCTCCGAATCACCCTTTATTTTGACCTTTTTTGCCCCTAAATCTTTCAAGATTGTGAGGCCAGTTATCAAGGCTTCGTATTCCGCTTCGTTATTGGAACATGTTCCGTCTACTTGACACTTGAACTTTGTAGGAATTCCTTTTGGAGATAATATTAAGACTCTAACACCAATTCCATTTTTATGACTTGACCCGTCGAAGTACAACTTCCAAGGGTCTATGTCGATCATGTTTAGTGACGGCTCGACTATTGCATGATCTACAATGAAGTCTACCACAATTTGGCCTTTCATGGCCCTCCAAGGCATATATGTCAAAGAGAATTCAGTTAATGCAAGTGCCCATTTCCCAATTCGACTATGTAAAATGGGTTTAGACAACATATATTTAATAACATCAAAATGGGACGAAACATAAACATCAATTGGTTTTATATATTGCTTTAATTTCATACATGAGAAGTACAAGCATAGGCACAATTTTTTAATCATATTGTACCTAGTTTCAGCATCTATGAAGATTCGACTGAGGTAGTAAATGGGTTTTTCGACGCCACTATCATCCTCTTGCGCTAACGTACTTCCTATGGTCGAATCAGACGCAACAATATATACTTTCATACTTTTATTTCTACTAGGGGCATTAAAATTGGAGACTTGGTGAGATATTCTTTGATGGCGTCGAAAGCCTCTTGTTGCTCTCATCCCTAGTGAAAATCACTTTCTTTCTTTATTTTGAGTAATGGCGAAAAAACCTTTGTCCTGCCACTTAGATTCGATATGAATCTTCTTGAGAACTTTATTTTCCCCAATAAAGATTGTAGCTGCTTCTTTTTGAAGGAGGCTGAAGATCCAAAATTGCCTTTGTTTTGTTTTGGTTGATCTCGATGCCTTTTTTGTGCACTATGAAACCTAGAAAGTCTCCTGCATGTACACAGAAATCACATTTTAGTGGATTCATTTTTAATCCATATTTCCTCATTCTCTCGAAGGAGCGTCGAAGATGGTTCAAATGACCATTTTTAGATGAGGATTTTATCACAATGTCATCAACGTATACCTGCATAAACCTTTCTATAAAATCATGGAACATAGCATTCATAGCTCTTTGATAGGTTGCTCCAGCATTTTTTAAATCAAATGGCATCACAACCCATTCGTATGTTCCCAAAGCCCCTGGGCATTGAACCGTCATTTTGGGTAAATCATCTTGTGCTATGAAAATCTGGTTATAGCCGAATATTTATCAAGCAGGCTAAGATATTTAAAACCTATGGCTGAATCGAGTAACATTTCTGCCAGTGGCACCGAATACTCATCTTTGGGAGTGGCCTTGTTCAGGTCTCTAAAATCTATACAAACTCGAAGCGTTCCATTTATCTTAATGACAAGTACACTATTAGCTAACCATTCGACATACCTTGCAGTTCTAATGAACTGGAATTTGAGCAGTCTTTCGATTTCTTGCTTAATCTTCATTGTGATTTCTGGAGCAAACCTTTGAGGATGCTGCTTCACTGGCCTTTTCCCTAGTTGAATAGGTAAAACAATCTTTATATTCTTTCAATAATTCGATCAGCTTTGCCTTCATTTCTGACCCAACTTTAGTGCTTATATAAGTTGGTCTTTTTATGACCCCATCTCCCAAATCTATTTCTTCGAGTGGATCTTGTGCTTGCATTCTATACAATTCATTCAATAGGTCTTTCTCAAACCCCAAAGGCTCATTGTCGTAGATACAATCTAGCCTCCGACTTTCTGAAGCTGTTGTTTGGCCTTATTGGACATCTTCAAGTTCTTCGACTTTGGCTTCAACAACCAGATTCTCTAGTTTTTCGGCTTCTAGTGCCGATTTTCTTTTGTTTTCAGCCAAATAGGCCGAAATTCGAGCCAGATTTTCTGACTCAGTGGTCATCTTCATCGACCTCTTGCCACCCCGTAGGTGGATTCACATCTTTATGCTCTATTGCCTCTTCAATATCCCATATAAACCCATAGTCAGGATCTAGAATCATGAAACGGTTTGTTCTTTCGACAGAGGTGTAAACTTCTGATTCGCCATCGCAAGGTGCAACATTTGCCAAATGTTGGTCGAAGGATTTCTTCACGCCATTCACCTCGTCGATTCTGTAGTAACTCTGATCATATTCGATATTCTCTACAACGCCATCTTTTCTCCAGATGATTAACCTTTGGTGTAAGGTTGATGGCACTGCCCCTATTTCGTGGATCCATTCACGTCCCAACAGTAAATTGAAGTTTTCTTTGGAGTTTATCACCATGAACAACATTGATCGGGTAATTGTACTAACAGCCAGTTCGACCTCGATGACCCCTAGTATGTTACTGGTCTTTCCTTCATAGTTGGATAAAACTATATTGTGTTGTCGAAGATTGGGATTACAATTTCCCATCTTCTTGAACAAGGTATGAGGCATTAAATTGACAGCTATCCCTCCATCGACAAACACTTTGTTCACTGGCATCCCATCTATATTTGCCTTTATGAATAATGGTTTCAGATGATACATCATTCCTGGACTAGGCTTATGTTGAAGCTAGAATAGCAGCAAGCAAAAATATATAAGTAACCCAGTTTTGTCGTCCAGTTTGAAGCGCTGGAAAGCTTATTCAATGCTCTATTCAATAATGGCAAGATATCCTTGATTGAATACCTGCAAAAATAAATGTAAATTAATTAAAATCAATGATATTTACACGATAATGCAATATATACACTCTAACGTAAAGTAAACGTATTTACAAACAAATAGGGGTTTATTCGAACGATATCAACAAAAAGTATCGATAAGTGCAACAAAACTTATATACAAAAATAGGTACATTTTGCACTTATCAAACTCTCCCTAACTTACATAATTGTTTGTCCTCAAACAAAATTCAATCAACTCAAAGAAACAAAAGTAATTATCAAGAAATCATGCTCAACAAGTTTTTATAAACGGAGAATAAACGTATGGTACAAATATCAAAAGTACATGCAAAGCAATGCTTACCACTAAACTACAATGACACCACAAATATGAAACAAAGTCTAAGCACAAAATAAATGTCAACATCCAAAAGCAATACATGTTCAAGAATGAATCACACCTAACACTCCACTTCAAATAAAAATGAAGAAATTAATGCGCGTTTGCAACCGCGGGGAAATTTCACTCATCTGACAAACAATGCAAATAACAACTCAATTCATACAACATCTAACAATCAAAAATGAAAATATGGAAGCAAAAAGATCACTAAGGGCTTCAAAGGTTGTAGCTTGGTCGGGTTCACAACAAAGGGACATTTTTAAAGGCAATTGAATCGAAATTGCCGATGCAAAAGAACATTCACTATACAAGGTATTCACAAACATCTCAACTTCATTCACCAATTTCATTCCTCTATTGTAAACCTTCTCAAACTTCCTTATGCACAATTATTTCATTCTCTATTTTTCTCATTCAAACAAGCATTCTTTTTCTTTTGTTTTTCACATTCATAATCACACATTTTCTTTTCATGCTTGTTTGAACTTTTTCAAAAGTTTTAGCATCCTACCATCTTCTTTTTCATTCTCCCCAACTTGAATTCAACCAAACCTCAAGTGAATGCTCCTTACTTTTTAAGGCAAAGAAATCAAATTAAAACAATGTTCAAAGTTTCAAGAAGAAATTTTTAGAACCTCACAAAATTCAATGATGAACTATACTTTCAAATTATGTACATAAACCAAGTTCATCACTAAAAATGAGATATAAACTGTTTTAGTCTCAAAGGGGCTAGCAAATTCTCACTACTCACGGGTAAGATACTTTTGGATACGGTTGTGCTCAAAATAAACAAATGCCTTGATCATTTCTAATGCTTCCACAAGATCACAATAATCAAAAGATAAAGCATGAATCAAACGAATTAAACAAAGTTATCAGTCATCCTAGCATATAGTAAACAATGGAGGTTTCCTCGCATGGGGCTATGAACTAAAGTGATTCATAAATGAACAAAAATTGCAAGAGAATGAAAGACATGTAATTTGTACAAATCCTAAGGTTCATAAACATGTTATGTTCTAGAAAAGCAATAAATACCAACCAACGCAATGCAACTTTCTTTAAACTTTTCACACTACCATAACATTTTCTTGTTGAAACAATCAAAATTGAAAAAATCACACAATGCATCCTCAAGCTAATCAAAAACAAAACTTGAGAACAAACACAAAATTTTCTAAAACTAATAAACATATACTAACAAAATGTGTGAAAGTGGATAAGAGAATAAAAGAGTTTTTCCACAAAAAGCAAGGCGCGCTAAGTGCCCTCTGCGCGCTAAGCGCGCACAGGCTTGCTAAGTTTTTCATGTTCTTTCTCTCATTCAATCCATCCAATCTCACACAATACTACAATACTACTAAATATAAAACTGTACAAACTCAAATCGTTGGGTTGCCTCCCAACAAGCGCTTGTTTCACGTTGTAAGCTCGACGCCTTATTTACGTACAAACTCCTCCATGTTGCTTCCTTCACCGGTAGTGACCCAATAAAATCTGCAACACTTGAGCAAACGTAAACCAAAAACAAAAATATGTACACACACATAAACATGATGGAAAACACATATATATAATCACTTATGGAAAACAACTATAAACAAGTATATACAAAAGCAAAACAAGTGTTTATACAAGTAAATATACAATATAGACAATTATGTACGGAGCTTAAAAAACATAGAAACTATGTGATGCAACTCAATATCGAAACACCAATCCCCGGTGTAGCGAGCGATTTTGGACGCGGTTCTTAAGCGTTGGTCACTCTCTGCGGTTTGAGCTTTGACTACAGGTCGATTCATTTTTTATCCTATTGTGAGCTGAATAAGGAAGGGAAATAGATGTCTCCAATTAACCCTGCTTGCATACTGAGTTTAAACAGCGGTCTGTTAGGTTACGGATGCTATCAATGTGGGGGGCCTTTGTATTGGTTATTTGTATTTTCGCCAATACGGTTTTCTTTCTTTTTATCTTGGCAGAAGGTTTCTGGCGGGGAACAAGGATTAGGATGTTAGGACTGATGCTTTTTGAATTACTGCTTTTGATATGGGAGTATGGGGTTTGGGTTTTTTGTTGATTGTGCTCGCTAAGATCTTTTCTTTCGATCTTATGCCTACGTATTCCCGTTTACCAAAACAAGGAAATCAGAGCGTTCGTAGTTCCTCCTATTCTATGGGAGGAAATTGGTTTTTGGTGTCTTGTTCAAAGCCCAAGACGTGAAGCGAAAGGTGATTTGTATCTTGTTCAAAGCCCAAGATGTGAAGCTGAAGGTGATTTGTATCTTGTTCAAAGCCCAAGATGTGAAGCTAAAGGGTCTATTTGTGTCTTGTTCAAAGCCCAAGACGTGAAGCTGAAGGACCTCGACTTTAGAGAGAATTTGTCATCTCTAAAGAAGGGTTTGCCTGTCACAACTGTTGGGTGATTGGTTATAAAGGAGAATTACTTTAACCGGGATACGCGGATCCTAGCAATGCCATAATTTCCTTTAAAGGGGATTTTAACCTGAAGGAGAAGACTTTAACTCAGTGTAGAGCAATGCTATCTTTCCTTAGGAATTTATCATGCTAAAAGAGGGACAGTGGCATGGATGTAGATGATCCAGAGGCTTGCCGCTTACAGCGATTAGATGAAGGGAAAAGAGTTGTTGATGTTTGTGTACTGTGAACGAGGCACAACTTTGCTGCTAAAAGGTTGATTGGATCAACCAGTGGTTTTCTTATACAAAGCCTAAGAGGAGGCTATTGGCCCAACAAGAGGGAGTTTTTATGTGTCTCGTACGAAGCCCGAGAGAGAGGCTAAAAGGGTTGACTCAACAGGAGAATCTTTTATACTCAATAAGAGAGTGATTTTGTATCTCGCATGAAGCCCGAGATGGAGACTAAAAGGTTTTTGACTCAACGAGGGAGTCTTTTGGTATCTCGTATAAAGCCCGAGATGGAGACTATTTGACTCAACAAGAGAGTTTTTGTATCTCGTACAAAGCCCGAGATGGAGGCTGTTGTTTATTTGGCTCAATAAGAACCTTTTTGTATCTCGTATAAAGCCCGAGATGGAGGCGAAAGGGGCAATTGACTCAACGAGGGAGCCTTTTATATGTCTCGTACAAAGCCCGAGAGAGAGGCTAAACATTGTTTGACTCCGCTGGGGAGAATTTTGGTACCTCGTACGAAGCCCGAGATAGAGGCTATGGTGACTGTTTCAGTTAAGTGACAGGTCCAGCATACTGATTTTAAAGAGAAAATCAGTTCTTATATGAGCAACACTGTACTCAGGGATTTGATTTGAGGATCAGGGATATTTCCTTCTCTTTGAGGAAACGGGAAATCCAAAGGGTATTGAGACTGTCCGAGTCTGCGGGTTTCCTTCCTATTTAACGAAGGGGTCGCTTGAGAATGTCTTTGAGACTCAGGGAAGTTAGACTGTCCAAGTCTAGAGTTTTATCTTTTGTACTATGCTTTGAGAAACAGTAGTAGACTCTATGAAAGGACTGTTCTATGAGCATGACTAGGTTCTGTTCCTAAACCTCTAGGAGGTCGTCGGGACAATTTGTACGAAGCCCAAGAGGAGGCTGGAAACTTTTAAGAAGCCGACGGGTCCTTGTACTAAGCCCAAGAGGAGGCTATCATTCCCGAAGGAAGAGATCATTATACGAAGCCTAAGAGGAGGCTGTGAATACTTCTAAGAAGTCGTAGGATCCTTGTACGAAGCCCAAGAGGAGGCGGGGTTGCTTTTAGGAAGCCTGTGGGTCCTTGTACGATGCCCAAGAGGAGGCCGATGCTTTTAGGAAGCCCGTGGGTCCCCAAACCCCGAGAAATTCAAGGCAAGCTATTCACAAGGAATAGATCAAGTCAGGAAAGTCCGAGAATTTGGAAGAAACTCAAAGATGCCATTCACGGAGAAGACATTCATCTTGGGGAGTAGAGTTTCTTGACAATTCCTAATGAGGACAGCCGAAGAGAAGACTGTATCTGGTGATCCTATTGGGGATCTAGTTGTCTATTTCTACGAATAAACGAAACGGCGTCACCTAGTTCTAGACGTAGTTGCCGGGGAAACTCTAAATATCTATACTATTATTACACAGTTGATATGAGTTTATGAAAGAAGACTTACAGCGAAACAGCCCCACAATATAGTTATATATATATGAGTTTGTGAAAGGAAACTTACAGTGAAACACCCCCACAATACAGTTATATACATATGAAAGCGGTAAATGAAAGCGGGTAAACACTTACTCGGTTGTAGAGCTTCCATGCTGTTTGGTTAGTTGTTCAACAAAGAAAGATTGAAAACAACAGTATATTCAAAATCAAAGGAGAAAGTGCTTTGAAAAAGAAAGATTTGGGGCTTACAGCTCAAGGAGAGACCCAGGGTTTTATCAGTGAGCGCACTGTTGAATTTGTACAGAGGGATTTATACAAGTGACTGAGGCCCAAGAAAGGTTTTTTGTACAAAGGGATGGGTCTTACACTCTATTAAAGGCCCAAGTGAGTTTTAAGAAAAGAAATGGGTCTTACTACTCGAGGGTAGGCCCAATGGTTAATTTTGAAAAGGGCGACGGTCGCGCCGAGGTTTTGTAAACACCGTGGGACTTATACAAGTGACTGAGGCCCAAAATTTTGGTATTTACAAAGGGGTTGGGTCTTACACTCTATTAGAGGCCCAAAGAGTTTAAAGAAAAGAAATGGGGCTTACAACACGAGGGGAGGCCCATAGTCTTTATTTTCAAGATGAATATTCACTTTTAAAATGCTTAAAAACAATTAAAAATGAATTTATTCACAAAAATACCAACTATATTAAATAAATAATATAAATTTGATTTTTTTGTAGAATAAAATATTTTACTATTTTTGTGATTTTTCAGAAAAAGAACCAATAAAAAATAATCAAAATTGAAGGAGTTATTAATTTTCCAAATTATTAAAAAATAATAAGAAAATATAAAAAAGAGGGGTTGGGTCTTACACTCTATTAGAGGCCCAAAGTGTATTTTTGTACAAAAGATGGGGCTTACAACTCAGGGAGAGGCCCATAATATTTTCAGTTTGAAAATGGCGATCGCGCCGAGATTTTTAACGTATCGGGACTTATACAATAGTTGAGGCCCAAAATTGTTTCGTTAAAAAAAGGTTTGGGTCTTACACTCTAATAGAGGCCCAAAAGTTTTGAATGGGTCTTATAGTTCGAGGAGAGGCCCAAGGTTATTTCTTAAAAAGGCGATGATCGCGCCGTTTGTTTTTGACGGTATCGGGGCTTATACAATGAATGAGGCCCAAAAATGATTTGGTCAAAAAAGGATTGGGTCTTACACTCTATTAGAGGCCCAAGTGTTTAAAAAAGATTTGTTATGGTGAAAATCAAAGAAAACCCCAATTTCATTTTTTAGGCATTTTTTCAAAAAAAATTAAGTAAAAAATGATAAAATATCAAATAAAATCATTAAATAATGATTAAAGTTTATGAAAAAAAATATTTTATCAACATAAATATTTAAAATCATTTTGGTTTTAAAAATCAAGGAAAAAAAAAGAAATCATTTTAAAAGCATTTAAAACAATTTAAAACATTATTTTTAAATATATTAAAAATAATACTTTTATTTTTATTTTTTTTGGATTAAAATATTATGGGGTACGAATTGGAAAATGATGATTTTTTGCTATGTGAAAAAAATTGGTTGAGTTTTGAAAATAAAAAGTAAGAAAAAGAGAAAAAATATCAAAATATCATTTTCGACATTTTTTGGGATAAAAACGAGTACCGAAACTTTAATTTTCAACACGTTTTTATCAAATTTCAAACACTCATAACTCTCTCAATTTTTATCGGAATCAAAATCCGGAAGTACCTACCTGACCGATTTTTCGCAAGGAATCCGATGGTATTACTCACGTGCACGGAAAATCAACGCACAAAATGCAGAAAAAAACTGCTATCGTTTTGAAAATATCGTTCCGCGCCGAATTTCCAACACGCGTAACTCTCGATTTTTATCGGAATCAAAATCCGGAAGTACCTACCTGACCGATTTTTTGCAAGGAATCCGATGGTATTACTCACGCATGCGGAAAATCGACGTATAAAACGCAGAAATTAAAAAACAAAAACTGCTATCGATTAAAAACATCGTTCCGCGTTGAATTTCAAACACGCGTAACTCTCTCGATTTTTAATCGAATTAAGATCCACGAAAGCCTATCCTGACCGATTTTTCGCAAGGAATCCAATGGTATCACTCACGCACGCCGAAACTCAACGTACAAAACGCAGCGATAAAAAAACCAGAGCTGCTGCGTTGTAAAAACATCGTTTCGCGTAAAATTTCCAACGCGCGTAACTCTCTCGATTTTTAACCGAATCAAGATCCGCAAGAGCCTATCTTGACCGATTTTTCACAAGGAATCCAATGGTATTACTCACGCACACGAAAAATCAACGCACAAAACTCAGAAATTAAAAAACAAAAACTGCTATCGTTGTTTTCGATGCCGTTTCGCGTAAAATTTCCAACGCACGTAACTCTCTCAATTTTCATCGCAATTGAAATCCGTAAAAACCTATCTTGACCGATTTTTCGCAAGGAATGCAATGGTATTATTCACGCACTCGGAAACTCACTGTACAAAGCGAAAAAAACAGAACCGCTATCGTTAATTCGACGCCATTTTCGCGTAAAATTTCCAACGCGCGTAACTCTCTCAATTTTCATCGGAATTGAAATCCGTAAAATCCTATCTTGACCGATTTTTCGCAAGGAATCCAATGGTGTTACTCATGCAAACTAAAACTTAATGTATAGAACACACCAATGAAGAAAAGACAGAACTGAACATGGTTTCAAAACAACCAAAATTTCACATAAAAACATGTCAAAATACAAACAGTGGGAGGATCACAACATACACATTAAGGACTACATTTTTACCTCAAGAATTGTTCAATATGATGCATGTATGTGGACAACAAAGGAAAGCATGATTCAAAGAATTCAAGTTGTGGATTTTACCTCTTTTTTGGAGATTTTGGGCAACCTTCCAAGTGCTTTGTTCCAAAAATGATTTGATGCTTTGGACAACCTCAAATGGCCCCTTAGAAGCTTTTAGGATGGTTGGAATTGGCTGGAAACCTCTAGAGCAAGTTTGTGCACTTTCTCTCGAAATGGTCAAAAACGGCCAAAATGCCAACTCTCTCAAATGGTGTTCCAGATGTGTGGTACCATTTGGGATAGTTCAAGGATGATATTTAGAGTGTGTTTGAGGTTTTATCTGGCTTGGAAAGTGACTGAATCAAGACATGGCTTGAAAAATGCAAAAAGTGTCATTTTGAGGTTTTGAGAGGTGACTTTGTGATGTTGTGATTACAGGTCACTTTTGATGGTTTGCACAGCTTACATATGATATATATGAGGTGTGTGTGTGTGATTAGTTTGAGTGGAATTGCTCTCTAGCTCAAAAACTCATAATTTCCTTACTAATGAAGGCATTTTGGAGTGAAAGAGAGAATTTGAGGAAAGCATCTGTTTGATGGCTTTGGTGTACTCAAACTGAGCACAAATGAGCTCTATTTATAGTAGAGCAAGTTTGTTTTGGGATCCACAGTGAATGGAACTGCAGCAGGTGTTTGTTCCATGTTGGCCAATGGAAATGCAAGTCTCCTCTAGCCATTGACTAGAGGTTAGGGCACAGGCTGCTGGTTCCCTTGGTCTTGGATAAGTCTTGACTAATTTCAGATGAGAATGGCTCAGTACATGCCACCTCTAAGCATCCATTAAATGCTCCAAACCAAAATTGGAGTTTTGTCCCTCTTTTAGGGATTTCTAGGCTTTGGCATGCTTTTCTTTGTTCCTTGGACTTGGGAGGTTCATGGATCAGATCATCCCACTTGGATTTGATCCTTAGATGTGTCCAAACTGATGACAAGGATTGAAAATTCGTGTGGCACAAAAAATGTGCAAATCTGCCTTGTAAAATTCAGCTTCAGCAAGCCATTTTGTAAGATCCATAACTCCCTGCTCGAGTATGCTATATGGACGTTCTAGTACTTTTCGGAAAGCTTAGATGATGTACTTCAACTTTGATGTTTAACATTAGACCTGGTTCAACTTGGATCATGGAGAAAAACAGCCTTGAAGTTGGGACATTGTGCTGAAAAATGTCAATTTTAACTTTTTAGCCATTTTGATCCAAGCATAACTCAAAATCCTTAATGAATTGGACTTAGGTCTAGTTGAAGTTTTTGTAGAGGGTAATGAGGGCTACAAATCAAGCTTTGGATGGGGAAAAATGGCTTTGTGGTTTAGGAGTTATGATCCTCCAAAGTTGGTACCCTTGCCACTTTTTTTCATAACTTAGAAAAATTTCTAAGTTTTTATGGTTACCCCTTTTACAAGTTATCCCACTTTCTTTGATTTTTCTTGATGAATGATGATTCCAATCACACATTAACATCATTTTAGGGTTAAAAAACCATTTTTATGAAAAATCTCAAAAAGTCAAAGTTTGACTTTTGTGCACAGTTGACTTTTTATCAGATGAATTCCAAACTGTGCGATTCTTTAGGAAATCATGTCCTTGACCTAAATCAAAATTGATGGACATGTTCCATGGGTGTTATAGGGTGTATTTAATCGTGTCCCACGGCTTGGGAGCATGTCCTGGTCAAAAGTCAAAGCTACAGTTGACTTTTCTCGCGAAACCCTAACTGTGGTTCAGATGAAAATGAAACTTGTTGCTCAAGCTTCTTGGGTCAATCCATTGTTGCAAATGGATCAACGTGGTATGTTGGAGACCCTCAAATCATGTCTTGAGGTCTTGGCTCATGATTTGTCCCAAAAGTCAACTTAGGGGTGAATTAGGTCAAGAAACCCTAATTCCTGATTTTTGATGTATGCATCCCCTGAGGCTAAATTGACTTGATGATGGGGTTTATGATGTTTCATGGAGAATTTTAGGTTATGCTTTGAAGCATTGGCTCATGCCCAGAGGAAAATTTCCATCTGGAGGCCCTAGTCGACCAAACCCTAATTTGGTGACACTGGCGATCCTGAGGCTTGATCCACCTAGAAGGGAGCAAACTTGTGCTTAATCCTTGAAGTGGGAGTCCTCTTGATCCTTTGTGGATATTTGAGAGGCTAGACAAGTTGAAGATCATGTCATTCCTTGATTGATCCTTTGTCTAAGAGCTCTGTGAGGGCTTGAAACCCTAAATTCTGTTTGTAGTGAATGCTCACCCACCTTTGGGGAGACTAATGAGGTATGATGGTCCATCCATATTGTGCTGATGATTTCCTACCAAGGAACTGGTCTTAGTTTCTAATGTAAACTTCCCCTCGATCCTGGTTTCCTACCAAGGAACTGGTCTTAGTTTCTAATGTAAACTTCCCCTCGATCCTGGTTTCCTACCAAGGATCTGGTCTCGGTTTCTGATATAAACTTCCCCTCGATCCTGGTTTCCTACCAAGGAACTGGTCTCGGTTTCTTTTGAAATAAACTTCCCCTCGATCCTGGTTTCCTACCAAGGAACTGGTATCAGTTTCTTTTGTCAATAAACTTTCTTGACAAGGAACGCTGTTAGTAGCGGTTTTCCTTCAAACTTCCCGCCGAATTTTCCTGGGGAGATGCCATTTGAGTGGAAAAAGATTTGATGTCAGACTTGCTGGGGAACCCAATCGTCTGAGCTGTAGAGGTGCACAAACTTCTCTGTTTTGGAGACGCCATTTGTCGATTCTACTGGGGAAAGCGAGTCTCTTGAGAGACTGTTTTCGTTTGGGGGCTTACATCATACTTTTCTCGGGATCTTTCCGGAGAAACGCCATATGATAGGATCCAATTTTGAGGTGCCGATGACCTTTTCATCAGTGGTTTTTTTGGAGAAAAACTGCCGTACCGCCGAATCTCTGATTAAGAGGCTTTCTCTGGGGATTTTCCTTAATCCGGGAAAGCAAGGATATCGTCTTCGATGGCGAAGAGCGACATTTGTTGAAAGTTTTCTTGTTTCTCATAGGTTCAAGTTATCAAAGTGGTCAAGGACCGTCTCTAATCCAGAGATAAACGGGAGAGAGATTGCTTAGATGATTCACTTCCTAACGAGGAAAGGTCTGACAACTCGATTGAGAGGACTTATCACTAGGGGATAAGAACGACTAGAGTGATAGTGATGCAATATGAATGTGAATGCAAATCAATAATGCATGATGTATATATGTATATGCGGACAAAATTGACGCAACATACAGACTAAGGGATGAACACGATTGGATACTCGGCCACCGCAGGGCGTGTAGAAATATCGCTGGTTCAAGATAGCAATTCTGCCTTGCTTAGGAGAAATGGTCCCTGTTGGGGGCGACGCTGGTCGGGCTTAGGAGATGAGAACTCGGCCGAAGATGTCAGATGGAACATGGTCTCTGACATTATTGGTCCTTCATTCAGGTGTACTGGTTTAGAAGGAGTACTTTGATTCTGCACTTTGAGGTTCGAACACCTTTGGAGACGCGATTGATGTTCTTTCGATGTTCAACAGTCAAAAGAAATTGCCATCTTTATTAAAAAGCAGAAAAAGATTTAACAAGTAAATTCATTTTTGTTTCATTTCAAGAATCGTTAATCACGTTAACAACGTCGTTCTGTAAAGCTAAAGCAAATAAGAATAACAAATAAAAGCACAAGGGCTCAAATTTTATTGATAAGATGGAGATCAGCCAAATGCATGATTCCATTGAGTATTTACAAAGTTTGAAAATGGTAATTTACAGGGAAAAGGGCTACGTTGAAACATAACGACCATTATCCTTCTACCAACTTTGAATTCGGGACATCCTGAGCTTCTGTCGAAGATGACCTTGACTGGAGTTTTCCTCCGATGGATGTTGTAACTGCTGCTGAGGGACTTGCCTCTGTTGAACATAATTACTTGCCATTATCCCTAATTTTTGCCTAGATTGTACTTTGATGTTTCCAATCCACCGGGATGATTTTTTTCATGTCTCTAACTTTTGCCTGGACCGCCCTTTCGGGTTTTCAATCCACCGAGACTTTTTTTTTTTTTTTTTTAGTTTAGGCGAAGTATTTCTTGACTACATCAACATTCGTGGGGTAGGCAAATTCCTCTCCGTCCATGGTTGCAAGTCTCAAGGCGCCGCCTGAGAAAGCTTTCGTGACCACATAGGGGCCATCATAATTTGGGGTCCATTTGCCCCGAGAGTCAGTGAGAAATGATTGTATCTTCTTGAGCACGAGGTCTCCTTTTCTGAAAACACGAGGTCGGACCTTTTTGTCGAATACCCTCTTCATTCTCTGTTGATACAACTGACCGTGGCATAGTGCCGTGATTCGCTTCTCTTCGATCAGGTTCAGTTCGTCGTGTCGACTTTGACACCATTCAGCTTCGGTGAGCTTAGCTTCCATCAATACCCTGATTGATGGGATCTCTACTTCTATGGGGAGAACTTCCTCCATGCCATATACTAGAGAGAAAGGGGTTGCCTCTGTTGAAGTGCGGATAGATGTTCGATAACCGTGAAGAGCAAAGGGTAGCATTTCGTGCCAATCTTTATAGGTTACAACCATCTTTTGAACGATCTTCTTGATGTTCTTGTTAGCCACTTCTACCGCTCCGTTCATCTTGGGTCGGTTGGGAGATGAGTTATGGTGTTCGATCTTGAACTCTGCACACAACTCTTTCATCATCTTATTGTTCAAGTTAGATCCATTATCAGTAATGATCTCGCTTGGAACACCATAACGGCAGATGATATTGTTTTTGATAAATCGGACCACCACTTGTCGGGTTACATTGGCGTATGACGCTGCTTCGACCCACTTGGTGAAATAATCAATGGCTACAAGGATGAACCGATGTCCATTTGAAGCCTTGGGCTCAATCATACCAATCATGTCGATTCCCCATATGGAAAAAGGCCACGGGGAAGAAAGAACTTTGAGATGTGATGGCGGTACATGAATTTTGTCGGAGTATATCTGACACTTGTGACACCTCCTCGTGTACTTGTAGCAGTCGGATTCCATGGTCAACCAATAATACCCTGCTCTCATAATTTTTCTGGCCATTGTGTGTCCGTTGGCATGAGTGCTAAAGGATCCTTCATGAATTTCTTTCATAAGCATGTCTGCTTCTGGTCTGTCGACGCATCGGAGCAAGACCATGTCAAAATTTTTCTTATAAAGAGTGTCACCGCTCAGGAAGAAGTTTCCAGCCAATCTTCTGAGGGTTTTCCTGTCTTTTCTGAGTGTCCCAGATGGGTACTCTTGTTTCTGAAGGAAGCATTTGATATCGTGATACCAAGGTCTGTCGCCTATGACTGCTTCAATCGCGAAGATGTAAGCGGGCCGTTCAAGGCGCATGATGTCGATCTTAGGTATGTCATTCCATCGACCTACACTAATCATGGAAGAGAGAGTGGCTAATGCATCAGCCATGTGATTCTCATCACGAGGGATGTGATGAAAGTCGACTCTGTTGAAGAAAGGTAACAACCTTCTTGCATAGTCTTTGTAAGGAATCAATCCTGATTGGTATATGTTCCAATCTCCTTTTATCTGATTGATAACCAGGGTTGAGTCGCCATATACGTCCAAGTTTTTGATCCTTAAATCAATCGCTTCTTCGAGGCCCATAATACAAGCTTCGTATTCGGCCTCGTTGTTCGTACATTTGAATGTAAGTCGAGCGGTGAAAGGAAGGTGGGTACCCTGAGGGGTAACAATGATTGCCCCAATTCCGTTTCCATAATGATTGACTGCTCCTTCAAAGATAAGTCCCCACTGGGAACCTGGTTCTGGCCCTTCACTGGGTAGCGGTTCATCGCAATCTTTCATTTTTAGATACATGACATCTTCGTCTGGGAAGTCAAACCCGATTGATTCTTGATTGTCAATCGGTTGATGAGCCAAATGATCGGCTAAAATACTTCCTTTAACGGCTTTCTGAGCGTGGTACTCTATGTCATATTCTGATAACAGCATCTGCCAACGGGCAATTCTTCCCGTGAGAGCAGGTTTTTCGAAAACGTACTTGATTGGATCCATTTCGGAGACCAACCAAGTAGTATGACGAATCATGTACTGGCGAAGACATTTGGCTGCCCAAGCCAAAGCGCAACAAGTTTTCTCAAGCATTGTGTACCGAGTCTCGCAGTCGGTGAATTTCTTGCTTAGATAGTAGATGGCAGACTCTTTCCTTTTGTTTTGTCTTGTTGGCCAAGTACACATCCCATTGAGTCCTCTAGGACTGTGAGGTAAATGATCAGTGGTCTTCCTTCCACTGAAGGTGATAGAATTGGAGGATTCAACAGATATTCCTTGATACTGTCGAAGGCGGTTTGGCAATCTTCTGACCAAACGCAATCCTGGTTCTTTTTTAGTAACTTGAAGATCGGCGCGCATGTCGCGGTCATGAGGAATATGAATCTGGAGATGTAGTTCAAACGTCTCAGGAATCCTCTGACTTGTTTTTCAGTTTTCGGAGAAGGCATTTCTTGAATGGCCTTGACCTTGTCAGGATCAACCTCAATTCCTTTCTGGCTGACGATGAACCCTAGTAGTTTCCCTGAACGGACACCGAAGGTGCACTTGTTGGGATTCAAGTGGAGCTTGAATTTTCTTAGACGTTCGAACAATTTTGACAGATGTTCAACGTGCTCACTCTCTGTTTTTGATTTTGCAATCATATCATCGACATACACTTCGATTTCCTTGTGTATCATGTCATGAAACAGAGTAGTCATGGCCCTTTGATAGGTTGCCCCGACGTTCTTCAAACCGAACGGCATTACCTTGTAACAAAAGGTACCCCATGGGATAATGAACGAAGTTTTCTCCATGTCTTTCGGCGCCATTTTGATCTGGTTATAGCCCGAGAATCCATCCATGAAGGAGAATACTTTGAACTTTGTTGTGCTGTCAACCAGCATGTCAATGTGTGGTAAAGGAAAGTCGTCCTTTGGACTTGCCTTGTTTAGATCTTTGTAATCAACACACATTCTGACCTTTCCATCCTTTTTGGGAACGGGTACGATGTTGGCTAACCATTGAGGATATTCAGATGTAGCAAGGAAACCCGCGTCAATCTGTTTCTGTACCTCCTCTTTGATTTTGATAGCCATGTCTGGGTGAGTCCGTCTCAACCTTTGCTTTACTGGCGGACATTCTGATCTCAACGGTAAGTGATGTTCCACGATGCTGGTATCCAACCCTGGCATATCCTGATAGGACCAAGCCAATACATCGGGGAATTCTTTGAGAAGCTTTATCAAACTTTCTTTGACAGTTGGATTGAGCAGTGCCCCAATCCTGATTTCTTTTCTCTCTTGCTCTGAACCCAAGTTTACCGTTTCCAACGGTTCTTTGTGAGGTTCAATAGACCTTTCCTCTTGTCTGAGTAGTCGGGAGATCTCTTCAGGAATTTCGTTGTCATTTTCTTCTTCAGCCTCGAATACTGGGAACTCAAAGTTGGGAGAAGGCATCGGATCGTATGTTTCAACGGGGTTTAAAACAAGCAATCTGCATGACGTGATGATTCGTGTTTAGAAGAGATAGAGAAAATGCAAGTGCGTGCAGTGTATTTATTTTACTGCTTGTTTTTATTTTTGAATTGTTTTTTAGGATTACCATTTTCTGAAAAAGCAAAAAGAGAAAACAACAATTAATGCGGAAATTACAAAACGATGTTATTTTATTAATGAACAAGTCGACTCTTGAAACTACAACCCTATAAAACAAAACTCTGTCGCTTTGGGCAAAGCGAAGAGGGAAATTTTATAGAAAGCGAGCCCTATCAAAACATCTGTTTCACCTGGCCAGGGTGAAAGGTTTAAAGATGGCAATTACTATGACTGATGGACGACCTTCGGAACCTCGACGGTAACCCATTGGCGGCGAACTCCTCGGTGAATCACAAAGTCTGGCACCTTCCTTGATTTGTCTTTAGAAATGACGCTGATTTCTGATGGAGCAGGATCATTGGAATCTGTCTCCCAAGCAGAATTGTCGTAGGAGGATTCCTCTGTTGTATTTTGCATAGCATTTGTGCTCTCAGCTGTATCTCCCCATCCAGTAGGCTGGATATCTTCGAGCCTGATACGAGAGCTTTCGGGAGCAGTGTACTTGACCATATAGTCGTATTTTCCACTCGGTTGTCCCAGAGTGTCCCACACTTCTTTGGAACTGGAGGAGTCATCTCTCTCGATGACGTTGACCTTGGGAAAAGCATAGTTGATGAATTCAAGTCCTGCAAACGTTGCGAATTCATCTTCATGTTGAGTAGTTTCCGAATGACATGAGTGTTGATCCCATGACATGGTGGGGATACAGGTATTCTGTTCAATGACGCTCAGCTGAGTTTCATTGTTCGGCTGACTTTCTTGCCCCAAGTCTCCTGGGTAAGGCTGCCACATTGGCAGGCCATCCATCGGGCCATAGTAGTTGTAGTCAAAATTGTCTTTCATCGGAGTGTCTTCCTCTAATGAATTTGGCGGAGCACGGCATCCTTCCGGATCACAATCTCCGTAGATCATTTTGACATCTGATCTTGGTATAAATCTCGGACTTTCTGTAGGAAAGCAAAAAGGCATAGGCACCTCTTCCTGAGACATATAACCGTCCTTGTTAAGATAGGACTTCCATTCTTCATCTGTGTCAGAGGGATCTTCCTCATTGATAGCATGAACTGTCTGAGACACTGGGTGAAGAAACCCTCCACTGTGGAAGAAGTTTTGAAGGGGATGAAGACTTTCATCGTTGGCAGCTGTCTGGGTACAGGTCGCAGAAAAACCAAGACCCTTCTTTGTTTTATTGTCAATAGGAATGACAAGCCGTCCCCATCTGGTTGTATCGGTACTCTCAACAGCTTTGATAGCATCTTTGTATGAGGAAATCGAGGTTCCTCCTTTAGATTGATCGTTCTTGATCACCGATAGTGCTTGGAACTGAGTTCCAATAACCTCCTCGGGTTCCACACAAGTAGATGATGATAGGTTACTCACAAGCAAGGCTTGTTCCCCACAAACCGTGACAAGTTGGCCGTTCTTGACGAACTTTAGCTTTTGGTGGAGGGTTGAAGTAACCGCTCCAGCCTGATGTATCCAAGGTCTTCCTAATAAACAACTGTATGTTGCCCGGATGTTCATGACCTGGAAAGTGACTTGGAAAGTGTGAGGACCAATAGTTATGGGAAGATCAACTTCGCCGATAACTATTTTTCTGGATCCTTCGAATGCTTTGACGACGACCTCGCTGACTCTCATCGGAGGGCCCTTGAATGATAATTGCATCAAGGTGGACTTCGGCATAACATTCAGGGCTGACCCTGTGTCTACCAGTACGCTGGCTAAAGCATCGTCCTGGCAGTTAACAGTGATATTGAGCGCCATGTTATGACGGGGACCTTCTTCAGGTAATTCCTCATCACTAAATCCCAAATTATTGTAGGAAGTGATGTTAGAGACAATACTATCGAACTGTCTGATCGTTACATCCTGTTCCACAAAGGCTTGTTCCAAGACTTTCTGTAGAGCCTCCCTGTGTGCTTCTGAACTGAGTAACAGTGATAATACCGAGATCTTTGAAGGAGTTTGTAACAGTTGATCGACAATGTTGTATTCACTCCTTTGGATGAGCTTCAGCATCTCATCATTGTTTTTTGAAAGGTCGGGATTACTGGATTGACCGACTGGGGGATCGGGAGCTTCTGTCTGAAGTTCCTTTTCCTTGTTAACTTCCCCAACCCCTCGGTTAAAGATTCTACCACTCCGTGTTGCTCGACTGATGTCTGCAATGTTCACGACGGAGGGTAATGGAATTTCCTTTCCATTCTCAATTATCGTTGCACCGTATTTGTAAGGGATTGCCTTAGTTGATTCATACGGTAGTGGTCCCGGTAGATAGATGACTATGGGGACTTTCTGATTTTTCTGACCATCGTAAGTAATCTAGATCCGTTCCTGGTTGGGAACTTTAGATTCGTCAAGTAGAGGAATAATGGCAAAAACATCCCTGGTCCTGTGATGACCAGAGATCGTGACAACATCCTCAACTTGCTCGGCAAGGTAGTTCGGCGTCCAGTCGATGGGTCCAGAACCTGGATATGGACGAATCTCTCCCCGGTCTACCTGACCCTGAAGAGCTACTCTCACAAGGTAACATCCTTGGTTATTTTCCGAACAGATGCTACAACTGTCATAGTTGTGTGGTGGCACCTGGCCACGCCCACTTTGAATACAATGTAACCTTACTTGGTTAGCTTCCACTGATCGGACATCCTGACTTTGACGACGAGTAGGATTCCTGTTACTGATACTAATTTGCTGAGTATCTTCGTCCATGTAGATTGGCATCCACCAATGATTTAACAAGTGCTGAAGTGCCTCCTGGACAAGGGTACAACCTCGATCATTTTCGCAACCTGCTTTACAGTTTTGATAGTCATGTGATATTAAGAATCCGAGTCGGACCTGCTCAGCATGTAACTCTACCAGGTTGGTATTCATCACGCGAATATCGAAGATCTGAACCATATTGATCTGATAAGGGTTCTTATCATGGTAGTCTTGGATCCATCCAAGATCCATCTGACGCTGGAGGGCCTCTTGTATGAAAGAGCATCCCTATTTGTTTACCGAGCAAATCAGACAGGAACTGTAATCGTGCCGTGGCAGATTATGATACTGGTTTTGCCTTGAGTGCATCGCCACCAAGTTGACATTCATTGCATGGATGTCGTGGTTCTGAATGACGTTAGAATTCGTGTAAACCATGTTAACTCCACGAACTCGGTGCTCTTGGATCCATCTGAGATCCATCTGTTCCTGTAGAGCTGATTGCACTACCGAACATCCTTGGTTATCTTTAGAGCAGATATCACACTGGTGATAATTATGAGGTGGCACATGGCCATATCCACTCTGTCTACAATGCATCTTGACCAGATTGGTCTTTAACAAGAGTACATCATGAATTTGATAGACATTGTTAGTCTCTTTCTCAATCAGATTGACTGCAGCTTTCTCATGTTGAGGCAGCGGGTTCGTGAGAACATTAGGATTTGTATCCTTGAAGGATAAGAGCCCGCTCCTAACAAGCTTTTGCACGTCGGACTTGAAATTGAGACAATTCTCTATGTTATGCCCTGATCCTCCTTGATGATAAGGGCATGTCTGATCCACGTTAAACCAAAAAGGCAGATTTTCCAGTACGGTAAGAGGAGACTTAGTCTGGATGTGCCCCTTAGCCAGTAGTAACGGAAATAATTCTGCGTACAACATGGGTATAGGATCAAACTCTGATGGTCGTGTTGTACGACTGTTATTGTATGGAGGACGAGCCTGCTGAAGAGGCTGTTGTGTCCTTTGCTGATCAGGTTGGCTCTGCGCAACCTGAGGTTGATACGTAGGAATAAGCGCAGGGCTGGTAGCAGGAGTCACAGCCGCTACTGGTTGATATCGACGCCTTTGCTTTTCGAGAGAGATATTCCCAATATCTTGCTCTTTTTTTCTTAGGGAGAGCACTACCGTATTTTTTAGTATCGCTCGTCGATCCAGTGTCTTTTACCAAACGTCCTTCTCGGACGGCTTCCTCAAGACGTACGCCCATGCTGACCATTTCGGTGAAAACACTGGGCGCACTGGCAACCATTCGGTCATAGTAAAATGAGCTTAAGGTCTTTAAGAAGATCTTTGTCATCTCTTTTTCCTTAAGAGGTGGATAAATTTGAGCGACAATTTCACGCCACCTTTGAGCATACTCCTTAAAGGTTTCCTTGTCCTTTTGCGACATCGATCTGAGTTGATCTCTGTCGGGTGCCATGTCCAAATTGTATTTGTATTGTTGGACGAAGGCAGTACCAAGATCTCTGAAAGTGCTGATTGTAGCACGGCTTAAACCCATGTACCATTTGAGTGCGGCACCGGTTAAACTATCCTGAAAGTAGTGAATCAGTAGGTCCTGATTCTCCGTCTGAGCTGACATCCGCCGAGCGTACATCACCAGATGGCTTTGAGGGTAAGAGTTACCCTTGTATTTTTCAAAGTCAGGCACTTGGAATTTGTGCGGGACTTTCACATTGGGGACCAAGCAGAGGTCTGCGGCGTCCTTTCCGAATAAATCCTGACCGCGAATGGCTTGCAGCTCTTTCTGCATTTCCAAGAACTGTTCCTGGAATTCATCCATTCGGTCAAACATAGTTTCCTTTTTACCAGCAGGTATTGGTGGAATCTGTCCTTTCGGGACAGTGTGCACCACAGGGGGTGGTACCGTGACTACGGCAGTGAGTCTTGGCGTTTCCCGAAGTTTGTAACCTTCAGGAGTCTTCAGTATGCCCCTGGCATCTTCGCTTTCCCAAAGTTTGTAACCTTCAGGTCCAGCGGCATCTGTTATGATTCCCTGATCTTCAGCGATCGGCGGAACATATTCTTCCGGGATATAGTTGACAGGCATGCCCCAGGGACGATCTTTCGGCATCTGATACCTAGGATCATTCTTCTCCACTATGGGCATTGAGGTGATCTCTGAGATTACAGTTCTTTGTAGCTGAGCTTCTGCCATGGCTTGCATGTCGTTACGAAGCTTTCTCATATCCTCTCTTAGAGCGTCGATTTCTTCCTTCAACTCTCTGTTTTCTTCCTCAAGATCATCCATCTTTTTCTGACGATTGGCCCGAGTATTGTACGAATGAGACAGTTTGACTCTAGAACCGAGACACAAACGTGAGATTCGTAGGTAAGAAGAATTCGCGATGTGAGAATGATGAATGCAATGATTATATTAATTGTTTTTTGGTTTAATCAAAATAAACTTCGACAATTAGATTGCAAATATCAAACACTGGAGAAACCCCTTTTTATTGAATTCCAAAGGATTACAGAAATGGAAATACAGTAGATTACAAGGTGCGGAAACAGAAACCTAAGCTAATGGGTCCCGAGTCCTCTCTGAGGAGAAACCGGGTGCTGATTCTGATATCTTCCTTTTCTTTGACCGGGGCTCTGGGGCCGTTGTCGGGTTGTCATTCCTTTGCCAAGTGAAAGGAGTGAGCAAATTCCTTTGGTCGTCTTGATTCTCTACAGCATGTTACTCCAAAATTTCAATCAGAGCATCCTTCTCTTTCAGTAATTGCTGTATTTTGATGCACTCTACGTCGAGGGTGCGGTACTTGTTCTTCCAAGACCTCCTCTCCCGTTGAACTTTGTTGAGAGTAACCTGAAGCCTTTCAGTTTCCGTCATGAAGTACATGACAGACTCCCTCGGCGGAAGAATTCCGTAACGAGGATAAGGCATCTTTAGCTTGAGAGCTCTAGTTTATACCCAGTGGAGATAAGGCTCCACCGAGACACAGTTTGGTTTTCCCAGAGACTCTTGTCCTTTCTTATGAACATGTTTCCAAGCATGCACTATTTCCATCTTTAGTGCTCTGTCACTTTCTCCTTCCTTGAAGAAAAGACCTTCCAGATGAACACCTAGTGGGATGTGTCTCATCGGGTATCCAAATTGACGACGAACCAATACCGGGTGATAGTTGATTCCTCTTTTAGTTCCTATGAGGGGTACGTTGGGGAAGTTTCCACAACGGTCAATGATTCTGATTCCCTCATAAATCCTATTACACCAATCTATATCAGAGTTGGTAAGAGACATGATCTTCTGCGACCAACGTAAGACACTCTTGCAATCCCAAAAAGCAGCAGACTTGGGCAAGTGGGAGATAAACCATTTATAAAGCAGAGGTACACAGCATGTGATCTCCCCTCCGCTGTACAAATTTCCTAAGTGTACAGAATGATACGCATCTGCGAGCAAAGTCGGCACAGGGTTTCCAATGAGAAAAACCTTAATGGCGTTGATATCGACGAAGTTATTGATGTTAGGAAACAAAACTAACCCGTAGGTGAGCAAGACAAAGATGCTTTCAAAAGCAGTGATGTTTCCTATACTGGCAAAATATAGGGCTTTCTTTATCAAGAACTGGGCTGCCAAACCTTGGATGCCACCCTTGGCAGTCATGTGAGTCCTGACCTCAGACTCGTAGAAATGAATTGCTCTTGCAATAGTCTGATTCTTTGGAATTTCTTCTAGTCCAGAAAATGGAGCTCGATCAGTGATATGTAGATCAATCAGATGAGAATACTCCTCCAGCGTTGGTGCTAGCTGGTAATCCGGGAATGTGAAACAATGATAAACCGGATCGTAAAACTGAATGAGCGCATCCATGATTCCCTCAATCACATGGACTCTTAACAGTGGTAGCAGACCTCCGTGCTTGGCTCTAAAAGCCTCAGGGTTAGTGATCATCCCTGCTAACCTTCTCAAATCCTCTAGTTTTGGAACCTTGAAGGTGTACGTATGAGTTCTCCTTCTACCGAAATCCATAAGTGCAATCCTTTTCTCTGATATTTGCAATCACAGTCTTAGTTTAATTTGAAAAACAGAGAGACTAGAAGAGAAGTTTTTTGAATGTTTTAATGTTTTATTAAATGAATGCATGAATGCAGCACACAAAAACATAGAAAAAACATGGGGTCAAAGGGTCGTTGTCATGAAGTCAAGGCTCTACCCATCCCCAAAGGTTTATACTAAGGTGATTTTTGTACCTGTACTCATTATCATCAGCTCCTCCCAGGAAAGCAAAACAACAAGCAGATCGCCAGCGAGTTGTAAAGCAATCTTAGAGTAAGTGCCATTCACCGAGAATAGATCACCAGCCTCAAATGAGGGTAGTATCGCGTAACAACTATTTCTGATAGTTTCCGCACTACGAAAGGGTTTGGCTCCTCAGCTTCTCAGACTTAACAACTGGCCCATTGGCTAGAAGAGTGAATGGGTTGCGTTGGTCAGCCTCCACTGAGGTTGATGGTCGACCCCGTCACCATCACTTATCTTAAGTGTATACTCATTCTCACCACATGCGGCATCACACGCATTCCCATTAGCAGAAAAATAAACACGTATAGTAATTAGGAAAAGCAGTATATATATTTGTCCTAAACATCCTAGACCTTTAAAGCTAAGAATCCTAAGTTCCTGACAGAAAATGGGTTCCCCGGCTGAAGCCCCAATCTGTGGTATCAACCAAAGAGGTGAAAAGGAGGAAAAAAGAAAGAAGCTGAAGAGATATGCCCCACGGTGGGCGCCATTTTTCTGTTGGCGGCCACCGCCATGAAAATGACTTACCCAAGGTTTAAATTGTAAGGAAGAAAGAACGGGCCCCACGGTGGGCGCCATTTTTCTGTAGCGAGCAATTTTGGACGCGGTTCTTAAGCGCTGGTCGCTCTCTGCAGTTTGAGCTTTGACTACAGGTCGATTCATTTTTTATCCTATTGTGAGCTGAATAAGGAAGGGAAATAGATGTCTCCAATTAACCCTGCTTGCATACTGAGTTTAAACAGCGGTCTGTTAGGTTACGGATGCTATCAATGTGGGGGGGCCTTTGTATTGGTTATTTGTATTTTCGCCAATACGGTTTTCTTTCTTTTTATCTTGGCAGAAGGTTTCTGGCGGGGAACAAGGATTAGGATGTTAGGACTGATGCTTTTTGAATTACTGCTTTTGATATGGGAGTATGGGGTTTGGGTTTTTTGTTGATTGTGCTCGCTAAGATCTTTTCTTTCGATCTTATGCCTATGTATTCCCGTTTACCAAAACAGGGAAATCAGAGCGTTCGTAGTTCCTCCTATTCTATGGGAGGAAATTGGTTTTTGGTGTCTTGTTCAAAGCCCAAGACGTGAAGCGAAAGGTGATTTGTATCTTGTTCAAAGCCCAAGATGTGAAGCTGAAGGTGATTTGTATCTTGTTCAAAGCCCAAGATGTGAAGCTAAAGGGTCTATTTGTGTCTTGTTCAAAGCCCAAGACGTGAAGCTGAAGGACCTCGACTTTAGAGAGAATTTGTCATCTCTAAAGAAGGGTTTTTCTGTCACAACTGTTGGGTGACTGGTTATAAAGGAGAATTACTTTAACCGGGATACGCGGATCCTAGCAATGCCATAATTTCCTTTAAAGGGGATTTTAACCTGAAGGAGAAGACTTTAACTCAGTGTAGAGCAATGCTATCTTTCCTTAGGAATTTATCATGCTAAAAGAGGGACAGTGGCATGGATGTAGATGATCCAGAGGCTTGCCGCTTACAGCGATTAGATGAAGGGAAAAGAGTTGTTGATGTTTGTGTACTGTGAACGAGGCACAACATTGCTGCTAAAAGGTTGATTGGATCAACCAGTGGTTTTCTTATACAAAGCCTAAGAGGAGGCTATTGGCCCAACAAGAGGGAGTTTTTATGTGTCTCGTACGAAGCCCGAGAGAGAGGCTAAAAGGGTTGACTCAACAGGAGAATCTTTTATACTCAATAAGAGAGTGATTTTGTATCTCGCATGAAGCCCGAGATGGAGACTAAAAGGTTTTTGAATCAACGAGGGAGTCTTTTGGTATCTCATATAAAGCCCGAGATGGAGACTATTTGACTCAACAAGAGAGTTTTTGTATCTCGTACAAAGCCCGAGATGGAGGCTGTTGTTTGTTTGGCTCAATAAGAACCTTTTTGTATCTCGTATAAAGCCCGAGATGGAGGCGAAAGGGGTAATTGACTCAACGAGGGAGCCTTTTATATGTCTCGTACAAAGCCCGAGAGAGAGGCTAAACATATTTTGACTCCGCTGGGGAGAATTTTGGTACCTCGTACGAAGCCCGAGATGGAGGCTATGGTGACTGTTTCAGTTAAGTGACAGGTCCAGCATACTGATTTTAAAGAGAAAATCAGTTCTTATATGAGCAACACTGTACTCAGGGATTTGATTTGAAGATCAGGGATATTTCCTTCTCTTTGAGGAAACGGGAAATCCAAAGGGTATTGAGACTGTCCGAGTCTGCGGGTTTCCTTTCTAATTAACGAAGGGGTCGCTTGAGAATGTCTTTGAGACTCAAGGAAGTTAGACTGTCCAAGTCTAGAGTTTTATCTTTTGTACTATGCTTTGAGAAACAGTAGTAGACTCTATGAAAGGACTGTTCTATGAGCATGACTAGGTTATGTTCCTATACCTCTAGGAGGTCGTCGGGACAATTTGTACGAAGCTCAAGAGGAGGCTGGAAACTTTTAAGAAGCCGACGGGTCCTTGTACTAAGCCCAAGAGGAGGCTATCATTCCCGAAGGAAGAGATCATTATACGAAGCCTAAGAGGAGGCTGTGAATACTTCTAAGAAGCCGTAGGGTCCTTGTACGAAGCCCAAGAGGAGGCGGGGTTGCTTTTAGGAAGCCTGTGGGTCCTTGTACGATGCCCAAGAGGAGGCCGATGCTTTTAGGAAGCCCGTGGGTCCCCAAACCCCGAGAAATTCAAGGCAAGCTATTCACAAGGAATAGATCAAGTCAGGAAAGTCCGAGAATTTGGAAGAAACTCAAAGATGCCATTCACGGAGAAGACATTCATCTTGGGGAGTAGAGTTTCTTGACAATTCCTAATGAGGACAGCCGAAGAGAAGACTGTATCTGGTGATCCTATTGGGGATCTAGTTGTCTATTTCTACGAATAAACGAAACGGCGTCACCTAGTTCTAGACGTAGTTGCCGGGGAAACTCTAAATATCTATACTATTATTACACAGTTGATATGATTTTATGAAAGAAGACTTACAGCGAAATAGCCCCACAATACAGTTATATATATATATGAGTTTGTGAAAGGAAACTTACAGTGAAACAGCCCCACAATACAGTTATATACATATGAAAGCGGTAAATGAAAGCGGGTAAACACTTACTCGGTTGTAGAGCTTCCATGCTGTTTGGTTAGTTGTTCAACAAAGAAAGATTGAAAACAACAGTATATTCAAAATCAAAGGAGAAAGTGCTTTGAAAAAGAAAGATTTGGGGCTTACAGCTCAAGGAGAGGCCCAGGGTTTTATCAGTGAGCGCACTGTTGAATTTGTACAGAGGGACTTATACAAGTGACTGAGGCCCAAGAAAGGTTTTTTGTACAAAGGGATGGGTCTTACACTCTATTAGAGGCCCAAGTGAGTTTTAAGAAAAGAAATGGGTCTTACTACTCGAGGGTAGGCCCAATGGTTAATTTTGAAAAGGGCGACGGTCGCGCCGAGGTTTTGTAAACACCGTGGGACTTATACAAGTGATTGAGGCCCAAAATTTTGGTATTTACAAAGGGGTTGGGTCTTACACTCTATTAGAGGCCCAAAGAGTTTAAAGAAAAGAAATGGGGCTTACAACACGAGGGGAGGCCCATAGTCTTTATTTTCAAGATGAATATTCACTTTTAAAATGCTTAAAAACAATTAAAAATGAATTTATTCACAAAAATACCAACTATATTAAATAAATAATATAAATTTGATTTTTTTGTAGAATAAAATATTTTACTATTTTTGTGATTTTTCAGAAAAAGAACCAATCAAAAATAATCAAAATTGAAGGAGTTATTAATTTTCCAAATTATTAAAAAATAATAAGAAAATATAAAAAAGAGGGGTTGGGTCTTACACTCTATTAGAGGCCCAAAGTGTATTTTTGTACAAAAGATGGGGCTTACAACTCAGGGAGAGGCCCAAAATATTTTCAGTTTGAAAATGGCGATCGCGCCGAGATTTTTAACGTATCGGGACTTATACAATAGCTGAGGCCCAAAATTGTTTCGTTAAAAAAAGGTTTGGGTCTTACACTCTAATAGAGGCCCAAAAGTTTTGAATGGGTCTTATAGCTCGAGGAGAGGCTCAAGGTTATTTCTTAAAAAGGCGATGATCGCGCCGTTTGTTTTTTACGGTATCGGGACTTATACAATGAATGAGGCCCAAAAATGATTTGGTCAAAAAAAGATTGGGTCTTACACTCTATTAGAGGCCCAAGTGTTTAAAAAAGATTTGTTAGGGTGAAAATCAAAGAAAACCCCAATTTCATTTTTTAGGCATTTTTTCAAAAAAAATTAAGTAAAAAATGATAAAATATCAAATAAAATCATTAAATAATGATTAAAGTTTATGAAAAAAAATATTTTATTAACATAAATATTTAAAATCATTTTGGTTTTAAAAATCAAGAAAAAAAAAATCATTTTAAAAGCATTTAAAACACTATTTTTAAATATATTAAAAATAATACTTTATTTTTTATTTTTTATTTATTAAAATATTATGGGGTACGAATTGGAAAATGATGATTTTTTGCTATGTGAAAAAAATTGGTTGAGTTTTGAAAATAAAAAGTAAGAAAAAGAGAAAAGATATCAAAATATCATTTTCGACATTTTTTGGGATAAAAACGAGTACCGAAACTTTAATTTTCAACACGTTTTTATCAAATTTCAAACACTCATAACTCTCTCAATTTTTATCGGAATCAAAATCTGGAAGTACCTACCTGACTGATTTTTCGCAAGGAATCCGATGGTATTACTCACGCGCACGGAAAATCGACGCACAAAATGCAGAAAAAACTGCTATCGTTTTGAAAATATCTTTCCGCGCCGAATTTCCAACACGCGTAACTCTCTCGATTTTTATCGGAATCAAAATCCGGAAGTACCTACCTGACCGATTTTTCGCAAGGAATCCGATGGTATTACTCACGCACCCGGAAAATCGACGTATAAAACGCAGAAATTAAAAAACAAAAACTGCTATCGATTAAAAACATCGTTCCGCGTTGAATTTCAAACACGCGTAACTCTCTCGATTTTTAACCGAATCAAGATCCGCGAAAGCCTATCCTGACCGATTTTTCGCAAGGAATCCAATGGTATTGCTCACGCACGCCGAAACTCAACGTACAAAACGCAGCGATAAAAAAACCAGAGCTGCTGCGTTGTAAAAACATCGTTTCGCGTAAAATTTCCAACGCGCGTAACTCTCTCGATTTTTAACCGAATCAAGATCCGCAAGAGCCTATCTTGATCAATTTTTCGCAAGGAATCCAATGGTATTACTCACGCACACGGAAAATCGACGCACAAAACTCAGAAATTAAAAAACAAAAACTGCTATCGTTGTTTTCGACGCCGTTTCGCGTAAAATTTCCAACGCGCGTAACTCTCTCAATTTTCATCGGAATTGAAATCCGTAAAAACCTATCTTGACCGATTTTTCGCAAGGAATCCAATGGTATTATTCACGCACTCGGAAACTCACTGTACAAAGTGAAAAAAACAGAACCGCTATCGTTAATTCGACGCCGTTTTCGCATAAAATTTCCAACGCGCATAACTCTCTCAATTTTCATCGGAATTGAAATCTGTAAAAACCTATCTTGACCGATTTTTTGCAAGAAATCCAATGGTGTTACTCATGCAAACTAAAACTTAATGTATAGAACACACCAATGAAGAAAAGACAGAACTGAACATGGTTTCAAAACAACCAAAATTCCACATAAAAACATGTCAAAATGCAAACAGTGGGAGGATCACAACATACACATTAAGGACTACATTTTTACCTCAGGAATTGTTCAATATGATGCATGTATGTGGACAACAAAGGAAAGCATGATTCAAAGAATTCAAGTTGTGGATTTTACCTCTTTTTTGGAGATTTTGGGCAACCTTCCAAGTGCTTTGTTCCAGAAATGATTTGATGCTTTGGACAACCTCAAATGACCTCTTAGAAGCTTTTAGGATGGTTGGAATTGGCTGGAAATCTCTGGAGCAAATTTGTGCACTTTCTCGCGAAATGGTTAAAAACGGCCAAAATGTCAACTCTCTCAAACGGTGTTCCAGATGTGTGGCACCATTTGGGATAGTTCAAGGATGATATTTAGAGTGTGTTTGAGGTTTTATCTGGCTTGGAAAGTGACTGAATCAAGACATGGCTTGAAAAATGCAAAAAAGTGTCATTTTGAGGTTTTGAGAGGTGACTTTGTGATGTTGTGATTACAGGTCACTTTTGATGGTTTGCACAGCTTACATATGATATATATGAGGTGTGTGTGTGATTAGTTTGAGTGGAATTGCTCTCTAGCTCAAAAACTCATAATTTCCTTACTAATGAAGGCATTTTGGAGTGAAAGAGAGAATTTGAGGAAAGCATCTGTTTGATGGCTTTGGTGTACTCAAACTGAGCACAAATGAGCTCTATTTATAGTAGAGCAAGTTTGTTTTGGGATCCACAGTGAATGGAACTGCAGCAGGTGTTTGTTCCATGTTGGCCAATGGAAATGCAAGTCTCCTCTAGCCATTGACTAGAGGTTAGGGCACAGGCTGCTGGTTCCCTTGGTCTTGGATAAGTCTTGACTAATTTCAGATGAGAATGGCTCAGTACATGCCACCTCTAAGCATCCATTAAATGCTCCAAACCAAAATTGGAGTTTTGTCCCTCTTTTAGGGATTTCTAGGCTTTGGCATGCTTTTCTTTGTTCCTTGGACTTGGGAGGTTCATGGATCAGATCATCCCACTTGGATTTGATCCTTAGATGTGTCCAAACTGATGACAAGGCTTGAAAATTCGTGTGGCACAAAAAATGTGCAAATCTGCCTTGTAAAATTCAGCTTCAGCAAGCCATTTTGTAAGATCCATAACTCCCTGCTCGAGTATGCTATATGGACGTTCTAGTACTTTTCGGAAAGCTTAGATGATGTACTTCAACTTTGATGTTTAACATTAGACCTGGTTCAACTTGGATCATGGAGAAAAACAGCCTTGAAGTTGGGACATTGTGCTGAAAAATGTCAATTTTAACTTTTTAGCCATTTTGATCCAAGCATAACTCAAAATCCTTAATGAATTGGACTTAGGTCTAGTTGAAGTTTTTGTAGAGGGTAATGAGGGCTACAAATCAAGCTTTGGATGGGGAAAAATGGCTTTGTGGTTTAGGAGTTATGATCCTCCAAAGTTGGTACCCTTGCCACTCTTTTTCATAACTTAGAAAAATTTCTAAGTTTTTATGGTTACCCCTTTTACAAGTTATCCCACTTTCTTTGATTTTTCTTGATGAATGATGATTCCAATCACACATTAACATCATTTTAGGGTTAAAAAACCATTTTTATGAAAAATCTCAAAAAGTCAAAGTTTGACTTTTGTGCACAGTTGACTTTTTATCAGATGAATTCCAAACTGTGCGATTCTTCAGGAAATCATGTCCTTGACCTAAATCAAAATTGATGGACATGTTCCATGGGTGTTATAGGGTGTATTTAATCGTGTCCCACGGCTTGGGAGCATGTCCTGGTCAAAAGTCAAAGCTACAGTTGACTTTTCTCGCGAAACCCTAACTGTGGTTCAGATGAAAATGAAACTTGTTGCTCAAGCTTCTTGGGTCAATCCATTGTTGCAAATGGATCAACGTGGTATGTTGGAGACCCTCAAATCATGTCTTGAGGTCTTGGCTCATGATTTGTCCCAAAAGTCAACTTAGGGGTGAATTAGGTCAAGAAACCCTAATTCCTGATTTTTGATGTATGCATCCCCTGAGGCTAAATTGACTTGATGATGGGGTTTATGATGTTTCATGGAGAATTTTAGGTTATGCTTTGAAGCATTGGCTCATGCCCAGAGGAAAATTTCCATCTGGAGGCCCTAGTCGACCAAACCCTAATTTGGTGACACTGGCGATCCTGAGGCTTGATCCACCTAGAAGGGAGCAAACTTGTGCTTAATCCTTGAAGTGGGAGTCCTCTTGATCCTTTGTGGATATTTGAGAGGCTAGACAAGTTGAAGATCATGTCATTCCTTGATTGATCCTTTGTCTAAGAGCTCTGTGAGGGCTTGAAACCCTAAATTCTGTTTGTAGTGAATGCTCACCCACCTTTGGGGAGACTAATGAGGTATGATGGTCCATCCATATTGTGCTGATGATTTCCTACCAAGGAACTGGTCTTAGTTTCTAATGTAAACTTCCCCTCGATCCTGGTTTCCTACCAAGGAACTGGTCTTAGTTTCTAATGTAAACTTCCCCTCGATCCTGGTTTCCTACCAAGGATCTGGTCTCGGTTTCTGATATAAACTTCCCCTCGATCCTGGTTTCCTACCAAGGAACTGGTCTCGGTTTCTTTTGAAATAAACTTCCCCTCGATCCTGGTTTCCTACCAAGGAACTGGTATCAGTTTCTTTTGTCAATAAACTTTCTTGACAAGGAACGCTGTTAGTAGCGGTTTTCCTTCAAACTTCCCGCCGAATTTTCCTGGGGAGATGCCATTTGAGTGGAAAAAGATTTGATGTCAGACTTGCTGGGGAACCCAATCGTCTGAGCTGTAGAGGTGCACAAACTTCTCTGTTTTGGAGACGCCATTTGTCGATTCTACTGGGGAAAGCGAGTCTCTTGAGAGACTGTTTTCGTTTGGGGGCTTACATCATACTTTTCTCGGGATCTTTCCGGAGAAACGCCATATGATAGGATCCAATTTTGAGGTGCCGATGACCTTTTCATCAGTGGTTTTTTCGGAGAAAAACTGCCGTACCGCCGAATCTCTGATTAAGAGGCTTTCTCTGGGGATTTTTCTTAATCCGGGAAAGCAAGGATATCGTCTTCGATGGCGAAGAGCGACATTTGTTGAAAGTTTTCTTGTTTCTCATAGGTTCAAGTTATCAAAGTGGTCAAGGACCGTCTCTAATCCAGAGATAAACGGGAGAGAGATTGCTTAGATGATTCACTTCCTAACGAGGAAAGGTCTGACAACTCGATTGAGAGGACTTATCACTAGGGGATAAGAACGACTAGAGTGATAGTGATGCAATATGAATGTGAATGCAAATCAATAATGCATGATGTATATATGTATATGCGGACAAAATTGACGCAACATACAGACTAAGGGATGAACACGATTGGATACTCGGCCACCGCAGGGCGTGTAGAAATATCGCTGGTTCAAGATAGCAATTCTGCCTTGCTTAGGAGAAATGGTCCCTGTTGGGGGCGACGCTGGTCGGGCTTAGGAGATGAGAACTCGGCCGAAGATGTCAGATGGAACATGGTCTCTGACATTATTGATCCTTCATTCAGGTGTACTGGTTTAGAAGGAGTACTTTGATTCTGCACTTTGAGGTTCGAACACCTTTGGAGACGCGATTGATGTTCTTTCGATGTTCAACAGTCAAAAGAAATTGCCATCTTTATTAAAAAGCAGAAAAAGATTTAACAAGTAAATTCATTTTTGTTTCATTTCAAGAATCGTTAATCACGTTAACAACGTCGTTCTGTAAAGCTAAAGCAAATAAGAATAACAAATAAAAGCACAAGGGCTCAAATTTTATTGATAAGATGGAGATCAGCCAAATGCATGATTCCATTGAGTATTTACAAAGTTTGAAAATGGTAATTTACAGGGAAAAGGGCTACGTTGAAACATAACGACCATTATCCTTCTACCAACTTTGAATTCGGGACATCCTGAGCTTCTGTCGAAGATGACCTTGACTGGAGTTTTCCTCCGATGGATGTTGTAACTGCTGCTGAGGGACTTGCCTCTGTTGAACATAATTACTTGCCATTATCCCTAATTTTTGCCTAGATTGTACTTTGATGTTTCCAATCCACCGGGATGATTTTTTTCATGTCTCTAACTTTTGCCTGGACCGCCCTTTCGGGTTTTCAATCCACCGAGACGTTTTTTTTTTTTTTTTTTAGTTTAGGCGAAGTATTTCTTGACTACATCAACATTCGTGGGGTAGGCAAATTCCTCTCCGTCCATGGTTGCAAGTCTCAAGGCGCCGCCTGAGAAAGCTTTCGTGACCACATAGGGGCCATCATAATTTGGGGTCCATTTGCCCCGAGAGTCAGTGAGAAATGATTGTATCTTCTTGAGCACGAGGTCTCCTTTTCTGAAAACACGAGGTCGGACCTTTTTGTCGAATACCCTCTTCATTCTCTGTTGATACAACTGACCGTGGCATAGTGCCGTGATTCGCTTCTCTTCGATCAGGTTCAGTTCGTCGTGTCGACTTTGACACCATTCAGCTTCGGTGAGCTTAGCTTCCATCAATACCCAGATTGATGGGATCTCTACTTCTATGGGGAGAACTGCCTCCATGCCATATACTAGAGAGAAAGGGGTTGCCCCTGTTGAAGTGCGGATAGATGTTCGATAACCGTGAAGAGCAAAGGGTAGCATTTCGTGCCAATCTTTATAGGTTACAACCATCTTTTGAACGATCTTCTTGATGTTCTTGTTAGCCACTTCTACCGCTCCGTTCATCTTGGGTCGGTTGGGAGATGAGTTATGGTGTTCGATCTTGAACTCTGCACACAACTCTTTCATCATCTTATTGTTCAAGTTAGATCCATTATCAGTAATGATCTCGCTTGGAACACCATAACGGCAGATGATATTGTTTTTGATAAATCGGACCACCACTTGTCGGGTTACATTGGCGTATGACGCTGCTTCGACCCACTTGGTGAAATAATCAATGGCTACAAGGATGAACCGATGTCCATTTGAAGCCTTGGGCTCAATCATACCAATCATGTCGATTCCCCATATGGAAAAAGGCCACGGGGAAGAAAGAACTTTGAGATGTGATGGCGGTACATGAATTTTGTCGGAGTATATCTGACACTTGTGACACCTCCTCGTGTACTTGTAGCAGTCGGATTCCATGGTCAACCAATAATACCCTGCTCTCATAATTTTTCTGGCCATTCTGTGTCCGTTGGCATGAGTGCTAAAGGATCCTTCATGAATTTCTTTCATAAGCATGTCTGCTTCTGGTCTGTCGACGCATCGGAGCAAGACCATGTCAAAATTTTTCTTATAAAGAGTGTCACCGCTCAGGAAGAAGTTTCCAGCCAATCTTCTGAGGGTTTTCCTGTCTTTTCTGAGTGTCCCAGATGGGTACTCTTGTTTCTGAAGGAAGCATTTGATATCGTGATACCAAGGTCTGTCGCCTATGACTGCTTCAATCGCGAAGATGTAAGCGGGCCGTTCAAGGCGCATGATGTCGATCTTAGGTATGTCATTCCATCGACCTACACTAATCATGGAAGAGAGAGTGGCTAATGCATCAGCCATGTGATTCTCATCACGAGGGATGTGATGAAAGTCGACTCTGTTGAAGAAAGGTAACAACCTTCTTGCATAGTCTTTGTAAGGAATCAATCCTGATTGGTATATGTTCCAATCTCCTTTTATCTGATTGATAACCAGGGTTGAGTCGCCATATACGTCCAAGTTTTTGATCCTTAAATCAATCGCTTCTTCGAGGCCCATAATACAAGCTTCGTATTCGGCCTCGTTGTTCGTACATTTGAATGTAAGTCGAGCGGTGAAAGGAAGGTGGGTACCCTGAGGGGTAACAATGATTGCCCCAATTCCGTTTCCATAATGATTGACTGCTCCTTCAAAGATAAGTCCCCACTGGGAACCTGGTTCTGGCCCTTCACTGGGTAGCGGTTCATCGCAATCTTTCATTTTTAGATACATGACATCTTCGTCTGGGAAGTCAAACCCGATTGATTCTTGATTGTCAATCGGTTGATGAGCCAAATGATCGGCTAAAATACTTCCTTTAACGGCTTTCTGAGCGTGGTACTCTATGTCATATTCTGATAACAGCATCTGCCAACGGGCAATTCTTCCCGTGAGAGCAGGTTTTTCGAAAACGTACTTGATTGGATCCATTTCGGAGACCAACCAAGTAGTATGACGAATCATGTACTGGCGAAGACATTTGGCTGCCCAAGCCAAAGCGCAACAAGTTTTCTCAAGCATTGTGTACCGAGTCTCGCAGTCGGTGAATTTCTTGCTTAGATAGTAGATGGCAGACTCTTTCCTTTTGTTTTGTCTTGTTGGCCAAGTACACATCCCATTGAGTCCTCTAGGACTGTGAGGTAAATGATCAGTGGTCTTCCTTCCACTGAAGGTGATAGAATTGGAGGATTCAACAGATATTCCTTGATACTGTCGAAGGCGGTTTGGCAATCTTCTGACCAAACGCAATCCTGGTTCTTTTTTAGTAACTTGAAGATCGGCGCGCATGTCGCGGTCATGAGGAATATGAATCTGGAGATGTAGTTCAAACGTCTCAGGAATCCTCTGACTTGTTTTTCAGTTTTCGGAGAAGGCATTTCTTGAATGGCCTTGACCTTGTCAGGATCAACCTCAATTCCTTTCTGGCTGACGATGAACCCTAGTAGTTTCCCTGAACGGACACCGAAGGTGCACTTGTTGGGATTCAAGTGGAGCTTGAATTTTCTTAGACGTTCGAACAATTTTGACAGATGTTCAACATGCTCACTCTCTGTTTTTGATTTTGCAATCATATCATCGACATACACTTCGATTTCCTTGTGTATCATGTCATGAAACAGAGTAGTCATGGCCCTTTGATAGGTTGCCCCGACGTTCTTCAAACCGAACGGCATTACCTTGTAACAAAAGGTACCCCATGGGATAATGAACGAAGTTTTCTCCATGTCTTTCGGCGCCATTTTGATCTGGTTATAGCCCGAGAATCCATCCATGAAGGAGAATACTTTGAACTTTGCTGTGCTGTCAACCAGCATGTCAATGTGTGGTAAAGGAAAGTCGTCCTTTGGACTTGCCTTGTTTAGATCTTTGTAATCAACACACATTCTGACCTTTCCATCCTTTTTGGGAACGGGTACGATGTTGGCTAACCATTGAGGATATTCAGATGTAGCAAGGAAACCCGCGTCAATCTGTTTCTGTACCTCCTCTTTGATTTTGATAGCCATGTCTGGGTGAGTCCGTCTCAACCTTTGCTTTACTGGCGGACATTCTGATCTCAACGGTAAGTGATGTTCCACGATGCTGGTATCCAACCCTGGCATATCCTGATAGGACCAAGCAAATACATCGGGGAATTCTTTGAGAAGCTTTATCAAACTTTCTTTGACAGTTGGATTGAGCAGTGCCCCAATCCTGATTTCTTTTCTCTCTTGCTCTGAACCCAAGTTTACCGTTTCCAACGGTTCTTTGTGAGGTTCAATAGACCTTTCCTCTTGTCTGAGTAGTCGGGAGATTTCTTCAGGAATTTCGTTGTCATTTTCTTCTTCAGCCTCGAATACTGGGAACTCAAAGTTGGGAGAAGGCATCGGATCGTATGTTTCAACGGGGTTTAAAACAAGCAATCTGCATGACGTGATGATTCGTGTTTAGAAGAGATAGAGAAAATGCAAGTGCGTGCAGTGTATTTATTTTACTGCTTGTTTTTATTTTTGAATTGTTTTTTAGGATTACCATTTTCTGAAAAAGCAAAAAGAGAAAACAACAATTAATGCGGAAATTACAAAACGATGTTATTTTATTAATGAACAAGTCGACTCTTGAAACTACAACCCTATAAAACAAAACTCTGTCGCTTTGGGCAAAGCGAAGAGGGAAATTTTATAGAAAGCGAGCCCTATCAAAACATCTGTTTCACCTGGCCAGGGTGAAAGGTTTAAAGATGGCAATTACTATGACTGATGGACGACCTTCGGAACCTCGACGGTAACCCATTGGCGGCGAACTCCTCGGTGAATCACAAAGTCTGGCACCTTCCTTGATTTGTCTTTAGAAATGACGCTGATTTCTGATGGAGCAGGATCATTGGAATCTGTCTCCCAAGCAGAATTGTCGTAGGAGGATTCCTCTGTTGTATTTTGCATAGCATTTGTGCTCTCAGCTGTATCTCCCCATCCAGTAGGCTGGATATCTTCGAGCCTGATACGAGAGCTTTCGGGAGTAGTGTACTTGACCATATAGTCGTATTTTCCACTCGGTTGTCCCAGAGTGTCCCACACTTCTTTGGAACTGGAGGAGTCATCTCTCTCGATGACGTTGACCTCGGGAAAAGCATAGTTGATGAATTCAAGTCCTGCAAACGTTGCGAATTCATCTTCATGTTGAGTAGTTTCCGAATGACATGAGTGTTGATCCCATGACATGGTGGGGATACAGGTATTCTGTTCAATGACGCTCAGCTGAGTTTCATTGTTCGGCTGACTTTCTTGCCCCAAGTCTCCTGGGTAAGGCTGCCACATTGGCAGGCCATCCATCGGGCCATAGTAGTTGTAGTCAAAATTGTCTTTCATCGGAGTGTCTTCCTCTAATGAATTTGGCGGAGCACGGCATCCTTCCGGATCACAATCTCCGTAGATCATTTTGACATCTGATCTTGGTATAAATCTCGGACTTTCTGTAGGAAAGCAAAAAGGCATAGGCACCTCTTCCTGAGACATATAACCGTCCTTGTTAAGATAGGACTTCCATTCTTCATCTGTGTCAGAGGGATCTTCCTCATTGATAGCATAAACTGTCTGAGACACTGGGTGAAGAAACCCTCCACTGTGGAAGAAGTTTTGAAGGGGATGAAGACTTTCATCGTTGGCAGCTGTCTGGGTACAGGTCGCAGAAAAACCAAGACCCTTCTTTGTTTTATTGTCAATAGGAATGACAAGCCGTCCCCATCTGGTTGTATCGGTACTCTCAACAGCTTTGATAGCATCTTTGTATGAGGAAATCGAGGTTCCTCCTTTAGATTAATCGTTCTTGATCACCGATAGTGCTTGGAATTGAGTTCCAATAACCTCCTCGGGTTCCACACAAGTAGATGATGATAGGTTACTCACAAGCAAGGCTTGTTCCCCACAAACCGTGACAAGTTGGCCGTTCTTGACGAACTTTAGCTTTTGGTGGAGGGTTGAAGTAACCGCTCCAGCCTGATGTATCCAAGGTCTTCCTAATAAACAATTGTATGTTGCCCGGATGTTCATGACCTGGAAAGTGACTTGGAAAGTGTGAGGACCAATAGTTATGGGAAGATCAACTTCGCCGATAACTGTTTTTCTGGATCCTTCGAATGCTTTGACGACGACCTCGCTGACTCTCATCGGAGGGCCCTTGAATGATAATTGCATCAAGGTGGACTTCGGCATAACATTCAGGGCTGACCCTGTGTCTACCAGTACGCTGGCTAAAGCATCGTCCTGGCAGTTAACAGTGATATTGAGCGCCATGTTATGACGGGGACCTTCTTCAGGTAATTCCTCATCACTAAATCCCAAATTATTGTAGGAAGTGATGTTAGAGACAATACTATCGAACTGTCTGATCGTTACATCCTGTTCCACAAAGGCTTGTTCCAAGACTTTCTGTAGAGCCTCCCTGTGTGCTTCTGAACTGAGTAACAGTGATAATACCGAGATCTTTGAAGGAGTTTGTAACAGTTGATCGACAATGTTGTATTCACTCCTTTGGATGAGCTTCAGCATCTCATCATTGTTTTTTGAAAGGTCGGGATTACTGGATTGACCGACTGGGGGATCGGGAGCTTCTGTCTGAAGTTCCTTTTCCTTGTTAACTTCCCCAACCCCTCGGTTAAAGATTCTACCACTCCGTGTTGCTCGACTGATGTCTGCAATGTTCACGACGGAGGGTAATGGAATTTCCTTTCCATTCTCAATTATCGTTGCACCGTATTTGTAAGGGATTGCCTTAGTTGATTCATACGGTAGTGGTCCCGGTAGATAGATGACTATGGGGACTTTCTGATTTTTCTGACCATCGTAAGTAATCTAGATCCGTTCCTGGTTGGGAACTTTAGATTCGTCAAGTAGAGGAATAATGGCAAAAACATCCCTGGTCCTGTGATGACCAGAGATCGTGACAACATCCTCAACTTGCTCGGCAAGGTAGTTCGGCGTCCAGTCGATGGGTCCAGAACCTGGATATGGACGAATCTCTCCCCGGTCTACCTGACCCTGAAGAGCTACTCTCACAAGGTAACATCCTTGGTTATTTTCCGAACAGATGCTACAACTGTCATAGTTGTGTGGTGGCACCTGGCCACGCCCACTTTGAATACAATGTAACCTTACTAGGTTAGCTTCCACTGATCGGACATCCTGACTTTGACGACGAGTAGGATTCCTGTTACTGATACTAATTTGTTGAGTATCTTCTTCCATGTAGATTAGCATCCACCAATGATTTAACAAGTGCTGAAGTGCCTCCTGGACAAGGGTACAACCTCGATCATTTTCGCAACCTGCTTTACAGTTTTGATAGTCATGTGATATTAAGAATCCGAGTCGGGCCTGCTCAGCATGTAACTCTACCAGGTTGGTATTCATCACGCGAATATCGAAGATCTAAACCATATTGATCTGATAAGGGTTCTTATCATGGTAGTCTTGGATCCATCCAAGATCCATCTGACGCTGGAGGGCCTCTTGTATGAAAGAGCATCCCTATTTGTTTACCGAGCAAATCAGACAGGAACTGTAATCGTGCCGTGGCAGATTATGATACTGGTTTTGCCTTGAGTGCATCGCCACCAAGTTGACATTCATTGCATGGATGTCGTGGTTCTGAATGACGTTAGAATTCGTGTAAACCATGTTAACTCCACGAACTCGGTGCTCTTGGATCCATCTGAGATCCATCTGTTCCTGTAGAGCTGATTGCACTACCGAACATCCTTGGTTATCTTTAGAGCAGATATCACACTGGTGATAATTATGAGGTGGCACATGGCCATATCCACTCTGTCTACAATGCATCTTGACCAGATTGGTCTTTAACAAGAGTACATCATGAATTTGATAGACATTGTTAGTCTCTTTCTCAATCAGATTGACTGCAGCTTTCTCATGTTGAGGCAGCGGGTTCGTGAGAACATTAGGATTTGTATCCTTGAAGGATAAGAGCCCGCTCCTAACAAGCTTTTGCACGTCGGACTTGAAATTGAGACAATTCTCTATGTTATGCCCTGATCCTCCTTGATGATAAGGGCATGTCTGATCCACGTTAAACCAAAAAGGCAGATTTTCCAGTACGGTAAGAGGAGACTTAGTCTGGATGTGCCCCTTAGCCAGTAGTAACGGAAATAATTCTGCGTACAACATGGGTATAGGATCAAACTCTGATGGTCGTGTTGTACGACTGTTATTGTATGGAGGACGAGCCTGCTGAAGAGGCTGTTGTGTCCTTTGCTGATCAGGTTGGCTCTGCGCAACCTGAGGTTGATACGTAGGAATAAGCGCAGGGCTGGTAGCAGGAGTCACAGCCGCTACTGGTTGATATCGACGCCTTTGCTTTTCGAGAGAGATATTCCCAATATCTTGCTCTTTTTTTCTTAGGGAGAGCACTACCGTATTTTTTAGTATCGCTCGTCGATCCAGTGTCTTTTACCAAACGTCCTTCTCGGACGGCTTCCTCAAGACGTACGCCCATGCTGACCATTTCGGTGAAAACACTGGGCGCACTGGCAACCATTCGGTCATAGTAAAATGAGCTTAAGGTCTTTAAGAAGATCTTTGTCATCTCTTTTTCCTTAAGAGGTGGATAAATTTGAGCGACAATTTCACGCCACCTTTGAGCATACTCCTTAAAGGTTTCCTTGTCCTTTTGCGACATCGATCTGAGTTGATCTCTGTCGGGTGCCATGTCCAAATTGTATTTGTATTGTTGGACGAAGGCAGTACCAAGATCTCTGAAAGTGCTGATTGTAGCACGGCTTAAACCCATGTACCATTTGAGTGCGGCACCGGTTAAACTATCCTGAAAGTAGTGAATCAGTAGGTCCTGATTCTCCGTCTGAGCTGACATCCGCCGAGCGTACATCACCAGATGGCTTTGAGGGTAAGAGTTACCCTTGTATTTTTCAAAGTCAGGCACTTGGAATTTGTGCGGGACTTTCACATTGGGGACCAAGCAGAGGTCTGCGGCGTCCTTTCCGAATAAATCCTGACCGCGAATGGCTTGCAGCTCTTTCTGCATTTCCAAGAACTGTTCCTGGAATTCATCCATTCGGTCAAACATAGTTTCCTTTTTACCAGCAGGTATTGGTGGAATCTGTCCTTTCGGGACAGTGTGCACCACAGGGGGTGGTACCGTGACTACGGCAGTGAGTCTTGGCGTTTCCCGAAGTTTGTAACCTTCAGGAGTCTTCAGTATGCCCCTGGCATCTTCGCTTTCCCAAAGTTTGTAACCTTCAGGTCCAGCGGCATCTGTTATGATTCCCTGATCTTCAGCGATCGGCGGAACATATTCTTCCGGGATATAGTTGACAGGCATGCCCCAGGGACGATCTTTCGGCATCTGATACCTAGGATCATTCTTCTCCACTATGGGCATTGAGGTGATCTCTGAGATTACAGTTTTTTGTAGCTGAGCTTCTGCCATGGCTTGCATGTCGTTACGAAGCTTTCTCATATCCTCTCTTAGAGCGTCGATTTCTTCCTTCAACTCTCTGTTTTCTTCCTCAAGATCATCCATCTTTTTCTGACGATTGGCCCGAGTATTGTACGAATGAGACAGTTTGACTCTAGAACCGAGACACAAACGTGAGATTCGTAGGTAAGAAGAATTCGCGATGTGAGAATGATGAATGCAATGATTATATTAATTGTTTTTTGGTTTAATCAAAATAAACTTCGACAATTAGATTGCAAATATCAAACACTGGAGAAACCCCTTTTTATTGAATTCCAAAGGATTACAGAAATGGAAATACAGTAGATTACAAGGTGCGGAAACAGAAACCTAAGCTAATGGGTCCCGAGTCCTCTCTGAGGAGAAACCGGGTGCTGATTCTGATATCTTCCTTTTCTTTGACCGGGGCTCTGGGGCCGTTGTCGGGTTGTCATTCCTTTGCCAAGTGAAAGGAGTGAGCAAATTCCTTTGGTCGTCTTGATTCTCTACAGCATGTTACTCCAAAATTTCAATCAGAGCATCCTTCTCTTTCAGTAATTGCTGTATTTTGATGCACTCTACGTCGAGGGTGCGGTACTTGTTCTTCCAAGACCTCCTCTCCCGTTGAACTTTGTTGAGAGTAACCTGAAGCCTTTCAGTTTCCGTCATGAAGTACATGACAGACTCCCTCGGCGGAAGAATTCCGTAACGAGGATAAGGCATCTTTAGCTTGAGAGCTCTAGTTTATACCCAGTGGAGATAAGGCTCCACCGAGACACAGTTTGGTTTTCCCAGAGACTCTTGTCCTTTCTTATGAACATGTTTCCAAGCATGCACTATTTCCATCTTTAGTGCTCTGTCACTTTCTCCTTCCTTGAAGAAAAGACCTTCCAGATGAACACCTAGTGGGATGTGTCTCATCGGGTATCCAAATTGACGACGAACCAATACCGGGTGATAGTTGATTCCTCTTTTAGTTCCTATGAGGGGTACGTTGGGGAAGTTTCCACAACGGTCAATGATTCTGATTCCCTCATAAATCCTATTACACCAATCTATATCAGAGTTGGTAAGAGACATGATCTTCTGCGACCAACGTAAGACACTCTTGCAATCCCAAAAAGCAGCAGACTTGGGCAAGTGGGAGATAAACCATTTATAAAGCAGAGGTACACAGCATGTGATCTCCCCTCCGCTGTACAAATTTCCTAAGTGTACAGAATGATACGCATCTGCGAGCAAAGTCGGCACAGGGTTTCCAATGAGAAAAACCTTAATGGCGTTGATATCGACGAAGTTATTGATGTTAGGAAACAAAACTAACCCGTAGGTGAGCAAGACAAAGATGCTTTCAAAAGCAGTGATGTTTCCTATACTGGAAAAATATAGGGCTTTCTTTATCAAGAACTGGGCTGCCAAACCTTGGATGCCACCCTTGGCAGTCATGTGAGTCCTGACCTCAGACTCGTACAAATGAATTGCTCTTGCAATAGTCTGATTCTTTGGAATTTCTTCTAGTCCAGAAAATGGAGCTCGATCAGTGATATGTAGATCAATCAGATGAGAATACTCCTCCAGCGTTGGTGCTAGCTGGTAATCCGGGAATGTGAAACAATGATAAACTGGATCGTAAAACTGAATGAGCGCATCCATGATTCCCTCAATCACATGGACTCTTAACAGTGGTAGCAGACCTCCGTGCTTGGCTCTAAAAGCCTCAGGGTTAGTGATCATCCCTGCTAACCTTCTCAAATCCTCTAGTTTTGGAACCTTGAAGGTGTACGTATGAGTTCTCCTTCTACCGAAATCCATAAGTGCAATCCTTTTCTCTGATATTTGCAATCACAGTCTTAGTTTAATTTGAAAAACAGAGAGACTAGAAGAGAAGTTTTTTGAATGTTTTAATGTTTTATTAAATGAATGCATGAATGCAGCACACAAAAACATAGAAAAAACATGGGGTCAAAGGGTCGTTGTCATGAAGTCAAGGCTCTACCCATCCCCAAAGGTTTATACTAAGGTGATTTTTGTACCTGTACTCATTATCATCAGCTCCTCCCAGGAAAGCAAAACAACAAGCAGATCGCCAGCGAGTTGTAAAGCAATCTTAGAGTAAGTGCCATTCACCGAGAATAGATCACCAGCCTCAAATGAGGGTAGTATCGCGTAACAACTATTTCTGATAGTTTCCGCACTACGAAAGGGTTTGGCTCCTCAGCTTCTCAGACTTAACAACTGGCCCATTGGCTAGAAGAGTGAATGGGTTGCGTTGGTCAGCCTCCACTGAGGTTGATGGTCGACCCCGTCACCATCACTTATCTTAAGTGTATACTCATTCTCACCACATGCGGCATCACACGCATTCCCATTAGCAGAAAAATAAACACGTATAGCAATTAGGAAAAGCAGTATATATATTTGTCCTAAACATCCTAGACCTTTAAAGCTAAGAATCCTAAGTTCCTGACAGAAAATGGGTTCCCCGGCGGAAGCCCCAATCTGTGGTATCAACCAAAGAGGTGAAAAGGAGGAAAAAAGAAAGAAGCTGAAGAGATATGCCCCACGGTGGGCGCCATTTTTCTGTTGGCGGCCACCGCCATGAAAATGACTTACCCAAGGTTTAAATTGTAAGGAAGAAAGAACGGGCCCCACGGTGGGCGCCATTTTTCTGTAGCGAGCAATTTTGGACGCGGTTCTTAAGCGCTGGTCGCTCTCTGCAGTTTGAGCTTTGACTACAGGTCGATTCATTTTTTATCCTATTGTGAGCTGAATAAGGAAGGGAAATAGATGTCTCCAATTAACCCTGCTTGCATACTGAGTTTAAACAGCGGTCTGTTAGGTTACGGATGCTATCAATGTGGGGGGGCCTTTGTATTGGTTATTTGTATTTTCGCCAATACGGTTTTCTTTCTTTTTATCTTGGCAGAAGGTTTCTGGCGGGGAACAAGGATTAGGATGTTAGGACTGATGCTTTTTGAATTACTGCTTTTGATATGGGAGTATGGGGTTTGGGTTTTTTGTTGATTGTGCTCGCTAAGATCTTTTCTTTCGATCTTATGCCTATGTATTCCCGTTTACCAAAACAGGGAAATCAGAGCGTTCGTAGTTCCTCCTATTCTATGGGAGGAAATTGGTTTTTGGTGTCTTGTTCAAAGCCCAAGACGTGAAGCGAAAGGTGATTTGTATCTTGTTCAAAGCCCAAGATGTGAAGCTGAAGGTGATTTGTATCTTGTTCAAAGCCCAAGATGTGAAGCTAAAGGGTCTATTTGTGTCTTGTTCAAAGCCCAAGACGTGAAGCTGAAGGACCTCGACTTTAGAGAGAATTTGTCATCTCTAAAGAAGGGTTTTTCTGTCACAACTGTTGGGTGACTGGTTATAAAGGAGAATTACTTTAACCGGGATACGCGGATCCTAGCAATGCCATAATATCCTTTAAAGGGGATTTTAACCTGAAGGAGAAGACTTTAACTCAGTGTAGAGCAATGCTATCTTTCCTTAGGAATTTATCATGCTAAAAGAGGGACAGTGGCATGGATGTAGATGATCCAGAGGCTTGCCGCTTACAGCGATTAGATGAAGGGAAAAGAGTTGTTGATGTTTGTGTACTGTGAACGAGGCACAACATTGCTGCTAAAAGGTTGATTGGATCAACCAGTGGTTTTCTTATACAAAGCCTAAGAGGAGGCTATTGGCCCAACAAGAGGGAGTTTTTATGTGTCTCGTACGAAGCCCGAGAGAGAGGCTAAAAGGGTTGACTCAACAGGAGAATCTTTTATACTCAATAAGAGAGTGATTTTGTATCTCGCATGAAGCCCGAGATGGAGACTAAAAGGTTTTTGAATCAACGAGGGAGTCTTTTGGTATCTCATATAAAGCCCGAGATGGAGACTATTTGACTCAACAAGAGAGTTTTTGTATCTCGTACAAAGCCCGAGATGGAGGCTGTTGTTTGTTTGGCTCAATAAGAACCTTTTTGTATCTCGTATAAAGCCCGAGATGGAGGCGAAAGGGGTAATTGACTCAACGAGGGAGCCTTTTATATGTCTCGTACAAAGCCCGAGAGAGAGGCTAAACATATTTTGACTCCGCTGGGGAGAATTTTGGTACCTCGTACGAAGCCCGAGATGGAGGCTATGGTGACTGTTTCAGTTAAGTGACAGGTCCAGCATACTGATTTTAAAGAGAAAATCAGTTCTTATATGAGCAACACTGTACTCAGGGATTTGATTTGAAGATCAGGGATATTTCCTTCTCTTTGAGGAAACGGGAAATCCAAAGGGTATTGAGACTGTCCGAGTCTGCGAGTTTCCTTTCTAATTAACGAAGGGGTCGCTTGAGAATGTCTTTGAGACTCAAGGAAGTTAGACTGTCCAAGTCTAGAGTTTTATCTTTTGTACTATGCTTTGAGAAACAGTAGTAGACTCTATGAAAGGACTGTTCTATGAGCATGACTAGGTTCTGTTCCTATACCTCTAGGAGGTCGTCGGGACAATTTGTACGAAGCTCAAGAGGAGGCTGGAAACTTTTAAGAAGCCGACGGGTCCTTGTACTAAGCCCAAGAGGAGGCTATCATTCCCGAAGGAAGAGATCATTATACGAAGCCTAAGAGGAGGCTGTGAATACTTCTAAGAAGCCGTAGGGTCCTTGTACGAAGCCCAAGAGGAGGCGGGGTTGCTTTTAGGAAGCCTGTGGGTCCTTGTACGATGCCCAAGAGGAGGCCGATGCTTTTAGGAAGCCCGTGGGTCCCCAAACCCCGAGAAATTCAAGGCAAGCTATTCACAAGGAATAGATCAAGTCAGGAAAGTCCGAGAATTTGGAAGAAACTCAAAGATGCCATTCACGGAGAAGACATTCATCTTGGGGAGTAGAGTTTCTTGACAATTCCTAATGAGGACAGCCGAAGAGAAGACTGTATCTGGTGATCCTATTGGGGATCTAGTTGTCTATTTCTACGAATAAACGAAACGGCGTCACCTAGTTCTAGACGTAGTTGCCGGGGAAACTCTAAATATCTATACTATTATTACACAGTTGATATGATTTTATGAAAGAAGACTTACAGCGAAATAGCCCCACAATACAGTTATATATATATGAGTTTGTGAAAGGAAACTTACAGTGAAACAGCCCCACAATACAGTTATATACATATGAAAGCGGTAAATGAAAGCGGGTAAACACTTACTCGGTTGTAGAGCTTCCATGTTGTTTGGTTAGTTGTTCAACAAAGAAAGATTGAAAACAACAGTATATTCAAAATCAAAGGAGAAAGTGCTTTGAAAAAGAAAGATTTGGGGCTTACAGCTCAAGGAGAGGCCCAGGGTTTTATCAGTGAGCGCACTGTTGAATTTGTACAGAGGGACTTATACAAGTGACTGAGGCCCAAGAAAGGTTTTTTGTACAAAGGGATGGGTCTTACACTCTATTAGAGGCCCAAGTGAGTTTTAAGAAAAGAAATGGGTCTTACTACTCGAGGGTAGGCCCAATGGTTAATTTTGAAAAGGGCGACGGTCGCGCCGAGGTTTTGTAAACACCGTGGAACTTATACAAGTGATTGAGGCCCAAAATTTTGGTATTTACAAAGGGGTTGGGTCTTACACTCTATTAGAGGCCCAAAGAGTTTAAAGAAAAGAAATGGGGCTTACAACACGAGGGGAGGCCCATAGTCTTTATTTTCAAGATGAATATTCACTTTTAAAATGCTTAAAAACAATTAAAAATGAATTTATTCACAAAAATACCAACTATATTAAATAAATAATATAAATTTGATTTTTTTGTAGAATAAAATATTTTACTATTTTTGTGATTTTTCAGAAAAAGAACCAATCAAAAATAATCAAAATTGAAGGAGTTATTAATTTTCCAAATTATTAAAAAATAATAAGAAAATATAAAAAAGAGGGGTTGGGTCTTACACTCTATTAGAGGCCCAAAGTGTATTTTTGTACAAAAGATGGGGCTTACAACTCAGGGAGAGGCCCAAAATATTTTCAGTTTGAAAATGGCGATCGCGCCGAGATTTTTAACGTATCGGGACTTATACAATAGCTGAGGCCCAAAATTGTTTCGTTAAAAAAAGGTTTGGGTCTTACACTCTAATAGAGGCCCAAAAGTTTTGAATGGGTCTTATAGCTCGAGGAGAGGCCCAAGGTTATTTCTTAAAAAGGCGATGATCGCGCCGTTTGTTTTTTACGGTATCGGGACTTATACAATGAATGAGGCCCAAAAATGATTTGGTCAAAAAAAGATTGGGTCTTACACTCTATTAGAGGCCCAAGTGTTTAAAAAAGATTTGTTAGGGTGAAAATCAAAGAAAACCCCAATTTCATTTTTTAGGCATTTTTTCAAAAAAAATTAAGTAAAAAATGATAAAATATCAAATAAAATCATTAAATAATGATTAAAGTTTATGAAAAAAAATATTTTATTAACATAAATATTTAAAATCATTTTGGTTTTAAAAATCAAGAAAAAAAAAATCATTTTAAAAGCATTTAAAACACTATTTTTAAATATATTAAAAATAATACTTTATTTTTTATTTTTTATTTATTAAAATATTATGGGGTACGAATTGGAAAATGATGATTTTTTGCTATGTGAAAAAAATTGGTTGAGTTTTGAAAATAAAAAGTAAGAAAAAGAGAAAAGATATCAAAATATCATTTTCGACATTTTTTGGGATAAAAACGAGTACCGAAACTTTAATTTTCAACACGTTTTTATCAAATTTCAAACACTCATAACTCTCTCAATTTTTATCGGAATCAAAATCTGGAAGTACCTACCTGACTGATTTTTCGCAAGGAATCCGATGGTATTACTCACGCGCACGGAAAATCGACGCACAAAATGCAGAAAAAACTGCTATCGTTTTGAAAATATCTTTCCGCGCTGAATTTCCAACACGCGTAACTCTCTCGATTTTTATCGGAATCAAAATCCGGAAGTACCTACCTGACCGATTTTTCGCAAGGAATCCGATGGTATTACTCACGCACCCGGAAAATCGACGTATAAAACGCAGAAATTAAAAAACAAAAACTGCTATCGATTAAAAACATCGTTCCGCGTTGAATTTCAAACACGCGTAACTCTCTCGATTTTTAACCGAATCAAGATCCGCGAAAGCCTATCCTGACCGATTTTTCGCAAGGAATCCAATGGTATTGCTCACGCACGCCGAAACTCAACGTACAAAACGCAGCGATAAAAAAACCAGAGCTGCTGCGTTGTAAAAACATCGTTTCGCGTAAAATTTCCAACGCGCGTAACTCTCTCGATTTTTAACCGAATCAAGATCCTCAAGAGCCTATCTTGATCGATTTTTCGCAAGGAATCCAATGGTATTACTCACGCACACGGAAAATCGACGCACAAAACTCAGAAATTAAAAAACAAAAACTGCTATCGTTGTTTTCGACGCCGTTTCGCGTAAAATTTCCAACGCGCGTAACTCTCTCAATTTTCATCGGAATTGAAATCCGTAAAAACCTATCTTGACCGATTTTTCGCAAGGAATCCAATGGTATTATTCACGCACTCGGAAACTCACTGTACAAAGTGAAAAAAACAGAACCGCTATCGTTAATTCGACGCCGTTTTCGCATAAAATTTCCAACGCGCATAACTCTCTCAATTTTCATCGGAATTGAAATCTGTAAAAACCTATCTTGACCGATTTTTTGCAAGGAATCCAATGGTGTTACTCATGCAAACTAAAACTTAATGTATAGAACACACCAATGAAGAAAAGACAGAACTGAACATGGTTTCAAAACAACCAAAATTCCACATAAAAACATGTCAAAATGCAAACAGTGGGAGGATCACAACATACACATTAAGGACTACATTTTTACCTCAGGAATTGTTCAATATGATGCATGTATGTGGACAACAAAGGAAAGCATGATTCAAAGAATTCAAGTTGTGGATTTTACCTCTTTTTTGGAGATTTTGGGCAACCTTCCAAGTGCTTTGTTCCAGAAATGATTTGATGCTTTGGACAACCTCAAATGACCTCTTAGAAGCTTTTAGGATGGTTGGAATTGGCTGGAAATCTCTGGAGCAAATTTGTGCACTTTCTCGCGAAATGGTTAAAAACGGCCAAAATGTCAACTCTCTCAAACGGTGTTCCAGATGTGTGGCACCATTTGGGATAGTTCAAGGATGATATTTAGAGTGTGTTTGAGGTTTTATCTGGCTTGGAAAGTGACTGAATCAAGACATGGCTTGAAAAATGCAAAAAAGTGTCATTTTGAGGTTTTGAGAGGTGACTTTGTGATGTTGTGATTACAGGTCACTTTTGATGGTTTGCACAGCTTACATATGATATATATGAGGTGTGTGTGTGATTAGTTTGAGTGGAATTGCTCTCTAGCTCAAAAACTCATAATTTCCTTACTAATGAAGGCATTTTGGAGTGAAAGAGAGAATTTGAGGAAAGCATCTGTTTGATGGCTTTGGTGTACTCAAACTGAGCACAAATGAGCTCTATTTATAGTAGAGCAAGTTTGTTTTGGGATCCACAGTGAATGGAACTGCAGCAGGTGTTTGTTCCATGTTGGCCAATGGAAATGCAAGTCTCCTCTAGCCATTGACTAGAGGTTAGGGCACAGGCTGCTGGTTCCCTTGGTCTTGGATAAGTCTTGACTAATTTCAGATGAGAATGGCTCAGTACATGCCACCTCTAAGCATCCATTAAATGCTCCAAACCAAAATTGGAGTTTTGTCCCTCTTTTAGGGATTTCTAGGCTTTGGCATGCTTTTCTTTGTTCCTTGGACTTGGGAGGTTCATGGATCAGATCATCCCACTTGGATTTGATCCTTAGATGTGTCCAAACTGATGACAAGGCTTGAAAATTCGTGTGGCACAAAAAATGTGCAAATCTGCCTTGTAAAATTCAGCTTCAGCAAGCCATTTTGTAAGATCCATAACTCCCTGCTCGAGTATGCTATATGGACGTTCTAGTACTTTTCGGAAAGCTTAGATGATGTACTTCAACTTTGATGTTTAACATTAGACCTGGTTCAACTTGGATCATGGAGAAAAACAGCCTTGAAGTTGGGACATTGTGCTGAAAAATGTCAATTTTAACTTTTTAGCCATTTTGATCCAAGCATAACTCAAAATCCTTAATGAATTGGACTTAGGTCTAGTTGAAGTTTTTGTAGAGGGTAATGAGGGCTACAAATCAAGCTTTGGATGGGGAAAAATGGCTTTGTGGTTTAGGAGTTATGATCCTCCAAAGTTGGTACCCTTGCCACTCTTTTTCATAACTTAGAAAAATTTCTAAGTTTTTATGGTTACCCCTTTTACAAGTTATCCCACTTTCTTTGATTTTTCTTGATGAATGATGATTCCAATCACACATTAACATCATTTTAGGGTTAAAAAACCATTTTTATGAAAAATCTCAAAAAGTCAAAGTTTGACTTTTGTGCACAGTTGACTTTTTATCAGATGAATTCCAAACTGTGCGATTCTTCAGGAAATCATGTCCTTGACCTAAATCAAAATTGATGGACATGTTCCATGGGTGTTATAGGGTGTATTTAATCGTGTCCCACGGCTTGGGAGCATGTCCTGGTCAAAAGTCAAAGCTACAGTTGACTTTTCTCGCGAAACCCTAACTGTGGTTCAGATGAAAATGAAACTTGTTGCTCAAGCTTCTTGGGTCAATCCATTGTTGCAAATGGATCAACGTGGTATGTTGGAGACCCTCAAATCATGTCTTGAGGTCTTGGCTCATGATTTGTCCCAAAAGTCAACTTAGGGGTGAATTAGGTCAAGAAACCCTAATTCCTGATTTTTGATGTATGCATCCCCTGAGGCTAAATTGACTTGATGATGGGGTTTATGATGTTTCATGGAGAATTTTAGGTTATGCTTTGAAGCATTGGCTCATGCCCAGAGGAAAATTTCCATCTGGAGGCCCTAGTCGACCAAACCCTAATTTGGTGACACTGGCGATCCTGAGGCTTGATCCACCTAGAAGGGAGCAAACTTGTGCTTAATCCTTGAAGTGGGAGTCCTCTTGATCCTTTGTGGATATTTGAGAGGCTAGACAAGTTGAAGATCATGTCATTCCTTGATTGATCCTTTGTCTAAGAGCTCTGTGAGGGCTTGAAACCCTAAATCCTGTTTGTAGTGAATGCTCACCCACCTTTGGGGAGACTAATGAGGTATGATGGTCCATCCATATTGTGCTGATGATTTGCACAATGATGGGAAATCTTAGTGGTCAAAATTTGGGGTTTGACACCCGGCAACGGCGCCATTTTGTTGAAGCTAGAATAGCAGCAAGCAAAAATATATAAGTAACCCAGTTTTGTCGCCCGGTTTAAAGCGTTGGAAAGCTTATTCAATGCTTTATTCAATAATGGCAAGATATCCTTGATTGAATACCTGCAAAAATAAATGTAAATCAATTAAACTTAATGATATTTACACGATAACGCAATATATACACTCTAACATAAAGTAAACGTATTTACAAACAAATAGGGGTTTATTCGAACGATATCAACAAAAAGTATCGATAAGTGCAACAAAACTTATATACAAAAATAGGTACATTTTGCACTTATCAGCTTCTCAAACATAGTCTTTTGCTCTTCCAGCAACTATTGTTCATAACATAATAACACAATAGTTTGTCTTCAACAATTTCACCTGTCACAAAGTCTTTGTCAGCTTCAAAAACATCTGACACTCTGTCATATTCAGCAGGTAACACCAACACGATGCCGCGATGATAAAGTTTTCACCATAGTTGCCGTAGACCATCTCATCCTCTGGTGAAAGAGTATACTCGGGCTCTTCCTCATCTGACTGGGGAGTGTATTCATGTTCTTCCTCATCTGACTGAGAGTGTATTCAGGTTCTTCCTCATCAATCAGGGGAGTGTACTCTGTGGTCTGGGTTGATGCTACCTCCTTTTTCTCCCGACGGGTCAACATTTATGGTCAGCGTCTAGCACCACGATTTTTTCCTTCTCGTCGAGCCTTCCTTTTGGATAGTGCCTTTTCTACCCAGGAGTTTTGACAGGTTTCAACTGTGATGTTGAAGCCTCTCTCTCAGCTTTCTTGTTCCTATGATAACGCCTCCATTGCGTTCTTGTCATGGGGTTTTTCCCTTTGTAATTAGGAGAAACCACATCGCCTTTAGGTCCAATTCTTTTCTCTGGATTTTTCGCTTCTGTCTCCAAATTAATTACTCTCCACTTTGGCCTCTTGTCCCCTTCTAATTTACTAGTTCCACCCATTTTTCTTGCGGGGTGTCTGCCGGAGGACGAAAGGTCTTTGGTCGAGGCTGCTGGAATTATCTCATGAACTTTTCCTTTCGTCGAGGGGCTCCCCTTTTGTCAAGCACAAATCTTGGAATGAGATGTTTTCCTCCTTCCGACACTTTCTCCTTGTTTGTTTCATACTTTTTCGCAGCTTTCTCATCAAAGACAACATTGCATCTTGGACATAGCACAACCTTCGACCCTCTCACTCTGCATTTTTCCTGGAAATCAGTCAGATCTTCTCCATCTTAAGGATAGACTACCCTCAATTCATCTTCAGTTTTCATGTCGAGACCATCAGTAGTCTCGACCATCATGCACTTATACGATTCAGCATACGGGGCTTCGCCAAAACCATCAGTAGCTTCGACCATCATGCGCTCAAAAGTTTCAGCATACAAGGCCTCCTCAACCTTCAAAGGATCCGTATCCACCTGCATCTTTGGCTTTTCGCCAAATTGAAGCCTGCCTTCTTTCAAAGCCTTTTGCACTAAAACCCTGAAAAGAACACTTTGAGTTGTTTTATGACCAAGAAAATTATGAAACTTACAGAACCCTTTTTTTTTATTTTGCTTTAATGGGGGATTTTTTAGGCCCCGAGGCACAATAATTTGACCATCATTGACTAACAAATCAAATATTTCATCACATTTAGATACATCGAAAGTATAAGTTTTTGCAATGAATTTATCTATTTTTTCAGTTTTGACGGGATTTTTCCCGTTTGATGGTTTCAACAATTTACAAGTGTAGGGAGGTTCTAGCTTGAGCTCAGCCACGTTGACCTCGCTTTTGTCGACGAGCTCTTCGTCGTCAGAAGAGTATGTGTCTACTGCTACATAAGACACTTTCTCTTTCTTATGGTATTTACCAGTTCTGGCATTTTTGGCTTTCAGTCACTCGATTTATCGAATTCTATCAGCCATTTGGGCCATGTCTCTAAGGTATTAAGTGTCTAACTTTTTCCTGATAGAATAATCTAGATCGCTTGTAGCTATCTCTACTAACTCGTGTTCAGGGACTTGAGTAAAGCATCTCTCTTTCAAAAGTCTTAACCTGTTGAGGTATTGACCGGCTGACTCAGCGGTCTTTCGTTTGACGCTGGTCAACTCTTTCAAACTTATCTTCGATTGTTTCATGTAGAATTATTCGTGGAACAATCTCTCCAACTGTTCCCATGTATGGACGGACTGTGGAGGTAGTGTTGTGAACCAAGTGAACGTGTTTTTTGTGAGGGAACTTGAGAAGTATTTCATTTTTAAATCCTCATTGTTTGCTATGTCCCAAGCTTCGGTTTGATACATGGCAACGTGTTCGACAGTGGACTCTTCGGTGTCCCCAGCGAACTTGGTAATCTTAGGAACCTTCCATCCCCTAGGAAATTTTGTCTGCGAGACAAAATCCGGTAATGGGGACGAATACGTTGGCCTTTGAAGGCCAGGGTTCACACCGATTTAAACCATGATTCGCTCGACAATGGTTTCTAGGTTTTTTTCCCTAGCCATTGCATCCTGTCGAACCTGCCTGACCATGTGGTCGGGATATTGGTTTCTATTAACCAACACGACGGGAGGGCGTTGAGCGACCCTAGGTATTGGTTTGACCACCTGGGGTTCTTGGTCAATTGTCTCGTCGAACCTCTCTTCGTGTCGGACTGGTACCTCTGGTTGAGGTGGGGTCATCTGTCGAATTTGTGCCCTAAGAGCACCTAAGAAATCACCTGTTCTAGTCATCTGAGTTGCCAGTTCTTGGTAACTCTGAGTCGAATCCTGAATTAATAGCCTAAGTATGGTTCTCATTTGCTGAGCTAGCATATGGACCATTTCGTGATTACTTTCGTCCATCTGATGTCTCTTAACCGCGACAGAACTTGAAGTGAAAGTTGGGATTGCCTGAGATGGAAACCCTAGCCCTGTGGTTCGACCGAATTGGTTTCCCATAGGTCCTAATCCATGGTAACGCAAGAACGTTGAGGATGAGTTTTCGTCAAATGTCGAACCGCTACTATGTATACTTGCCATCAACTCAGTTGGCATTCCAAAGCCTCGATCCCTACCATACATCGACAATTTGAAACTGGGCATATATGGCCCTGAAGTTCCAACCACCGTCGATCTTAGAACTTCAGGCCGACGTGGTGATAGTGTTGGTCCACTGTGGGCAGTCGAAACCGCGTCCATAGTGTTAGAACCAACATCAGTTGTTTCTAACATAATTGTATTTCCTCCTGAGGCTTGCTCCTCGTTTGGACTAGTATTTCTTAGATCTACCATTTTCTTACCACTGCATAATTGCATCTACTTAATACAAACGGGTCCCACTAGGCGTGCCAATTTGTTCGACCGAATTTCTTGCGAACAATCTCTAGCCTCTTGTTAAAGGTTACTTGCAGGATCAGCTACAAAATCCTAGACTTAGTGTTAAGTATGGAATGTTTATTTAAGTGTTTTGGGTTGGAAATGGTGGACGAAGAAACTGAATGAATCTGTGTTCGTGCAACTAAGATAAATAAAATGAGAGAAAAAACAAGACAAAAAATGGAAATGAAAGTGAATTGAAAAGAAACTTATAATGTAAATTGATTAAACATAAGTTGGACTCATGCATACATTTGTGTAGAAATGACTCGTTTCTCTAAGACGCTGGTACTTTGAGTATTTTCTTTGCAATGTTACAAAATGCGACCCTTGAACTGAAAACTAAATTCTACTTAAATAGGCATAAAAAATAACTGCTACTTTGCTGTTGACTATTCACAGCTTGCCACACGTCCATCCATGCACACCCACTTCTTGTGTAACTTTCCACGTTCTCATCAGTTGCAAAACTTACTCGTTTTGGCTTGCCTTCAATCTTAGTCAGAATGGTTGTTAGTCGAGCATGCTTCGACTTCTTTCTGACGGGTTGTCCGTCGAGCTTGCTTCAACTTCGGTCTGAAGGGTCCTCCGTCAAGTTTGCTTCGACTTCTTTGTTTGTGATGCCAAACTTCTCTTTGACTCACTTTTCTTCCCTTAGTCGAAATTTACTAACTAACACCTTTACAAATTTACCGTTGCACTGTAAAATAGAAGAATCAAGTTGTGTAACTCCCTATACCTTTATTAATAAGATAATCATGCATCACTCGAATAAATACAATTACTACTATTTTTTTATAGGTCATACGGTTTTGTCCAATATGATTAGTGGTTGTTTTTCAAGATTGGACTAGTAAGTTTTTTTAATTTATTTTATTTTAATACACAACCAATAAATCAAATAATATATATTTAGTCTTTCAATCTTTATATTAGATTTGATGTATTTTTGTAAAGTTTATTTCTCAATAATCGATGGAAGAATAAAAAATAATTAAAAGTTATTTTTTTATTTTTCTTATAACTTTCAAATGAAACATATAATCTAATTTTCAAAGGAAAGAAATTTACACTGGCCATTTATAATCATATTCTCAACTATATATTAAAAATATATATTTTCATGGACTAACTTAAAACTAGGAATGTATTCCTAATTTGAAGGACCGGTCTAGCATGACTAACTTTATGAAATGGATGGTGAGAGTAACATGACTAACTGTATGCCAAAAGAAATACTAACATGTCATGTCATTTTATAAGAGGAACCCAAGGTGTACATTTGCCCAAATAATATATCACCAATTATTCATAATGGTCCTAATAAATTTCATTTTCATTAATTTATTTGCTATTATTTCTAAAAAAACTAGCAAAATATTAGTAAAATTACTATTTTATAAATTTGATGATTAAATGTTCCACTACGTAATTTGGAGAAGAAAATGGCGATTTTTGTAAATTCCATCTATTTGTGTCAACCCTTCTTTCATTCCCCTACTTCCCCTATCCCATGCAAAGAATGCCAATTTTAGTATTCTAACCAATCCATTTCACTTACTTTTTTAATTATAATTTCTTTTTTTGATAGTGATATCACACCTTTTCTTTTTTTCCACCTAAAATAAAAATAATAATCTACTAGTTCAGGTTACAACCGAGTCAACAACGCCCCACACAGCTAAGAACCAGCCGCAGAAGTAACCTCCTCTCACATCCCAATTTAGACTAAAAACTTTAAAATTAAAATCTTTAATTTGTCTTTTGATTTTAATATAGAATACAATAATTCTAAATTATTAACTACAGAAATACAACAGCTATCTTTTAACCTTTACTTATCCATATGTTACACGGTTAAAATCTGTCATCGACTTTGTCTTTATTCGCCATCTTCGTACACGTGTACGGTTATCCTTTAATTTCCGTGAACCATTATATTTCAATTTATCGTATCCGAATATTCGTTTTCGAATGACACAAGGGATAGACATCGAATTCGAATGAATTCAATTCAACTTCTGTATTGAAATTCAAATTCTCGCCGACGATATCGCGTACAAATTCTCGCGTATCTTTCGTAATCGTTATCTCAATTATTTATTTATAATAATAAATTTAGAAAAATAAATAATTGAAAACGTTAACAGTGTTCTCCGTTTTTATGGGACACCTATAAATACCGTCCATCTCTTCTTACTACAAGGCAATCTCCATTGAACACTTTCATTCTCTCTAAAGTTTCATTTTCATATTTATATTTTATCTTCATCAATGGCGTTTAAGAAAACCCTAACTCAGCGTCTGTTAAACATCACCAAAATGTCGTCGCAATCTCTCTCAAACTGTCGCATTTCCTCTTCTTCTCTTCAATCTCGGATCCCTTCCACCACCGCCAAGCGCGACATTGATCCGGAGCCCGGAGACGACGGTGTTTTCCGTAGATTTCTCCATAAGAGTGCTGGTTTCTTACCGGAGATCCGATCTCCGCATCCTGCCGGGGATGGTCTCATCCAGAAACTCCGGGAGATGGACATTGCGAGAAACCGGATCCGTTTGGACGGGTTAACTCCTCCGGAGAAGGAGGAATCGGGCGTGGAAGTCCAAGATGTTCGGAAATTGTTGAGAGCGGCGCAGCTTGAAGCTGTGAAGTCGAAGCTGAGGAAGATCCCGCAGAATTGCGTGACGTATTCGGACTTTATTCAAATGTGCGGCGAAAATTGTTCCGATCAAGAACAAGCGAAGCGGATCGCGAAAATACTGGACGATTCCGCAACTGTAATCATCTTAGGCGACGTCGTTTTTCTGAAACCTGAACAGGTAAATTTAATTTCATTTTCTATTAAACTTTAATTTATTTTTATTATTTCAATTTTGTTTTTTATTTTGTTTTATATGTTGCGCTGTGTTGTTCTGTATTAATTTGTGGGCTGATACAGAGTGGTTCATGATGGAGAATAATACTATTAAGATCCAAAGATAGGTTTCTGAACTTTCTATCGATCGGCGCATACTTTTGTTGATTAGTTAGGTTTAATTTTAGGCGGTGAATTTGAGATGGCTGAAAACTGATGAGGTTTTGTGGTTATTTTTTCTTTACTTTTGAACAGGAAATTGAGAGTTTGTTGTTTGCTGAGATCTAAAACGTGAAAAGGATTCTCCGTTTGAGATGGTAAATTAAGGGCTGCCGAAAGCCCTTACTCTTTCACACCTACCTCTATTCAAGGGGGATTTTTTTTTTATTTTTTTTAAATATTTTTTTTATTATTAGTTATAAAAAATTTGCTTTTTATTTTTACATATCCATGATAATTAAGATCCTGACTTGGTCCAGCTCATCAATTGGAATTTCCATGGATAAAAATGAGTCTTTTTTTCTCGCAATATTTAAAGTTTTTATTTTTTATTTTATTTTTCAGTAACATTTAATTATTGGTAAATTTGACAAATTTTTAAGTTAACTATTCTCATATATGGTCTAGATACATCAATTGGTTAACAAACTATAAAAAATCAATTTTAGAAGCCAGGGAGATGAATTTTTATTAATTATACTCCCTTATCCTTGGTTAATAAAATTAATTTTAATATTTTTTTGGGGACTATTAAATGAATGTGAAGAATAAATAATTGAGCACTTATTACAATCTTATCTGAATTATACTTAAAAAGCTAATTTTTTTAGAATAATAATATAAATTTTTAATAAGTTTAACTAGTCAAAATTCCTTTTATACATTTATGAATAACTTATTACTTAAATTATAGTCATATTTATATAAAAATTGTTGATACTTGACATAGTTATACTTGTTTTTTTGTTGACAATGTTGATTCATATTTTTTATTTTTATGTTATTTATTATGATTGTCGCATGGCGAAAAATTCTGCGACAAGTCTTAGATTTGTGACAAGGTGTGTATGTCACATTATATTGCACGCTAGCTATGCGACAAGGTGTTTGTATTATTTCAATTCATAGATTTTGGCCAAGTTGAATATCGCTGACACAAGCTGAGGCTACTTCCTGGAATCCCGTAACTTTATTGTACTCCCTCCGTCCCAAATTATAAGTCACTTTGTCAAAAAAATTTGTCCCAAATTATAAGTCACCTTACATTCCCAATGCAATATAAATGACATCTTCCCCAATATACCCTCAAATATTTATTATTATTTATTCTTTCAACTCTTTTAATTTCTCTCTCCTATATAATTATGAGGGGCATTACTGTAAAGTTATACATAATTTGTGTTTCCCATAAAGTAATAATTAAGTTTCTTAATTTGTGTGAAAAGTCCAAAACGTCTTATAATTTGGGACGGAGGGAGTATATGTTTTCTCTATCTTGCTACCTGCTCTCCATTTGCAGATTTTATTTATTTTCTCTTTCTTTATGGTGGGGCAGCAGAGAATCATGAATACATGTTCATAAAAGTTAGGACCTTCTTGAATGAGGGATTCTTTTAGTTTATCTCCTTTATTTTAATTGAATACACGTTTGCTTTTTATTTTATTCAAGTCAATTTGTCTGATCCTAGCCAAGTTGTGTAAAGATTACAAATTGATTTAGTATTCTTTTCTTTTATGCTTCTTTTGGGTACAAATATCATTGCCAAAGTTTTACTGTCATTAAAGCAAAGGTTGAGAGTAAAAAACAAATACAGATTGAGCTATGTTTACCCAAACTCTCAAATTTCTGATGCAGGTAGCAAAAACAATCCAGGCTCTCCTCCCTGTACCAGGTCAAAAACCTAACAATGCAGAAACAAAAGAGCTTGAAGAAATGGAGAAAGTGAAAGCTGCTATTGACAGCAAAGCTGACACAGGGGTTCGCCGTGAGCTCTGGGGCGGACTCGGCTTTCTGATGGTACAGACAGCAGCATTCATGAGGCTCACATTCTGGGAACTTAACTGGGATGTAATGGAGCCCATATGCTTTTATGTGACCTCAATGTACTTCATGGCTGGCTACACATTCTTCCTGAGAACATCAAAAGAGCCTTGCTTTGAAGGTTTCTATCAGAGCCGTTTCAGAACTAAGCAGAAGCGTTTGATGAAACTTCACAAATTTGATATTGCAAGGTATAATCAACTCAAAGATGCTTCGCCACTAGCGTCATCTTCTGAGTTGAATTCAACTTCTGTTCATCCATTGAACCAATTTCAGAGAACTTTTTAACCTGTATAGGTCGTTGGTTGGTAATATCAGTAACTGTATGCGATGCGATGATTTCTAAGACAGTAACAAAAACCGTAGTAAAATGAAAATGATATCACGAGGGTGAGATAGAATTAGGTGCGGCTTTATGTACAATAGTTACTGAGTTTTTTTTTTTTGCATTTTTGTTTAACAACATATTAACCTTTTTGAATACTTTGCAATCATCCGAGCCAAAGAAGCTTGGGTGAACTCTAACACAGTCTAAACAAAGTTTCCTTAATTAACTTTACCGTCAAATTTGTACATATATCTACTTGCCATTACATCAACCATAGACAGTTCTAGATACAACCATAGACAGTTCTAGATACACAAGTTGCAAAAACTAAACATCCCCATGCTCAATCATCAAGTACACTATATGCAATGCATTTGGGAAGGTGAACACTCCCCCACCCTTTGAATTTTTTTGGTATGGTACCTAACATCTAAACAATCCATGTCATGTCTGTTTATATTTAATTAATTAAAATGGTAAATTGATTTTTGTTTTTAATATTCTGTTAAAAATCCAACAAAATTTAAAGGCTGTGATAGAATTCTGCTAAATAAACAAAATCGAATATTCTTTAAAACTAGTAGGAGCTAATACTGTTGTCATTTGTACGTGTAATTTTTTTTCACAAGTAATTTATTTTAGGGTTAAATATGTTTAAGGTCCCTATAAATATCTCACCTTTTAAGATTGGTCCCTCTAAAATTTTTCTTCAAACATTGATCCTTCAAAAATTTGCCGTTTTCAAATGTAGTCCCTGACGTTAATTTCATCTAACGGAAAGTGACGTGGCATGCCAACTGTGCAAATTTCATTTCATTGACCAGTTAAAAAATCATTTTTTATGTTAAATGCATTTTCCTCCTTCTCTCTCTCTCACTCCTCTTCTTTTTTGCTATGTTTGCGTTGTCTTTGTTCTCGTTCTTCTTCTTCATCCTCATCCTCCTCTTCTTTTTTGCTATGTTTGCGGTGTCTTTGTTCTCGTTCCTCTTCCTCCTCTCTTTGACCTTGACTTTGTTCTTCTTCTTCTTGCAACTCAGGACTGATAATGTGAAGACCGTCCTCTACTTTTACGATTTGACCCCTTTCGTCCTGTGGAGATTGTAGTTTTTCTTGGCTGTATCCTCTTTGGTGTTGAGTGAATGTGCTAAAAACTCTGTGCTGAAGCCACTCAGCACACTGTTACCTTCGTTTTGTTCCTCAGATCCCTCCTCTTTTTGTTGTTGTCCACCTCTGCGTCTAATGGGGGAACTGTGTCTTGGTTGATGTTGTTCGTGTTGTTTTTCCTGTGTTTCGGGGAACTCTGCCTCTGGGTTTCCGCCAAGGTACAATACCTGCAAACACATAATTCAGTAGAAAATGTGATACGTTAGAAAAGTTTATAAGTCTCTTCAACAGCATCACAATATCAAATTTTGGATAATGTAACGTATAGTTATACAATTTCTTACTCTGGGGGTTGAATCGAGCTGGTTTAGAGTGTTGGAAGTGTCGAGAAGACTAATGGCAACAAGAGGTTCATGACCATGGTTATAGGTCCAGTAAGGAATTCCAGGTGGAATGGCAATGACATCACCTTTAGAGAAGCGCCGAATCTTCTGGTGGCTGTCACGTTGTTGCTGCTTCTGTCTAGATTGTGAGCGTGGTTCTTCGTAAGTTTCAGGACAACCAGGAACTGCAAGCCCAAGTACTCCCTTCCCTACATAGAAGAAAAAACATAAACAATTATAAAACAATTCAACAAGTATATATAATAATGAATATTTAATCATTATGTAAATTTGATCATATAATAAAACCTTGGATGATATAAATCAACTGTGGAGATGGTGAATAAGAAGGCAAGTGAAGGCCATTAGGATCAATGGTTGAACCTGTCTAATTCAGAGTGATGTGCTAAACACGCTGTGGTGAAGAGCAGCAAGCAGAGGGAAAATAGAGAGTATTTGGCCATTGTGATTAGTAATGAGAGCTTGCTGGATGAATTGATGAAGCGAAGAACCTGCGGTGTGGTTATTTATAGGGATGGGAGAAGGGTGAAGGAGGGACACGTAAAGATGACACTAATCACCATGCATGGTTTCCAATTCCTAATAGCTTACACCTCTCAAATGATGATGATGATGATATATATGTTCAGTGACAGCACAAAATGAATATTTGTTGCTACCCTTACATATGTAGTCCTCATCACTTCATGTAAATGGTCCCCATGCACTCTGTCTCTATTCTTTACATATCATTACTTTACATTTTAATAAAATTCAATTACACTCTTGCAGATGTACATTTAGATATATGTATAAAATGAACATTCAAAAATTCAATTTATATCACTCCTGTATTTTTTAAAACACATGATCACCCTACACTGTCATGCCTGCATTTATGTTTCCTTTAAGTTGGTACTAATTTTTTACATCATTATCTTAAAAAGTTATAAGGGAAAAAAAATACAACACCATCAAGTTACTTGGATTGCAAATGCAATACATACTAATTTCTATTCAAAACTACAAACTGAAAAGATATATATGTAAATAGCTACCATTTCAAACTAATGGCTAAATCTAGTAGAGCTTCTACTTGACATATAGTTTGTTGCTTCTCTTGTTGTTGTAATCTATTTGCAACTGATTCAGGATCAAACTCTTGTTCATTTTCTTCTTCGTCATGCTACGAACGAACCTCTTGCAGCAATTCATCCACCTCCCTTACAAAGTCGATTTCAAGTGATGGTCGCAATGGCCCGTGATGCTGATATTATACAATATTGGAAACAAAAGAATCAGAGATTTCAAACAGATATGAACTCAAAACAGAGAAAAATGAAGAAGAGGAGTGAAGAAGAGTGAAGAAGGATTGTGTGAGAGAGAGAGAGAAATGAGGGTAGAAAAAAAGGTGGAGAGGGAAAGAAGAAGAGAAGTGAGAGAGAGAGAAGGAGGAAAATGCATTTAACATAAAAAATCATTTTTTGACTGGTCAATGAAATGAAATCTGCACAGTTGGCATGCCACATCACTTTCCGTTAGATGAAATTAACGTCAGGGACTACATTTGAAAACGGCAAATTTTTGGAGGATCAATGTTTGAAGAAAAATTTTAGAGGGACCAATCTTAAAAGGTGGGATATTTATAGGGACCTTAAACATATTTAACCCTTTATTTTATACCGTTAACAACCAATAAAACTCATAATTTTCATTTCATATAATAAACTTCAAAATTATTTAATATAAGTAAGGCCACATGGAAAAATATTCAAACTATTAATCTAAAACAAAGTTGCTGTCTTTAAAGTTAATAAAAAAAAATTGATAGTGTTTTCTTTGGACTAAATGGAATTCTGGTAGGTTAAATAGGATTATGGTGTCCGATGGTTGGTGGGATATGTGAGGTTTGATTTCTCAATGGACTTTCTTTAGAGATGTCTTTTACTAGTCCATAGGTATTCCAATTAACTATGGATTTGCAAGTTTTTTAGATTTAATAATTGTAGTGTTATATGTGTGAAGTGTCTTAAATTAGGGTGTCTCGTCCAAGAGCAGTACAGTACCGCTTAAGCGATGATTTATGACGTGTGTAAAGGCGTTAGCTAAGAGAGAGGTAGTCCACCATCACTCTTGATAAGATAAGTGTCAATAACTTAAACGGGAGGGACAATCATTGCCAAATAGGGTTACCCAAATCTTAGGTCAAAAAGACCTCTATAAATACACATAACTCAGTGGACGACATGACAAATCATAACTTATACTAACCACACCCTTCATACGCTATAATGCCTGGTATAATATATACCTAGAATAATACTATACAAGTATTTTATTTGGTACTGACACCATCACAAGTGCCTATTGGCATAATTCACATACTTGACCATTACTAAACACAAATACAATCTATGGTACAAGATATGGAAACTAGCCAAAACAATAAAAACTAAGATCAATATACAATATCCTCAATTGTATACAACAAATACACAGCGGAATACTAAAGTCAGGCTTCTCTTGAAACATCCAAACATAGTTCCACTTGTAAATCAAACCTATAATCAATGCCTGAAAAAAAATAACAACAATAATGTGGTGAGATGTTAATCTCAGTGAGTTCTCTCTCTTATGGATTCTCCCGGCTTTACTGGGTTCTAGCCAAATCCTAACTCAAATCAAGGGGAAGGAAAATGACATTGAGTTCTCAATCTCACACTATAAGGAAACACGTTATTGAGTCCGTTAACTCAAAATTTATCACTATCGTCAACCCTATCAAGGCATCCCTTCTTCCCGTCCTCTTCTACGTCTAGAAGTCGGAACGAGTCATGGATCCTCGTAGATTACTTGGCATACGAGATGGATTCGGAACTAAGGGACACATTATCACCTTAATTCGTCACTTTACACGGTCCCTTTCACCGTTACAAGTCTCTTTACCCGTAGGCTCTATTCGTACTATAACATTGGGAATCAAACCTACCAAGTAATCGTGCATTCATTCTAGAGGAGCTCGTTACTCATGAAACGACACATAATGGGGAATGATTACGATTTCGTGATTTCACATACAACCATAATTGTATTCAACAATTCTAGGCCACAATAGCCTTTAGGTCTCTTTTGTCTTTAGGCCTCTTTTGTCTTTTCTCAATAAATATTACAATTACACGTGTTCCATACTAGTGTCTTATTCTTTCTATATCATTCGGTACTGGACACACGCCTCGGCCTCTTCTGCACGAGCGTCATCATTAAGTTATTTATCAATTTCCTAGCTTATTACTAGGTTCTAATATGTTCATAGTAAGGTTTCCTCACTCTACCTATTTCATATTTTAACATGCATATTCTCTCAATCATGTTTAGCAACAATTGATTACACATAGCATAATACAATTTGCATCTTAGAATTACATATAATAATTCAATCATAAGTCACAAAACTCTTGGTTTCCCTCCAATCATTTAATCGGGTACCGAAATCGATACTTTTCACTTTTATCCCGTAGGATATTTCCACAGCTTTTCGTCGGTACCAAGATCACCTCGATCGGAAGCACGGTTCAAAAGATATTAATTTTCTAAAATATTTTTCAAAACACAACAGTGGTAACCGATTACCCTATAATGAGTAACCGGTTACGCATTCTCCTTGCGCAGACAGTGGCCAAAATTCAATTGGGTAACTGGTTACCTCAGAATGAATAACCGGTTACTCAGTTCATTTTCTGCATAAAAACTATAATTTTTCTGCATGTAATCGGTTACCCTATAATGAGTAACCGGTTACCACTGAGTCTGAGACCTAAAAACCTGTTATTTTCAGCATCAAAACCCAATGGAACATCATCAAAATTCATGGAAACTTCATAGCAAGTATCAAACATCCATATTCCATATAACCCACACATATTATGCATTCTATTCCAAATATTAACCATAGCAACCAACATTTAGCATGATTAATCCAATTTCACCATTTAATTCAAGTTCTAACCTAAGTTTCTATACTTAGGGTTCTAACTAGAACTCACCAACAACAAGATGAAGGAGATGAAGATGATGTTGGATTGATTGATGAAGAAGAGATGATGATGATCCAAGCTCTTGTTCTTCTCTAGGTTTCTCTTCTTCTTTCCTTTCCCCCTCCTTCTCTCTACTTCTTCTTCTTCTTACTTACTATCTCTTTCTCTTTTCAATATATATATATATATATACTTATTATATAATATACTCCAATAGAGTAAAATATCTCTGATTGATATTTTAACGTCTCACACCAATTAATCAATCAATAGAGTTACCATAAAATCCTCTCTTGGACAAATAATTATTGATCTGTCTCTTCAGAGCTCAACAGTTTCTCTATTAATCTCAATTGACAATGCATATAACACTTAGAGGATCCCATTAATCCGATTATCCAAAGATAGAGTACACAAAAGATCATCTGATCTCATCTGATGTCCAATTGAGCATTTAGATAATATGGGGCATTACACTCTCCCCCCCTTAAATTGAAATTCGCCCCCGAATTTCCTCTATTCGACAATAACCACAACTTGTATCATTGTTTTAGATTCACACTTAACTTTACCTCCGTTAAAATTTCTGACGTATTCCAATTCCAATTTGGCTTCTCATACCAAAATCCTTATTTTCACAATTCATCAAACTCCACGTCCTTAGTCATACTCTTATTCCAATATCTAGTTAACTTCTAACTTTGCTTTTTCCATAACTCGTCTGTTGTTCCATACAAAACATTGGGTCGCATCTTACTTCAGAAAGAATGTACCATTCGACATTCCTCTACCGAGTCACAACAAAACCGTAACACCTTATCTTGGTTCAGGATAACAAACACTCATCAAATTCTCATGGGGTAATTCGATGATTCATTAACTTCATGCAATCATCGACGATTTATCCTTTCATAAATCCTTCAACGTCTAAAACTATTTCATGATTAATCAAACGACTTCTTACCAGTCCCACTTGGTCTGATGCTATACATTGTACTCATCACATCCGATATTTTGTCTCTTTCATATCACACCAAAATAACACGCTCAGGACAAGTTCTTCTTATTTCCATACTTATAAGTAACAATCTTCCAAATTTCCATTATTCTGACTGAACTCTTTCATCTGCTATATTCAACTGCACAATCCGAAATCTCCCAATGGAATACTACAATTCTTAAGCATTACCAGGTAGCTACCGCCGGTGGAGAAACACACTTATCCACTGGGGTTCTTATTAACAAACAGTACAAAAAATTTATCGGCGTCCTATAGTGGAAAAATTTCCTTTCCAACACACAATATTATAACATCTGTCCAACACTCTCCAGACGATAAGGCACAGAATGTACACTGCTACAACCATAACATATACAACTCCGAAATCCACTCTAACTCGAATAATACATCCAAAATAGCTTAACAACTTTCATTTCTAGTTACCACTTATTAAAACTTAACCCATCCAAGGCACAATTTTGAGTTTTCATACTACTCACACTTTCGAAGACCATGCCACGTTTCTCAATTGAATCCAATTTTCTCATTCGTTCTGTTCCATATACAATTCAAGTTACAGGCCTAACTTCGGAACGTCCAATTCTCACTCTTACTTGGAAGGATAACCTTCAAATTTCCTCTTCTGGGTAAATACAACTGTACACACCTGGTACCACTCTCACAGTCTAAATCCGATGTCATGAACTCACAGAAGATAACAATTACTAACTCTGACCAACCGTTCATATCTCACTAACACCAAAAATTACATTACCGAAATGATCTGTACAAGATCAATACTTCGTGAGTATCCTTTAACTTCGTCCTTAAGACCTTCAACAGTAACGACAACAATACGCCTAAGACTTTCTCAAAGTCAAATTCCTTTGTCATCTAAACAAATGATCGACGAAGTAACACCCTTCCAGAAGTTCCGGTTTCAAAAAACAAATCCTCTTTCATTTACTTACAATCCCTTTTTCCATTCACACAATACTCTCCAATCGGAGCAACATAAGGTAATAAAACGCAGATGATAGTTCCTAAGGGATTTCACAATTTATACATATGTTAATCGATTACTCGTCTGAGCTAATCGGTTAACTCCTCAAAATTCAGTGCAAAGCTCCATCCTTGCACGTGTTAATCGGTTAACCCCATTGTGTTAATCGGTTAACACTGCTGCAAAAGCTGAAAAACCAATTTCTTTTAATTCCAAAACCATCCCTACTCAAAACCATCAATCCGGTTCGTACCGACTCGCGATATCATTCTCAACTCGCGGCTTCTTAACTTGTATAACATTCACTAGCCATGATTCACTCAAGGTAATACCGAACAAAGTTAAAACATGCGGATGACACACTCCAACTAAGTGACAAGGAAAAATTCCAAATTCTGACGCGGTTACACAATAAATCTTCGACAGGATAGTTCATTTTCTGCTCAAACAACTACTCTAGCTGAAAGCCAATAATGACGACATCCTAGGGTTTTAACCACAATTCATACTTGATTCATCCACAAGCAAAACCCAACACGCAGCCATTATACGATACCATAAAAATGGCAGACATAACATGTCAAGCATACAACCTTGTTCTCTCACTTGAACTCCTTGGTGAGAGTTAAAACAACAACATTCTTAGTCCAACAAAAGGTAGATTCTGAATATTCCGATTATTCACAAATACAGAAGTTTCTCTATACTTGAAAATAAATCAGGGTAATGCATCCTCTTGAAGAACCTTTCCATCACTTCGTACACATTAACCGGGATTTATTACCCTTCATTATCCATTGCACATTCCCCTTACCAAATTACTTAATGGAAGATTCGCAACCGACAATCCTCATCAACTATTTACAAAACTCTTCCAGTATAAACCGTTCCATGATTTACACTTAGTCCATACTAAGTTCTGATTTGCTTTTCGTTGATTTACCGCAATCTTGCTTCTTAGAATATAATACTCACTGTTCCACAAAGTACGTCCCTTCACACTTGTCTCAAGACTAGGAATCCATCACGCACACTTGTGACCACGGTGCTATCACTACGCTTGTTCTTAATACCAAGGTGTAACTTTCTCATTTCACATCATACTACTAGGATTCTCATGGGTGAACCATCCCTGATTACACTTCCTTAACTGTAGGTTTATCAACACCTTAATAACTATCACACAATCGTCCAAAATACGTTGCGTTATCACTTCCTCATAACGTACTGTTAATACCGTTTTCCACACCGCGTTTACTTCGCTCTCCATTGCAATCCTCTTAGGTCCAAATATAAAACCATTTTACTAAGATTCCCTTAGATCCAAGGTACTTACTGTGTTTCTTAATACAAACTTCTTCTGGTCTGTATCACTACATTATCCGTTACTAAATGAAGCTCATTCTTTCTTCAACACAATACCTTATACTATTCCTTGGGTAATTTAACAATTCCAAATTGGTCTCTTACTGAATACAGAAATCCTAATGTAACATCTCGAACTTAATCTCTCTTCATATCTGAAGATACATAATTTATCTCCTACTCTTCGTCCGGCACATACTTGTTTCACTCGAAGCATGTAAACACATCCTTGTGTTCCTTCTCACATTTCTCTACTACTTTAGGTCCTCATACAAGTCGAACGTCCTTAACCCTCAACTTTTAACCAGTCGGAAGATATTGTTCCGAACACACTCCTTAAGGTATTCTCGTCCATTCAAGATACTATTGCGACCTTAGAACAGAAACACCAACAATTATCTCGCTTCCGGACCTTACGTCACACATTCCACAAAACAACTTTTCTTTTTCACGGAATGAGATTACTTGAAATTCTTATCCATACTAGTGGTCAATCCAGCTCTACTAGCGATTTTACATATTCCTCAATACCTTGACCCATCGCCCGATAGAGATCCTTAACTTTCAGACTCCATCCATACCAAAGGATTTCTTGAACAACACACTACTCTTCATTTCCATGCTACCCAAAGCACAACTTCTACTAAGACCTCAACTGAGCTGACCAAAACTCTTCACTACTAACTCTTGGCTTGAGCCTACCATCACAGCACAAGTTCCGACAACACTTCAGAGTCCTCGTGGTCGCTCAACCACGGTTCTACCTATCACATACGTAGCATTAGGTTGATCAGGCCCAACACTACATAGTATGATATTAAGATTCATGCTGGCAAGACACACTTAAGAGGCAGGAATAGATTTACTTATGATGTTTCAAGGCTAGGTCGAGGACACGGCCTGCTCTGATACCAACTATAATGCCCTGTATAATATATACCTAGAATAATACTATACAAGCATTTTATTTGGTACTGACACCATCACAAGTGCCTATTGGCATAATTCACATACTTGACCATTACTAAACACAAATACAATCTATGGTACAAGATATGAAAACTATCCAAAACAATAAAAACTAAGATCAATATACAATATCCTCAATTGTATACAACAAATACACAGCGGAATACTAAAGTCAAGCTTCTCTTGAAACATCCAAGCATAGCTTCACTTGTAAATCAAACCTGTAATCAATGCCTGAAAAAAATAGCAACAATAATGGGGTGAGATATTAATCTCAGTGAGTTCCCTTTCTTATGGATTCTCTCGGCTTTAAAGGGTTCTAGCCAAATCCTAACTCAAGTCAAGGGGAAGGGAAATACCTTGAGTTCTCAATCTCACACTATATGGAAACACGTTATTGAGTCCGTTAACTCAAAAGTTATCACTATCGTCAACCCTATCAAGGCATCCCTTCTTCCCGTCCTCTTCTACGTCTAGAAGTCGGAACGAGTCATGGATCCTCGTAGATTACTTGGCATATGAGATGGATTCAGAACTAAGGGACACATTATCACTTTAATTCGTCACTTTACACGGTCCCTTTCACCGTTACAAGTCTCTTTACCCGTAGGCTCCATTCGTACTATAACATTGGGAATCAAACCTACCAAGTAATCGTGCATTCATTCCAGAGGAGCTCGTTACTCATGAAACAACACATAATGGGGAATGGTTACGATTTCCTGATTTCACATACAACCATAATTGTATTCAACAATTCTAGGCCACAATAGCCTTTAGGCCTCTTTTGCCTTTTCTCAATAAATATTACAATTACACGTGTTCCCTACTAGTGTCTTATTCTTTCTATACCATTCGGTACTGGACACACGCCCCGGCCTCTTCTGTACGAGCGTCGTCATTAAGTTATTTATCAATTACCTAGCTTATTACTAGGTTCTAATATGTTCATAGTAAGGTTTCCTCACTCTACCTATTCCATATTTTAACATGCATATTCTCTCAATCATGTTTAGCAACAATTGATTACACATAGCATAATACAATTTGCATCTTAGAATTACATATAATAATTCAATCATAAGTCACATAACTCTTGGTTTTCCTCCGATCATTTAATTGGGTACCGAAATCGATATTTTCACTTTTATCCCGTAGGATATTTCCACAGCTTTCCGTCGGTACCAAGAACACCTCGATCGGAAGCACGGTTCAAAAGATATTAATTTTCTAAAATATTTTTCAAAACACAACAGTGGTAACCGGTTACCCTATAATGAGTAACTGGTTACGCATTCTCCCTGCGCAGACAGTGGCCAAAATTCAATTGGGTAACCGGTTACCTCAGAATGAGTAACCGGTTACTCAGTTCATTTTCTGCGTAAAAACTATAATTTTTCTGCATGTAACCGGTTACCCTATAATGAGTAACCGGTTACCACTTAGTCTGAGACCTAAAAACCTGTTATTTTCAGCATCAAAACTCAATCACAACTAAAAAACTCGTGTTTAGTGACCAATTTAGAGACTGAATATTTTCGGTCATTCTAGCCACTAAATTAGTGACCAAAATTTAATAACTAATGAATAAAATTTTAATAATCACTAAATCGGTCACAAAATAAAATAGCCACTAAATTAGCAATTGAATCCAGTGACCGAGAATTCATTCTAATAAATTTAACTATTAGATTCATACACATTAATGTTAATATTTTATTTTTATTAAATTTTTAATTTATTCTCAATTTTGTTTAGATTTTAATTTTCATCAAATTTTTAATTTTGAGTTAAAATTTCACTCTTTTTTTTACTATAGTTTCGTTTTTATTTACTCTAACAATAAAATATTATATTAAAAATTGACATCAAAATAAATGAATCTACCATATAAGAACATAAGATGTTCTATAAAAGACTAATCTGCCCCTTTGGCTCCTAAGCTTGCCACGTGGATAGCCTAACTGAACACTAATTCAATCTTCCTTTGCAATCCACGTTATGTTTTGGGTTTATTGGGTTTGGTTAACAAAAATCATTAATTGGGTATTAAATATTAAATATTAAATATCACACACTCTTTCTCTCTCTCTCTCTCTCATCCTTTCTCTCTATCTTCTCTCGCTCTCTCTTCTTCTTCTTCTTCTTCTTTCTTCTCACTGTCCTTCTTCTTTCTCCCTATTTTTATACATCGCCGTCTTCTTTTTACTCAGTAATACATCGGTAACGAAACTCAGACCGAAGCTGATAAAGCTATCAATATCGATCCTACTGATGCGATTTCGTATTTTTACAAAGTTACAAATCCCTTTGTCTTTGCATTTCGTATCTGACTTTTTGTTGTTCTTCTTTCAGGAAGTATTGAACTGGGTTTCAACGGGTAAGCCAATGTTTTGGTTACTTCAACCATTGAATGTGCTAAAACCCAATCTTCTCAAGCAAACCCTAAAAGCTGATGTGCTGATTCAAGATCTGAAATAAGAAGAGTTAGTACCAAACAAGGTTCGTTTTTCTTTTTTATGTCTTCTCTTTTTTAGTGTCTTATCTGAATAGTTTGGATCTGTATGCAGATGTCATACTGTGTTTTGATGAATGGCTTAGCTAAGGTGGGACAAATACATGAAGGCGCGGTGGTTTTTGATGAAATGACGAAAAAGAAAGTCAGATCTGGTAAGTTGTAATTAGAAGTTTTTTTCAATGAAATAAAGCATTATGTGTGAGGAGCCCTACTAAATGTACCGGTTCGCAAATCTCACTTTCGGTATCGCGCTTTTGGTTGGAGTTAAACTTGATGCAGGAACTGTTTTCACTACAACAATTGTGTTCAAGATCCTGCAGGAAATGAATGAAACTAATGGATATTATGTGATTTCACTTGCGATTTCGAGATCATGCAATAACTGGGCAAGCATTAATAATTCTTTTTGAAAGGTATACTTGTGAATATTTCTTATTTAATTTATTTTCCAAATTTCTGCAATGCGTTAATTCATAAATAAAATGAGACAAGTGAAGTTAGAGATTATATGCATCCCCATCAATTTGTTTTAACCGAACCTGGCCTTAGTGTTATTATAAGTGTTGTTTTGACCAGCCGATTGTAATACTCTTCGCACCTGTGCAACCGTATCTTGACTAATATGTTTATTTTTTCATGCAGATTTATGCAGCCTCAATTACAATTAGTATTGTTGTAAAGGAATTATTTTTCAAATATGAGATATAAGTTCTATTGTTGTTTGTCACAATTATCAGATGGATTTAATATTTTTGTTGTTTTCAATGTGTTTGACATTCTTATAGCTTGGTTTCATGTTGCTGCCTCTGATATGGAAGTTGGACTTTCTGCCATTTAACCGTTCTTAAACTCATACAGGTAATGGTAATGTGTTTGCTGAATCTTCATCATTCATCTCAATTTCTTTTTATATTGCTCAAATCCTAAAAATTTGTTATATTTCTAATGTTAATTTTTTATTACATTTAGTTTAATGTTCTTTTTTTATTTTCAGATCTGTTTTGATTTACAGCTTTTAGTTTCATAATTATTATTTAAAAAATCGAAAATCATGTATTCCCACCAGCAACTATTTTTTATGTGTTAATACTCTTTTCTTTCTTATTCTTTTGTGTAGGATGGCAAGAACCTCTAAAATCACAAAGGATATCAATGACAGAAAAAAAGTTTGAAAATTTCCTTTGAACAACCTCTTTCATTTTATCTTCCTATAACGATTTTGACCTTTTTTTTAAGGGTTCCTTTTCAAATCTCAAAGTTGAGCCAGGTAAAAATACAATCTCCCTCTATATCAATTTAATTTCATTATTATTATTTTCTTTTTCCATGAACACTCTCTAATTTATTTTTCAATTTCTTCTTACGAGGTTATTTGTTTTTCATAGTTTTTCCATGATTTAATTTTTCATCGTTATTTGTCCATGATTTCTTTTATTTTCTTTCCTTTATTAATTTTGTTTTTGTTATTTGGTTGTTTTCCCATACATAATTTATGTTGATGTGACTTTATTTAATTATTTTTATACTGTTTTTTATTTTTTAATATTTTCCTTCAAAGTTTTGGTGTATAGAATTATAATATTTGTTTTTATCTTAAACTATAAATATTAATTTGTCATTATTGATTCACAGGAAACTTCCTTTTGCATAACCAGAGACATTTGAGATATTGAAGGGTCATACTCAATTGTTCAGCTTCAATCATCCATAGTTAGAGATATTTTCAAAGTTACAAACTATAGTACACTAGAGGTCATTTAATATATTGATTGAGATTACACATAGAGTTGTCAGCCTATTTACATAATGTTCTGATTTCACTTTATCAAGATTTATGTTGCTTTTAATATGGCGTGTCTATATATAATAATTTTGACGTGTTTTATAACCTGCATAACTATTGCTATAAAAAACCACTCATTTTCCTTTATTACTAAAGTAACCATATACCATATCATTTCTATATAAATTAAGTTATTATATTCTTTTGTAATTTTTATTCAACTCCTATATTCTACATTTATAATTTAGTAATATCTTTTTTATTTATATATATATATATATATATATATATATATAGAGAGAGAGAGATCTACCGATTAGAAGATGAAAAAAGTTAAATAATATTCATAATTTACTAATATCTTATTTATTTTTTTGATTTTTATATTAAATTTTCTCATTTCTACTTTGTAATTTGTTATAGGTATATATATACAGAGGAAAAATATTTAGAGAGAGAATCCTATGAAATATGAGGTTCTTTTTTTTAGAAAAATATATTTTATTATTTATTTTAATTTAATGTCATTTATTATCATTATTATAATTGTTATTGATATTATTTGTATGATTAAAATAAAAATCTTCAAAATCGATTTACCTGTCATTGAATTAATAGTTCAAACAACAGACATTGGAAAATACATTAAATATTGAAAACATCATTATACAAATATTGAATAGTCAGATATTGGAAAATACATTGAATGGACAGGACATTAAGTAGTGTAAATATCAGACATTGAATAGTGCAAACAACAGACATTGGATAGTGCAAATATTTACTAAGTAGTTCAAACATTTACCAATAAAGATAATTAAATGTTTTTTCATGCATATTTATAAAAATATAAATTAAAAAGAAATTAAAGAGAAAGAAAATCAAAATTAGTAGTATTAAAATTTAAATTTATGTTACTATTATTTTGTTTTATTTATACCATAAAGTTGTTTTTATAATATTAATAAATTTTACTATTATTCTTTATGACATTAATTATCTTTTTTAATATGATTCATTATTTATAATTTAATTACATTTATTCTTTTCTTTCCAACAAATAATTAAGAGCGTTATTTATAAATAATAATTATTGTTGTGTTAAACTCTAAAATTGATAGATATTTAAATATTTTATTTTTCAACAAAATAACAATTAAAATAAATAGAGAAAATATATATTTCAAAAACTTTGAAATTTCATATAAAACAACCATAATTTGATTTGATACAACCATAATTATATATAAATACAATAATTTGATTTGATACAACCAATTTCTATTAATTATTGATTTGATTTGATTTAATTTATCGATTTTGTTTTTATTAATTTAATTATCAATATTTAATTTGATTTGATTTTATGTAATAGTGAACAATGTTTGTATCTTGACATATTGTATTAGTGAGAAATATTATTTTATTTGAACATAAATATATTGTTTATGTACTTGATATGACATTGGAGAAAAAGTAGTAGCAAAAATACACATTGGGAATCGAAATCTCAAGGAATTTAAAGATATCTCTAATGTAAAAGAAAATTTGAAATATGATGACACTATCATGTGTTGTCATCTCATATGAGGTAAAAAAAATATGGCTATATACTATAGGCATCTATTAAAAATAGTATAGGGTGGCTATGTCATATCACAATTTTTCATAAATTAAAGAAATTATTTTATACTATTTTTATTTATAGTAGCTTTAATAAATTTATCATTTCATTTAATATATAAGAAAGTTTTAATTTTTTGTTTTAAAAATAAAATAGAGAAATAGAGATATAGGCAACTACCAAATATCTCATATTATTGTTTCTTTATAATCAAACAATAAAATTGTAAAACACAAATAATAATCAATTACTTAATTTTATGTTTTAAAAATAAAATAGAGAAATAGAGATATAGGCAACTATCAAATATCTCACATTATTTTTTCTTTATAATCAAACAATGAAGTTGTAAAACACCTTAATCATTTTTAAAATATTATAGTGAAATATCAGATAATAAATATAATATTATATATATATATATATATATATATATATATATATATAATAATTCAAAAAAATATAATATTAAATATTAAATAATAGATATTTTAGTGAAATATTCAATATATAACAATTAATAAAGAACTTTACTAAAAGGAAAGAAAAATTATAATCTAAAAAATTTATTATTAGATTTCAAACTGTTCGACTTATTATAAAAAAATGGTTCACCTACTACATTAACTACTGTTCATGTTTGATTTTCTTTTCCAAATACATTTCAAACTTTCAATCAATCTTTCATCTTTTAAGCATTTTTTAAATCCAAGTAAAATAGTACCTTTTAGGTTATAATTAGATGCCTCTTTGTAACTAACTATTTTATTCTAAAGTTATTTATCTCTTCATTTATAGCTAACTATATTGAATTTTATTGAATTTTATTAGATGTAATATTTATTTGAATTTGTCATTAATTAACTAATTGAAAAAAAAATCATTCTAATTATGTAGATCAAAGGATGATGAAGACAGTTCTTCTGAGAAGAAGAAAATCTAAGAGAATCAATATCATTTATGTAGTCTTATCAATACTCACACGGGTCTTGGAAATAAGAATGTGAAAAAGAAAATCTACACCTTCAATATTGTAATCAAAGTTGATTTTATGTCCTACTCAATAATATTAAACTTAAAATCATAACAATATCAATAAATTTTATTATACTTTATTATACACAAAATCATGACTTGTCTCCTTATCTTCTAGATTTAAAAAATAGAGTAGCCTTTATAGACGGAAATGATGATATTTCTAATGTTTAGTGGATATCGTTATAAATTAAATTATGTAGTCTTTATAGACGGAAATGATGATATTTCTCATGTTTATTAGATATCATTATAAATTAAATAATATTAAAATTATATGATATTAATTTTTGTAAATACAATTATAATAGTATTATCAATTCTATTTTATTGAATAATTATTTCTAGAACAAAGACATAATTAATAATTAATTAATTCATTTCGAAGCTAATCAAATATAATATGTTAATTTTTAAAAAAAATTCGTTAGGTAAAATACTTATTAAAAAATGTATTTTCATGATTACCTATAGTAAATATATGCCATCTCTACAATAATTTTTCATTAATATCCTAATAATTATCGTTATCACAATTTAACAAATAATAATATGACGTTAAAAGAAATGAATTATTCTTATAAACATAAATGAAATAATTACAACTTCATCTACAATTTATTTAAAATATTTGAAATAATCAAGTAAATATAAAACAAACGTACCAATTGAAAATAATATTGTAGTCATCACTTAAAACTTATGAAAAGGTATTGAAAAATATTAAAAGGGTGTAATAATTATATTTTTTGTCATTATATTATTTATTATTTTTATTATCATTTTTATTATATTATTATTATTATTATTATTAGTGGGAGAGTTATTATTATTATTATTATTATTATTATTATTATTATTATTATTATTATTATTATTATTATTATCATTATTATTATTATTATTATTATCATTATTATTATTATTATTATTATTTGTGCTTAAACTTTCCATCACATGTCAATGTTTTTTCCTCTTTATTTATTATTAATAGTGATAATTAATACTACCGAGCCTACAATTTATATTCTACAAATTATATTGAAAAGTGGTATATTTAATACTATAGAAACTATGACAATTCAAAAAAACACGCTTCCATCATTATAGGTCTCTCTCACACATTTTTCTAAAATTAAATGCAGGGTTGCACCTTATTTCTTAATTGAATTGGATACACAAATTTATCCTAATATATTATTATTAAAATATGGCACATCACTTTTTCATCATGCTTTAATATGTCATATTATCAATATTAATTGTAGTTTCTGTACACTTTTCATTCATCCAACTCATTCACGTTTTTTTAGGATTTGTAACTGTAGTATCAGTATGAGAAAACATTATACTCTGATAAAAGAGTTTAAAAAAATTATTAATTTCATGACTAACCTGTCAATTTCATAGCTTGCACATTTCAATCAAAGCTTTCTAAATAGGAAAATAAGTGAAGGGTGTTTAAAAAAAGTTTTAGACATAATTTAGTTATTTTTAAATAATATTTTAGTATCAAAAGAATATAGTTCTTCCATATATACGTAATACTTTTAAAATTATATAATATTATTTGTTATCAAAAATTAATTTTAAAATATGTATTGATAGAAATGTATTTAAAAGAAAAGATAGATTTTGAAATTCAAAATTGAATTTTGAAATAAAAACTTATAAAAAATGTTTAAAAAATTATTTATAACTAATTATATTTACTATTTATGAATTATAAGTGTCTTTTTTTTTTATCCCCACGTTTAAAAACAAATATGAAACATAATATTTTTTTATATAGGTAAAATGTATTGTTGATACAAATATTTTAATAAATGGTGTTATTTTTATAAACGGGAAAAAATATATTGTTTACACTTTGGCATTGCAATGTAAATACTTTATTATTATTTTCGAGAATGCCAATATACTCTTTCATTTTAACTCATCCATACATACAACTACTAATATTCTTTATATTTTTACACTTCTGTCTATCACAAAATAAATTGTAAGAAATAATATACAAATATACAAATAATTAATTACATTCATTCATTTTTTATATAATATTCCATTATAAATTATCGTTGATTTACATTTAAGATACATTAAATGGAAATACAAAATAATCATTTTTTTAAGAAACATATATTCATAATC